>OZ038466.1:17541096-18741096 GCA_964036295.1 Plumapathes pennacea | reverse complement strand
TTATAGATATTAAGGCATGGTGAGGAACCCTGACCAATGGAAATGACGCCAAGAACAAATTTCTGTGGTGTTGACCATCAAACTCTGTTTCATTTCCCTCAGGCTTTGTGGTGCCTATCAAGACTCATTTTCATGAAGACTCTCCCATTTGGTTGCTAGGACGTTTGTATCATGCCAAGAGTCATGGTAAGTAAAAACTACAGGAAGAAAATATAAATCACTTGAATTATTGTACAGTATCTGAAGAACTTTTGTCTAATACAATTTCTGCTACACACCAATATTATCCCAGTCATCTAATGGACTTGGCATTATTATACTATCTTTCCAAAATATAAAATACAATACATTGTTCATCAAGGACATAGCAGAAATAAAAGGACGTTTTGCCGTAATAATCTGTGTGATAATCTGCATTTAGCATAGATTCGAACACTAAACTGGAATGGCACTGGAATAAACAGTCTATAATACAGTATAATTATAATTTATATATACAAGGCTAATATGCAGTCTATTAAGAAAATAGCTTAAGCAAATTATAGCAAAAGGGATTGTTAAGAGGTTGGTTTAAGGAAAATATTCACAGGATGCAACATTGCAACTAATATACTGTAGTTTGTATGTCTAGATTAATCTCAGTAGAGTTCATATAGTATGTCAGTGGAAATTATTTTCTTTTGACAGATTTCAGTGGAGTTCACTCAAATGAAAGATGCAAGACATTGAGCATGGACGAGTTTCAAAGAGACTTCAACTCGTTAATCTGGTTGACGTACAGGCGTGAATTTACGCAGTTGGATGGTTCTACCCTGACCTCGGACTGTGGCTGGGGCTGCATGTTGAGAAGTGGACAGATGATGCTGGCTGCTGGCCTCATGTACCACTTCCTTGGAAGAGGTCGGGCAATTTCATTTCTGGCCTCTTTTTATGTGGACCAATATTAGGAACATGACACAGGCACCTTGAAATTACTGTTCTCCAGATTTATTTATCATCATCTGACATACCATAAAAGCTCTGACTAATAAGCCCCCCTCTGCAAGGTCAATTTTTGAAATAAGTCCCCTTTCCACTCCCCCCCCCCCCCCCCCCCCCCCTCCCCATTTTCATGGTGTCAACTTTGACCAAAATTAGTAGAGAAACAAAACAAATGATGTCTGACTTCACATAGTATTTGTTGGCCAAGTATCTCTTGTTGTTATCTCGTCTTTTAAAAAATAAGCCCCCCAGTTCTACAAGGTCAAATTTTAAGTAAGTCCCCCGGGTACTAATAGAGCATGTACGGTACCTGACTCTGAAGATGACTAACCGCTCAGTTGTTCCAAACATCAGCTACCAACAACAGTCTTTCTGGAGACTGGATGAACACACCAAATGAACAACTGATACAGTTCCTGGATTCAAGCCCTTTGTAAATGACGACTATGAGCCTGTCACTTTCTCAAAGTTTCATCTTCTAACACTTGACTTGGTATTAAAAGTTGGTTTGGAACATCACTTAGAAACTGTTTACCAACCACACCAATCAGTTTACCAACCACACCACACACCCTTATCTCTACACCCCCAACCCCTCCATTTAAATATAACTTGTGTTTTTTTTTTAAGTCTCTAGATGGTTTAACCCTTTCACTCCCAAGAATGATCAACTTCAATATTCTCCTTCAGTTTCTCACCAGAGATATATCATGCTGTACAGAGAACTTGGGTTTTGATAGCTTGCTACTAAAAGCTGATTGGACTATTAGTTCTCTCACATCACTCATGTTTTCTTCTTGAGGGGTTAATTGTGAAAATTTGTTATGGGCTTGGGAGTGAATGGGTTTAATAGTAGTGTGGGGATAATAAAAGTTCATTAACCTAGTACATTTGAGTACCTAATAGATAGAGTGTAGAAGTTCAAGTATAGGAAAGGTTGTTGCACAAAGGTCTTAGAACGACTGCATTTTTCAGGTTGGAGAACAACTGGGAGATGCCACAACTGGGAACAGGACCATTATTATCGGACGGTGAGCTTTAGAATGCACTGCCCTGAATTATGCATTTTTTCTGTCAACTCACCTAAAACCTGTTTTTTCTTTTGTCTGAAGATACTGAGGTTCTTTGGGGATCTTGAAGACCAAGAGCGTTGTCCGTTCTCTGTTCATCGACTTGTCTGGTTTGGCCAGCAAGGAGGGAAACAGGCTGGCGACTGGTATGGGCCTGCCTCGGTAGCACACATCCTGAAGTGAGTTTTAGTCCTGGACTTTAGAGTTGTTTTCTAAAAATTGTTGAAAAGCGAAAGCAAATTAATTACATCATCAATCACAGAGGCTGTAAGAAACATTTGAACCAATCAGAAGCCAAAAGTAATTTGCACTTGGGTTTACTTTGAAGGAGGAACAATCAGCAGTGCTGATTGACTAAAAATACTTCCAAACTTATGTAGACCAATCAGAAAGCATAGCAAAGCCAAAGCATGAAATTACACAATTACTTATAGACAGCCATCTGAAAACCGGTATCTGCTTATATATTTATCTACAGTGTAGTTAACTTAGTCACTAGCACTGTTCAATCCAAGTCAATCCAGGGACAAGATATCATGACTTCTTTACTCTCAACAAAGATCACGGTTTATCTGGCAACAATTTTTTCATTTCTTTTTCAGAACTGCTATGGATTATGGATCGCATCCACTTCTCCATGATGTAAATGTTTATGTATCACAAGATTGTACAGGTAGGAATAAAAATTACCTTTTATACAATGATTAGCCATTCAGACCTGAAATGAGAAATTTGAAGAATGGTGGTGTCACATCAATCAACAGTACTATAGTCTCTTATCAAAAAGTTTTGCTTAGCAAGATTCTGTTGTGTCATTTTTAGTGTACAAAGATGAGGTGGAACAGCTTTGTACGAGTTGTGAAACTCACAAAGGAAAATGTTCCCAAAACCATTGGCAGTCAGTGATTATCTTGGTCCCTGTTAGGCTTGGAGGGGAAGCCATGAACCCAATCTACATTCCCTGTTTGAAGGTGAGGGGACAAGAATCAGGGATTTTTACTAACTAGTGAGTGGGTGGGTGGATGGATGGGAAAATGGATGAATAAGTGGATAGGAAAGTGATAAGTATTAGTTGAATAGGATGAGTAACAAGTAAAAAGTGGATGATCAAGTGGGGTGATAGGATGAATAAAGGGATGAAGGGATGAGTATCTGAACGATTAGGTAAGAGGATGGATGAGTAAATTGACCCATAACACGGCCGACTAGAAGCCAAAAGTCGGCCGACTGCCGGCCATTAGTCACCCGTAAATCGGCCGACTGTCGGCCGTTAGTCACAAGCCCCTTGTATGTCGGCTGCTTTTCGCCCGTTACTTAGTCACCCGTATGCACATCGATAACATACGCATCCAAATCAAATCGCTTCGGGTTTTTTGTGCTGAAAGAGTATCGTGCCTTAAATAAAGAGGGTGGTCGATAAGAATTTCTGTGTGGTCGGTATGTGGTCAGTAAAGTCGATCATATGGTCGGTAAATCGTCTACAAACCATTTACCGACAGTTTAACTTGTTCACACTTACCAATAAAGTACATGAATGGATAATAAGGTGCATAAAGAGTAATTGGGTGGTGGGATGAGTGGACGAATGGTTATGTCGACGATAAAATGCATAAGTAGTGGACGAATAAATAAATAAGAACAGTAAAATAATGCTTGAGGGGACAAGTGACTGAATGAGCATTTCATGACTGACTTGTGTGTTGGTACTCGGTGTAGTAACTACTGTACTTTGCATTTTCAGTCCCTTTTTACTTTAGATCAGTGTATCGGAATTATTGGTGGAAGACCAAGGCATTCCTTATATTTTGTTGGTTTTCAAGGTGAGTGCATTCTCAGTCTTGTTCAGAACTACACGCGAAGTTGTTTAGGAATTTTTTTCAATTCCTAATTGAATTGGTCATCATCGTTTTTCGTCATCACTCTCATCTTCATCGTCATAATGGTGTCATGGTCATCGTCGTCGTCATTATCGTCGTCAGCATCACCATGATAATCAGTATCGTCATCGTTGTCAATATCATCGCGATCGTGATCATCGTGATCATCGTCGTGGCCAACATCATCATTATCATCATCATCATAATCGCCGTCTTCGTCATCATCATCACCACGTCTACCACCACCATCATCATCATCGGTATCATAATCATCGTCGTCATCACCACCACCACCATTATCACCATAATCATCATCATCGTCGTCGTCACTACCGTCATCATCATGATCATGATCATGATCATGATCGTCATCATCGTCATCGTCATCGTCATCGTCATCGTCATCGTCATCGTCATCGTCATCGTCATTACATCATTGATCAGTTGTCATAATTTGCCCGCACTAATTGTGGCTCTGGGCGTTTTTGTTGTTGTTGTTGTCTTGTTTTGTTTTCAGATGACAAGCTAATATACTTAGACCCTCACTACTGTCAGTCCGTTGTCGATGTTTCTCAAGACGACTTCCCAACGGAGGTTAGTTCTCTGTTATCGTTTGCTTATTTTCACCATATCTTTATCAGAGCCTTGTAACCCCACCGCCCAAAAAGGGAGAAACTTTACACTGTTTATGTCGGTTGTTGTGGCTGACATTTTGGCTACCTGAGCGGAAGTCATCTTCAGAGTCCGTCAGATGTCTCTAATTGTTGATGTGATTGGTCTGTTTTGTCATGATACGGTTGGTCGAGAAGACTTGGATGTGTTTCGTGATTGGTCAGTTGTTGTTCTTTCGTCCTTTCGATCCGGCAATTGCTCCTTCGGTTGCGTTTGATGTCGTCTATCAGTCGTTTGTGCGGTGCAGGTAATTGTTGGCATCTGTTGAAAGGTTTCCGTTCTAAGTTTGTGGACAAGCTTTCTAGTGTGACTCGTTGGTGGTAGCCGGTGCTGTGGCTGATACATTCAGCAGAGTTCCCAGTTAATGTCGTGTTCAGTTTTCCATTGCCAAAGGATAGTTTGTTAGCTGCCTTCCGGAGGGTGTAGGGGTGGAGAATCAATGATCCATTAAATTAGCAGATCTAATGGGTTGCTTTTCGCCTCAGTCATTTCACAGCATGAATCCCCGCAAAGTGTCATTCAAGAAAATGGACCCTTCTTGTACGATAGGTTTCTACTGTGGATCTAGAGAAGAATTTGAAACTTTCTGTCAACAAAGTGCTGAGGTAGGATACGACGATGCTTTTATAACAGTTGCATTATATTTGCACGGTTGAATTTCATGTAGGGATATTTTTTCACCCCTAATGATGTTGTTGTTGTTGTTGTTGTTGTTGTTGATGTTGTTGTTGTTGTTGTTGTTGTTGTTGTTGCCATGCCCTGTCATTGCTGTTATCGTCGTTGCCGTCGTCGTCGCTATCGTTGTTGTTGTACCATTGTTGTTGTCGTTATCGTTGTTGTTGCTGTGCCATTGTCGTCATCGTTATTGTTGTTGCCGTCGTCGTCGTTGATGTTGTTGTTGTTGTTTTCATTGCCTTCGTCATCGTCGTTGTAGTTTCCGTTGTTATCGTTTTGGTCATCGTTGTTCTTGTCGTTAATAACACCACTCTACCAGGACCAGGACGATCTAACGGAATCTTGCGATTAACGTATCAGGTGCTAAAGCCCCCAAAGCAGCGAGGAGATTATCCGATGTTCACATTCTCAACAAGTCGATTACCCAGTGCACCGGAAAGTTCTATTAAGTCAGCACGGCTGTCGGAGAGTTTGATTGACAAGGCTGAGTCCCCACACGAGGTCCCCACAAATCCTCCACCAATCAGCTGCTCCCCTCCAGAGGATTACGTCATACTCTAGTCATACTGCAGGGTATTTCATATGAAGTGATATGTAACGGAGTCCGGGTCTGACTACTGTGTGGCATGCGTAAAATTCCTTTGTATTATATTTTATATTAGGATTTCGACTGAATCGCAGTTTTTTTAAAGCTTACTGTATATCTGGTGTACATAAGGAGAATTTAATGATTGTTAATATGAAGAATAATATTTTACAGTCAAATTATGTTCCAGATTTAGTACTTGAGCATTTTTGGAATATTAAACCTGAAATACGAAATATGGAAGCTCTTTTGATGTAAGGATTTTTCTATGGAACAATTTTTGTTGAAGAACTGTTATCAAGGAATTGTTTCATGTGAATCCTATTTGAAGTTTTTTCATTGATATTGATCTGTATGTATAATACGTAATTGTGTATATATGTAAGAATATAGATAATATATATATATATATATATATATATAATTACACAATACAGTTAATCTCGAAAAGGTAAACAGAAAATATTTCTAACACGTGATCACATGTACTTTGTGTATGACCTCAACAATGTCGTTTTATCGACGCCCTTAAACTTTCGCCGCGTTGAACCTGACGCTTGTATATTTATCAGCCCACTCCACATGAAAGATGCATTTGGTCACGTGTTCCTCACACATAAGCATATAATGTCAGTAATATATAATTCATACATGATTCATATATTTTAAAGCATATACATGTACTATACAACTTTACCATATCTGGATATGACAACCTTTTCAGGATAGATTGTATTATATATTTTATTATTTCAAGTGATCCCTGACAATATATGTGCAACAACGTTGTTTGTTGAGACCATTTGGTTATATATATATATATATATATATATATATATATATATTGTGCTAAAAAGGCTACTTGATATTCGGAACATAGTGACGGAGCAGCAGCTTTCTGATATATTTTATCAGCTGCTTTAGCTCAACTGCCTTGGTTGACTTATATTTAAACAAGCATCAAGCACGTTCACAACAAATAACTCTGAAACTCTCAACATCAACTAACGCCGACGTCAAGTTAGTGTGAGCACTCTTGTCATGTTCAGGGGTCTATTTGCTTTCTAACAAAGCTCTGTCAGGATCACACGCTGTCAAAGGACAGCTGTTACGAATGGAATATTAGAAAAATATACACGTAGTATGAGTGAGTGAATGGTCAGTGGTCAAGAACTTAAATCTCCGTCCTATAAGTTTGAGTTAATTTAGACAGGGCGTTGATGAGTCAAAAAGAGATTAAAATATCATTCCATAGTTTGTAGATGAAGTCTGTTTGATCTTGTGATAGTGATTGAGAAATGACTTTGGAGTGAACCATACAGTGGTTTTTCTCACCCTTCTCCGATTGTTTTCTGATATAATTTTTACATGCAATTTGAACGATGAACTTGCGATATTTATGGTGGTGTGGGCCTTTTTGTAGTGAGTGAACAACTATGTAGTCGTCTTTTTCACATGCCTCCATCGGTTTCTGATGTTTGTACACTTTTTAGTTGAAAAATACCATAGAGTGTATACAATGTTGGCTAATAGTATTTATGGTGGTGTGGATCATTATATAGAGTGAACCATGCAGTAGTATTTTCCAACCGTTTCGAACGGTTTCAGCCGCATACACTTTTAACTAAACAGTATATGGCCGTATATATGATGCCGTGATGGTCTTTGGTTGTTGAGAAGAAACTTCAAAGTGAACCATATGCAGTTTACGATGAACGATAATTTCCATATAGCGTGTGATCAGTTTGTATGATCTTGTGGTGTTGAGGAGCGACTTTGGAATATGAACCTTGCAGTGCGGTCCTTTGTTTATATTTTGTACACTATTAACCTGCTGGAATATGCATGCACTAGTCAATCAGATCCGTTAACTTTTTACGACACACAAGTTGTTGCAAATGAACGTAGTCTTCTATGGACCAACTCAAAGAGACGTAGTAACAAACGCGGAACGCGTGTTGCAGTGATGTTCGAAAAAAAAAAGGGAGAGAAACGAATTGAGTCTCCATCAGTCTCTATTGCAGGCTTCAAAGAAGTCGGTGTGTCGTTCAAGCCTGGCAGGTGGACAAAGAGTAGCCAGGTTTTGCTTTGGTGGTGATCCCTCCCCCATTTCCACCACTGCCCCTGCATGATCGCCAAGTGTAGATGGCAACGGTTGCGGTACAACACGGCGACGGCTTCTCAGTGCAATCACATCACTACGAGCCAGCTGATTAACCGGTCCATCTTTGAAGAGCTGCAGGATAGAACGTCGAACGGAAGCGTTTTTCCAGCAGCACACCAAAGGATTAACGGAAGAGCTTAAGAGAGCGACGGTTTCAGACCAGCTGTAGTAGTTGTAATTTTGGATGTCCACTCTGGCGATCTGATGGTACATTGTGATACACAAGACGGGCAGGTTGAAGATATAGTAGATGACGATGATAACGGCGATGTTCAGTGTCAGCTTCACCTCCATTTTGTACTTCCTCATGGACGAATTGAACGATGTACGGTTCATGTCTCGGCGGGTCGAGCGGTTGTGCCTTCCAACGATGCGGCGAATTCGGCAGTAAAAGAACCCGGCGGCCAGAAGACAAACAAGCCAAATGGTCAAGTGCACTCCTCGGACTATTTGATTAATGCCCGTCCACTGAAGCGCATTTAAGACGATGTTCAAAAGCCAGATCCCCAAAAAAAACTTATGCACGCGCGACGAGTTCACCGTTTCGTTGTAACGAACTTGTGACTTGACCGCAGCGAAGCGCTCGTAGCTTATGGCACTTAACGTCGTGAACGATACGCCGTAGCATATGTAGAAACTCGTGGAGTAGAGCACCATGAGAAAGCAAGGCACGTAGCCGCTGTGGTTTTCCAACAGCCTGAAGAGCACATAGTTTGGCTGTACGATCAGACCGACCAGGAAATCGGAGACTGCGAGATATCCTAGCAACAAGTTGGAAGGTTGGCGCAGTCCCGCTTGTCGAAAAATGACGAAAGCGACGAGAGCATTGACCGCCACGGCAAGAGGAGAGCAAACAGCGTTAATAACCGCTGTTACTAAGTTCGTGTCAAAGCGGGACACGATCTTTTCAAACTCGGCATCTGGCAGATGAAAACACGACGAAGCGTTGGCCATTGGAAGAAAGGAGCCGTTCTGCGCAAAGTATTTTAGCCCGCAATCACTCTGAACTTCAGTACGTGCGTTTCGGGCGAAAATGAAATTTTCACCAAGTCGATTGGCTTTGTAAACCACATCCTAATAGCAAGTGCGCATGCGTGAGGGTGCAGAAACCAAAACCAAAAATTCGTTGTTAATTTGACAGGGTAAATGGAATTGATTCTCAAACAAACAACGATTTTCTTCGATTAGTACAACAGCGGTTTTTCCGCTCAGTTTTCGGTAAAGAACCCCGAATTGAACAATGATACAGTGTACCTCATCACCTTTGATCAGCTGGCTGGTTAAAGCCGTTCACACTGCACAACTCGTCACTCAAATGCGAAATTGAACAGCGATATTTTTCACAACAATTCTGCCAAGCTAATGTCAAGCTTTTTGAGTAGTGCAGCTGGAATTTCTATTTTTAGTTCGCATGCGAAGTTAACCTTTTCTCACAAAAAAACATTTTTTTAGCTCTCGGTAAACTCGAATGTGTGAATGAATCAGTGACAAACTAAGTTTTCATTAATGCAAGTTTAGTTTTCGTGAAACTGTTGTTTATTAGTGAAAGGTATTCTTTCCTTACTACCTGAACTCTGAAGAATTAACTCTAGTCTATTCAATACCTTGAGACTATATTATAGTATCACTTTGATACGTGAATTATGATTCTATTCTCGGTGGTTACATTATTTGCACATTAGCTGTCATACACTCAAAAACGAAGAAAACTACGGCACACAAACAGTCGACAAATAGTAAGCTGCATGTGAAGTTTCGCGAGATTAGTTTGACGGTCTGACTGACCTAATTGCCTTCCTGTAAAAATCATTATATATCGAAGTCAATTCGCTTCTTCTATAATGCGCGTTATTGAATTTCCTTTCTTTTTTTTGACATTATCAGCGGAACAGATCTGACAACAAGGGGTCCTTCGCAAACACACTCACGGACGCGCTTTATCTTTTTCTCCTGTTTTGATGTAGACTTGAAGTGTTGATTACTTATATTCTGTAAACAGAGGTTTCCATCTTCTATGAGTTAATTTCGACTGTCTTAGAAGCAATAAAGATGGCGTCTATCCGTATGTCATGCAGAATTTCAAGTTTCCGAAGGAAATTGGACAAATATATATATATGGGACAGTCGTATTTTGAACTCGCGGCCATACCAGTCACCCGGGGCCCCAACCACTTCCGCGCGCACAATTCCAGTGATTTGACTTGCACATATCCAGGGCCCAGTTTTTCAAAGCATGATTAGGCTAATCCTGGATTAGGTGCAAAGTTTCATGTCATTTATATGCCTGAAAATGCGAAGGTTTTGTCCACAACAACTTCCTTTATGCGTTTTTAAGCTGGAACAAGCTTTTAAATCCATCTTCGAACAAAACTCTGCAGTTTATTGGCAGCGGGGTCGAGAGAAAGAATTTCGTTAATCCTGGATTAGCTTAATCGGCTTTCGAAAAACCGGGCCCAGGGCACCCACTTCCCACCATTGAAAAGGGGGAGCCGAAGGGAATGTGTAACAGTCTTGAGACTGACATACAATATTTTGGTGTTGTCCCAACATGTTCTTTTCCGGAGTTGTAGATCAGAATAAATTGTGGAGACCACTATGAATGACGTACGGAGCAGACTGCCGACAACCGGCGGAAAAATAACAGTTGTTGGAAACGGTTTGAATGTGGGCATCATGAGAAGAGCCGCTTTTCCCGCGTGTGGATGACTTTCGTACTAACACTAGTTTCACCTAACAAGAAGCCAAATAAATTTGTAATTGGTGAAGAAGAGACCCGGATAAAATGCCAGTCACCGTTAATTGACAAGATCGTAATTGGCAAGTTGTTTTTTTTTTTTTTTGTTAATTCCCGAGAATCCAAAAAGTAGTATTTGTTTTTGCCTGTCTACACTCTAATCCGTTTTCGCGTTTGAAAACGAAACTATTTTTGCCGTGTTGAAAACGTTTTCCACCGTATTACGGAATGATCGTGACGTAAACGTTTCCGAAGAGCTCCATTTACTGGATGTCCACACGAGTGTATGAATAAGGCGTTTTTCATGATATGTCCACATTGGAGAACGCCGATGACCGTTTTAACCGTTTACGTGTGGACGGAGCGGGAAGGTCGAACCCAAAGTCGCGGTTTTCAATCGAACGGATACGAGCAATTGACGGGGCCTATTAAACTATCTCAGCCGTGAGCTCAATGCAAATGAGCGAAGTCTATTGGCGAAAAGCCATTTGAACTGAATATGCATTGAGTTGGCTTAGAGTTTAGAGTGTCTAAAATAAACCAAAAAGTATTTGGAAGTGCCTTACCTTGTGATCCTGTTTGCGCTTGCGCGACGACTTGACGTGGGTCATCATACACAAGTTTCACGTCATTTCAGCTGCTTTTCGTTGCTTATGTCAACTTCAACTGAACACCCTCTTGCTTCGAGTTAACTGGTTTTACAGTCACCGAGTTTCTGCTGGAGACAGCATGTTGCACGAGACCATGCAGACGTAGCCAACGACTTGACCACAAGAGTACTGATTGTTTCCTGTTGCAATGATCACATCGAAAGCGAAGGTGCTTTACATTCCGCGACCTCAATCAAATCTCCTCCACATCTGTCAGACCTTCAAGTCTTCCGTCGCTTGTCATGCCGCATGTCGTGCCGTCATCACCGGCGGTTCGGTCAACTGTTCGGTATATATACAGCGTATTTCGCGATCGGCCAGGCCTGCTTCTGAGAGTATAAAAGTTGCATCGACTGCTGCTGTTTTGAGAGTACTGGCTTGCACTGCAATGTAAAAAATGAAGAGGGAAACACGCATAAGAAACGTAAAAGTGAAGGAAAGTGAACTGAAGTGAAGGGACTTTCCCGCCAAACCAAATATGTCTTTCCACCCCTACCCCCACCCCCATCGGACGCAAGTCCAGCTTGGATAAAAAGTTTACTCTTCAACTTCTTCTACAGCCAATAAGTTATTTAATAATCATTTCCTCCTAACGACGAGAAAACTCAGGAAATTGGAGCAATCATGAAGGTTTTTTACTGGTGAAGAGAATGGCTTCCCCTCCCCTCCCTGATTGGAACGTTTTGGTCAGGTGAGGCGGAGTCAACGTCATGTCAGTCACATCACAACACAGGGATTCATCCACCGGAACAAAGGAAAACACACTGGAAACGGCCGCATTGGATTCGCGGTTTCCTTTGAATGAGTACCTTGTTTAATTTCTGATATGGGAAGCCGAGAAAGTGTTCTTCTCATAAGAGGATTCGAGGGCGGCATCGAGTAGAGAAGAGCCGTTTAGCTCAGTCGGCCACTGGTCTGTTTTCTGCGGCAGCGAACCCAAACAATTTCTTGAAGTTATGGCTTCGTCCGATGGCCGCCGTATCATGGTCTTTCGGCCGACTCGGACAGAATTCGCCAATTTCTCTGCTTACATTCGGAAAATGGAGCAGCAAGGAGCTCACAAGGCTGGCGTGGCAAAGGCGAGCAGTTTAAGTCCATGGCTTTCGTTCGTGTTTGCATGAATGCACTTTGGTTTGGTCGGCTATCAATTCGTACTTCTTCTTTCAGATTATTCCTCCAGAAGGTTGGTTTGCACGGCGAAACTACGATGATGTGGACATCACTATTCCCACACCGGTGCTTCAAATGGTGACGGGGACCCAAGGTTAGTAAAACAATCCACCAGCGATCGATCGAACAAGTTTAAACTGAACCACAGAGCTTTGTTTATCCTTTGTGTTGTCACGAAGGACGAAAATAATGAATTTAAAGTGCAAGAAAAGCCGTGAGGGACGTCAATAAAGCAACGTGTGATGTGGTGTGCGGAGATCTTTGCACAAGTATTACGCGAGGTTTTTAGCGTGATCGGTCATTATTTGATTATTTACATGTATACTATGTGGACAAAACATCCTGGGACTATTATTCTGTTGGCCGTTATAGTACAGAAACCATCTGTTTACAACTATAATAGGTGCTTTGAAAAGATGCAAGAAGTTACTGGTCATTGCACGAGAATTTCCGGTTAGCCCTGCAGTGTAAACAGAGCAGTCGGAAGCTCTTGGTTAGATTTCTTCCTGACACAGGAAATTTGAAACTCCAAATAATCATAGCCACATGTATTAAAATCTCACTTGTGCACAAGACGTTATGCTGGGGTATATATGTCGTCCTCTTTTTACACACTTTAGCAATTCAAGCACACTTATAATGACTAGGTTGCGTGTCTTAGGAACAAAAATAAATTGCTCGTCAAAATAATATTGCCAAATCATGTTTGTGTGCCCACTCACAGACAACTGTGATCTATATTATTCCCACCCTTCCTGATTCACCAAATGATTCAGGAACAATTGTCGAATTGTTTTACAAAGATTTCATCAGACTAAAGGAAGACTAATTTAAATTACCATCTGTGGCCTTCACTGGGTTGCAGTCAAATTTATATATTATGCATGTATGGCTGAGTTGTCTTTACTGTTTATAAATGTATTTAAAACCTTTATTAAACTGATCACCAAGTAAACGTCTTATAAAATAATTTTATCAATATATCAATTATTGATCCTATCTCAATATGTGGAGGCATCATGTAATTTTATATAATATAATATGGTATGAATAAATGCTAAATGGCAGTATTGTCATGGTATTAAAAATTTTCTCATCAAACCTTTTGTTCAGTGCAGCCAACCATAGTCTTACATGTTGTTCAGTTCAAGTGCCACTTATTTGACCAAAATCATTCCTACATTACTACGTGTCAAGTTGTTAGAAGTACAATATCATTAAATGCCTAACAAGAAGCTGGTAAGGTCGCTTCCGCCAGCTACTTTCGTATGAGTCACTTTTCCATAATGCCTTAGTTCATGTTGTGGACTCCAATACAGTTCATGTTTTGTGGTGTTAAAATAAACACATGACTATAAATGGTACTAACTGTACCACCACGTCCTGCACAGGTAGATTCTTTAGGACATAATTGCAACTGCTGTATGCCATTTTGTTGTGTTTTATATACTTCTTGTTTCAGGTCTTTGTCAACAATTTAATGTTCAAAAGAAGTCAATGTCTTTCAGTGAGTTTAAGAAGCTTGCAAACAGTGACAGGTATGAAGTCTCACAAAACATGATATTCTTTTGTGTATAACAAAAAATAATTTCTTTGTTTTGTGGAATTATTCCTGCTTGTTATTGTTATCTGAATATACAATGCTAATTAAAAATTATATTTATATTGACATGTTTTTTTAATGCTTTTTAATGTTCACTGTCACTGTTCCTCTGTAAAAATTAAATTTGCAGACTGATGCAAAATTAACAACTAATTCATGAACACTGCTATTAAAATTGAATACCATATAAAATTCCACAAAAGAGTACCCCCTCCCCACCCTACTGCAGCCTCATCCCCTCCCCCTCCCCCCTTTTCAATTATTGTCCATAGTTAAAATTTCTGCACTCAAGGCACAAAATATGTTTCCTCTTATGTGTACACAAACCTTTTCTCTCTCTTGATGTGGGTCCTGTGTTCCATCCTTTCATGCACAGCTCTTTCCTCACACAACTACTGGTGAGAGTACAGTATGAAGGAAGCTTGCTCATAAGTTTGGTGAAGTAAGAGCTCAATCATGATATAAAAATTTTCCCAAACATTCAAGTGGAAAATGTATGGAGTTGCAGTTCAGAAATGGTGTTTCAAATCAGCCTTTATCTAAGCAAACTACTAAAAGCCAAGTTATCCAAACTGTATGATGGATTAACTGAAAGAGAGAGAGAAAAAAAGTTAATTCACTCATGTGTCACTGCAGGTATAAACCTCCTCAAGGAAATTTTGATGAGTTGGAGAGGAAATACTGGAAGAACATCACCTTTAACAACCCAATCTACGCCGCTGACATCCCGGGAACAATCTATGACAAAGATGTGACTGATTGGAACATTGGTAAACTGGGAACGATTCTGGACCTTATCAATGAAGAGTATGGCGTAAAGATCCAGGGTGTCAATACACCTTACTTGTACTTTGGCATGTGGAAAGCCACCTTTCCCTGGCACACAGAAGACATGGACTTATACAGCATCAACTACTTGCATTTTGGAGCACCCAAAACATGGTAAGGACCAGATACTTTTATTGCCCTTGATATATCAGGGGTTCTTTTGGTGATTAGGGAGCTTAAGCAAACTAGGTAGAGACGGCAATGCAGAGAACCAGGAAAAAAGGTTTTCCATACTACACAGTATTTCTATATAACTAGACGTTACTGGACATTAGATTGATTTTATGACTGCATGGGAATGGTACAGCACAGCTTGTACATATCGACTACCTTCATCTAAAAAAACTAGGGTGCCTTCTTTTGGGACTATTCCATCTAATCCTATCCTGGATTAAGAATAACAGAATAGCACACAGAATGAGTTCCCTAAAGAACAGACTGCATGCTATTCCGAAAACAGAATACCTGACGTGACAAAAAGTACCAAAAGAACATGATTACTGGCTTATTCTGTCAATTCTGAATAAACTGCTATTCTGTCCATTCTGGTAGCAGAATGGACAGAGTACTATTCTGTTTATTCAGGAATCAGAACAGGTCCCAAAAGAACATGATTATACTGTCTATTCCAGAATAGTCCCAAAAGAATGTGTCCTCAATGGCACTATAGTTTAAAATATAAAGTGAGTTTTATCTCGTTCATTCATACAGGTATGCTATTCCACCTGAACATGGCCAGCGACTTGAAAGACTTGCCTCTGGTATGATTGTATATACTTGACTGGATTATTTGTTGTTTTGATATATACAACTGTCTCAGTCTTTTCCTTTGTCTCATGAGTTCCCCATTTGTACTTGCAGGATTCTTCCCTGGAAGTTTTCAAAGTTGTTCCAACTTCATGAGGCACAAGATGACCATTATCTCACCCCAAGTGCTCAAGAAGTTCTCCATCCCCTTTGACAAGGTACATCATCATAACTAGAAAAGCACACAGTCACACAACTCCTGTTATTAATAAAGGAACCATGGATACGGTAACTTAATTGTCACGTACATAATCGGCAGAGAAGAGAAATAGTGAAGTGCTCATTATTCCATTAATTCTGCTTCCGTTTCACAAAATCTCATTTAGTCCATTTCAAAAATTACATTATTCCAGGGAAGCGTCATTGTCGATAATTAAAAAGTGTTCTACAATTTCCATCCTTGTTATCCTGTAGGTTACCCAAGAAGCTGGTGAATTCATGGTTACTTTTCCCTATGGCTACCACTGTGGCTTTAATCATGGATTCAACTGTGCTGAATCAACCAACTTTGGATCAGAACGATGGATCGACTTTGGCAGAAAAGCACAGTTTGTGAGACTATACCCTAGCTATTTCTTGGGTCCAGTTTATTCAAAGCTCGATTCGCTAATCCAGGATTAACCAAATTTAGTTTCTCAAACTCTTGGTTAAGTACAGGTTTAAAAGCTTTCTTGGAGAGAGATCGATCAGTATCCAGCATCATTGTCCAACTCCCTTTGAAGCGTACAAATATTGCGTACAAATATCCCCACGGTAACGTACAAACATACAGCCGTACTGTAAGTTGCTAAAGGGAAATTATGTTTGACAGTTCCAAATGTTTTATTTGAAGATTTCTGAGGGAGTTGGATAATAAATAACTCGAGCCCTGTATAATTCTACGGCGTGTTGTGTGTGTTTTGGCTTGCCGTTGGAACAATATACAGCGGAACTAAGTGTCTAATAAGATATATTTATAGACCAAATTCAGACATAGTTAATCCAGGATTATTGAAATACTCTGCTTGGAACAGTATTGAGCTCCGTTCAGCAATCATTACGATGTTATTCAGGAGGTTTAAATATATGTTAAGTTCTTGGGTCATCAATATGATACATATCTGTTCACTTCGCAGTGTACGTGCCGGAGCGATACCGTTAGGATCTGTATGGATGCATTTGTGAAGAAGTATCAGGTACTGACATTTATATAAGGAAGAAAGGCCAACACTGCACTTAAGAGCCGTTTCAGATGACTGTCGAAAGTAATCATGTGATTGCTTTGTTTTTGCGTTTGTTACGCTTTGGATTGGTCCAAATAAGATTAGCAGTATTCTTGGACAACGAGTAACAAAAGCACGATTGCGATCTTCTCATGAAAGCAAGCAAGTGGCGATGACGTTTTCTCCCACTGCTGATTGGTTCCTTTTTAAAAGTAGGACTAAATGCAATTTACTTGACCTCTGGTTGGTTGAAAGAGTTTTGGCAGTCGGCCAATCATTAAAGTTTATTTTATCGTTTGTAGCCAGATCAGTGGGAAGAGTATTTGGCTAACAAGAAAGACGACGAGGATTCTTCCAGCGAGGACGAAGGTCAAGATAAAGACGACGAGCTCAAAGTTCAAACAAAAAGGTACAAGTATAGTAAGAGTAGAGTAGCCCTGTTTGTGGCAAATGAAAGATGGACTCTTTTGCGCGTTCGGAAATGGTAACACCTCCCAAACAGACTATTGGGAGAGTGGTTCTTTACAGGAGCAAAGCCAATCACAAGGAATTGGTTTATTTGGCTTGTCACGCAAACAAGCCAAGTGTTCACTGTATTTTTCTGCATTGCTGATTGGTTTGAAGGAATACACCAATTTATAGCGAACTACAATCACGTGGCACTGTAATTACTTTGGACTCAATTTACGTTCTTGACGTGAATACATGTCTGTTATCGGACTTTTAGCACGTTTTGGTTCTCAAATGACCTTCCGCTACTCATTTTCGTGCATTTCCCTTTGCCATGCGAGGGTACTAATTGTGACAAACTATCTCGCTGCTCTCTAATATTTGGTGTCTGTAGTGGACTCTGCACGCCGAAAAACATTTTAGAACTGCAAAACAATTATTGTTATCAGCTAGGGGAAGGAACATCTGCTAAACTCGTATATTCATTTGGTCACTTTCGTGCGTATGAGGAATTACGAGGCAGATGTGGGTTTTGATGTTAATGCGCTGCATTCTTCCTTTGCAGGCATCGGGTGGGGTCGACCAAGCCAGCATCCAAGCGCCAACCTACGGTGACAAAATCCATCACGCTATCCAATGGAACGGGTGCGCGTAGGAAGATCGACCAACCGAAGAAGGGAAAAGGTCGCTGGACTGTCTTTTGCTCTGAGTACCTTCATTTGTGACCACTGACCCTGTATTAAATGTCACGCTCTATCTGTCTTTGTGGACCGTGACTCCGTCCAAAGAAACAACGAACCAAAAAGAAAGAAGTTGATACCATAAAAAAAAAATAAAAATAAAAAAAAAAAAAAAAAGGAGTAGCGACCTGTCGAATACGTACAAGAAGTATAAATTGATTGTATATCCCAGCCCTAAACCATACGCTATCCTGGAAATGTGTGGCAGTAGATAGCTATTACAGTAGCAACAGTGTGAGCCGTTGATGGCCTGGGAGTCTCTTAAAAATTGAGGGATTGGTTAAGTGAAGCTTCAACAAATGGGCAACACAAGCGTGAAAAAGTATAAAACTTAAACAGTGTTAACGGTCGTTGTCTGTTGGTGTCTGCAGGGCGCACAAACCTGCCTGTTAAAGCGAAGCAAGCAGAGATTGTGGACGTATTGGACGGTCTGTGGAAGCACCAGGATCCCAACTTTCTGCTGGAACAGAAGTTCAACCTCCTGACGTCACAAATGGAGCCTCACTGTGCTGTCTGTATTTTCTTCTCAAAACTTGCAAAGGTACGAAAAGATTTGTTTCCTTGCGTACTCGCTCCCAAGACTTTGACCTTGCAGTTGGCCGTGACTTTGACCTCTACTTTCAAATTGGACCGTGGCTTTGAACTTTGACCGTGACTCTTGACCTTGACATTCTGGCCCCCTTTCTTTTGTTGTAAAGGAGGAGAAGCGCCTGAACAGCTTTTTGGAGGGCCGTCAGTCTGACATAACTGTGGCTAAGAAGCCCTCTCCTTCTGTCCCACTGATGCCCGAGATTTGCCTCATGTGCGAGGACTGTTGTCCGGAGAATATGAGTTCATGGCTGGACACCAGGTTCAGGACGGACACCAAGAGCGCTTTCCTCTCCTGTCACTCATGCAAACTGCTGGTTCATGCGAGTACGTGGAGCATGTCATGCCACTTGTCACGCACACACGCTTTCTCTCGCGTACTCACGTTCGTCACGTACTCACTCAGGTTTCTTTCTTGTCACACATTCATTTATTCACTCAGTCTCTCTCTATCACCAGTAGTTTGTATCTAGCCCTCTTAGTTTCTTACACATGCGATGTCCAATAAACTTCATTAGCTTCTCTTTCACGTCTTGCTCAGTTTTTGCCACACGCCCTCACAACTTTTCTCACATACTAGCCAGTTGAGTGAATGTCCCTTTTTAAATCAAGCGCTTGATTTAATGTCCTTAGGTTGCTATGGCGTTATAGACCTGCCCACGGATGAGCAATGGACGTGTCAGAGATGTGCACAAGGCGACGAGAAACTCATCCAAACGACGGTAACTCCATCTTTCCTTCAATGAAGAACTTCGAGACGAAATGCTGTAGGTAGCAAGAGTTACAGTACTGTTCAAAACTGACAGCTGGATATGTTCTGATTTTGCAGCAATGCTGTTTGTGCTGGATGCGAGGTGGTGCTCTGAAGAAGACCAAAACTAACGGGTAAGTAAACTCGAAGTAAGGTTTGGTTGAGTTTGCTCGTTGATTTGAACAATGTAGCCAGTTTCGTTGTTCAGGGCGTGTAGTGGCCTCTTAATTGACATTGTCCGCTGGTGTTTTCAGCTGGGCCCATGTGGGGTGCGCTGTAGCCATACCAGAGGTTTTCTTTGAAGACGTCAGTCGAAGGGATGGAATTGTAGTGGATAAGATTACTCCTGCTAGACGAAGACTGGTGGGTACTATTCACTGTGGCATTATCCCCTAAGTTTGTAAGGAATTAGCAACGACAGTCTGTACGACCAAGTGCTGCTGCCATGGCTTCCATCTAGAGCGACAATTTTATTTTTTGACTCTTCATCCAAGCGAAGCCGTTACACGTTCGCAAAGTTGCAAACACAATTTACCGACTTTTCCTTTCGTGGCTATGTAGACTGACGTAAGATAGTACGCGCGAGCCCGCGCTAAACTTGGGAGCACTTTCTTTCCTGCGAAATGTTCGTGAAAACGGCCCACCCTGTACCGTTGCGAGCGGCTGACGCTCTTATTTTATCAAACAGTGATCCATCTCTGTTGTGTCCTTCAGAAATGCGTCTTTTGTCGGAACTCCGGCTCCAGCGCGTGCATCCAGTGTTGCGCGGGAAAATGCGCCGTGTCGTTTCACGTGACCTGCTGTGTTTTGGCGGAGATCCCTTTGGAGCCGAATGACTGGCCACAGCCAGTGGAGACGTTCTGCGAGCGACACCGAAGAGACCGGTTCAAGGTGAGTCATTCACTCGGAACCTTTAGTAGGACCCAAATACTACACTGCTGAAGATTACACCAGGCCATCAGGACGGCATCAAGGGTAGCCTGTTCTTCCTAAAACTAGCATTGATTTGATTTGAATACCCAAATTTATAGCTTCATACTACTTTTAGTAATTGTTGTAAAGTGACGTGATGCTAAATAGTGAAACTAATAATACACTGTTTTACTTGTCTCTCCCCAGGCGAAACAAAGAGATTTTTCAGAAATGAGCCCCAACGAGCGTGTAGTCGCGAAACACAAGAATGGAAGGTAGGTAGAGCAACTGAATAGAATTTACGTTACGGACTATTTGTTTTGGACGCGTTGCGTGAGACTTGTTCCTTCCTTTTGCTAGTATCAAGGACACTATTTCCATCATAACGTCTCGACTCGTCAGGACATCAAGGTTCGCATAACCATCATGTTGAGATTGTCACGTAAAATAACTGTGATTAGTTCAGTTTTTCGTTTTGATGCTCTTTGATTGGAACTAGCACGCTGTGACCAATCAGACGAGACTCCTTCCTCTCGGCTAATCAGGAGCGAAGCAAATTAAACCTTGTTTTTCTCTGATCGATTGGTTAAATCGGGCCCCACGTGATTGACTCTAAAATTGCTTGTTCCCACCCCTGTAGGTACTATCGTGGTTCTGTCCTAAATGTGACGTCAGAAGAATTTTACGTGGTGTGCTTTGATGATGGAACTTTCTGTGAAAACTTGCCTCCAGAAGATATCCAGGTTAGCGGATGAATTATGCGTGTAAGGTCTTCCTTTATCCATTAATGTTTGCTGCTGTGGTTTTGTTGCTACGTAAAGTAGTTGCTAACCGCATTGTTACTTGAACTCCAAGATTACAAGTTGCATCTAAACTTTTCACCCTTAAAAGTGCCATGTTTCTGTCCGAATTAAAGTGAAATGTATTAGTTTATTTTGCTAAACAATGCGAACATGCCTGTATTCAACAATTAATGTATTGCTTCGGAGCTTTCAATTGAGTGGTCAAAATTTTAGGTTTCACTTGACAGTTTGACAAAAATTGGTCCGTCTTTAGATCGAATCAAATAGGCCATTTCCGCGTTGCCTGTTGTTGCCACGTGTATTCTGCAGATCTTTTGACTGTGGTCTGATCGTATATCGCTAGGAATATGCTAGTAGTGTTGGGGACATTCCGGAGGGCACTATGGTTCAAGTAAACTGGAGAGAAGACAACGGAACGTACCGAGCCCGAGTCAGCGGACGCCGCATTTACATCACGTACCAGGTATGGCGTGCTGTGTGCGCATGTCCGTGACGTCAGTCAATATGGCGTCCCGAAGAGTTTGGCATCCTCGTTTACATGCTCTTACGAGGATGAGAGCGTGTCTCTTAGCACTTTTAAAAGCAAATGCCGCAGTCTTGATTACAAAGCATGGCAAAAGGTTTGACAACTTTAGTTTGGACTAAACCACAAGTGTAATTACAAAGTACGGAGGGTACGAACGACAAGGCGATGGCCAAGAAATGGTGTAACACAAACGAGACAGGATCCCATGCGATGAGTCCACCAAGAGTAATGTCTAGCCCTTAGACGAGCTTTCTTTTCAGTCCATATTGGCGCCAAGCTCAAACATTCCCGCGCTAAGTACTTTGCCCTACGTCTACATCCGGGGCCTTTGCATTACGTTTTTCTTCGTCTTCGAGGTGTAAGTTTGGTACTAAATGAAAGCCTTTCTTGGCAGATCGAGTTTGAAGACGAGTCACGGTTAAACGTTCGTCGGGAAGACGTTTACAAAGAAGGAGAGGAGTTACCCGACAGAGTGCGGCAACGAATGGTGAGACAGTTCATCCATCCTGAACTCCGTCCCGAGTTAATTCCTCAGTCCCTTCCCGTTCCGACGTATTCTATCTTTACCTGTCCTTCTTCTCGCTGCTGTGCTCATTCTCCTGCTCCATTTTCTGTTTTGCACCGTATCATATGTTCCCTCTGTTCGTTTCCTTTCCGTCGATCCATTCTTTTTAGGCACAAGTCTGTTCTCTGTCTCACGCAGTTTATTTTCTGATACTTTTAGTCTTCTTCTAAAATGATCCAGTTTATCCCATCCCGTTGTCCTGTGAATTTGTTCCATTCCGTTCTCTATTTTCACTCGATCATCCCACAATTTTCTTTTCACAAATGTATGACACAGTTTAGAAAATGGTAGTGAAAGTGACCCTCGCAGTTATGAAGCAACTTGCTTAAAAGCAGTTGCAATGATCCCGTCAAAGTCCGGATTTCTTTTTCCGGGCTAATTGAACCCATGACGGTTCGCGATACCGGTGCGATGTTTCGTTCACCTGCCCGGTAGTATTAACAGATAAAATTAAATACCGTACTCTTCAAACAGCAATCATCCATAATCGATTACTGAAGCGAGTGGCCATATGCGAATATCGTATGTCTAGTCATATTTTTGCTCTGCTTGTTTGCATTCCGTTGACTCTTTTCTGTTCAGATGTGTAAAGTCTGTTCCTCATCTCAGTTCTCTTTTTGCCCCCTCCAGTCATCCGCCACACTAACAGCCAACCTGTCGTACTGGGAAGACACTCCTGAACACAGAACCAAGAGGAGGCGACGAGACAACCCTCGCTTCAGAGAGTAGTCGCAAATGCTTTCCAATTAAGCGTCGTTTACTCGTCTTTGCACAACATTTCGAGAAACGACCTTTTCCTCCATTTGAGAGTAGTTTACATCTTCAGAAGTACAGTATCTTGAGTGTTTTGACACAATCTGCGTCACATCAAGCCAATCACGCCTCACGAGTTTAGTGATTTTCCCTTTCTATGTTTTTGGGAAGTAGTTTCTTTTGTTCAAATTTGTGTTGTAACCTCAACCCAATAGGGGTTTATTTATTTCGCTGGTATGTCAGACTCGAGGATATAACACTGTTAGAATAGGAGTCAGCCAGCTTTGTTTGTATAAAATTACTCAAAACACTTTTGCTATCAACATTTGACTGAAGTAGGCGAATAAGTGTTACCATGCCAGCCAAACAGAAACCAAGAAGACTTTTCAGAAATGCGCCATTTTAGTGGCCGAGTACAACAGTGGATGATGCGATTGTTCGGGCGGTGCATCGTAGAAGAATCGGAGTTTTGATCACCAGAAGCTAGTCGTTAAGCCTTGATCCAGGTCGATTTAGAGCGTATTTATTGTTTGCAAATATTTAAAAAAAATCATATTTAATTTAGCAGTGTGATCCTAGTTCTTTATGAAATTTGCCGTACAGTATTGTTTGAAAGAAAAAAAAAACTCCGATCCAACGCAGTCGAGATTGAACATTCATGCGTATATTTTTGGACGTTTGCCAGCAGATTATTCAAGAATAAAACCAATTTCTGGTATTTCTTCGCGTTGATTTGCGTGTCTTTATTTTTCTTCCCCTGCTTTTCCCAACGGCAATTTTAAAGGGGTCCTCTCACCAATCTAATGTCTTTGTTTTCATCTGAAAATATCTCCGGCCAGTTTAGTTTCCAACACAATACACAGATGGTAAATGAGGTAAATAGCCTTTTTAGGTCAACTGAACGGGGACTTGACAATGGCAGATCGGGATTTACGGCGCGCAAAGGACTGGCTGAGAAGGCCCCTTAAGATGACAAATGTTTTTAAATCCTTTCCCATCGGCGTTCGGCCCTTACCAGCTGATTCAGCGGCCTTCCAACCTCATGCCTTGCGGGTGAGACTTGAAACTTCGTTCCAAGGTAACACTTTCAAAGGTTATCTTCCAGCAGCTCGCCGTTGGGCCGAGTCTGCCCAGTTTATCCGTCTGTAGATGGTTCTGTCCATATCTAAGCAAGCGTTTTGCTTCCTCAAATGACGGCGCTCTTGAAGTAGCTTACCAGACATGCACACTGGTTCATCAGGTCCTGGAGTTGGGTCCAGGCCGCGTCGTGCTCTCTCTGCACGCGGCCGGCGGCCTCGGTGAGTTCTTCGTGTTGTGCAATCATAGGTCCGTGCACCTAAAAACAACAACAACAACAACAAAACAAAAACGCATTATTGGAAAGGTGAAATTAATTTTAATTAAAAGGCGACTTCCCATCTAGCCTCCTGTGCAGACGCTCACGAGCTCAGAGCGTCTGCGCAGGAGGCAACTTCCCGTCCAGTCCAAGGCTAATCCTTCACCCTCCCCCCTGAAAAATGTAAATGGGGCCCGGCTGTTCAAAGCACAAGGATAATTCACCCAGTTGTCACGGCAATGTGAACAGAGAGAGTGTCAGAGAGAGCAAGTGATCATGGGTTGTCTAAAGTTTCGTTTTTATACATTTATATAATACCCAAATACCCAACAACGTTCCTTCCCCTTCCCGAAAAACCCAGCTTACCTTTAGAAATAGTGCCATGTATGCTTCTACAAGTTCAAAGTCTTTCTTCATCTTCAGCTGAGCTTCCACAAACTCCAGGAAGTTCTTCATGAGATTGATGTCTCCACCGGCTTCAGGAGCCAGAGATCTAATCTCGGAGTCGATGGCAGAAGGGCCCATTGACTTCAACATCTCAAGAACAGCGCCATCTGCAACGAGTGACGATTATGATGATGATAATGATGGTTTTACGAGAAATACAGTCAAACCTCTATTAAGCGGTCACCTTCGGGGATAGCCAACTGACCGTTTAACAGAGGTTGACCCTTTTTATAGAGGTCTGCTAACAGGTAATTAACTATTAATTACATTGTGGCTGACTGAAACGTAAGCTGGTAAATAAGGAATTTGATGTGCGCTGCCTAATAATGGCCTAAAAATTTTTACACTGATTACATGTTGTGTTTGATCAGCTTCTAAAAGAACTGAACATGCCTGGCCTATCTTCGTGTCATCGCATTGTTTTCTAACTAGGTGATCGTTTAATAGAGGTGATATACAATAAAATTTGCAAATATATGAAGCAAATTCCGGAACTTTGATAAGTGACCTCTTAATAGAGGGTGACCGCCTAACAGCGGGCCGCTTATAGAGGTTTGACTGTTGGATGATTATGACAATGAAACTGATACTGATGACGACCATACGTTAATGATGGTGATGACAGTGGTAAGGACGAAGGTGATGATAACGACAGTGATCGTAACGAAGACGATGACGACGAAGGTAATAATGACAATGACAACGAAGACAATGGCGACATTAAAGGTGATGATACACCGAAACTGACGGTAACCGTGATGCTAATACCGCCTTAGAAATAGATGTATAGCGAGCTTTAAACTACTTACATTGCCCCGCGTCTGCACTCCCGTGAAGAGCCTTCTGAAAATCAGACTCCGGCTCAAGGCTTTTCATGTGGATTAACTTCGACTGAGATGGCTGCAGCAAAAATAGATACCAACTACGTCACGATAGCAGACTACCCAGCCCTTTTACTGAGACTCTTGGGCAGCGGATAGCCGCACTACAAAAGTCCTGGGCCTGATTGTTAGCACAATTAGGCTAATTCTGAGTGACGTATAAACTTGTCGACACTTTTAAGCCTGAAAATGAGTCTTCGCTCACAAAACAACTTCCTTGCTATGTTTTGTGCTGGAACAAATTCCTTAGCTTGCTTTGATTAAGTAGTTCAGTAGTTGAGAGAAAGAACTTGGTTAATCCTGGATTAACTTAATGGAGTTTCGAGCAACCGGGCCCTGGGGACAAGCCTCACCTCCGGCAAGTCCTCCTCCGCTGCCACAAACTTGGGTACCAGGCCCGGCTCGGTCGGTAAGAAGAACGGTGCGGCTTTAGGGGCCTTGGGCGGCTCCTTGGGTTTATTCCTTTTCTGCGAGAGGAAAAAATGTGACGCAATGAAAGTATGCCACATTGAAAAATAAAATAGTTTTTATTATGTCTAATCAAATGAAACAAACCAAAACAAACACAGATAAAAAGAAAAGACTGGTGAAAGAAATAATTGACCACGAAGAGTTTAGAATACGTCTTCGAGTAGTTCGATAGGGAATGTTGAAGAATAACAAAAACAAACGCACTGCAAGAGAAATGGACCAGTCACGCAGTCATAATTACACCTGGGCTCGGTGGATACACGAGAAGGGGAAACAGCGACGCTTTATACTGTGGCTTTCAAATTTCGTTTACCTTGATGAGGTCCAGGTTTGTCAGATTTCTCCATCTTGATTCGGGCAGCATGGACAGAGTGATCAGATGATCAGACAGCTGATCTGGAGATTTGAACTCTTCCTCGACTGACGCACTTGTTTTCTCGTTTTCCTCGTCCGTTGACATTTGATCTTCGTCGTCAGATTCTGCGAAGGAAAACTAGATTTAGACTGCGTCGGCGTGTAGAAAGACGTATAAAATAAATCTAAAGGTCAATGTGTGAAAACTAGACGCCGTAAAGGAATTGGAAGCTGACGTTTCAAGCGTTAGCCCCTCGTCGGAGCAAAAGATCCTGCGAAGGTACCGAGGGTCAATTAGCGCAGAAATTACAAGAGCGTTGGGTGAGGCGATATTTCTCTGACGTCAAAAAGGTTGCTGCTCGACTTGTGTATTTAGACATTTTCTGTTTGTCGTTATACCAGGGGAACTTTAAACTAAAGTTAGAGAGTATCAGACTATGAAAAATGCACGCACGAGAACAAAATGTCCTCCACATACACAGCACATTAATACACAACACATATACACACTGTGCAAACACATTCATGCTTACAACCACATCACACAACGTCCACAAAAAAACATGGCATCACTCAGCACCTTCACACACATCCACAATACCTTGGATTTCTCTAGAGCTCGTGGACGGCATCTGAACTAAACTTGGTTGATAATCTGACGGTAATGCTACAAGGGATACTTGACCGTACAACGCCTTGTTTGACCTACAAACAACGATGACGAAAAAAGACTAGAGATGCACTGATTTACTAAAACAGCATTTGTACTAGAATCTTTTAATAATTGTTCTTCCCTACTTCCTGGCTTTCCTTTCTTCCTGTGCTTGTGTTTCCTGTTGTCTTGTTGTTGTTTTTGTTGTTGTTGTTGTTTCTTTTTACTCCTTCCTCCCTATTGTCTTGCCTTTATGACTCGATTAGTTTCCTATAAAACTGCTCCTACCAGCCCAGTACTCGGACAAATTTGATTATCCAATATATGTACACTTATTCCTAACGAGTGCACATACAATTCCTGTTTTTGTGCCGCCCTTTTCTCTTCCTTCCTTCCTTCCTCCATTCCTTTCTTTCATTCTTTCTTCCTGTCTTCTTCCCTTTTCCTTGCCTTTTTAACTTTCTTTCCTTCCTTTCTTTATGTCATTTTACTCCCCTCCCTTCTGCCCCTAAGTCTTCCTCTACCCTCTATCTACACCTACTGACCAGAGATGAATCCCCAGGTCGTCCACGTGACAAGTGGCGAGAAACTCTCCTAACGGAGACATGACCAGGCTGGTGACCGGAGACTCGACCAGGAAACAGTCCAACAACCTGAACAAATCAGAAAACGTGTAGGTAATTGTGCTATAATCACGGCGGTAAATGACAAAACAGCTGGGATATAAATGCACCAGCATTAGTCCGTCTGATCTTTAACACAGCACAAAGAGGTTGGCTCTCAATACAGAAAGTCAAATACATCGATAAATATCCCTTTGCAAAGTCGCGTTTGTGGTCGCAGAAAAATTTCCTATCGTCCCCAAACGTATGTGGCATATTATCCCTTACCAGAACTATTAAACAACAAACAGAAATATATACACAGAACATAGAAAGTAGAAAATAATATATTATGTGTAGCAAGGATAAAAATTTGGACTACTTTCACAAGAAATAGACGATGTATTTTACAGAAACGTTATTGGCTTTTGTTATTGCAAACATTGTCAAACAGCTGTGGACCCACGAGGCGCTTCTGTAAAAGTTCTGCATCTGAACACTTCTAGCTCTCTCACTCACTTCTGGTTCGCAAGAACTGAGATAATTTGAAGTTGGAAGCCGATAACATTCACTCCTCCTCAATGTCAGTGTCGTCAGCGCTCGACTAACGGCAGTTTTATCCGTCTGCTCTTATTGGTCGTAAAATTAGCCAATCAGAGCGAGAAACGTGAGAAACATTTTTAGACACGAACTGAAAACCAGTGAAAATTTATGTGAAGTAATTAGGTTGTGTGCAATTGTGTGTGTGTGTGTGGTTCCTATAATTTCCAAATACCTTGCAGCCGGTAGGTCCCAGGTCCTTACGCTCGAGTCCATAGATGAAGTAATCAACCAGCGTGCGTCAGGACTAAAAGCCTGTCAAAGGAGAGGGGAGGGGTGGGATAAATTTTAACAAATGCACAAACTTACAGCAATTGGAGCAAACACAACTAAGCTAGTAACGGAAGATGCAAAAAAAAAAAAAAAAAAAAAAAAAAAAAAAAAAAAAAGAGGCCAAAGTCTGGACTGCAATATCAATTAGAAGGTTTTTATGAAATTTCAGTCGTCAGAATCAAGCGACTCGCCCAAACTTCACTGGCATCAACCCATAAAAATACAAACAAAAACAACAGTAGCCTGCGAAAACAGACGGAATTTCACCCTGTTGCTTTGCGAAGCCAAAAAAAACCCAGCTCTTTTCGCAGGCTAGAACAACAGAGGTCGCTGACACCCTTTTAACGAATTTTGACGGCCACAACATGTACGTTGCGACAAACACTCGCGTAGTTTAGTTGGGTTTGCAGTTCTTTACAATCTTACAATAAGTACTAGATCTTAAATAACTTTTTGTTGAGGTCACGGTATCTTAGTGGCTTTTTAGGTATTTTTGTTGTGATATCCTTGTTCCCGCTATTTATATGTAGAGGTTTATTAGAAATGTGCTATCTTATAGCAGAAGGGCGACTGTGTTAGTGAAGCCAGCTTACCATGTCAGTCACTCTGTTGGAATGGCCAGCGAACTTTCTCACGATTCTGCGCATGTCCATGTCGACCACGTACACGATGAAGTCTTCACATGAAACAGCGACCAGTGCACTGAAAACAACACAACAACACCAAACCATGAGGGGAGTGGCACAGTGGTCTTTTTTTTCGCACAATGAATCGGTGGGGACTTATTGGGTATTTCAATTTCTCAAAATATACAGCAGTAGTATCAGGTGATGACTGTGCCACTCCCTTGGATGGTTCACATTAGGTTTAGTTCCAGGGATAGCGCCCACAGAAACAAGACCTAAACTGTGCTGCACTGTGTCACAGCAGAGTATAGCTACAGTAACAGTGCTCGAAATTAGCGGTCGTCCGGTCGTCCGAGACGACCAAAAGTTCTCACGAACGACTGGTTTTCTGCCAAATTGATAGTCTGGTCATCCAGGAGAAAACCTACCGGGCAAACTAATTCGCGTGTCCGGACAACCTGGACTTTTTTTTTTTTTATTTCGAGCACTGCAGTAAGTACGTAGATACATAGACTGCATTACGCCACGCTACACTACGTTACCCCACGTTATTCTGTACTAAACTACTCTGCACTGTATTTAGTTACGCCATGTACAAAAGGGGATATTGCACAGCATAAAACACTCTTTTCACACGCAGAAACCGCACCTTTCCCGGTGAAGCAGGATTCCTATTATTGGAGTGTCATGCGTCAAAGTCGCCAGGAGTTTGCGCGATTTGAAGAGCCAGAACTTGAAAGAAAGAAAAAATGCAGGTGAATAACATAGCTCTCTTCCAGGGAAAGGGGGGAGAGGGGGTGGGAGGTTTAGGAGAACCTTGATCTACGTTCAGGTCCTGTCGCCTGTTTAACCAATAAAGTACCTTCAGCTTGCCGTCAGCCCCGGCAGTCAAAATTTGCTGATTCAAAGAATCTATGGCCACTCCCCGTACGCAGCCGTCGTGAGCTATAGAAGAAACCACGCAAAAAAAAGTTGACTTAAAAAACATAACTTTTCGATTCTAAGGCCCTGTTTACATGGAATGAAGGTGACCCTCCTAGAAGGGTCAGAAAAGAGTCCCTCTTTACATACCACGCGCTATTCTTAGGGCTATCTCGCCAAGAGTCTGAAAGGGATCGCGCGGTCGCGAGATTTGAGATAGTAACCTGGCACCGCTAAACTTAGCCCCCTCCCCCCCTGGGAGGGTAACCCTACCTCAAGCGTTTACATGGCCAAACGTTGTCCCTGCTGGGAGGGTTACCCTAGCAAGGAGATAGGGTAAACCTATCATGTAAACGGAACAAGGAATTTCAATAAAGAAGGGTGACCCTTCTAGGAGGGTCACCCTCCATCCATATAAACAGGGCCTATAAGTCACCTTTCTAATATCGTATACACCTACTCCCTCGGATAGTTCCTGCTAAAAAACCTTTGCCGGGGGAGGGGTATATTTACATTTAGTATATACCACGCAAGTGAATAGTGCTTTTCGCGCGCTCTGATTGGCTCCTCAATCTCGGAATATCAAGTACTATTCACCTCCTGGCGGCTTCCGGTAAAACAAAATGGCGCGCGAACCCAATTTTTGCCCACTTTCGTCGGAAATAAAATAGCTATTTGGGAGTTGGCTATTAAACTTGTGTGGTATATACTAAAACAATTATTCGCCTCAGTGTCGGTGAATAGCGGTGGATATTTACCTCGCCGAAACGGCTTGGTAAATATCCACCGCTATTCACCTCCACTTCGGCGAATAATTGTTAAGGGGAAGTATAACAACTGCTACCCATTAAGATATTACGATAATCCGCCTCGGGTTTCTGTTCCGTTCTTGTGTCATGACAAGTCTAACCTTTGGGGCTTCCAATGCTACCCCTGTGTATCCCAGACTGCATATTGAAAACATCAACATGGCCGAGTGAATCCCCAGTGAAGGCGAAGTTTCCACAGGAACTCAGTGTAACAGCCTGAATGAGAAAAAACGCAACCAATCACAAACAGGATAACAGTTTTGTTGTCCAATGAATCAAGGTTGTGCGTACGCTTGAGGAGCCCCAAAGTTCATCTATCGTGGACTATCATAAGCCTTGAGGTAGACGCATTCGGCGTAATTGTGTCAGGGACATCCGCGCGGGAACAATTCTGATGTTGTTATTTTTAGCCCACAACTTGTTTTTACACTGAACATTCGCGGGTGGTACCCTCCTCCTTTAGTCACTTCCAGTAAACAGTGTGAAACTTTCAGCCATCGCTCGGTTTAACGTACATGCAAGTATAACAATTTGCACAGCTCAATTACGATTGTTGTACGAGACCTTCGAACGACATGAGTCGCACTTACACGATGCGATTCGTGTTGCAATCGTGTAGTAAGAAGGTCGCAGGCTGCAATCGAAATCAAAAACCGTACTGTGTAAATCGGCCTTTAGAGAGATGCGCAAGCATGTTGTGCAATTACTCCAGCAATTCCTTAGCAATTAAAGCGAAGTAAGCCCAGGAAAGCAGGTGACAGTGGCTTCAATTCAGAGTTAAACGGAAGAACTACGCAGCAAATATTCAGCTGCTTTGTAATCAGACTAAGGTTTGAGAGTCCTTGTTCATCAGTAACTGAAGGTTTCGTCTTCACATGAGTTTGCCCGTACCGTCACAGCGCCAGCCTTGCCCTCTGTTTTCGGCTTCAGCGAGTGTTGGCCGATGCACTTTCTCTGGAAGTGCCACGTTCTCGCTTCAGTGTGTCCCTGGTGACACGTGATGATGCTATCCCACTGGCTCTGACGGTTCTCCTCTGCACAAGATAAATAATACAGTTGAAGCTCCCGTAAGCGGACGCCCTTGGGAAGCAGAATAAATGTCCGTATTTAAAACTGTCTGCTTTCGAGAATATGTAAGAGTTTGACAGAGTTTGACTTGGTCCTGTTTATATGAGAAAAAGTTGGCCCGGGGAACCCTCTTCCCCGGGTCAAGTTTATCGAATGTTTACATGGAAAAAAGTTGTCCCGGGTAACCGGGTCAAAGCTGGCCCTCTCGGTTTGGAGACTGGGGAAAAATTTAAAACTCCCCTTATAAAGCCCACGGATGACGGACCGAAGAGAGATCGTCTTATCGTTAATTTCTGTGCTCTTGTGTTTTCGATTATGCCGAAATTTTGTTTTTAACAGCGTTCCGTAAACGCGAGTTGGCCCTTCCTCCCGAGCCAAAGTGTTTACATGGACAAAAGTTGGCCCGGTACCCAGGGTCACCCCGGCCCCCGAGGCAAGTTGTGATTTATCATGTAAAGGCTCGCTTCGATTTATAAAGAAATGTATAAATGGTTGGCACGCCCAGGATGACTTGGGTCCCCGGGCCAACCCAGGGCCTAAGTTAGAGTTCAAACGGGGTTTCGTACAGGCGTCCGTAAATAAAGCTTTCTGCTTACAAGAGTGTCCGCCCAGAGAGCTTCGACTGTGTACCCATCATACTACACACCAGTTAAACGCCTGGAACGTCCGCCAAATGGAAAATAACGATTTCTGAGAAGCTGAACCGGACACGCTCACGCACATGCACATGCACGCACGCAAACAAGTACGCGCACGCGCAGCATGGAGAAGCAATTCGTGACGTCCTTCTCCTCCACAATTTTATCGTGTTTCTTCGAAATTCCGTGTGCTTCTATAACGCTTCTTTCGTATTTAGAAGATTAGAACGTAAGGGAACCTGAATGGCTATTAATGGAAATCTTCGACGACGAAGATTTCACAAAACAAAATCTGATCGTGATTCAGTATCTCTGCAGCAGAGGTTATAGTCAAAAGCAAAGATCTCACCTCCAGCAAAATCTGTGATTGGTGGCAACTTGAGTTGTTCAACTTGAATCCCAAGATTTTTAGACTTTTTGGCAAGTGAACCTGTATAGTATGTTAGTTGAAAAACAACAATCACAGTTACAGGCACATACAGTAAAACCCCGCCATCTCGAATTCTCAAGGAAAGCAAGAATTAGTTCGAAATAGAGGGGGATCGAGATAGAGGGGTTCTACCAAAGGAAATTTCTACCAACTTCATTTCAAAGGGAAATCGGATTCTGTCTGAGATGGCAGGGATTTCGAGTTGACCGAATTCAAAATAGCGGGTTTCTACTGTATTTTCAAATGACTATGAAAATGCAGGCTGTACTCCCAATGCAAAGTATTAATGTACTGTAAAGAAGTTATTGACTACTGTATCATGTTACCTTGAGACAGCTCACAGCTCTGGGAATCTCGTACGGTGCAGAGGTATCGGAGAGTCCGGTCAAGACCTGAGAAAGAACGCATTGAGAAATTCAATCTGCTACCATCCCCAACTTGGAAACCCCTTTAGATTTGTCAGGCCTCTTACTGTACACCCAGGGTTGGGGATGGGATGGTGGAAGTTTGCCAACAAGAAATCACATCAGTTTTAAATGCCCACCTGGAGGAAATCTGGTTTGCTAGTGGGGGACATATTTGGATATTCTAAACAAGGTGAAAAAGTGCTTTCCCCTTCTCAGGCTGCGTTGTAATTTCAGGGTATGATAAAAGCCATTGTACATTTGCCTGGAGCTATCAGATTTAACCCTAACCAACAACTTGCTCAGGCTAGTGAATAATGATAAGCTGACAAATTTTCGTCATGCCCAGGACATAGATTGTACACATACCTGCACTAAGGATTGCTTGCCCTCTGCTGCCATAGAAACGGACCATTGTGGGTGGGGCACTGTGGCCAGAGCGTGATCGAAGCAGCCTGGCACTGCCGTCAGGCTGATCAAATATCCAGATCTGGAAGAAAAGCAAACAAACAACTACTGTATGTATCTTAACTTCTCCCAACCATTCAAGAAGAAAGTGCATGAGTGATGTAGTGAGAATCAACACTTGAATCAGCTTTCAATGAGCACGCTACAGTGAAAGTGAGACTGAAAGAGAGAATACAGTTGGCTAATTAGAATAACTTAAAGTTACTTTTTATAATGTGCTGTACAGCAGAAAGAATTCTTCAATTTTCTCTTTCATTTTCTTGCCAGACGTATCCTACAGTATTTGATAGTAAACTCAGGTGAAGACTGATTGGATTATTTTAATTATTTCACACTAATTTCCTGATGGACACTTAGAGCTCAGCAGTAGATAAGTTACTTTATTATTAGAAGTGGGTGTATACCTTGACTGCGTTGTCAGGGCCTGACGTCACCATCAGCGGCTGAGACTGCAGAAACTTCATCCCACACACTGCCCCTCTATGTGCATCTCGTATTGTGCTCCGTAGCTGACGATCCTCTAGGTCCCACAGTGCAATGTGGCCTGCTGCACCAGCAGTAGCCATTATGGGATTCCCATCTAAAGTACAGAGTCAGAGTCAGTATAAATGATATATTTTATACAGGTAGCCACAGATTGAAATAAAGTTTGACCTCTACAAGTCACTCAATGTTCACCTAGAAGAAAGATTTTGTAAAATTTCTCCCATGCTCTATCACAATAAATACCGTAGCTCCCCATGAATACCAGTCAGCTGACCTGTTCTGAATGTAAGAGAGGTGACAGGTCCCCAGTCTTGTTGGAAGCTCATGACTGTCTCATCGTACTTGAGGTTATGAATGATGATTTTTCCGCTTTGTAGACCAACAGCCACAACATCTACAGCCGGCGCCTGTGTCAAAATAAAGTTGATAATAACTTTGATGTAGAAAATGGGAAGCTAACACATATGGTATTTCACAGAAAAATAATTGAGCTAAGTGTACAGAAAAACACTTTGATGTTAATACCAGAGTAAAATTTGAGCACAACTGAACAACATACCTGTTCCACAGCTGTGATTGGGTCAGACCACCCTTCAAATGTGTACACCAATTTACTTAAAAAAATAAATAAAAACTTAAAGTGCACATAAGCCTTCAGAGGATACATTTTTATACGAAATTAGGAAGTAATCTAAGCAACTTATGCCCAAAAGAAAGCCCTTCCGAAGCGTTCTTATATTTTTTTTCGCCCGGTAAACATGCGAAAAAGTGCCATTTTGACTTCCGGTTTAGATTTGTCCGCGTAAGATGATTGATCAAGGGCCTGGGCTGTGACGTCAGAGGAGTGGCGTCTCGACTCGTCCGAACAGAGTTTTCACCGGTTTTACTCCGAAATGCCTTATAGATGTGTTGTTGGAGGCTGCTCCTGGGAGCCAGATCATAAGCAAGGATTCGCATTTTATATGTTTCAGTTTCCGAATGACCAAAGAGGTGAAGCGAGGAAGCGAAAGAGAAATGGTCCAGTTTGTCAAGGCCAAACGTGTGAAATGGGAGCTGACGATCAATTCCGGTTCTGCTCAGCTTATTTCAAACCAGATGATTTTGACATTGCATGGAATTGACAATAACGAATCGCACATTCTCGACTTGGACCTGGTAAAGGACAATCTCGGTATTGTAGTACAAAGTTGATAAGAAGGGGAAAGATTGACCGAGTAATCGTCGGGTCCCACAATTTGTCGACGGGTAGTAATAAGTAATTATATTTAATCCAAAATATATTCAGCTGTGGGAAGTTTGTTACCTTTTCTATCGTAGGTATCGAATATCAAATGAGCAAACCATCGCGTTCGCCGAAGGTTTATGGTCGATGAGGTCAACACTGCGACACTGCAATTCATGTTTGAAACCGAGCGAAAGATGGTTTTTCGGCTAGATTTTTCTAGGGCTATAGTCGACCGTGTGCCGGATTTGTGGCACATATTTACTCAAACAACTTGGTTTCCACAATCGCCGAAGTTAGACGACGGCCGCAGAAGTTGGAAATTTTTGGCAAACTCCGAAAGGAGTCGTTTTGACTGTTGACAGTCGCCTGTTGATCCACCGCGGCGAAAGCAAAATCCTCCAAACGGTGAAGAAGGGCGCCACAAACCGCAATTAAAGTGTAATAATTTATTGTCTGCCCGTACAGGGAAGTTTAGAATGACTGTTTTTGTACATTCCAGGATTTTTCAGAAGAGCCGCGCTCTCTCGAAGTCAAATATAACTGACCGTGGTCAACTGCCGTGACGAATTACGCAACTGCTCTCAGTCGAAATCCCGAGCGAGAGTTATCGTGAGACATCCGTAGAATCTCAATGCTTGTGAATGCCGATGCTGCCGTAGCACATCAACATTGCAATTCCCACACGAACACCTAAAATATGAGTAAAACACAGAGAAGCAATTACAGATGTACCACGTAATTAACAAATCCAAAACACGGACATATTTTACGCTTACCAACTACTGACTCCAAAATGTTCTTCCGAGCGATCTTGCAGTGTTATGGTCCTTGTTCTTTTCCCTCCCTTTCCTTTCTGTTACGCTTCATGCCATTCTTGGTCAGCAAGTAGCTCTTGTCAGCGCACGGGTTGGACTTCATAGTGGATATCGTACAGTATACACGCGGAATCAATGTAATATAGTTCAGATATCAGATATACCGCTTTCTTCATCGCTTCTAGAGCTCGCCATTGCCGTACGAGTCCAAAAACACGGGTAAACAGCGAGAAAAACGTACACAAACCTGATAAATAAGAGCTATGAAGAGGTGCCGAGCCGAAACGCGCCACTCCTCTGACGTCACAGGTCCCAGTCTCCTACATTGCGCGGTCTGAATTTTATATTTCCGATTTCAAACGCGTGAAAAAAATATAAGAACGCTTCGGAAAGGCCTTCTTTTGGGCATAAGTTGCTTAGATTACTTCCTAATTTCGTATAAAAATGTATCCTCTGAAGGCTTATGTGCACTTTAAACATTAGATTCAGTTTCTTAAAGAGACTACTGCACTACAGGTACATGTAGGGATAGTCATTCTTAGAACTTTTGGACTGTGAGTTAGTTCCTGGAAAAAAGAGATTCTTGGATTTTTCTCTGTAGGTTGTACCACTGGGTAAAGACAAGGGTGGGAGTAAGGTTGGCATGGATGGAGGAGTAAGAGGGATGGGGTGGGAAAGGAGGAATATGGGAGAGTAAAGAGAAAGTGTCTGTGTGTAAGGATAAGTTTGATAAGAATGCATCAAAATCAGCATACTTGGTTTTAATGTTCCATAGTTGCATGTGACCTTGTCGACTGCACAGCAATATCTTGTTCAGGTAAGTGCTTGGGTGCATCATGCAGGTAATGGCAAAGGTTACTGGATCAAATTCCATCTCCAAATAAAGTTCTGCCATTAAGAAAAAACATATATATCATTTTACAAAAATGTATTATATTTAATAGCTGAATGTCAAAAATTGTTCAGACTTCCTACAGTTTGCCTGCAGATACTGTACAATAATAATATTGTAATTGTGCAAAATAGTTTGAACCCAGGGCCTGGTTTTTCAAAGGTCAATTAAGCTAATCCAAGATTAACGAAATTCTTTCTCTCGACCTCTCTGTCATTAAACTGCTTGGTTTTGTTCGAAGATGGATTAGAAAGCTTGTTCCAGCTTAAAACATTATCAAGAAAGTCGTTGTGGATGAAACTTTCATGTTTTCAGGCATATAAATGACAAGAAAGTTTAGACCTAATCCAGGATTAGCCTAATCATGCTTTGAAAAACCAGGCCCAGTAATATCACCAGTTTATCTGAACTTAAGTACAATATAACACACAATGCATGTACATTTCTATGATATTGCAAATGTCTGAGTGAGAGTACCATATAGTTCTCATAAAGACTGTTGTTGGTGACTGACATGTACAATCAGATGTCGATGAAGACTCTTAAAATTCGCCTGATTCTTGACTCTGTAGATGACTACTGCTTCCAGTATAGATGGTCAGAATGTTAGTCAGCAATAACTGCCTTCAATAAATTATCACCCAACAGTAGAAAAAATCAAACCAACCTGTAGTCTTGGCAACCCAGACCTTGACATTGCTGGTCTCATCCACAGAAATGATGTGAGGACCAAACGACATCAGCAACTGAACATTACTAACGTGTCCTTCAAACACTTGAACCTAAGAATGGAAAAAATGTACTGAACTTTGCAACATATTTTACACTCACTGACTTCAAGAAACTGCATCATATTATGGGACTGACAGAAACACACAGGGACGAACGGAGATAAACAGGGAGGAGGGGTAGTGGATTGTCACTGACATCGAAAGAAACATAGTCTACATGCATGTACATGTAAGACTTGTCTTCCACATTACAAATGATTTAAAACCAAGAAAGAATAATTTTTATGCAGGTCGGAGTGTTTGACCAGGCATTAGGAGTTGCTGTATGTTCTTATTCTTTCTACTGATTTACCCACCTGTTTGCCCCGCTTCCATGACGTGACAGATTTGCCAGAAGCAGTAAGCACCATTTCACCACAAGTGGCCAGGCAACTGATTTCATCCTCTTGCAGCAAACCTTGAAATATTAAGTGACACAGCAAAGCACAGACTTCACACCTTACACAAGGCATGATGGAAAAAAATAATTAACTGGTTCAGCAGCTCAGATTCTTTCACTGAACCCTTTCAGAACATTGCAGAGCACTGAAAAGGTAATACAGATTTTGCTCAACGTATTCTTGGGTTGCAAATGACGTCATGGCAGCCATGTTGGAGGATGTTAACAAAGGATTGCTCATTAACTTCTATTGTAAGTGGATCCAACATGGCTGCGATGTCTTTGTATTCTGAATCTCCAGAGATTGATTACAACCCAAGAATCAATGTTTATTAATAAGAATGAGAATGTATACCTCATGAGACCCAAGCCTTAAACTGTTAAGCCAGTTAACTCGTTTCCTGTTCCTCACTAAAGCTGGACAACCCACAACACTCCTTAATTAAAGCAACTTTCGGGAATACTCACCTACAAACAATAAATTGAGCTTCGAACACTGCACAAAAACAAAACAACAGAGGTTTCAGCTAACTTGTCAGAATGATGCTTCGTCACAACATCACTGGATCAATTACACTTCTAACGTTTCGCAAACATCACAGCACTCACACACTTCGTATAATACATGCAGTACTCCAGGGACACAACAAACCATTTATTCGTACACGAAAGTTTCGACTGTCAACAAACTATGTCACTCACATTGTAAACATGGTAGGCTGATCCAACTGCAGTGATAAGAAAGCTCTCCGACCCAAGGGTCTGTGTCACCAGTGGAACGTGATTTGTAACAAACCCCAGAGCTCGGAACGGATGAAACAGCTGACTTCCCACTACAGCCTTGGCCGCCATCTTGGAATTCTTACAGCACGTGGATGCAACCGCTGGTCACTTTGTTTTACTCGTCACCAGGGCCCAGCCGGAGTATGTGGGAGTTCAAAAGTTTATCTTGTGGAGTCGATCGACTGTATTTTTCTCTCTGAACGACAGGTCGCAATATTGTCAGCACACGCGCCAACTGTCAGCAATTTTTGGTCAGCAATTCTGTAGTTTTGAGGGTTTTGTGCGGGAAAATTTCACTATTTGACAAAAGTTAAGGTTTCCTTTGGCAGGGAGCTAAATTGTAAATATTTGATAATAATTTTCACATGTACCTTCGCCCTGTAAATTTTTGTTTTAAAGTACGCACATAAAAGCAAAATATCTCCATGCCAGTGTGACTTCCGGTATGTTTTCATTGGTTCATTTTGCGCAATGTGACAGGCGTTCCATTCTCCCCCACCTGTTTTGTCACGCAACGCCTGCATTTCACAGGATTCCGGTTGATCAATTTCGGACACTTGATTGGTTCTGTGGATCCCCATGGGACTGACGTCATGATATTTTTCACAAGTTTACGGCATTTGCAATACACGAGGTGGAAGACGCGTTCATTTGCTACATGTGTTTCTTCGGGATCGGACGTACACATGAAAGACCATGGAAATGAGAGTTTCTCTTGGACACTTGGTACTTGGCGGTTTTGATATCCTGGTGAGCTGCTTGCTTCGCTGAATACCACGACTAAATACCTTATCCTTATCCGGGAAATACTTCAAAGTTTGGCCTTGTGAAGCGTACTTGGCGGTTGGTCATATCACGTTACACTTCTCCATGACATGAGGCGGCAAAAGTTGGGGCTTTTCAAGCGACAAGGATGGAAGGCAAGGAAACCAAGAAGCAGAACGGGCCATAAACGGCAGAACTGTAGCTTTCACGTGTACTAAAAATGTATTTTTAAGTCTCGGGTAAATCAGTCTTTGTGACGTGCGTTTGTTGAGCAGGATGTTCCCAAACTTTTATGAACATGTAGTCAGTTACTTTGTGCGGTGTTTATAGTGAAGAACTCGACAAGAAATGTCGGCGCTATTTTGATACAGAACACTTTTATCCGTAAAAAGTACCTTCTGTTATATCTCGTAATGGTTGCTATTCTACATGAGAACTATCTTTAGTCGGTTTGGTGGTAATATATTGGTGTTGTGTATGCTGGACTCGCTATATGTTGGACGTTTGGGCTGATATTTAAAGTTTAATCCTTCGTCAGGACAGAGTTCCATTTAGTTGGATTATGTAGAGATGTTAATTTTCTTTAAAGTTTGTCTTAGTGAGGAGAGAATAAAAATAAAATATGTTGGTGCGCGCGCACGCGGAGCTGCCGCTTGGGAAAATAAAAGAAATATGCGCGTTGTCTTCATTTCCATAAACATAAAGATCAAAACTCCCAATACTGAATCCCACGGAAGCTTACCTTATGTCTAGTCTTTCATGAAGGGTCCGAAAGAGTTCTTTTTTGAATAGTACAAGGGGTTCCTCTGTGCGAGACATACATGATGGTGCAGTGAGGCGTCCTTATGTGAGTCCTGCAAGAAGAGCCGATTTAAACGTCAATTTAGATGTCCCGTTCCCTTATCAGGTCACTTTGAAAAAGCTTCTATAGAGTGTCCCTATATGAGACTTAAATGGAGCGATGACCATGCTTTCCTTCTTGTTTCGTCGACCAATGATGCAAGATCTTACGAGGGGGAGGGTGTAATTTTAAAATGAGATGACAACCAAAATGTACACTTCAAAAATACATCAACAAGCATCTAATTTGGCGCCATTTGTCTTTTTTCCTGCTAATCTTGGTGCTGACAGTTGTCAGGATAGAAGTTATTTTGGAGCGAGCTTATCAGAGAGGAATCGTTCTATAGGGTGTCTGTATACTGAGTCTTACATAACGATTAAGTAGTGGGTGTCACTGCATTGAGTTTACATGAAGTGGCAGAGAAGGTGTCATGGGACATAATGATATTAGAGTGTACTCGATAAAAATAGCACAATGAATTAATAATAAAATCTTGAACTTACAGACATTGTATCTGTGTTTTCTTTTGCTGCTGTACATGGTGTTTGCAAGTCACCCGACTGGGCTTTTGTCGATTGTGCTCGTAAAAATGGCATTATGCTTCTAAGCAGTGCTCAGAATTTTTGAAAATTATGCCGAAATTATGTTAGTTTTTTCTAAATTACGCTTCCTGTCATCAAAATTATGCTACTTGGTTTTTAAGCAAAATAAAGACAGAAAAGGGCGAATAAAGACAAAACAAAGAACAAAGCCTTATCTAGTGACTGCAGGTTAGTTTTTAATAAATATCCAGCTAATGTGTCGTTACATGTCTTACATATCATCTGCAATTATTCTCCAGAATCAGCAAAATGCTCATCTAACATCAATCAAGATTCGTCAAAGCTCTCTGTACGACATTGTCAGCTGCTGAGCTATCTGAACTGGAACTGGAAGTACTCGCCGACGAGGACGCCATCTTAGACCTTATAGCTCAGTCAGCTCACTACCGAGCCGTACGCGCGGGGTTCTGAGACCAAGAAACATCACACCGACCACAAGCAGCCCGGAGCCAACAGTTAACAAAAGTATTAGAAACAGAATAAGTAAAAATAGGTATATTCAAAACGAAACTACGTTACTTTTCAATGCTTTAAAGAAATCGCTTCATTCATTTTACGGCCAGCAGGCTTACCTCCCATGCAATGGAACAATATCCGGGTCGTTTCTTATAACCGTCCGTCGAACTGCTTGGCTTTTCATCTCTGTACCTTGTTGTAGTAAATCACTGTCGTTCCCATCACTTCTTACCGCAATGAATCAAAATTGAAAGCTGAGCTACCATGCCTGGAGTTCGTACGCCAGACTGACTGACTGACGAACATTTCGAGATGGCAACCCCATCGGCGTCTCGAAAAAGCGCGATACTACACCACTAGTGTCGTGATTATTACCCTCGCAGAACTCAGAAACAAAGAGCAAGAAATTGCCACAAAGCGGGAGTGTTCTGCAAAGATTACAGAAAGCAGAACTGATAACTCAGTGACACCCAATGCGCTCATACAGTTGAAATGACGGGCAAAGCTGTATTGAAACAGTCCCGGCTGGTTGTGCTTCGGCAGGGAAGTTTTACTACAATGCTTGAAACACTATCTCGGCCAGCCGTAGTCGGGTCTGGGCCGCCGGGCGAGTCTATACTGGCAAGCGTTTGTCCGAAAACGCTGAAATTTCAAACCAAGGCAGCTCAAATCCAGATAAATGCACCGGACTAGTTTTCGTCTATTCAAATATTTGATGTGTTGTGGTTGCAGCCAATATTTCCGAAACGCCAACTAAAAAGATCACGCAATTACCTAACAGCGGCAATTCCACTGTAAAGAAAATCTCCCACAGGAAATCTTAGTTTACCAGAAAATGTATATTTGATCAAAATCTCTACATTAGGACGAGATATATGCGAATACATACGGTTGAAGCAATAACTCACCCCAAGGCTCCCTGACCTCGTTTCCAGACTCTTCGAGGTAGAGGTCGTAACAGGTCCGTGAACCGTAAACATCACCATGAGAAAGTAGCGGGTGGTCACTAGAACCTAAATGGTTAAGAAAATATTAATGACCACACTTACACTTGCAGTAATCAATCCTCTCTTTAGAGAAAAATATTTTGATATATAGATTGACCTTTTAGTTTCCGTCGTCAGTGTAATAGAAATGACAGAAAAATGTCATTCGGCGAATCAAAATCCCCAACGCCTGTTCAAGTTCATGGTTATTCTAACAGTACTGGCCCTTACGGGTTCAGTTGGATATTTTTCTGGGTTAGGAGGAGAAATATTCACGGCTTTTAAACACTTGGCTGGACGACGGTCAATCACGCCGCCGGCAGAAGCCGGAAGTAAGATAAGACGAAGGTAAGGGCTGCTTAGCTACACTATATGTTTATTTGTTTATTTATCTATTTATTTACTATAGAAAACAGTCAACAATGTACGTGGATTACGGGAGAAGTTGGGTAGAACTGATAGAATTGCCTGGCACTCGTTGCCATCCTGTCGCGCGGCGGCGATTTTATAAAAATTAATGCCTTCTTGTCTTCATGATGATAAGTATTAGGTTATGCTATAACTTCTAGAATTTATAAACCAAACATGTAAGGAAATAACCGATGGGAAAATATTTGTGAGCCCTTTGTTGGCAAATGTGGCGAACTGAGTTTATAACTCCTAAACTGTCATGAGTAATATTGAACTTAAGGTGCCCTAGGCAACATGAGAACCCAAACAAAACTTATCAGTAAATAAGTGCAGGATTCACTCTGATCGTCATTGAACAGAATTCGTATTTTTAAAATTTTGGTTTGAACTCAAAGAAACCCACTTTTTGAATGGTTTATAACGATCAAGCAGCAGTTTTTTCTTTGCGGCGTTTAGCGAACAGACTAATTGCAAACAAATTGTACGGATGGTGTAACTTTTAGTTCATGTGATTCTTGATTCTTGATGTGCCACCCTAAGCCCCCTGTTGGTTTTTTCTAGGCTTCCTTATCACAAAATGTCCGGGTAATATTTTGTATGAAAAATGGATGTGTGGTGAATTATATTGAATGAAGCGAATATAAATGGATGATTCGAAAGATACTGGGGTTCCAAAGTTGTATCATTCCTAATTGTAAGCCTTTTAGTTTGTAGAGTAAATTTGCCAAAACACTATTCTACCCCTTTAATAGGTCCAACAGAAAATATCCCTCCCCAGCAGGCAAAAGTATTGACGCCAAGAATTTGGAAATGGAATCAACTCGTCGATTTCCCAACGACTATCAAACGTCAAACTATAGGACGTTAAAGCAACGTCGCGTTTTGAAAAATGCGGTTTATACTGACGTACTGACGTTAGATATATCGTAAAACCAAGAGCTTCGAAAAAAAGTGAACTGGATATATGAACTACTTTTAAAAAATTAATCTAAAAAAATTGAACTATCATCTCGACACTTTGTTTCAAAAGTAATAACTTGACTTTAGCCCAGTCACTGACAAAGGCGACTATGGTCAAAGTTTCTTGAATTGTTTAAATGGAACCTCTGTGACCTGATTCAAAGTAATAAAAGCTCTCAATCTGTGCACTGATTCTTACAACTGCCATATTCACAGCGTTGTTTAGCGGAGTTTGTGTGTTCTCCTTTGGCAATTTTAAGCAGTGAAACAATTGAAACGGGGATGAACAAAGTCAGAGAGGGAAATGGGAAGGGGTCTTCCAGGAAGAGGCAAGCTTTTAAGGTTTCGTTTAGCAGTTCAGAAATTTGTTTTCTTTAGGCCAACTTGGCGTTATTACCTGACTGTTTTGCCTTTCAGTGATTCGAGTGGGAAACCCCAAGAATTCGAACGTGCCACTGTTTGCGCTGACCACCCAAAATGCTCCAAAGCGGGCGCAAAATTACTAAAAGATGGCGGGCACGCCGTGGACGCTGCCATAGCAACCGCTCTTTGCCTAGGCGTGGTCAATCCGCAGTCGTCTGGAATTGGTGGCGGTGGTTTCATGATAATCTACGACGAGAAAAAAAGTGGGTACTTACTTTTTGTCGCATGCATTCTGGCAATGTTTGGTTTCGAACGGATAACGCTCAAAACGTACTTCACTACGGCGCTCAGATTTCCCACGTTGAGGGGACTTCAAGAATTTTTATACGGGGAAGCTTCGCCCAGGTTTCAACCCCTTACCCTTTCAAATACCATTCTGTGGTCGAAATGCTAATCTTGTAACATATCTCTAGTAGAAAAATGTGCCCTTTTTATGCCTTTGAACAGGAAATGTCTAAAAAGCCGCACGCAGCTCGCTGGGAAACGCGAGTTTTACGAACTTATCCTTATCGAGGGACGAGTTTCAGAACCTCTGTGAAATGCCAATACGATTTTCTTTTGCCCAGCCTTTTTACCGACCCTTTTAGAATACTAAAAGGCTTCGTTTTTATACCCTTTTTGATAACAGAGGCTCGAAAAGGGACCCCTTTCAGGCAGAGCCATCCCGTGCAGTCGATCATAGGGAGTGCCCCCACCCCGGAGAGTGTTCAAAGACGTTTGTCTCTGATTGTATAACTGCAGTTTCTATTAACCATGGGATATCACCATCATTGTGTTTCCAGATTCTTCGTCGGCAATCGACTTCAGGGAAACACCAGCACAAAACGAACAGACGCATTCACTGGCGGACCTGCAACATCTACTTCACTCGTGGAAAGTGGAAGGCAAGTCTTCTAACTTAGGCGTGTTATCACCGGCATACCTTTAGGCATCCTCGGAGACCCAGGGGCAGATCTTGGGGCGGAAGGCAAAACGGAGGGGGAGGGGGAGGGGGAGAGGGAGAAAATGGATGGTTTTTCTATATCCTTTTCTCCCCCTCCCCCTCCGCCGCCGTTTTACCTCCCGCCTCACGATCTGCCCCTGGGTCTCCAAGGGTGACCTTTTCGGGTTTCAACTAAGGTTATCTTGGTTGTGTGTAAAATTCGTTGCCTTGGCCGTTAACTCAGATATTTTTGCTTTAAATAATCAGAGGCCATGTACAGAGTGCCAACAGAAGGCTTATTCATAGGAATCCCAGGAGAACTTCGTGGATTTGAGTTGGCGTGGAAAAAATATGGCAAGCTGCCATGGAAGGATCTGTTCCAGCCGGCCATAAAACTGGCGCAAGAAGGTTTCAAAGTGAATGAGCACTTGGCCACAGGCATATCGAAAAACGCCCAAAATATCACGAGCAGTGCGGGCTTAAGGTATCAGTGTTGGTGAAATGGTGCAATTGAAATACTTGAGGACAAGTGAATAAGGACAAAATAAAAGTGTTAGAATTTACAAATGTCAGCGACAGGAGAAAAAATTGTCCTAACCTGAGAGGAACAAAAATGAAAATTCTTGATAATTTAACCGGTTTGGTTTACTTTCATACATTTTTGAGAATACAAAGAACACGTCTTAGCGTAATATACTTCCGGGTGTAAACAGTCGACGTTTTGTTAGATCGGTCACGCTGAGTGTCACATGCAACATTACAAAATTTACAACTTTAACCCTTTCACTCCCAAGAGCGATCAAGTTCAATTTTCTCCTTCAGTTTTGGCAGCACAAATATATCATACAGTTAGAAGGCTTTTGATACCTACCTCAGATGATAGCTGACTAAACTATTAATTCTCATTACATCACTCGCACAATTCTCTCTTCAAAGGTTGGGAGAATCTGCATTTCGAACTTGGGAGTGAAAGGGTTAATTGTTTGTGTCATACCCTGTTAATCGCCCTCGTTTGATGTTTAGGTCGTTGTTGTTTGTTTGATTACCAGAGAGCTACTAATGCCCAACTGGCAGTTCGTAAAAGTGGGCGACATCCTTCAAAGGAAGAAATACGCTGATACATTAGAAAAAATTGCTAACTCGGGAGGAGCGGACATTTTTTACACTGGAGAAATGGCTGAAACGATCGTGAAAGATATCAACTCAGTCGGTGGAACAATGACCACGGACGACTTAAAGCAATACCAGGCAACACAAGTGCCACCCCTACAGGCTTCGCTACCACACATGAATGGAATGAAATTATTAGCCGTCCCCCCGCCTGCTGGCGGAGCAGCACTGCTGCAGATTATGAATATTTTGAGTGGTGAGTGTCTGGCCCGGGGGGGAGGGGGGGGGGGGGGGAGAGAGGGGTACTCAATAGGAATTTGAGTAGGGGGGTTCCGCTGACTCTATAAAACCCTTACCCTATTCAAGACACAAAAATGGAAATTTTGCTACCCTGTCTAAGACAAAGTGCTCTAATTTGATACCCTGTTCAAGACTAAGTTTAGATAAGTTAGCCTGCATTGCACACGTTTCCACTGGAGCATACGAAGAAATCGCGCGAAAATGGCGAGAACACGAGAGCATGTTTGAAACATGTGGTTGAAGGGGGAGGGGAAGAGGAGAAAATCTTCTGAAAATAACCCTGTTTAAGACACGAAAATGTAAAATTTGATACTCTGCTTAAGACAGAAGACCCTGAAAATGATACCCTATAGGAAATATATGGGAGTACCCCCCCCCCCCCCCCCCCCGGGGGTGTCTGGATTGTTTATATCTACTGCCTCTAAGACGGACACCCTCGGGACCAGCTCCAACTGTCCGTCTTAAAGAAAGTTCAGTTAGAGGAAACTACTGAAGAAACAGCGGCCGGCCGAATTTAACTTATAGTTGTTTGTATCTAAACTATCTTTAAGCCAGACACCTCTGTGCACGCTAGCTTTACTCGGAATATATGAGCGTATCAGGATGAGAGCGTTTTTTGAGAAACCATACACATTCCAGAACTCAAATGTCTATTGAAACAAAGACGTGCCGTGTTTTTCTGCTTATTCTGTTTGACAGGATACAACTTCACTTCGGACGACATGAAGAAGCATCCCATCAGGACTTATCACCGCATGATGGAGGCGTTCAAGTTCACGGGCGCACGGCTGACGTACCTGACTGACCCAGCATTCAACGCAAAGACGCAGTCCGAACAAAGAGAGGTTAGTTTTCACGTTATACCGGCAACATATTCATTTTCGCTGTTTCTCTGTAACTGAACTCTCTCTTAGGCGGACACCTCTCGAAGGCGGACAATAAGTGCTGTCCCGAGGGTGACCGCCTTAGAAAAAGTTCATTGTACATTTATCTGTAGATTTATTTTTTTGGTTTTATTGACGTTTCGACCACCTGAGCAGTAGACCGCTTTTAGAGTCAAGATAACAAGAATGTTTAACAACGAACAAGCTCATAAATACCAGCATTCGACGAACACTCTTTACATGACTCTGAAGGACTAAGTAACGCACAGGTATATAGTCAAAACCGTCAGTCACCAAAGACAGTCTTTTATGAAGACTACTATCAACCGACAATCATTATGGACAAACAACTAATATTCCTTGTCATTGAGATATGATTAAGCTCAATTTTCTCCTTCAGCCTCTCACCAGAGACATATCAAACAGTATAGAAAACTAGGCTTTTGATAGCTTGCTTATTAATGAAAGCTGATTAAACTATCGGTTCTCAATACCGTCTTTCACTTTTAACTCTGAGAAAATCTGCATTTTGAGCTACGTTCTGGCTGCAGTCACCATCCATGTTTTGTTCCTTATCCTTTTATCAGTTCGTGAATAAGATGTTGGACAATGCTGACGGAGAGAAACTGCGTCATAAAATTGATGATGTCACCCACACGGCAGATTACTACGGACCAATCAACTATCACATTGACGTCACAGAAGGGACGACGCATATGTCGGTGATAGACGAGGGTGGTTGTGCTGTCTCACTCACGACCTCTATTAATAAATAGTACGTACATTAATAATTAATAAATAGTACGTAAAGAATTGTTTATTGCAACGGTTATTCCTTCCCTAATTACGACTAAAATTCGGCAGACAAAAAAGTCAGAGGGTATACTAGAAAACGAGAAGACAGTCAAGGTAGAGACAGACACAGAAAGACAGAGAGATAGATAGACAGCTTGAGTCCCAGTTTCTTACTTGAACAGGTCTTCAATGGAGTAATTATCATTTTAGCACTCAATTTATGTCTTCCTTCTCTTTGAATGTCGCGTTGTTATTTATAGAACTTATTTCGATCATTATGAATATGAAGCACTGTTAATTACGTATGCTGCACGATTTTGGAGCTTTTGGAGTTTGTAAGCCTGTTGGTTATTCCCAGTGCCATCTAAAGCAATGCAACAACAACTGAAACGAGGATCAGATGTATCCTTCGATTATCAGCTGAGCCAGCTATCAAGTAATACTGATAGACAAAATAATAGATATTTAAATATATCAATAAAACGATAGAGGAGAGATAAACAGTGGAAACGAAGACACGGGTATAGACAGAAAAAGGAAAGACAAATATATGCTATATATTTTGCTAAATCAAAGATAAGCTATATGAGGATTGTCTCTGTCTTGATGTTAAAACGTTAAGACACAAAACACACACTTATATTGTTAAATTTCTACTTATCTTTAGACTTTATAAACGATTGGGGTAGCTGCGGAAACATACACTAACCAACCCAATCTTATCTTTTCAAATACTGCAGTTTTGGAGCCAAGATTCGCAGCCTGGACCTCGGCATAATATACAATGATCAAATGTTTGACGCTTACAATCCATGGGTAAATGAATACAGACTCGAACCTGACCAACTCCTCCCACGAAAAAGACCCATGTCTTTGGCGGCGCCTTGCATAATCCTTGACAAGAATGATAAAGTGAACATGGTGATTGGTGCTGCTGGTGGCAGATACATAGCCACTGCCTTAGCTCAGGTGAACGAGTACTGTCAATCAAGCAGATACTGTCCTGACCATTCGGGCGAGGGAACATCGCATTTCTAGCAGCGTAATAGTATAATAGTAGTAGTAGCGGCAGCAGTAATATTAGTACTATACGGTTGTTGTTGTTGTTGTTTTTGTTGTTGTTGTTGTTGTTGTTGTTGTTGTTGTTGCTGTGGTTCTCCAGTAGCAGTAGTGATTGTAGTGTAGTAGAAGTAGTAATTGTGGGGAGTATAGTAATAGTAACATTTGTTGTTGTTGTTGTTGTTGTTGTTGTTGTTGTTGTTGTTGTTGTTGTAGTGTAGTTGTAGTTAAAGCAGCAGCAGGAGTAGTGTATAGTGTAGTTGTAGTATATTTGTGGTAGTAGTAGAGTGATTTCAATAAACCCGTAAAACAGATACTAGACTATTAGGGATTAATAGAGACACGTACACATTCCAAGTAGACGTCAGACCATACGGAAATGGTCGTGCGGGGATATTTACCAAGGAAAATTTTTCTGAAAAACCCCACCACAAAACTTACAATAATACTCTTGCCCATCTGATGTTAGGAAACAATGTGGGCACTTGATCGGTGTTGATCTGTGCAAGATGAGCCTATAATTTTTATTTTCCACACATAATTTATAAAAACGTATAAGCCTGTACTACTGGCACTTTGTCGGTTAATTGTCAGTAAATTGCATTGAGTTGGCGTCGACTAGCACATTTCTATATTCCGTAGAATGATATAATCCTGCATCTAGCCATAATTGCAGAACCGAATAAGAGAACGTTATTGGTCAAATTTAAATATCTTAAGTCATTTGTTTAGTTGTGTTGATTTTTAGGGCTAGTTATAGGTTTGAAGTAGAATGCAAGGGTAATTTAATAATGTATAGTTTTATGCTATGAACTGCCAAGCTTGAAGTGATGTAAGGTCCATTCCACAGGTCTTAATGAACTACTATTGGTTTGGAGACGACTTAGAGCAAGCCGTTGCCAGACCTCGTATGCATCACCAGTTGTTGCCTGAAATGGCTCTGATGGAGAAGACTTTCCCAAAGAAATACATCGAGGGGCTGAAGAAACATGGTCATTCGTACATCACTTATGATTCAGCTCTCATCACAGGTCAGAACTAGTGTTAGCAACTAGGAGTTCCATAATGGAAGTGAAATGCTGCCTGTCTGCATGCACTGATACAGCATCTCGTTGCTGTATTTTCCATACTTTGTTCATTCGTACACACTAAATCGGTAGAACGCGATTATGCAATTGGCTTCGTTTGAGATCACATCGGGTCAGCTCAAAGGACACCGAGTATACACACTGGAGCTACGGGCTTTTTGCAGCTGAAAACTCGGCCACGACATTTCCACGAAGATTGTAGTGCGCAACTGACACTGTGGTTCCATTAGCCCCTCGACTAACATTTGTGTTATTCTGTTCCCAGGAACTCCCCAACAGATCATGGGAGTGGTTCAAGTCATTGTAAGAGAAAAGAATGGGAAGTTGCTGGCGCTGGCTGACCATCGAAAAGGAGGCATAGCCGCAGGATTCTGATCGCTCGACCCCAAATTCTCCCAACTATTCAAGAAGAAAATGCATGAGTGACGTAATAAGAATTGATCATTCAATCAGTTCTCATTTCAGCAAACTATCAAATCCAAGTTCTCCCGACTGCAATGAGACTGAAGAGAAAATTGAAGTTGATCAATTCTGGGAGCGGAAGTGAGAACCAGGATTTTAGTCTGAGTTAGGCTCCGCAGTGAAAATATAGAATGCATTTAGTTTAAAATCTTGAACACCCTAAAGAATTGTGTTTTCTGGGATGACATGCCCGACGAAAAGCAACGCTCCAAATGGCAGCCTGCACAATTTTTTACGCGCTCAGCAACTTTGCTTGATGCATTATATATATATTTCACATTATTTAACTTGTTAGGTATTTCATACTCGATTATAACTTTATGTTTCAGCCAGCAATTCCACGGCGGTGCCGCAGACACGCAAACTTAGAGGTGACCAACATAAAAATGACGGGGATGCTTGTCGGGAACTTTCGCTTTGACGCTGAGAGGTACGACGAGCATCCCCATCCGTCTTTATATGGGAGTCCCCCCCCCCCCCCTCGGGGGGGAACCGACATACGTATAACCAGGTCACCTGGGTTGCCCACGCAAAAAAAAAAAAAAAAAAACATTGAAATAAAAAATGTCTCTTATTACATACCATGGTTCTGAAATAAAGTTTTCCTGATTTTAAATATCTCGCGTTTTGCCCTGCCGAGGAATCACTCTTGAACACCTGACAAGTTTGATATCGACAAATTAACTCATAGTCTCCAGTTTTCTGTGAAATGGCTCGATGCCAACCTCCCATCCCAAGTGCCCATCCGGCATGGTAATATTTTTCCATGTTATGGTTTCTGTCCTAACTTACTGTTCCTTAATTCCGTAAAGTAACCGAGAGTGCAGTGTCCTCTGAACCAGAGTTTAAAATGCAAGATTTGGTCTTTAAACGTCGATGACTACGCTGGGCGGATGATGGAGTGATGTAGGATTGTGTACTGACACAAGTCACGCAAAGCTAACCGCCTTTCACTCCCAAGTTCAACATATAGATTTCTCTCAACCTTTTAAGAAGAAAATGTATGTGACGTAGTGAGAATTGATAGTTTAATCAGCAGTGATCTGAGCAACCTATCAAAAGCGAAGCTCTCCCTACTATATGATATAATTATTTCTGATGAGAAACTGAAAGAGAAAATTGAAGTTGATCACTCTTGGGAGTGAAAGGGTTAAAAAAGATAAGTACGACATATTGAAAAAGCTTGAAACAGTGTAAATTACATTTTAACTTGTGGCTATGCATTACAGATAAACTTTGCAGCAAGCACAGTATTATTGAGTTACCATAGTTACGGCGGGGAGAGCAATGATAAGATCTTCTTTGCATGGGGCCATGCGCATCTCTTTTCTTGGACCTAATTCCGTCTTGTTGTGATAAAGTGGCAAAAGAACAAAAACTGCATTTTCGGTTTTCAAATCAGAAAAACATGTGTTACCCGGGCGGCAAGTCAAAGGACTGCTATCAACGAGATAACGAAAAGAAAATCTACAACATCTAACAAGAGGAAAAAGAAAAGAAAGAAAATAACTACAAAAAGCGACACTTTGTTATTACGATGGCAGCGTTTGCTGTTTTAAAGCTTGCAACTGCTCTTCATCTGATACCTTTCTGCACAAGGTGTAAATGTTATTAAACTATAATTGCGACATTGAGGTAAAGAAAATATTTTTCAAGCATTTTCACTTTCACCCGATACTTGTCGCAGCCCTCGTATAAATTACCAATAAAACTCAAGAAAAGACCAATGAATCGTATTAACTGGCTACATGATGTCTAATGAATTCCCAGTTTATCGGAACTAGGGTCGTCTGAGTTTGGACACAAGGCCTGATTAACAGTCGTCCTGACGAGAAAGAATCGGTAACTTTAAATATTATCTAATGGCTCTTGATATTTTTTCCTATTCTATTTAGTTGAAGAATAATTACAGAACAACACCCCGATGCATAACATGCCCAAGACATAACGAGTTTATCACACTGTCGGCAAATGCCCCACCTCAAAAACATACAGCGGAAGTGCTTTAATGGCTTCAATTGTCCGCAGAAATGGCACTCGCTTAAGGGACTGGTCGAAATATTTACACGAAGAGCCAAAGAAAATAATCGATCATGACAAGGCGTTACCGCAAAGAAATCAAGGATTCAACGCCTGGACGCCGGTGCGTCGAGGGAGATGTCAACGACAAGTGAAAATCAATTGTAATTACATGCCGCTCGAGATGTGCTTTGAAAATAGATGACCAAGCAAGATAGACAGTCAAAAAACAGGATTAACAGCTGAGATATATACCGCACGGCAAGTGATTGATCCGATATCTTTTCGGAGTTAAGCTGATATCAATCAAACGCGAACCTTAAATTGAGCGCGTGCTTGTGAAAGGAAACTTGCCTCCTAAGCTTGACCCATACGTGGGGGATTAAGGATTTGCTGGTATTTTAAAAATATTGGCGTCAATTAGACCTCTTCACCAACCATTTGGTTAATCGCAGGCCACACACGATCGATCGCAAGGGTGTAAACAGGAGTGGTGTGCATAATATATGGAGGATCTAGAATCATCAGATCTACTCACAAATCTCTCACAGGCTCTGCCCTACCCAGACATGGAGCACGAAGATCTTATTGAAAGCATTCCAACGTATGCCATCTTCCAACTCGTCTTGTACACGGTAATCTTCGTGGTTGGCTTCTTTGGCAATTGCATCGTCATTTATGGTGTAATGCAGCAGACGTCTACGAAAGCCACAAGCAGCTGTTTTATCGTCAACCTTGCCCTTTCAGATTTAGCAGTACTCGTGTTGAGCTTGCCCGTAGGATTGCTGCAAGAGCTCGCTTCGTGGCCTTTCGGAGAGCTTGGATGTAAAATATTTTTCCCTCTCGGAGACGTGTTCCTGGTCGTATCGATAATGACCCTGATGGCGATCAGTCTGGATCGCTACCGTGCCGTTGTGACGCCGTTCAAAAAGCGTTTTAACAAAAGCCAAGCCAAACTCTGTATCGTGTTCATATGGATAGTTTGCTATGTTGCGGTGGGGATCCCCACATCCTTCCTGCTCAAGCTGGTTGTCACCGAAGACGGCGCACAAGTATGTTACCCAATCTGGGCGAGCGACTTCCAGCGCCGTCTTCACAAAACTGTCATCGCTTGCGCCGTCACGCTGCCTCTCCTGATTATGGCTTTTTGTTACTGCCGCGTCGTTCTCGCGCTCTGGAAAGTTAGGATTATTCATCGGCGCCCGAGCCTCCCTACTTCGCCCAGCAATATCAAATCGATTAGTCGTTTGGAACAGAAGCGGAGACTAGTGAAGATGCTTATAGTTATCGTGATATCATTTGCTCTATGCTTTCTGCCTTATGTCATCTTCGCTTTGGTTCTGGAATTCGGAAGTGTTGCACGCGACTCGTCGGTTGCTGTCGGTCTGGTGGCAGTCCTGGCGTTGTTTTACACTAACAGTGCCATAAACCCGCTCATACTCTGCATTATGAGCAAAGATTACAGGAGAGGGTTGCAGCCTTGTGGTTGTACAGTTTAGCGCACAGCCGGACTAGCCGTGGTGCGGCAAGTGACCACACAATAAGACGAAAATTAGTTTCAGCTGCAGTATTGGAACTTCCACATGTATTTTCTTGTTTCTAAGTTACTTTATGCAACTCTTTTTGACAATATGGCTCCTCAATTTTGAGAGAAGCATTAATGAGAGCGGCTAATGTGCTGGTTGCTCATGTTTTTAAAATTTAATCCGAGGTGAAAATCCGATTACTCTGTGGCCGCTTGTGCAAAATTTAGCGCCTCCGGCAGACAGCTTTTAGAATGCCACCCAGAAATCAGCCAGCATCTTTTATTATCGTTTGTCCTTTTGAAAAGCAGTTGATTGTATTTTAAAAGAAATGATCGGGACGCAATTTTTATTGTGTGTCCTTTTGTTGTTTTTTCGTTATCCACTCCAGCTGTCGACTCTTGGCATATTTTAGTATATCTTATTCAAGGTTTTAACATTTCAGCTTTGAACACTCCCGAAGAAGGAATGCAACGAAACTCGTTCTGTTGTACAGAACAGTATTGATATTTAATGGCTCAATGATGTAAAAATAAAAGTAATCTCTTCAATTTCGTTGCATTTTGTTTTTATAGTGGACTATCACTCCCTTTAGTATGACAGCCGTTGTCGAGTCTCTTAATAATATCGCAACTGTTTTAGTGATTTTCTTCTAATCAGATTAATCCACCCATTATAGTCATAGGATATTGGATCTTGATCAGAAACAAACTGAAAGGCGTCGGGAAGAAATTAAATCAGTACGAAAACACAAAACTGACCTTGGAAACAATTGTTCAGTGGTTACAGCCAAGTGTCTTGGAGAAGACAAAACAATTCGGCTCGCCACACAGAGACAAAACAAAGTATTCAAATGGTTTGCGTGGGACAATTGTGCCTGTCCTTGAGTTTCATGGGGGAGTTTAGGGTCCTTGTGACTTAAAAATACTTTTTGAGCCTCGTGATTTGCAGCTGATGCCGGGCAATATAATTAAGAAGTATGCACACAGAATATATTGAAATGGTTTTGATGGATTCAATATACGAGAACACTTGTAATTCAATTGCTGGGGGGAAAATAGACTCTGCTTGAATGTCTCCTTTCGTAATTCCTCCATATTTCGTTTTCTAAGGTTTATATGGACGTTGCCCCGGGAACCAGGGGCACCCCTTCCCCAAGTCATCCTAAGAGAGCCAACCATGGCATACATTTCTTTATAATCACAGTGAACCGTTTACTGTCAGGTGTCCTTTCTCCCGCAAACATCCAACTGAATATCATAAAACACCGTTCGACGTAGCATGCTACAACCGCCTGGAAGTATCCTGGCGGAAAATTGTTCATTTGTTAGCTTGGGATGAAACAAAATGCTCATAGCTTTGTAAACGTCCGAAAGCCGAGAGTATCCGGCGAGTGACAGTTATAAGTGAGAGCCGAGAAGTGTCTTAGTTGCTGAATAGTTTTCTTTGGTCAATTTGGACTGTTCCAAGTTGAAAGAAAATAATCTTTACGATGAACAATATGAATATGAACAAATACGTCTCTTAAAGTAGTTTATGAGGAATTTAGACATACATTGCACTATCACAGCGCAAATTTTCCGTCGAGTCACATCTGAGCATGCGCAATTTCACGTTTTCAAAACTGTAATTTTGGACGAGTTGTTGTTCTTGTCCGGACGAAAATATCTCAGACGATGGCTTCCAAGAGCGCAAACGGAAAACAATTTCGTGTTGTCATTTTGATGCTGAGTAAGAATTTTTATTACAGTCCAAGCTCATCCCGGCGGACACTCTCGCAAGCGGACAGCTCTACTTACGGACGCCTCTACGAAACCCCGTTTAAACTCTTGCTCAGTCAAACTCTGTATTTACACATTCTCGTAAGCAGACATTTCCGGTTACGGGCATTTTTTCTGCTGTTCAACAAAGGTGTCCGCTAACGAGAGCTTCAAATGTATGTATACTGGCTCAGTGCTAATAGGCCGGATAACAGCTTGTCGAACTTAACATTTTCATTACGTTCCGCGTTCACCACACAAAAACACTATCAAATAGAAAATGTTTTTCGATCTGGGCTGTGTCGTCCAAAGAAAAAAAAAGTCACAATAACTGCCTGTGTGAACATTGGTTGCCAATTCGCGCCACTTTACTGCTGATGAGAATCAAATCAATCGTGCAGGCTCAAAGGCCACCAGAGAAGTTGGAATAATTGGCTAGGAGTGTGTGGGCTTGGTTTGTGTTATGTCTTTTTACTTTCCTACCACGAGACCAAATCAAATGTAAAACCAAATCAACAGAGCGCCGGGCACGAAGTCTAAAAAGGTATAGAATTGACGCGAACAAAACTGATTTGTGGGCATTTGGAAAGCAACTTTAAAACTGCGTGGTTGGATTTGCCACTAAACGGCACATTGATGCCATAAATGTATGGCATTAGTCACGCTTTTCTTTGGGTTATGGGGAAAAAGTAGTAATTGACGTCTGAATCAGATAAAATACTCCAGAAGCAAGTTTTTAGCGTTTTTTTTTTTTTTCTAACTATATGTGTGGCCTGAAATTCAGAGGGAGGCACATCAGACATTGAAAGAAAGCATGTCAGTCACCTCTACCAACAACCTGCACTGTCAACTTCACAAAGAGAGGCATAACGAAAGCAGGACGAATAGCTTCGAACTATACTTATGTTTCACAGTACTGTAGGTAGAAGGAATGAAGAATAGTAAGGGCGTTGTCTATTTAAACCTCAAATTATGAAACGCTTTTAACTGCAACGGCTACAAATTACCATGACAGGCATATTAAGATCATTAACCAAATAGGAAGGGAGCTATTTTTGCACACACAGAATACGACATAAGGTGCAATGTATAAACAAGTTTCGCTCCAAGTGGCGCATACGATTTTACACACCACATCGCGCGTGTATCAATCAGCCTTTTTGACCTTAACTTTCGTCTGCAAGGTAATGTCGAAATACCACCCAAACTGGACAGAACAATGTGCTGTTTTCAATACCCTTGGCAGAAAGTTCAACGTCTGAAACAATAATTTAAGAACTACCTCCCAGTTTACGTCTCATCAATGACATATGTCTGGACTTACGCTGTGGCTATGACGAAACTCTCTCGACCTGTGAAGTCCGCGCGATTTGTTGTGGCGCCTCGCGTTCAAACCAACCCAAATACCTCGTCTTTGGCTTGCATAAAAGAGAACCCCAAAGCCTCTGAAATTCACTTCTTCCTCGAGGTTTCACTGTGCACTGAGGATGAGGATCGCGGTGTTCGCTGCTCTGTTAGTCGCTGCTGGTAAGTCATTTCCTTCAGTCTATGCTCTACTTTTTGTAATTCCGTTTGCTTCTTCAATGATGATTCAGTAAGGTTAACTGTTTTGGACGTGCCTTTGATCTTTCGATCAAGAACTATTAGTGCCTTAATATGCCAGTGCCATCAAATCGCAAACGTTTCTTTCGTTACTTCCACAACCAAATTTCTTATTGTGCTTGTTTGGTAAACTCTCGCGTCGTTCCATGCCTTTGATGCTTTCGTATTTGAGTTTTTAAGTGTTGGCATTCATGTGTTCAACAAAAGCCCCATTGCGCACGCATCGTTCTTTCAGAAGTAACGTCTTGACTAACCCACCGATAGTTTCTGTCAGCTGTCTAGTGCCGGAGACAGCCAGTTTGATGCCCTTTTACTCATTCAATTACTGACCTAGATTTGTTTTGTAACCATGCCAAAAGTATTTTTTAGTACTCGAAACGCAGTTTATTACTAAGAATGAGAAGGCGAAGCATGCGTTTCAAACAGATGCACTTGAACGTGTGTGAGCGATATAACCAAGTATCTTTTTCTTCCTTTTACAGCGGCAGTCGAAGTACGTCTGGGTGAGTAGCAGCTTCAATTGCTCAGTTTTAATTGAACGTCGATATACTGTATTTATAGTTTGTTTTACCGGTTTACACTATATTTTGCTCATGAAACATTATTTTCATAAACCACACGTAGTGGGCCAGCTTAGTATCTGAGCAAAATATCAAATTCTGGCCGTGAAAGACTGGCCTTATGGAGGTGTGTAGCTTCTTACAAGTCAAATTGCTCTTTCTTAATCTGAAGTATCATTTCTAGCAAGAGGACTTGATCTTTACTGCACACAACTTTGCAATCTTAAAAAAGACATGCAAATCCATTCAATTATTAATATAACTAAAGCCCTATGTATCGGTTTTGAATTCCCCATAAGGCAGCACCTTAATAAATCGTCGATTCCCGTTGCTTTTTCAATAATTTGTGCCAATCTCTTCTCCTCGTTCTCAGACTTCAAGAAGGACCAACGCTACACGTACACGTACGACGGAGTGGTTGCCAATGCGATCCCCAGAGGTGCGAACAACATCCTTGGTCTGAGATTGAAATGCCAATGTCACATGGACGGAATCGCGAAAACAGCACTTAGGTTGACGGTGAGAAATTATAGTTATCTGTGCCATCTTAATGCATTACAGCAAAAACGTTTATCCCGAGAATCAGGCTAGGGTAGAAAAAGGTCTATTTTCCCTCATTCAGTCCCTTTCTCCTCGCCCCTTCCCTCAATTTGAAGCAACACGCCACAACCTGCAACAGTACCTACTCACAGGGGATCCCACAGGAAAATAACTGCAAAAATGAAAACGAGATTCGTGGCCCTATATCCTTTTGTTTACAAAGTAACATATTTTGATAAAGTTATTACCGTCCCTGGTGGTAGGAAGTCGTAAGTCGAGCTCATGTACATTATTTTATATTCAGCTGGAAAACATCCAGCTACATGAAGTCATCGGAGAAAAACAAGAACAGCAGTACCAACCGCTGAGCAAAGACATCGTGGACGCCATCAAAATTCAACTGGAGAAGCCAATCAGAGTGAAGCTTGGAGACGGGCTCGTGAAGCAGATCGAGGCTAAAAGTGACGACCCCGAGTGGTCGCTGAACATGAAACGTGGTATTGTGAACATGCTTCAGGTCGCCCCAGAACCGCAAGAGCAGACACTCATCAAGCAGATCGAGGTGACACTTTTGATTAAATTTAACTTTCTCATTTAGTTTCTCACCAGATATGTGATCATGCAAGGATAACTTGGCTTTTGATAGCTTGCTCAGATGAAAGCTGATTGAACTGATTTCATCACAGTATTACGAGAATGCCTGGTTTTCCAAACTTGTTGTTTGTATGAAGTAATTTTTCTCTCTGCTGTTAGACGAGCTTTAGAACATGGTATCACGTTTGTTGTAAATAATCTTGTAAACAATTTATTTGTTTTCGTCTGTTTTTGTTGTTGTTTATTTCTCTCCTTGTTAACTTTTTGCAGAGGACCTTTGTTGGAGTGTGTCAGGTTGCGTACAATATTTGGCCCAAGACTTCCGTTACCAAAGTGACCAAAGTAATCAACTACGACAAGTGCAGGTATCGACCTCAGTTGAAACAGAGCATGATCCTCGGCCAGCTCTGTGACAAATGCCAGAAGGTAAGGAGTGATCAACTCTTATCTCCTTCTTCAGTCTCTCGCAAGAGATAGCCACACAGTAAGGAGAACTTGGTATTCTATAGCTCTTGCTCGGATGATAGCTGAGCAAAATTTCAATTCTCTCTACATCACTCAGATTTTCTTTTTAAATGTTAATAGGAAAACTGAAAGACAACTCAGTGATCCAGTTTGTACTATAGATGAATTGTCTGTCAGAATGATAACTCTTACAACGATATTCTGAACGCAATTTGGCCAATAATCTTACAGACATCAAAGGCATCGAGTAATAGAGGTCTGGGGAGAGGACTAATGTCCCATAACCCCGATTGCCCCGTTTATAAATCAGCAAATTTCATCTTCACATCTGTGCTTTACAGACAGAATATATCCCAAGATTTGTTTATGCTGCTCGAACAAAACTCACTCAAACATCCTTGGCAATGTTTTGGTGAAGTAATCAAAAAAATAATAATAAGAATAATAATAATAATAATAATAAGAATAATAAAAGAAACAAGAAACAAGAAAAGACAAACTAATAGTGTACCTGAAACCAAAGCTTGTATGTTTTTCTTTTTTTTTTTTTTTTTTCTTTTTTTTTTTTTGTCGCAGAGTATTGGTTACGCTCCATATCTCCGATCGGTCGGACAGATCGAGTATGAACTAGAGACCATTCCGGAAGGCACCATCATCAAGAGGGCCTGGGGCAACGAAAATCACGTGCTCACCCCTTTCTCTGAGCAGGGCGGGCATGCGTCCGCAAGAGCCAGGTTAGTAAAAAAAGGGAAATGCAAGAGAAATATTCACAAACTTAGTTCAAAACGTTAGATTGTAACAATATAAACCAGAAATTAATATATTTAATACTTATCTCTAAATACTTACCGTGATCTACTGTTTATTTATTTTCAACTTGCACCTTACTCTATCTTCTCTTAACTGTTTTGATTAATCGACTTCATTAGAGATATGTTTCTTATTTGTTTGGCAGGCAAACACTGACCTTCAAAGAGGTCAAACCGATCAACGTTGCATCCGGTGGGTATATATTTATACTAAAAGTCCAACTGAATCTCTTTCTTGATGTTGTTTTCTTGTCTTGTATTATCTGTTTTCCTTTCATTCTCTTCCTCTATCCATTCGCCTTGATTGTTCTTTTCCCCTTCTCCTCCCCCTCCTTCTATTGTTCTTCTGAACGCCTTCTCTATTCTCGGACTTCTTCTTCTTTTTTGGTCTGTTATACTACTTTCGTTCCTTTTTGTATTTCAAACAATTTCTTCTGCTCGCCATCACCATCGCCCTTTCGGCTTTCCCTTGCTCATTTTCCTTATTCTTGCTGTCCTCTTTCTTGCAACTCCTTTACTCTTTCGTTCGTCAGCCAGCACACTCATCAAACAATAATGAATCTTTTAAAATAAATGCAACTTGTTTCCACTGCAGATGCCGACCTGACGAAAAAAACCAGTTTGCTGTTTGTCTCCGAGAACCCCGATGAACGCTATCTGAATGACGTGGAATATCAGAAGTACCTTTTGACAGAGGTAACTCAAATTAAAATTTCCCCTCGCCCTGCGAGGTAACTAATCGCGACACTACTTGCATTGCGTTGTTGACGACGAAGGGGCGAACTTCTGCGGGCCGCGCGGTATCTTGGAATATGCTTTTAAGAAATATCATATTTCTAAATAGTATTAACGTGATATGATTGGTCGTTACAGATCATGAAGAACTTGGCACTGATTCCTGAGCACGTTAAAGAAGAGACTGTGAGCCAGAAGTCCGCAGAGATTGTCAGCACAATCGTGAGAAACCTCCGCCAGTGCAACAAGCAGACCGTCCTGCTCGTGCTGGGGAAAGTCGTAGGTCACCCAGACGTTAAGACAAGGTAAATACCGGTATACCGCCACTTCTGATAAAAGCAAAGAATCGCACCACTGAAAATGAGAAATACAGCACTGTTGTAAATTCAGTATATCGAGATTTCGTGACTCTTTATCCTCCCCAGTGGAGTACAGTAATAATAAATTATGATACTTGGAGTAGTTGGCAAAAATAAATAAATAAATAAGTAAATAAAGATGATAACGAGTATAAAAATATTCTGTCAAAACCACAATCTTGATGATTGTTCCTTCAAATGAATGAAGTGTGTCCTTCCTGAATTTTATCTTCTGTTCAACAGGCGGATTGCTCTGGATGCCCTATCTCTGGTTGGCACTAAGCAAGCTTTTGAGGCGCTGAAAGAAGACTCCCTCAAACTCACCAAAGAAGACATGAGCCGCGTCCTGCTGGGACTGCCACTGGCACAACAGGCGTCTAAAGACCACGTCGACATTGTCTGGGTAAGGTTAGACTTTTACAACGCTGCTGCTGTGGTCACCCTGCCGCTGTGCGTGAGCGTGTCAATTTTATTCAGTGTCTACGTTTGCATTTATCCACCGGCGGCGAAATTAATGAATTAAAATAGAATAAAGACACTATCTTTATTACATCTTTTTGTTTGTTTGCTTGTGTTTAGAAACTCTGTGAAATGGACCACGTGGCTAAAGACGTCACTCTTCGCCGCCATTGCATGCTGGGTTTCGGTGCACTGGTCCGCAAGATTAGACAGAACCCCTCTCTTCTGCAGGATACCAAAGTTAGGTTGTCTTTGGAAGAGTACTACAAGGTAAGAATAGACCAGTAGATCATTTTCACGTGACTGCTGATCCCACAAAGCTGTTCAAAATAACAATTAGTTACAAGTTTCCTTCTAACTTCTCAATATCACCTATTTGTATATATCTTAATGATGTTGGTCATGCAAGCAAACGGATATCGATGCAAACAATATTTACAGCAGTACCTATTGACTCTATTTTAACGTCGGCGAATGCACTGACCCACACGATGATGACAGTAATTCAGATAATTGTTAACTATAGTTTGAGTTACAATGGAGCAAATATAACATAAACTAGAGGGGGGAGGGGTGGTGAGTAGCCTAGAGAAACCAAGAGAGAGACGAAGAGACTAGGTCATCCATTTGTCTTTGAAAGACGAAGCAAACAATTAGATTGTACTTGATCTATTTGATGGTCTCTCTTTTTTTTCCAGAATATCCGCATGGGATTGACCGATGCAAAGACTGATGACAAGAAACTGACTTTTATCAAGACCATCGGAAACTCTGGAGAGATTTCTTTCATTACCGACTTGCTCAAAATCGTCCGGGACACCAAAGAGATGGAAATGATCCGCGTAGAATGCATCTGGGCTATGAGACACATTGTCAAGGATCAGCCTGAGAAGGTACGATACAGAGGGAGATTTTGTGAAAAGGAGTGTGTAGTAAAACTTTACAAAGTGAAAAATGTGTCGAGGGTTTTTGGTAGAGAATCCATTACACTGCAGAAAATGGCGGGAAAACGTAACGACGCACAGAATCAAATTTTAGGTAATTTCTGTTTAGTATCGTAGCTTCTGTTTTTATATTTCTTGGTAATAATTTTTGCTTAGTTTTCTAACTTTGAGGACACGAGGCCTTCTTCGTTAAATATGTTAGTCAATTAATTAAATATACAAATGCTCAGTCAAGATTCACGGGTAGCAAATGTGATATAGATTCTTCGAGAAAGCAGTCATTTGCCCTTATATTTCAGAAGTTGGACGATTCTAGGTTAAGTCAAACTTGCCTCGGCAGTAAATCAATTAAGAATCGCCCAGTTCTATCACCGACTTGATATTCTTTTAGGGTGAAGCCGATGTTTATTTTCTCTTCTTGTTTGTACACCAACTTGCCAATCAGGTCGCTCCACGTCTGTATCCATTGTTCGCCAACGCAACGGAGAGCCCTGAGCTGCGCATGGCCATTTTCGTGACACTGCTGGACCTGAACCCCACCCTGTTGAACATGCAGACACTCGTGAACATCGTTGCCAGGGAGCTCAGAGCCCCGTCCCCAGCTCCTCGCAGCAATCAGCTGGCTTCGTTCGTGATGTCACATCTGTCCGCCCTCGCTTTCCACAATAACGTCATCACTAAACAGAGGTATGAAAACATGATGAAGAATTTGGATTTGAATTTCTTCGTGTAAAACAACAAAATCATTGCCCTCAACATACCTTTTTAGCTTTTAGTTGATCACGCTTCTTGGTTCAAAATAATGTACATACCCTTAGGAATTGTTGTTTGATTTGTTGTCATGTTTTTCTTGATGTTTCAATTTCTTTGAAGGTCAATGTTTGCTCGACTTGTCCTACGCCAAATGCCCCGAGTGAATTTCGATCTCTCATACTCTAAAGGAATGCGACTGGCTTTGTATTCAGGTAGGAAGCAGACATCACCATCAGTCATCAATATAATAATCAACATCATCATCATCAATGTCATCAGCGTCATCATCATCATCATTACCATCATCATCATCATCATCATCATCATCATCATCATCATCATCATCATCATCATCATCATCATCATCATCATCATCATCATCATCATCATCATCATCATCATCATCATCATCATCATCATCATCATCATCATCAAAAGTTTTTAACGTTCGTTTGCGAAAATCATCTGTCTAGCAAGAGTAGATTCCTCTCAAGGCCGTTTTACCTGACTTATCAAACAGTTTAGTTTTCTATTACCAAATGCCTTAGGCGTCCTTTTATAGCTTATGTTCAACTCGTTTCTTCTTTTTTTCCTGCGCCGCAGGGAAGTTCCAGGCCGGTCAGGAGTGGGAGTTTAACAAGATGAACGTTCCTGACAGTTTCTTGCCGCGCAGCATGAACGCCAAGCTCCAGCTTCACCTGCTGGGATACAGGTTCAACGCCATTGAGGTATGAATCAATCAAAGTAAAGACATACAACAATAACAATAACAATAACAATAACAACAACAACAACAACAATCAAACAAGACAATCAGAATCTAACAGGCTTTAACAAAACGCTCTTAGAACGTTTGGAAACAAATTGTCTAAAAATTGTAGGCATTAAAGGGAGGACCTTTTATTTTCTTCAAATTTAATGAAACAGGTGGTTGATTTGCCGGCCTATATCACGGCATATATACTCTGCTACAAACACAGGCAAAGCTTGCCAGATCAGTTAAGCAAAATAGCATTGGTCTATGTCTTATTTTGATTCACAGCGGTTGTGGAAAAAAAAAAAAAAAAAAAAAAGAAAAAGAAAGCATTAGCCTTCACAACTGGATTTTTTTAACCCTTCACTCCCAAGAGTAATCAACGTCGATTTTCTCCTTAGTCTCTCACCAGAGATGCATCATACAGTATGGAGAAACTGCCACTTAATAGTTTGCTGATTCGACAAGCGATTCTTACTACATCACTGATATACATCTTCTTCTAGTCACAAGCCAGACTGGAGGAGAATCTGTACTTTGAGCTAAGGAGTTAAAGGGTAAAAAATAACCCACCCTATACGTGATATGTAGTCAAATACCTTTAACACTGTTCTTTTTCTAAATTCCAGTTTGGTGCACGAATGGAAGGAGTTCATGACATTATTGCTCAGCTGATTTCCGAGATACGTTCGCGCCAAAAGCGTTCTTTGTGGAGCTCCATTGCGTCCTGGTTTGAAGATTACGAAGAATCTGCTACAAAAACAACCACTTTCCGAGCCACCAAAGCCACGTCTCGTCCAACCACGTTCGTTCCCCTTTCAAATGAACCAACAGAGACTCCTCAGCCTTGGGTGAGAAACAAGTATTATTGGCTGTTGTTATCCACGCTATTGTCACTAACTTCCATTGTCCGCTCATTCTTCTTAGAAAGCGCAACAAATCTCAGTGTTCATGAAGCTGTTTGGAGACGAGCTCAAGTTTGTGCATTTCAAGCAGCAAGACATCCAGCAGCTCGTGCAGGACATCCGGGATCTTATGACGGGAAAGAAACAGGAAATCAAATATCCAAATATGGGTAATGACCTCTGACTCTGTCAGTATGTATTACACACATCTCTTATTAGACACTTACGCGTGGAGTGCGGCTGCCTACAATTTTCTCGAGTCGTGCAGCATTTTGGCGAGCCGCTCTTGTATTTTGTTAATCAACTCCCTTGGTAACGTGTATAAATACCGTATTTCTTTTGTTTCCCTTGGTAACGTGGAATGGGGCTGTATAATTTGCACGTTATTGTGTATTAGTTATAATTAACCCAACTAGCAGGACTCCCATAAAATACGGGGAACTTTGACTTAGCAATTTGTTAAAAAATACAAGTTAGTGGCACATTTCTTTATTGCTATCAATTATTCATACAAGTTAGTGTTGGCAAAATCGAGAGGAAAAGAAGTTAAGAATGAGTGGGGTTAGTAAATATAAAAGATTTTGTAAGTTCCTAGCCAAGTTTCTCAACCTGGTATGCCGCACATGCCATAGCAACATCGGTATAGTGCAATCTATGTTTGAGACTTTGAATAATTGAAAATTACAATACCTTTAACGTGCCTCTTCTGTGTTCCACCAGGAATCGTTATCAATCGTAACGGCATCGACATCTCGAACCAGCTCACCAAGGCTTTCCTGGCCGCGGATGCTCGTCAGATGGTCCCCACCCTGGTGGGTGTCCCTCTTGATCTGAAACTGCATGCGAGCTTTGTCGCCAGGATGAAAGTGCAGTGCTCACTCCGTACTGGCTCCTCCATCTTCAACTTTTTCAAAATGAATACAATGAAGGGAAACGTTCAAGTAATGCCCAGGTAACGGAAGTGTTGTTGTCACTTCGTGGTTTAGAACTTTCGCTTGATTTGCGCTGTAGTTCTTCTCAAAATCGAAGTCAGCAGAGTGAAGAAGCGCAATCGCTATTTAGATCAGTCTGCTATATCAAGCCGCTTTTGCTTATAATTGACCAGGAGGATGTATCCTTTACTCTGATTGGTCAGAGCAACGCAGACTTTGGAAAACCCATTTCGACCAATCATACATTTCGGCAGTCATTAGAAAGTCACTGTAATTAGTAACGCCACAATAATTATGCGACACAGATAAGGTTACGATGGAATACTAGTTCCTGTGAAGAACTAAGGCTGATGTGAACATGCCAAATGCAGTAACGAATGTGTTAAAAGTGCACATTGCGAGCCTTATCCATTCGCCATGTCTCTTTGTTCTAAGTTGGGGATAATGCAGCAAACACATTCGTTTTGGCGTTCAGCCAGAAAATTACCCTTACCAAAAGCACATAGGGCGATAGTTGTTACCATAGTTACGACTATTTGTATCATTATGGTGCACTTCAAATTCTGATGTCTTTCCACAGCACTGCAGTGTTCGTGCACGGCATGATGGGTCTGCACACGCCATTCGTCCGAGCTGGAGTGCAGATGAAGTCTTACATTCATTCTGAGTCTGCGCACAAGATCGATCTCGACATGAAGTTTGGAGAAAAGTATGAGATGAAATACCAGCATCCTCAGAGGAAAACTGATCTCTTCACCATCAAGTAAGCAAGTATAATTTGATTAGCTTTGTGGCATTTCCTCTTCGTAGCAGTAAGGGTAATATTTACCGTTGCACGTTCTATGAAAATATTTTTCTCAGAAAACGCTGACCACTTCAAAGAACCAGCAACAGACAGAGGCATGATGGGATATGGCATGATACGTCTAATTAAATTTGTCCGCAGACGAAAATTCTAAAGTAAGCCTCGTGCTTTTAATAAGGACATCAGGTGGAGAGCATTTTGTCTTCAACACTGATGACGTAGCACTTATGTTTCAATGTTGTAGTATCCCATCAAGTTCGATCCTTAGTTCTTCGAATTATCAACGTTTTAGAAAAGCCCAATATTAACACCACTGAGAGTTCTCTATTTCATTCACGTGCTATCTTCGAGGATATGCAATTTTTTCCATCAAGTATTAAGATTGGCGCGCATTCAAACCTCGAGGCCTATAATTAGAGTTCCCATATGAACCAAATAAAATTTTAAACAGAGCTTAATACTCACTTATTACGGTTGTGCATCCCTTCATTTTGCTCCTAAAGTGACTGAATGTACGTTATACTGTCTGCCCTCTTTCCAGAACGAAGTGTCATGTAAATGAATTAGTACTAAAAAGTCCAACACTAAACAATGACATGGCAATAACATGATCTCAGTTCAACAACAGGAATGAAGTTATTATGACATTTGGCTTGCGTGGGAACATATTCCTAGTTTTGACAGCCAGTTCAGGAGTTAAAAGTTTTCTCTAAGAAATTTTCTTACTAAATCCCTTTGAATTTCAACCCCGAAGCTCTGACGTTCAAGGATACGTCCAAACTGTGACACCCAAGACTTACACTCACGTACTAAACGCTGTGGACATGAAGATAGACAGACAACACCTGGTTCAGGTAAGAAGGACGGACATTTTTTTACTATGAGCACTACGTCCATTAGGCAACTACCACGAAGATATTAGAAAACAAAGGCAGTAGAAAAGACTGGCGATACACGATTTACCCTATTTTAAACCGTTTTAAAACTGCTGCGTGTCATATTGTCTATCATTAGTCTTACTTTCGACAAATATTTGTCTCAGCTTTTCACTTCACGAAAAATTTTTATGCATTTTGAACGTTTTATTCTTTGATTAAAAAAAGGCTTCTTACTTTTTTATTTTATATTTAGAATTTTAGTTCATGTCTGAAACAGTTAAAAGAGAGTTATAATTTGTGGAGCATTTTAAATTGGATTGCCATGGGACCCATTCCCAACACAATGATTACTGAAGCAAGTCAACTTTGCCTTTGCCCAATAAGGTTGCTCCCCAGTGCAAACCAATCAATCTGCTTGGCGTCAACATGTGCTACAAAGCCGAGGTCCCGGATATGGCATCATTGCGCTTCGCCCAGATCCCCATCTTCCCAACCATTGGCCTCAGTAAACTTGGTTTGACTGTTGACCGTGCCCAAGACAAACCTGAACACATCGTGATCAATTTCAAGAGCATTAAATGGCAAGAAAATGGTTAGTCCATGTGCTGTTAACTCTTTACTTGCTGAGTCTTGATATACAAATTCTCCCCACCATTTATAAAGAGAGTACAGGTGAGCAAACGAGAATTCACATTTGGATCAGCTTCCCATTGTGTTACACGAGAGGTAACCTAAGTAAAGTTGGTTACAAATTGGCCGTCATTTGATCCGTCAAACATACTCATAAAAATCACCCCAAGAAAATTCCAATACTGAAAATTTACCTATACATGCAGTAATCATTCAATGTTGTGAGACTTCACGAACTTCATCAGAGAGTGTGAAAATGCACTGACTTCAAGTCATGATTCAAAAGCAAAACTATGTTGCCCAATTTTCAAGTCAAACTTGTTCAATATGCTTTCAACATTCACGTCATGCAGGCTGTTTCGACATTGGGTAAAAAAATAACGCTGAACAGATGTTGAAATATTTGGTCGGGGCTGAAACCACAGTTCAGAAATAACAAACAAATTGGAAGCAAAAAGTAAATAAACAAAACTAAACAGGAAGAGTAGTGAGATATAATAAGTTGTTGTGTTAGCAATATTGGATTAGTCCATGTAAAATGAGCTCGAGTCTTTTGCACGTGGTAAGGGGGCCCTGAATAATTTCCAAGAAACATGTTTTCTTTTCGCAGAAATGAAATGCGACGCCGAGATCTCCGCGTCCTCCAGTGAAGTCAAACGCGTGACGCCGATAAATGTGAAGTATGTCTGTGACACAAAGGAGCTAACTGTCGAGGTGTCCAAGATCCAAGCGCCCACATACAAGGGAGACGAGGTGTGCAAGTTAACCACCAAGTTCACCGAGCTCAAGAAATGGGAAGCCCTGCTAGCTTTTGGCCGCGGGAAGATGTACGAGATTGGCTTCCAGACCGCCATTGAGGACATGGGAAGGAGGATTCGTCTTCAAGTACAGTGGAACAAGGTGACAAGGCAGTTTTTTATAAACCTTACCTTGCTAGCTAGTCAGTGAAGTCTAAATTGATTTCGGTTTCTCAACCTTGCCATGGGGAAAATCTTGGAGGACTAGGTTTGTTGCAACCATGACTTGGTTACTAGCCATTGGTCCAGATTTAGTTTAGTTTCTTCAAGTTTCGTTGGGACAGAGAAAAGCGTGAACACGAAAGTTGATAAAGTCACAATCATGGACAAAATATCGTTGTTTTTCGAAAGTTTTCTCATTTAGACAAAACCTGAAATTTCTTTGGTATATAGAAAACTGTCACAAACAACATTCCCAAATCATTCTGGTTCAAGACAAGAGTTGAATATTGATGCTAAACGTCAAACTTTTACAACGCCCACTTCACAGAGCACTAAGGACTTATAATACATTTAACAACTTCACAGCTCCCTCAGGAATGGAAGGACTGGGTACACTTTTACGAACCACAGATCTACTGGCTTCTGCAACAGTTTGCTTGGATTCGTCGTCCGGAGGCCAGCGAGAAGAAACTGGTTATCGTGTTTCAGTTGAGGACACCATTTACAGCCGACCTCCGTATCCAATCCCCTAACACCATCGCCAAACGAACTGACCTTCCTCTGCCAATCACGATCAACCGCTTTCCACAAACCGTCGCCGAAATCAAAAGCTATTTCTACTGTAAGTAGACTGTCTTTGCAAAAACAGTCATCTTCAGGTTCAACTGCTCCAAGGCTCATTGGAGGGTGAAGGTGTGAGCTGGCGCTTCATTTGTGACGCCAGTTCGGGGGAAGGCAATAAATGACTTCCACAGAACCAGAACTTGAAATTAGACCACGTACCAAAGAAGATTTTGAAACCCGAATTTTCACTAACTTTGGCAAAAAAAAAACAACAACAACAACAACAAACAAACAAACAACAACAACAACAACAAAGTTACCCTGGCTTACTTTTTGTTGACTCTGGTATCGATGAAGAATTAAACATAAGAGTCTTTAGAAGGAGACAAACTACGTATTACTTTGAGTGTGTATGGAGCGTCTTGCTGAAGAGGTAAAACCATTTCATTCCAGCCACTTGTGAGGTGAAGAGCGAATCCATCAAGGCGTTTGACCAGATCAAGTACCAGAATAAACTGAAGGATATATGCTACGTTCTGGCACGTGACCAAGTCAAGGGCAAAGAGCCTCGCTTCCATGTCAGTTTGAAGTCCAGCTCCCCTGAACAACAAACCGTCATCCTCCAACTGACAAAACTGAACGTGAAGGTTGAGATCCAAAATCAGCAGAAGGTACTGATCAACGGCAAGGAATGCCAAAAGCAGTGCACTCAACAAGGAGTAACTGTGCGTAAGGAGCAGGTTGAAGGAAAGAACAGGATCACAGTGTCTACACCGGTAAGTTCTGCGTTGCACACACTTGGTAATACAGTGTAAACCAATCTGTCTGAAGCCGCAGTGCAACTGACAGTAGGTGACAGCAAAAAAGAGCAGTCACCCTCGATAGGACTAGCAGCTCCGTGTCTTAATACTGGTTTCTTTTTCTTTGTTAGCATGGAATGCACATCATCACTGACGGTCAGCAGTTGCGGCTGCAAGCATCGCCCATGCTCCGCAACCGTGTGCGCGGCCTGTGTGGAGATGCCGACGGCGAACAGTGGAACGACTTCCGCACTCCTCAGAACCAGGTCCTCAGTCGAGAGCGCGTCGAGGAGTTCATCAAGAGCTGGGAGACTAAGTGCTAGACTCGGTGGGTGTCACTCTTTAACTCTAGACAGTGATCAAACGGAACTTTCTCCTTAACCTCCTAAATAGGTTTATGGTTTCCAGTATGGAGAACTTGGCATAGTTTCATGGAACTGAGCTGATATTCGACGTTTTCCACACGTTCTATTTATGATTAATTTTAAAATGGTTCAGATAGGCAGGCCGGCTATACTGCATTTGAAATGACGCAAAATATGTTTGCCTTTCTTTAACAAAAAGCAAACACCTCGGTACTATTTGAGAAATAAGCCACTTTCACAATTACCATGTGCGCAATTGGCGATCAGGCTTAATAATTCTGATGGCCGCTCGTGCCGATCAATTCTGGCGGGAATACATGGAATTATGTACAGTACGGAACAAAACCAAAATCAGTAAAAAAATCTACTTGCCTGCGAATACAGCCGTCTCTGTGAATACAGTCGGAAAAATAAATTGTATAAAGAAAAGAAAAGAAAAAGAAGAAAGCTACAGAACTGCGCATAATTGTGGCTCATTATGGAAGAGAAGAAATAATGTGTCATTTAAGCAATTTTAGGATATTAGACGAACAATCAACTAAACGTTTTGTTTGTTTACTTGCAGAAAAAAATGAAAGAACCATCCAAGAACCAGACCAGACCAGACCGGACCGATGAAATGGAATTTTTCGCTGTGGAGCTTTAGTGATCTATTCTTCTGTTGCATTTACTCACTAGTTTAGTCAGGTGAACGCCGAAAACTTCAATAGTTGTATTCACGTTAGTTTTTGTTCTTGTTGTTTTTTGAATGTGGGGTGTGGGTTTATGTTACTGGGGATTATTATTTTTATATTTACCTGTTTGCTGTAGTAAAGGCTCTACTTTTAATAAAAAAAAAACTTTTCATATATTGTGACTGTTTGACTGTTTTTTGTTTTTATTAATTTTTTTTTTTTTTGGGGGGGGGGGGGGGGAATATAAATGAATTAATGAAACATGTATTCACACACAACTGAGAAGGTTTGTGTACATACCTTTTTTATAGTCTGAGTCAGTATGCAGTCCCTTGCTTTATCCATTTTTATCCATTAAAGAATCTGCTAAACAGTGAAAACGAATGTTAGCCCTTAAAATTCTCTCAAACTTCCCAGAACAAAATGTTTGAGTAGTGTTGGAGAATTACTGGTCTGGAAAATAATGATCTCTCGCTTGGATTCAAGCTGATCAAACCATTGTTTCTCCCAACTATAACTCATACATTCTTTCTGGTGAATTAGATGTAGTTACTTCTGGGTAATTTCACCCAATTTTCCTTTCACATATCACACCGTGTCTATTGGCCCTAATATTAACCTGTCTTTAAATTTCACTTGGTCTATCTTGGAGAAATAACAAAGCACGGACTTGCCTTTTGATTTCTTGCTTGTTGAAACCCTCAGACGTTTTCTGTTGGGACCATTGGGAGAACTGTAAAACGAGTTGTCTACAATGCGTAAACACTACCAAAAAGTACGTATGTCAACTCAAACTTACCTGTAGGACCAAATGACTTCTGCAAGTGAGAAAGTAATATAACTCATACCCACATAGAAAATGAAAAACAGTATTGAAAGTCAGTAGACTGCAGAGAGTGAATTAGAAGTAAATGTCCCCCAAGGGATCCACAATGGTTCAAGTTGAATGAACCCAGTCTAAACCACAATCCATTGCACACCAAAATCCTTGCCCAAAAGGCAACCATTTCCATCTAATTTGTTTGAAAAGATTAGTTTCTTTTGGCCTAAAAAGTGTTACTCATTTGTTTTTGTTTTTCTTTGTGTTGGAAACCAAATCCAGCCTTGGATTCTTTGCACAATTCATAGAGCTGAGAGGGCAGCCCCTAAGTTCAAGTTATCAGGATTTTGTTGTATGCATACATGTAGATATAGTTTCAATATTTCTTTCAAAATATGGAATATTAGATGCCAGTTTTCAAAAGCATATACACAACTTTGACCCTGCTGATTAGTTTATCTTCCACTTTATTTGCTCTGTACTTCTTTTCACTCAAGATTTATCATTGGGTGATCTATGGCTGTTCTTGCTTTACATGTTTTAACTAAATTTATACTAATCCAATAAATAACTTATACAGTATCTATCAAATTAATATTACTGTGCAGTCAATGAACTTCTCCTTTGCTGCGTAATGGGCTATCCTTCAATAGTTATGAGCTCCATGGCATGCAGTCTGCAGTGAAAGCATTACCATCATCTTCATGATCATAATCATGAATTCACACAGTATCTGATACAAAGTATAGCTTGCCCAAAGGAAAGTCAATCCTAGTTCAACCTCTCTGTGTCATTCATAGTATCTTTATCAGTGGCAGGGATAGTAATCAGGTATTGACTGGGTTAAAAGTTGATCAGTACTTAAATCTGGATGAGGGCAAATGTGCTGTGTAGTCTTCGATACACATTTTGAAAAGCCACAGCCAATACTCAGCTGACTCAACCACACAGAATGAATTGCAATTGTTCTCTCCCCAACCAAAGTTGTTTAGCCTCAAATTCAAAGTTGTTTCCTCCCCACTTCAAAATCTTTTCACCCCATTATCAGGGTCGTTTTTGGCCCCAGGTTAATCAACTGATTTTGAAGTGGGGGTGAAACGACTTCAAAGTGGGGGCAAAACGAGTGGGGTCAAAGTGACTCGCTACCCAAACAATCTCTCTTACAATGCACAAACTCGTTAAAATACGGCGATCAGAGCGAATATGCCATACAGCAGCGCACAAGGGTAAGCCACGAGAGGTTGTTGAGAATCCATCCCCAAGGCCGTAACAAACAACTTGGATGACGCCAAGCTGCACCAGCCTATTATCACAGTGGTAACAGCAGACCCAGCGAACCCCTGAAGCGAAATGAACAGCGACAGTGCCGACAGAAACACCATGGGCAACAAGCAGTAGCCAAGGACACTGATGACACAACCAGCTGAAACACCGGTCATGCTCATGAGATTCAGAACACAGTACATCGCGAGGCAACCCAAGGCGCTAAAACCGTAAATATAGCCAAACTGGACTTTCCCGTGAAATAACAAACAGCCTCCAAACGCGAGACAGAACAAAAACGGCCCGGCAAGGTCTGTGTCGTCCATGATATGCGAGTCAGTTTGCTTAAGTGGATTCAGTACAGAGATCGTCTTTTCGTAAATGTGATCTAAATTTACACCGAGTTCTTCTAGTAGAGGTGGCTCTTCCTCGTAATCCCCTCCGTGAGCTTCGTTTACCTGTTGAACTGGCTGGCTGTACATGTTGCCTTGGTAGGGAGACTGGAATGTTTGTGGTGCGGCACTGTTGTCGAAGTAATTCTCCTGTTGTTGTTGATGCCCGTCGTAATTTGGCACGTAACCACCATTCTGTCCATAGTTTTGATCATAAAATCCACCTTGATAAAATCCTCGAGGGTCCTCATTGTAAGAATCGTCGTAGTACGCCATTATCGACGCCAAAAAAGGACGTTTCAGCGTAAAAATTTGCTGCCGAAATTTTTTATGTCAAGGACACGTGTAACTGCTACTGGGCATGTCAATGACGTCATCCAGCATATCGACACCTTGGATTTTTGTGGCGAAATATTTATAGAGTGAGTTTAAAACTAGACCAAGTCCTCTTTTTAAAACATTAAAGATAATCTTGACAGTTAAAAATGTGGCTTGCAGCAGCCTTTCCTCAATTTCCCCGATTTATTTCCGGGTCACTACGCCTGCGTGCGAATAACGCCGCCTTCACTAGTGAATGCAGGCGCGTGTGGGTTTCAGAAGACTTCTTCAGGGGTAGAGTGAGGCGCATGTTTGTAATGGGTGCAGACAGTGTTTCAAAAACAACTCAAAATTCAAGCATGGTTGACTTGTGGCTGGAGACGAAACCCTTTGGCACGTCCCTGTACTTCCTGGCACTGATCGCGAGTTTGATTTTTGTTCTTGTGAAGATTCCACGCGCTAGTTTCTCGCGAAGGAATTCGTGGGTGTTGCCATTGGTCGCGGGTTTTGCTGTGTATTTCACCTGCAAAAGCAAACTAAATGTGATCATTCTAAATGCCCAGCCTTACTCGGACTTTATAGGATGGCTCAAGAACTCGGATCCTGTGGTTAAGGTGCGTAGATCGAAGAGATATACGACGTGTGAAATTAATATAGTGCTCAATTATTCATTATCGATCGTCGACTGTGCATTTGGACACTTTAGAATTAAGGCTTCCGTTTGTTCATCTGTAGTACATCTGCTGGATTAGTGACATGCTCAGAATATAAGGCAAACTCAGCAATACCTATATTAAATTTCATTGTTTCTTAAAATTTTTTTTCTTGACAGCTGTTTGAATTTCGAGTTTGTTCGATCCTTCGGGGAAAGGAAAATGCGAATAATCAAATTCGATAATTTCCTTTCAGTTTCATTGATCTATAAAATATTGCATGTCCAATTTATTTTTGAGTCAGTTCCGGTTTCTGATAAAAAGAGTATCAGATGGCGGAGGTGGATGATCGAGACACAGGGGTATTTTGAACAAAATTATTTCAAACACTTGCAGTTCACAAACTTTTCAGCCTAAACCTTTTTTTCCAGGCATTAAGCACTTGTCAGCATGGTATCCTTTTCAGAAACAGTGAAAAGAATACTACAACATTGCCTGGAGGCAGGGAGGGGAGGCGGGCAAAGGGTATTTTTGCAGGTATTTTAAATATTTTGTTTAAATGTATGTTAAATGTAAACCTTGTCTGTCTTATTCACAGAGTCAGACCCACTGGGCAGAAGCAGACAGTACTGTGGGATTGTGGTGGACTTGCCAGTTGTCTATGTTTGCACTGACATTTGTTGGATTCCTCAACGCAAAAGCACGCTACATCAATATGTCTGTCTGGGAATTGAGTATTCATGCATGGCTTGGTTTCAGTGGAGCGATTGGCATCTCCTTCCCACTCTTTTTGTTTCATTATTTTGGTACCCTTCCACCTTCAGACAAATCAAGGCCATGCTACAGACTGCCAAACTGGGGATTTGAGGTGCTTGGTATTTTCTTGTGGCTGGCCTATTGGTCCATTGCATCATTGCCCCTGGTTGGAGCATCAGAATTTCCACTCTACCTCCTCTTGTTCAGTCTGTTTCTTATCCTACCAAGCTTTATCCCACCCAACCCACTGAAGACACCCGGCGAGCAGGGAATGATGCTGCCACTTTATGTTGGCTTGGTAGTCCTCAATGCAGTTCTTCACTGGTTTTTGAGTTACATCACCATTTTGAAAACTGCTTCAAATTTAGATCTCTTCATAGCTGGTTCTAATCCTCACAAGGGGATTTTCTTTGACTTTTTGTTCAGTTTGATTGTTTGCTGCCTCTACATTGCGTTTTCATTCAGCAGTTCGCACTTCATGTTTGTCTTGATGCTGTTTTTACTGTTCACCCCATTATTATCACTTGGAGCCAGTTTTGCTGCAGTTTTGGCATATGAAGTGTATCTTCTGAAAAGCCCGATTGATAGTAATGCCAACAAAACACTACAATAATGTTGCAGACATCCATGCATCTATTACTAACATTTACTACTTATTGTTAAACCTGTAATTGGTCAGTTGCTATGACAACACAATTTTATTGTGCGATACTTCTTGGTATCAATTTGTTTGGGAGGATGATAATTATACCTAGTGCATTTAGCAGTAGATCTAGTTGATGGGAAAGAGCTGTATTTATGAATATTGGAAGTCAATAACACCTATAGATCTTGATATAATATAATACATGTAACAGGTATGGTGATCACAATATTAGTTTTAATGTCAATACCTTCACGAATAAGCTATAATCTTGCTGCCTGTTACAAAATGTATACAACATATTTAATATTTTGTGATACCTTGATTATGAGGGGTACGGATATCTGAATTCTATTTGTAGCAACTGCTGGTAATATTTATCAACAAATATTGTTTTATCTAAAGAATGCCAATAAACATATTTTTAAACTAAAGTCTTCAATAAGTCGAAACCAGTTTTTGATTATTGATATGAAAATAATTGCTGTAAAATAATTGTTAATCTCCTAGACTGCCTGTTCTCTGGGTTGCAGTATGTTTGCATATTTTTCAATAGAAAAGTTAATAATAATAAAGAAAACACTCATGGGCTGAATTTTGTGAGTAACTGGAAATTGCTCCATTATATTTTTCAGTACTGGTAATACCATATTTTCTTTTCTAGTGGATCTTTCCCTCCATGGTAACCTTTCCTTTCAATTTTGAACCTTTTCAGAGCCAGTATGTACAGTTCTCCAATTCAAAGAGATAATTTCAATTTTCTTTTTTAGTCTCATTAGAATAGAACAGAGAACTTTGTTGAGAGCTCAGTATTCACACTATACCACTCATCTCAAATTATTGGGAGAATCTTACCTAAAGGATCTTGAGTCAGAGATGAAGCCACATACTTATGTATACCTGACTATGTTATTAAAATAATTATTGTGTATGTGGATTCAATGAAATTGTATAGTACAACAATTGTCTATAAACATGATGTACATTGCACATGAACACACTCAATGCAGGATGAGCTTTTCATTTATCATCAATGACAGTGTAGGGCTGCCAACAAGCAGACTTTATTGTAAGAAGGGTTAGAGCCCAAGAATGCTCCCAGACTTTTGAGGTGGACTATAACAAGTGAAATGGATTAATATTCATTGAATGCAATAGAGCAATATTATTATACAGTACTATTATTTTCTTCTAATGAACAATTTATATACAGATTGATTTGTTTATAACATGTATGTGGTTGTACAACATTTTTGGACTTTCTTTTCATCCACTGGAGCAGGAAAAAAGTAAATAAATGGTCCGTCAGGCCCACTGTACATTTAAGTATAAATTTACAATATAAAGCTAAGCATGGGAATCTTGGCCAAAATCCTGCCCACACAGCTCATCTACAGAATCTCTTCCAGATGCACTGGAGGCTCCACTTATTTTTCTGCTCCCTCCTGCAACAGAGGTAATAAAATAAATTCATTCTTTTATAATGAGATTTATGATTTCCCAGCATTTGCATACATTAATTTTGCCAAACTTGAATGAATACATATGGCTGAGCCTCAGTCAGTCGGAAAAAACCTTGGCATTCAACACAAAGACAAAGAATCATTTAAGGGCAAATTTATAGTCATTATGACACACTCAGTCTGATGGAGTCTGGCAGGTCTCTAGATCTCGATGGGATTGTCGGCTGAATTTAAAACTTGAACTTGTAATAAGATAGTGATTTATGTATATCCCAACTTCCCAAAACTAAATCTAGCAGTTGATTGGAGAAACTTATTAATAAATTCCACCTGTTTTCCTAGATACTTCTGTCACCATTGATTGCATACCATCACCAACTAGACTTGCTGCTAGAAACAGATCACCATGAATCTCTACAGGCATATCTGAGGAGTGAGCAAAGAACTCCAAGATCATAAATAATCACAGGATTTAATGTATAAAATGAAATCAGTAAAAATTGACAGTGATAATAAGAATAATATTGAGGTGCACATTTTAGCCATGAGGAACAAAGCATTGAAGCTTTGACACAAAGAACTTGCTTACAGCACATGGCTATTAAATTAAGCAACAGAAAAACAAAAGTGTATGGTGGTAATATAATAATACTAAATTTAAAAAGATTTATATGTTTGTTTATATAACTTTAGAGAAAGTACACAGGTGCAAATAGATTTTACATTATTTTATATTAGTCATAAAAAAAACAAAAACAAAGGAAAACAAAATAATGTGTATCATATAGAAAAAATAGAACTTTTTATACATGTACTGCAATTTTAAATTAATATTTAAACAGTTTTCTAATTCATTGTTCTACTCCTCACCTGACTGAACATTTAAAGGAAAAGCAGTTGTCATCCTTTCCACTATACTGTCCAGTTCCAACTCTTCAGATAATGACACAGGATGATTGATAGAACCCTGCTCCCCCACAGAGGAGCTACCGAGGGGTGTGGACCCACCCATCTGGATGGGTACCACCTGTGGAAGTGACACAGCATGTCTGCCAGGAAAAGGCACAGGAGATGATCGAGAACTGGTAGTCTTGAGTGGCATGGACAGTGAAACGCCAGGAAGGTTTGGTGCAGGCACTCTTTCCTGACTAGAAGTGGGTGACATCAAATGATAGCTTCTTGCAGGATGAGACAGGTTAGGTGGTGATGACAAATGAAGTGCGGTGGTGTCAGGAGCGGAGGCTGATATCACATGAGAGTAAGGTGTAGACATGTGCTGCCTATGAGGAGCTGGGTAAATTAGACTGGTGCTTCTTGAAGGCATAAATTCCCTGCTTTGCTGCAAGCTTGTCGTTTGAGGGTTTTTCTTGTTCAGACTTGAAGGTCCCAGTGACGAGGTGCTCAGGGTTGTGACTGAACTTGGTAGTGAGATGTTTTGAGGGATATATTCCTGTTGAAACACACACAAGCAAAGTAAATACTGTTGTAACTTATCACTGAAACATAAAATTTGAAACAAAGATGAGACAGAAAGCATGTTTCTTGTTTTGTACAGTCAGAAAGAAAGACAGTGACAGAGAAATAGGGATACACAGAGAGTATGGAACTGAGACAAGAAGAAAGAAACAGACAGTGGTCAATAATCAAGTTTTTCAAAGACGTTCACAGGACATTGTTTTGTTTTTATTAAACATGGTTTGGAAATTTAAAAAATCAAATCCTAGATGTGATCACAGTACAGTGTCTATCATGACATTAATTTATTATAAATAATTAATATACAAAACGATACCCCACAGTAATTGCCTGACACCAAGAATTCATGCAGTAATAAATGATTATTTAACTTTTATCTTATAATTTTTAAGTGGCTTTTTATTATACAGTTAAACTTTCAAAATCACACTGAGTGTTATTGCATGTATAACAACTGTTATTTTGAACTTTAGAATGTCAACAGTTAGAATCATGATCATGTATTTTACCATAAAACCTAACAGTGCAGGTGCTGTACTACCTTCCTTTTGAAACTTTAAAACAATATTAAAATTATAATTTTAAATATTATTTTTATAACTTTAACATCCATGGATGTTAAAGTTATCATCATTTTTTCTTTGTTTTTGTTTTTATGTTGTTAGAAATAATTACTGTTGTTTTAATATCATAACAGGCCAGTAAAATAATGTGCAACAATTTTACGCGTTTCATCTCAATACATTGAGATACACTTAATATTTTTGTACTGTCACATTCAATAAAACTATAATGAAGTCTAGAAGAGTATTATAATAACAATATTTCAGTATTACATGTATGGCATGTACAAAACAATCATTATTTTGATACTTTTTACTGCACCTGCACCAGACTTTAAGTTGTTCATTAATTAAACTACAGCATAAACAGCAGTCAAGTAACTCAGTTACCAACATGTACTTGAATAAAAAAAATGTGTCCCATGTTAAATGGCTGTTCAAAGCCAATAATTCTGAAGACACAACACTCAAACCCAATGTTCTCCACGTCGGAGCTCAACCTCTAGCAGTACCTGCTGCAACAGAACCCTAAGGCGATGGAGCTGAATTTGCAGCTGGCGGTTATGCTCCTCCAGGACCTCTTCTCTGGCCTGTAGGCGTTCTTGCTGTTGCCTCAGAAATGATGTCTCAGCAATTTCTTCACTGCTGATGTTCTGTTCAGGGACCTGCATTTGGGATGTCTTGAGATGATGGATTTTTTCTATTTCACTGTGCAGTGCCCTAGCAGGCAGAAAAAAAGGAAGCAAAAAGTAACAGTTTACATGGTTGAAAAGTGCAGTATCTTTTGATAAATAACTGTCTCTGAATTTAAAAATATATATATATCTGGGAGGGGTGGAAGCTAACCTAGGGAATGACTAATACATTGTATCTTTATCATCATATAGGTTACTAATATGAATCAAGATTTACAGTATGCTCTAGTTGTACTGATATTCCACACAAAACACTTAACCACGAGATAGCCAGAAAATGCCTAGCTTTTGTGCTTATACTACTGCATACTGTAAATGTACCTGTTTTCACTTTCCAGACTTGTGATTAAAATTTCTAGGTCTTCCTTGTCTTGCTGACTCAGTGGCTGGGTGAGCTGGTCTGGGCTCTGACTCTGAATTCCAAAAATCACAAAATAATATTATTACTTATGACAATACTTATTGTTTTAAACGTTTAAATTATTGTTGTATAAAATAACATTAGATCAAAGAGAGAGAAAAAATAGCAGCACTGTACAGCAAGTTATAGATTTGGAAAAGCAAACTCTTACCATTGAGGGAGTATTTCCAGTATAGCTGTAAAAAAGCAAAGAAGTACATGAACAAATCATAAACTGAAAATTCTAACTAATTATTATTTAATTTATTCCAAAGTTATACATTCCAAATAAAATCAAGACAGTTATAAAGGATGTGTTGTATCTTTTTCTTACAATATGTCAGGTCCTGGTGTACACAGTTTCTCCTTTTGTTCCTCGTGGTCTGAAAGTCTTCAGAAAAAAAAAAAAAAAAAAAAAAAATGAGATACAGTGTCTGGATCAACACTTATTGCTTCTAATTATTATTATTGTTTGTTTTTGCCAGGCATTCCTGGCAGCACACCATGGTTAATTTCAGTCAGGTGTCACAATCCCTGGGGATGAGAAGTGTTTTATGTTTTACAAAGTTAGCACATGGCTTCCTCCCGAGCTGTTTTGGAATATTTTTAAATTCCTGGGGTGGTAATCTACAAGAGTTTCGACTGTATCAATCAACAACCACTACACAGTCAAAGGAGAATATTATTGCCATTATTATACAAAGAGGTTATTACAAGGGAAGGTGTGCAATACGGCGGAGTATTTTTACGAGTCGGTTTTATTTTTTCGAGCCTGCTTCTGGCGAAAAAAATAAAACTGACGAGTAAAAAATAAATACAGCCGTATTGCACGACTTTTCGTGTAATAAATTGTTTATTTGACAAACGAAGCAGGGCAAACATTCTCACCGCGCGCAAAATGGAACAAAAAATGATGCGTTCCTAAGCTTTGCTTGCGAAAGTTGATCGCGTAAGCTAATAAACCAGTTGATCTGGTTCCTGACGAGTGCAATATGCTCCCATCTTTGCACTCGTTTTGGCCCGTATTTGCACTCAAAAATGTGAAGTCGTGTAATAAAGCACAATACAACTCAACATGCAGTGCTGCCAATGCATATCCTTAAGGCATCCCAATTTTTGTGAGTTTATGTCAAAGTGCATGAACAAAATGTCACCAGGAACATGGATTGACATTTACCTGCTGGCTGACTTCCCAAGAGAACTTTGGTATGAAGCTTTTGTGGGAGATAAACCATCGGGTGAATCCATGAATCTGGGAGAACTAAACAAAAGAACACTTGCTGTTCATACACCCTAGTGCCAAGTAAAGTTCAAAACATTTTGGATAATCTGTACCCATAAATCTGCTAGCCTGACACACACTGGCAAAACTTGGGCAAAAAAAGATTTGATTTTATATATTTATATAACAATATTATTTGATGGGCTTGAAAACCAGACCCGGTCAATGGCATTATTATTTGAATAGATGTCTAATCCTTTCTTTTCTTGAAAGATACAGAGTTTCTGTAAACTGTTCCAGCTTGTTAATATAACAACAGATTTCCAAACAAAATGTAACACTTGACAATGAGAGGGTGTTAATAAATTATGTTCAAGGCAAACAGAAAGCATCAACAGAATGGCATAAAAAAATAATGAAGATTGTAATATTAAAGAACAGAATACTTACTAAAGCACTATTTCATGCATGAAGATCATTTAAAGATTAGTGTACTGTGCAGAAGTATCCAGTGATTACATATAGAGCGGTTTTCGGATGACTGTCGAAAGTAATCGTGTGATTGCTTTGGTTTTGCGTTTGCTTCGCTTTCGGATTGGTCCACACGAGTTTGTCAGCATGCTCAGCCAATCAGGAACAAAACCAAAACCAAAACCAAACACTTCTCACGCAAGCGATGGCGTGTACTCGCACTGCTGATTGGAGAGTAAAACCAAACGCAAGACCAAACACAAATTACTTTGGCTTCTAATTGGCTGAACTGTTTTCTCTCAGTCTCTGTGATTGGCTTGTGTGATTACTTTGGTTTTGGTTTTCGACAGTCATCCGAAAACGGCTCTAATCATGTACGTACTCTTCTTCTGCATCAGAAGGCATGTCTTCTGGACTGATTGGAATGTAGCGTCCTTTTGAAGGGTCCAGAACAGCTTTGTTCTTTTTCTTCTTGGTGCTCACTTTATTTTTCATCACCTTGGCAAAATCCTTTATGTCTTCTTTCTGAGTGGACTAAGAAATATATTTCTCATAAAAAATAGATCAAAATAATGTTTACACATGAATTTAAGAGGGCTACTGCTGTAAACTTGAGTAATGATCATATGGTAAAACGAAACAATTCTTGTACCAACACAATTTATTTGTGATTGAGAATTTTTTGCCACTTCCTTGAAAATCTTGATGCCAGGCATCTTTCACTGTAACACCAAAGGAAAATTCACAAACTCTCCAAGAAACATGAGGACAAGTATTCCTATCAAACTCTTACTCTGCAATGATAATGCAGTCATAAGATTTCACATTTTGAGCTAGGAAGGAAACCAAAAAGACTCACATCTTCCCTTATGCTGCTTGAATATTTTCGGTGTTACTCAATTGCATGATTGTCTTACATAGTCAAACCAGAAAATCAAAATAAATCACAGAAATAGTGCTTCTTTTTCTGGTAAGACTTCTTGCATTACTGCGGAATTTACAGCAAAAAGCCTCTTATAATATAATAATTATACACTGCATGTTAATCAGAGTTGAAGTTGTAATGTAAAGTACATACTTACTGCCAAGCAATATTCCTGGGTTGGATGACCAATTTTGTGGCTCTTATTCACACTACCAGACCAAAAACATTGCTGAAAAAAAGGGGGGTTCTGAGCTCAAGTTACTTTAATTTAATCTTAGATATTTTGGAATGAACACATCTCACATGCTGGAACAGCCCCACTGTAGTTACACATATTAAAACATACAGTACTTACAGTATATATAAAAATAATGATTCTTTTAGTAGTTTTATATGGATGTAGTTCATGAGCTGGTCAAATGCATTAAAGTCAAAGGTCAAATTACCTGGCAAAGATCAAAGTTGAAACACTTCAAACAGCGATACCTGTTTGTATATAAACAAAAATTGCAGTATATAAGATTGTAAACTATGACAGATGCAAGAAAATATTGACCTCAAAATATGTTTTATACCTGAATCCAATGATGGGGTACATCTTGCAGACATTGCATCTGGACTCATGTTTCACTATGAACCAAAATAATAATATTCACACAGCTTTGCTTTATTATAATATAATATAATTAAATAATTTAAATGATGTTACAGTGTTGTACCTCAAAATAATGAGAAGTTTCAGAAAATGTCAATATACATGTATACAGACTATATGAAAGTATAATGTACTGATATACAAAAAGGTTTGTGTATCCATGAGTGTAATAGACATAATCATAATCAGTATAGTATATTAGGCATTATGACCCATCAAATATTTCCTCCCGCGCGTGATTGGTAGAATCGTGACACGTGACCAAATAACGTCTGCTCGTGAGCGGACGTTATCAGCGAATAACCCCCGCCTGGCGAACTAACGCTATTTATTGACAATATCCGAACACAGTTCTATGTTTAGTCACAAAAATCATTACAAGACGACTACTGAGGAGGACATCAATTTATTGGTCAAAAAGCAGTTCCAGAGAGCACTAAAAAGCTTCACAGTTTCCGCGCCGTTATTTGCGCTGCGAGAGGAAATATTTGAAGGATAATAAAGACAATAAACTACTTTTGGCTTCGGAAATATGCACAGATATTGTCCTTGGACATTATTCTGTTCCTTGAAGCTCCGGGCAACTGTTCGCTTCTCGGAACAGATAATATCCTCGGACAATTATCCATGCATATTTCCTTGCCAAAAGTAGTTTATTGTTTATATAGCTGCACAAACAGTGCTGTATGGTTAGCAGTACCTGTTTCTGAGACGGAAAGTCTATGCAGAGTGGGCAGCCAGACAATAGTTTGAGGTTCTGCAATCATCCATTCTAGGAACTCATCGACAGAAACTCTTTCTGGGATAGAAACCTGAAAAACAAAGAAATTACCATAATTTTGATAGGATCATCCAAGATCATACAAGATCTTCAAAAATCTTAATGAGTCTTCCAATATCTTAGAGAACCTTCCAAGATCTATCTTTGACATGACTTTCTTTGTCTGATCAGTCTGTAAGCGACACATCAACCCTCCCGAATTATGCGCGAGTCTCACGCATTGAGCCTCGTCTCACGTTCTCACGCATAGCCACACCAATCTCACGCATACGCGCCATTTCTCATGGATCCCGTAAAATTTCAAAATCTACTCTCACAAGATCCTAAAAAATGCGAGTCCGGGGAAGGTAGGGTTAACCTGACTTTGAGATGCGAGAAGGGGGATAATTGAATTATGTTTATGCAAAGGGAAGATGTACGAAAGTGAAAAAGACGCAGGAAATCCATTTCACAGACTCAAGATTTCAGGATTTTCTATGGAGCATGTCCCCTCACCGTGGCTCACACTACTCCAACAGTTTCCTGAAAGCTCACGCATTCAGCGCTCCGAATTACTGACACAACTAAAACCGATGCATTCCGTTGTTGTACTATTATGCTAAAAATAATTAAAGCACTCTTTAGAGAGTTCCGCAATCTGATCTTGAGACACCCTTTTTATGTGATTCCATGGAGCGACAGGTTGTCAAAATCACGCATACAATAAAAATAAAGCCGAACAGAAATTCTACAAAGACCCAACCCCTTGGCCAAGTGGGGCCCAAACCCCTCGCCTCTTGGCCGAGTGGTGGGACCCAGGCCCTCGGCCTGAATCTCACGCATGGAATGTTTTGGGGGTTGACGTGTCTGTGTAAGTACTGTACCCTTTCAAAGCAGTTTCGTATTGCTGGTTCCACACTTGTTCCACTGAAGGCTGTGCTCTCATAGATGAACTTTGGGATCTGGACAACACAAAATTTTAATGGAACGTTCCATTAGTGAACGTGGTGAAGCACTACTTCAATATCATGATCCAACTTTACTGAATTTTGCATTGTCTGTTGTCAAAAACATACTGCACCTGCAATGTTTCCTGAAGAAATAACTTCAACCTTCCCTTGTCCAGATAGCTGTAGGTATTGCAAAGCTGCCGAAATATATCTGTGAGAAAAAATACAGGTAAAAACAGAAAATGTTTATGGACAACTGTACAATAATATTAATACAAAAATTGAACAGTCTCCTCTCTGGCCCAAATCTGCCTTTTCTCTAGCTACAGTATACAAAATTCTCAACCAAAAAAACATCTCCTATTCTAATTAAACTATTTCCTCTCTAAAGCGTGCCTCCCCATCTGAATCTATTTGTCTACAGTGTATATGCACAGATTTCATCTAACCACCTTTTTCTAAAGATGAAGTCCTGTCTATCAGAGGTCTAGTGCAAAACACTGGAAACTTTTCTCATTTTATTCTCATAACATCCCAAATTTTATGAACTGCATAAATAAAATATAACTTTATCTACACATTAACATAATTTAAAGTGTAGTGGCACATACATCGGTACTTGTCTTGCAGTTTTGCAGAACACAGCAGTGACAGGCCAACTTTGAGTGAAAGTACTTGAATGTATCCACTTCTTCCCCTGTTTATAGGAAATGAACTAAACTACAGTCAAACATTGGACACCCTTGGGGAATGGTGAAGTGTCTGCTCAATACAAGTAGAGTTTGCAGTATCTTACTGGGTAGTAGATTTTCGGGACTTGGACAACTGTTCACTTAATACAGTGCCACTTAATTAATGCAGGTTTGATTGTCTACCCAGTCATCACAGAATTGGCCCATCATGTGGCTGGGGAGAGACCACTGCACACAGAACACACTGTAAATGAAATAAACCTCTCAAGTCAAAAGTGATGGACTTACGGATCATAGATATTTAAAATCCAGTTTAAAGTCAGTTCACTTGCAAGAGACACATCTATGAAGTCTGTGCGATCCCCATTCTGGTTGAGAAATACTGTCAATATTATTTGAGACACTTCAGCTGCACTAAGATTTCCTTCCATGTGACCATCACGGAGGCCTTCTTCATCAAACGATGCTACAAGCACTGGCAAACTCATCATAAACACTGGGTGAAGATGAAAGCATTGTTAAGCAGAGTTAATAAGTATATGGTGAATGGCAGAGTCAAGAAATACCATGTGCAGGAGATTATAATAATAATTAGTGTACAGTACTATACAAACAGGGGAGCAAAAGAAAAAGGGGAAAAAATAGAAGCACCATATAGGAGAGGAGGTCTGCATGCAGCCAGGCTGATTTAGTCTAAATAAAAAGTTAAAACCTGGCTTTAATTCTTTCACACCTGAGTCATCAACTTCAATTTTCACACCCAAGTGGTTTCCATACTGTAAGAGGCAAATATTTATATTTCTTTTGCTCCCTGGCAGTTTTATATTAAAGGGAGCCTGGCTTGAAATATGCAGCCTTACTTAAAATATGCACATATTAACAAATTATACTCACACTGGGTTTTCTTTTGGATAAGCCTCAGTTTCATTGCGGTCCTGTATGCAGCATACTTGATATTATTCATTTTCTCTGATTGAGATGGGAAGATACAATCATGTTTATAGTCAATTGGGGTGTTCACATTACTCTCAGCAACAATCTTGAATTTCATTATATCACATTGTGCTATAATTAGCAAAACGTATATCGGTAAATGTAGTGTAATACGCTCCCAGCTAACTTTGACTTCTGTGGCCAACTTGGAAGAATTGTGGTCTTGACAGGCCACCAATCAAAACATTCTCCAGACTATTTAGTAGTTGACCTGCATGGTTTTTCACGAAGTAATTTTAAAACTACACCCTATCATAATTTTAATTTCTAAAAGCATAACATTTTTTGTAGATAAATAAGAATGCTCACTAAAGCTGCGTTGCTGGAAACATCAGTCGATCTCGACTTAACAAATTCTTACCAATTTCCTCCAACATTTCCACCATCTCTGGATGATCCCACTGAGTTTTCTCTGTTTCATGGCTGCAATTATGAAGATTAACAGCGAGTTTGGATACACTGCATTAAATATTTATCTGTCTATAAACAACGCTCTCGACTCCTTTGGTGCATTTTTGGAATGCAGCGGTTGGAAGGTCTAAATTTGGACTTAAGTATCACACATGATGCCGTCTAAGCACTCTAATACTTACTTAATGTAGTAAGGGATCCCGTTGATTGTTTCAGACCGCTCCCAACCCTCGGGAAGTTTACCTGTGGATACCGAGATAATTAAGGCGCGGAATATTAGAAAAGCATAGTTCAATTCACCGCAATGAGAAATAGGTTTAAGTTAATAGGGAGGCTTACTTGTCAGAAGACCAGGCATATTGGCGATACTATGTCTCAACTACGAAGAAATGTTTCGTTCACGCTGCTTAAAAAGCCTTATTCTCGTCTCCAAGACTGGCATCACCTCGACCGACATTTTGTTTACACACCAACAGTGGGTCAGCGGAGTTGCTCTAAAAATACCCACAACTCCCTTCACCCCACAGAACAGTACCCACAATTCAACTCAGTCAGCTGGACGTGCCACGCCCGCTTGTTGAACTTGTTGTAAAACTCTGAAAACTACATGAGTTTTGCTTACTTCCTCGCTGGCATTAGCAAAAATCCAGAAGATGTCCCACTCCATATGACTGATGTAGTCAGATTCTAAACTAAGTTTGGGAGTAGAGTGATCACCTAAGACCTAAAGACCTCAGTGCAGTACATTCAGTAGGGCAGTCCATCTATGGTCACAGCAAACGCCTCTGGCAAAACAAACGCCTACACCCTTCCCACCGGTTTTTAAGTATGCAAGAGACCGAGATGAAACGCGAAACGGGATTCAACTGTCAACGGCACGAAATTTGTCGATTTTGGCCACGGGACGGGCGAAGTATCCCCAGACCTCCCTATACGCGTGACTTCAAACTGTCAACGGTATGAATAGGTACACCAGATCGTATAAATCAAAGCAGTTGCTTTATGATCTGAATCAAAGAAACCCCACCCCCCATCTAGGCCCTCATCGAACGATCAAACCTCTCGGCCAGGTCAGGCTAAGAACTCAAACGGGTCTTACACTGATTGCGAGTCAGATGAAGTCTCCATGGTTTTGATTGTCTAACAGAGATAAACAGCTCACCATTAAATGGTTTATTAAAATTTGGCGCAAATTTAGCATAAAACTAACACAAAACAGGGTTCGAAATTAACGGTTGTCCCGGACTTCCAAATACTGAAGCAATCAAGTTGTGTGATGGTTGTCCCAGGGCAGCCTCTAAGAGGTTGGATGGGGCAAACGAAACACGAGTTGCAGTTGTCCCTGAAACAACTGCAGGACACAAAACAGTTAACTTCAAACCCTTCTATAAGCGTTCTAAGCTTGTACAAGGAAAACGATTTAGACCTCTCTCAGGATTTTAGCTTGGCTCAATAGAGAAAAACAGACTGAGTCCCACTCTTTCTCACTTTCCTCTCTCTGCACCATACAATAACTGTATAGATATATGGACAATCAAAACTTTTGATATTAATTATTTAACTTTAAACACATAATTTAACTTGAAACCTTATCAAAGTTTCAAAAACACTGGAGGGGAAATACAAACTCCATCCATTCTTGTAGTTTGACAACAAGGTCAGTAAGATCCTCAAAATCTACTTCCCCAAAATAGCATACAAACTTCAAAAGATTATCACAAAAATGTTCTGAAATGGATCGAGGACTTACGAAAATGTCCGGAAATGGTCTGGCCAATTTATAACGTACTACAGTATGTACGGTATGTACATGTGCCGTTTGATTCAGCGTAACAGAAGCTCAATTTTTAGCGAACATTTATAGGTCTTCTCTGGTTTTTGTGTGTACACAACCACAAAAAATCTACAGGAAATACGTAGAAATTTCTAGAAAGTTCATGGTTGAACACAATGCTGAAGCGCATGACTTCCGTTTCTAATGCAAACCTTTTCACTGTCTTGTTTCTGAAAAAGATAAATAAACTTGACAAAAAGTACTTCTGAGTACGCGAAGTTGTTTTTGGGCTTTGCGCTATTCAAAACCACCGAGTAGCATAACAATAATGACAAACCTTTTTAAAGACGTAAACGATAGCGATAAGAAATATCATCAAACTGGAGTCACTAAGCTATTGTGTCATAATCCATAACTATAGTATCTATTAAATATTATGTTATAGTAATTAAAGGGTTAAGTCCCTATGGATTACTTCGTCAGCGTTTAATACAAATCACATCGCACATACTATTCATCTTATCTTATTGATTAAATCACTCAACTCTTTCGCTTCTCCTAAACTAGTTTCGTTTCCGTGCAATACACTTAATCGGATAAAGCATGTTTTTGGTTATGATAAAGCTGCCACCCTGTAAAAGGTTTCAACTTTTTTGCAGACAGAATTTTACAATATGTAAACAAACTGTACATAAAAGCAAAACAGCAACTGCAAGACTTTCTATCAATTCAATGGTACACTTATTATGCATTATTAAAGGGGCCTTCTCAACCACAGTCTCTGCGTGTTGAAATACTTGGTTCTGCCATTTCTGGGGTCACCGGAAGCTGAACAGCAATCCATTTCCATCTGACTCATTTGAGGAGAAGATTGGTTTCTTTTGACCTAAGAGTGCTACTTGCCTTTTTTTGTTTGATTGTCTTCTCGAGTTGAGAACCAAATTCAGATCTTTTACACATTCTAGATGTAAATAAAGACACTGAATGGATTGAGAGGGCCCCTCTAACTTGCAAATATTGATCTTTCTTTGATATAGCCTTTAGCATACAGTAGTAGCAAACTATGATTTGCTGACAACATTGTCTGCAACTAAAAAAAAACTTTTTCATATTGTCTGCCTATAACCCTAAATAAGTTGTCCAGGGGTTACAGGCACTTTAAGGCTAACTCACATGTGTAAAGGAAAAAAAGCAAGAGAGTGGAAGTGCAAGATAATGGAAAACTTTCAATTCTTTAGCACTTGCTTCACAAAAATGATTGGTGCTTGCACTTGCTTTACACATCGTGTGAACAAGCCTTTTCAATCAAACTGCAGCAGTTGTTGATTCCCAAGCCAATCAATCACTCTTCTCACTGGTGCCATAACCTGCTGGGAAAAAACACAATAATTATTGTGCAATAATTACAAGCAACACTGTCTGTGAGATACTGGTTCTAAAAATTAAATTAAATAAAGTGTTTTTAATTGCAACAAAATAAAGAGAATATAAAGACTGTGCCTTTCTGTATCAACAAGGCTTTTTCTTTTTCAGCTAAACTAGACACATGATACAGTTTCTCCTCTTGTCAAGTTGCCTGTGATCAAAGACAAGTGAAAGGGTTTCTACTATAACTGTCAAAAACGAAGACCAAAGTTAGTACATCATAGAGGGTGTTAGAAACACTTTCATCCAACCAAAGTCAAATTAAGTCACATTTGGTTATATTTTGAAGAAGAAACCAATCAGCTAGTAGTGTGAGGAAATCATTTACTTGTTTGCATGAGGCATTCACAATCAGGTTTTGCTTTTGCTCCTGATTGGCCATGACAGTACTCATAAACTTCTCATACTAAACTTCCCACTTTAGATCAGTATTGTACCTATATCTATTACTTACTGTACGTCTTTCACTGCAAAAAAACTTTCAAACAGGAGGAGGAATTGTATCTAGTAGGTAACTTCATAGTAATTTACACCTCAAGTGATGTTTGAAAATTGTACAAAAATTCATGAGACTATGATTACTTGTTTATTGTGCGACTATAAAAATGTCCATTGGGACTCAAAATTCAAACAAATTTTCTCATTTCGAGTGCACACACTAATGCCACAGTTGCCAACTTGTCTCCAGACAATAAAATCTAACTCTTGTTGGATAAAGCTGTAAAAAAGCTACAGAAAGTACAGGAAACACACAAATTATTGGTTGCTGATGGTATTTAACATTAATATTGCACTCAGTGCAATTTAAAATATATATGTTATTAATTATTGTAACTTGCTTGCTCTTAGCCAATCAGATTGCAGAATATTTTATAGTCATAAGGCTTCAAAAAAGATTCTTTACAGACAATAAAGGCACAATATTAATTATATTATATTATATAAACAATAAACTACTTTTGGCTTCGGAAATATGCACGGATAATAATTATTGTCTGAGGATATTATCTGTTTCGGGAAGCGAACAGTTCGATCGAGGGCAACTGTGAGCTTCAAGGAACAGATGATGTCCAAGGACAATATTATCTGTGCATATTTCCGAAGCCAAAAGTAGTTTATTGTCTTTATTATCCTTCAACTATTTCCTCTCGCAGTGCAAATAATGGCACAAGGACTGTGAAGCTCTTTGGTGCTTTCTGGAACTGCTTTTTTGACAAATGAATTGATGTCCTCAGAACTCGGTAGTCATCTTGTAATGGTTTTTATAAAATAACTATGATACTACGCATGCTCTGATTGGTTAAAAAACCATTTTATAAGTAAGTACAAAGACATGGAAATGACGAATCCTGAAATAAAAAGACTGCGAGGGGTCCCCTACTTCAAAGATTCATGTGTTTCAGAAACTGCAGTGGGCTATTAGAGCAAATAGTGAAGCCATGTGCAAATCATGTGCAATTAATGAAGCAGCGTGAAGAAAAGTTGTCTGAATATTGCATGAAATTTAATTCGGAAACCATGAGAGAAAGCCAACAATTACACAGTCAAAGAACATTCTCTAAAGTTTCTAACCTTTATACCTTCGTCTCCTGTGGCTCGTAGCTAGTAACTACATGGCTTAGATCACCGGAGTTTCACACGAATAATTGTAGGTTTATGGTGATGAAGGCACAAACAGTCTTCACTAATGAGTCTGTCTCAGCTGTCGGCTCGGTGGCACAAAAGCCGTTTAAGTAGATTCAATGGAGTAGACTGTCATCCGGCAGAGTTCAAGTAATGCTCAAGTAAAGCAAACAAATGTACAAACTACCTTCTTCGGCAGGATAGTGTTGTTGTGCAGACATGTTTACGTCGAGTGACACCGTTGTCCTGAAAGTTGTAACCTGACGGCTCAAAATCATTCTCGCCGGTTCTTCTGAATTCTTGACAAACAGCGGTAAGTGGTCGGTAGCGTTTTTCATTTCGGATAACGTTCATTTGAAGCGCTAGATGAATCATTCACTTTTATTAACGTGGTGGCTCTTAAAAGAGCCGTTGTTATGAGTTGCAAGCCATTAGTAGCCTGCGGCGATGTCTTCGATGATTGAAAGGAACCGGTCAGCTTGATTGAATTGCCGTTTCCACATGAACTCGTCAAGGTATTCTGGGATGCGATCGTAGCGAGTGCCGTTCATCCGCTTCAGCTTTCGCTTCACAGCACTCCAGAGGCCTTCGACAGTGTTGGTATGCACAACTGTGAAAGGGTCAACGAAGTTCTCGGAGTGGTTCACCGTCACCGTCACTTCGACAACCAGACTGATTTCGCTCACGCACATCGATTACAGCACACGTGCAAATCACATCGCGAATAAATCAAACGGTCTTTCTTGCTTTCAATTCTTAAAAAAGAAAAGAGAACGGAAAAAAATACGTAGCAAAAAGTGTGGTCGGTAAGTGGTCGGTAAAAGTTTTTGAGTGGTCGGTATGTGGTCGGTAAAGTCAATCGCGTGGTCGGTATGTGGTCGGTAAATCGTATACCGACCACTTACCGACAGTTCAACTTGTTCACAATTACCGCGGTACTAATATCTGACACATTTCTTGTGAAATTCATCTTCATTTAGCAGCCTGTCAACTTTTTCAAGTGAACGCAAGTGGTGTTCCGTTTTCATTCATGGACTGACTTGAGCAAAGTACCGTGAAACAGACTTTCCGATTGGACGAGCATGCGTTTTGACAGTTTTTGGGAGAATCTTGAGCTTGATCATTTTCAATATAAAGTTCTTTCAGGTAATAAAAGTTTCGTTATTTTATAAAAAGCAATATGACACTCGTTTCCATGTCTTTGTACTCTTATATAAACACTTGGGATGTTGTGAGAACACTCGAAAAAGTTCAAAATCACTCACTGAAGCGGCTCATGATTTTGAACTTTTTCTCATGTTCTCCCAACATCCCACGTGTTTATATAAGAGTACAAAGACATGGAAACGAGTGTTATATTGCTTAATTGTGATTAATGTATAAAACTGTGTTCGGATATTGTCAATAAACAGTGATAGTCTGCCAGGCGGGGGTTATTCGCTGATAACGTCCCGCTTGTGAGCGGACGTTATTCGGTCATATGTCACAATTCCACCAATCCCGCATAGGAGGAAATATTTGATGGGTCATAAATAAATATAATATTATATAAATTAATATTAATTATTAATTATTAATATTATTATTTTTAAATGCAGGAAGTTGAGACTAACACAAGAGTGGTGTAGGGAAACCATGAGGCTGTCGAGTGTTTAGATGAGGTTTTATTACACGAGAACATGTTTTATATATCTGTTATAATATAACATAGTCAATACAAAACACATCACGTATCATATCAGCAAGTAACGTAATCTCATATAACATGGTTTTTTAGCCAATCAGACTGTGCATAGTACCATAGTTATTTTATAAACTGCAATGCTACACATGTTATATAGCAACTGTACATACCTGTACCTTAGTGATAGTAACACTTGCTCATGATGAAACTCAAGATAGCCATGATCAGAAGAAAACCTGAGGGATTTCAAGCACATCATGTAAACTAGTACCGGTATTCCTAACATAGTCCTCAGTAATGACTGACACAGACTTGCAGTGGCATATCCTACCCCCCGATCCATATTTCATTATGTATCCACACATGTTGCACTTTCAACAAGAAACCCAGTAACAGTAGAATCCTCAGTTGGGTTTTGCAGAGTTAAAGTAAAGATACAAAAAGGTATGAAAGTTAGGAAATTATTTTTCTCTTTAGAGAAATGTCACTTTCTTTGTCAGGAAATAGATATTGTACCTTTTCCTGGTGACGATGTTGTTACTGCAGTTGATGGACAAGTTGGTGCTACAAGATTACACCTGTATAATTAAGACAATGATAAATATTAGCCATGATTATGTTTGTTTCAGTATACTATGTTTATAATAATTATATAAAATGTTATCTAGTTTACCATACAGTATCACATGTTTGTTCATTTTGGAATCACTAACAGTGACAAATAATGGCTGACAAATCTCAGCCAAAATTTTGATATTCACAATATGTAGCTGATGTACAAGGTCAATTTCATAATTAACAACTTTCATAGATGGGGGTGTGGGGGACTGCTGTAGGTCTTAAAAAAGAGGGGAGGGGGGCTTATTTAAAAAGATGAGACGATGGCAAAAAACAAAACAAAAAAATGCAAAGTTAGAAAATATGTCACCAAGGATGAAATGTGGCATTATTTGTTTTGCTGATCTCTACTAATGTTGGTGCTGACAGTCGCCAGGATGAAATGGGAGTTGGGGGATTAGCAGAAGCTGGATTCAATATTTGCTTGAGAAGGACACTGGATCATGGAAAGATAATAAGAAGCTCCAAAGGATTATGAAAGGACAAAACAGGTGCAGTTCATAAAAAAACCTGTATATGCATGCCTGAACATATTTCTCTGTTTGTAGTATTTGCTTCATACTGTGCAGTACATACAATAACATTGACATACTTACGTTTCATTTGGTCCCAAAACTCCTGCATGATTGTGCAAAAATAATTAAAATATTAAATAGAAGGAAAAATGGCTTGAGAAGCAACATGACCCAGATTACATTAATTTTGCACTCCACTCTTCTCAATCAAGTGTACAACACATTTTTAAAAGCATTATACTGTGATATTGACATAAAACTGACACTATCACCTCAAAGAACATGTAGAAACAACCTTTTAAACTAAATCTCAAAGCAGTCTCTACATCTGTATTTCTTGTTTAATTCTCTTGAGAGTTCAAGATAGTGGGCTTCTACTGTGTTTGATTCATAACTGATCACACACTTTTAAAATAAATTGCAATTAAGGTGATTCCCTGGTTTTGCATTGCGCATCTTTACTGCGCATAACACTTTCGAGACAGTGAACATTGAGGACCACTAAATTTTCAAGAACGAAATTTCCTTCATTTTTTATGCAAATAAGTTTTATTTTTCATCATTTTTACAACTCAGATTGAGTTTGCAGGACGTTTTAGTTCACGCGTTATGGCTCGCGTCAGCAATGTCCGCCATTTTGAAAATCTGGTCGTATGATACAAAACAAGTAATGATTTATAAATTGTTCACACTGAATGCAGAGAGGAGACATGAAAATACACCTAAGGCTTTCTAGTACATAATCGAACTAGAAAACCTTTTTGAAAATGATAGAAACGCTGTTTGTTGCCATCATATCAATGAGGGGCCTGGGCACTAGTACACCAGTAGAGACTAATCTGCAAGCGCAGCCATTATAACGAGTGTGGTGACCCCCCTTTTTTATTTAATATATTTTAAGAAAATAAGACTCTCCATTACATATCCAAATTTAAATAAATTTTCACTGCTCAATTTTGAAATATTCCCATTGAATCACTGTTTCACAGTAATGATGTTGTGTTATCACAATAACAATACTACATTCTCTCTTCTGGCACTTTTTTCATATTTTTTCCATATTGTTGTCACATAGCAAAGTAGGTCTAAACCACAGCCATGTATCGCGGAAACAAGTACGGTAACCCCCTTTTTTTATTTTATTTTTTCCAAGTACTATAGCTAATTAATAATTGTGCAAAGTTTCAAAAGAAAATCACTGCAACTTCATTTTCCATGGAATCACCTTAATGTAATTAAGTATTTATCCAAACCCTTACCATTCTTGTAAAGCACAAGTCCTCCAGCAATTCCAGATGCAACACTATCATCGTTGTCAGCACAAAATTTTACCTCAAGCTTGTCATATCCAGCAATAGGAAGGTCAAATAGTACTTCACCAGTATCACACAGACGTTTCAGTGCTTTTTTTGTGCCATTGGAATATACACCTGCCAAAAAAACAACCAACAGAAAAAAAATAAGACTACCTCACTATTGCGTGCAAGCGTGTACACTAAAAATCCTCTATAATGACACAATAACGTATGGGGCCCACTTGTTCAAAGCCCACTTAAGCTAATACATGTAAGATAAAACAAATTAAAATAATAAATACAGTATCACAATAAATCGTACTACCAATGTTGTAGATAGATAGATCAGAGATAGAGAGAGATAACCTAGGATTAAGGTATCAGGATACCCTCGTGAACGACATGCGTTCAAACCCATTTTTCGCGCTAGCGTTACATTTAACTAATAATAAAGTATATATTTTCTGAAAGCTCAACAATCATAGATTTAGGGTAAAGCTTTATATTTTTTGAATTTGCTAAAGGAAGAAAGTTATCAGCTTCCGAGTGAATTTTGACCTTGCCTCATTCAAAAAGCCTAATGTCACTCAGATTTTACCCGATTTGATTATTTATTGTTTCAGCCTAATGTTGACACAATGAAGAAAAAAATGTGTCTCTGAATTTTGATATCTTGTCCATATACAAAGTTATTGACTTTTAAAGTTGGCCGATCATATTTCTAGCTACACGCAAGACAAAAGCGGACATATCTTCTGAACAAAAAAAAAGAATTAAAATCGGAGACACCTTTTTTGTAGCTTTGATATTGATTCACATATTTGCCAAGTTTCAAGCCAATCGATTAAAATCCATTGAAATGCAGGTTTCCGAAAGAAACACTTTTCCGTGTTTTGAAAACACCGAGAAAAACACATTTAAAGATTCTGACCAGGGAGCCGGAAACCTGTTTACATAATCGCCTCATCTGTCAGCAATCTGTCAAAACACCGCAGTTAGTGCTTTCGCATAGAGCTTTCCAGGCATCTTGTCGGTAATTGAAACACGCAGCACAAAAGACCGCCGTGCATAACTACGGACATCAACGCTTCGTTCGGGTAAGTTTTGCAACATCTATTTTCGCTTCACAGTTGCACTCACCACTCAACACCAATTCAACCTTTTGCAGCCACAGTTGGAATTCGGAAAGAGTTCAAGCAAACGACAAACTCGTTCTAAACGTAAAAAAGCGTTCACAAAGGCATACAGGGAAATATTTCTTACGGCATTTCGATATTCTTGCAGATCTGCTGTTAGTCATGCGTTATCCGTCGCGCGGCCAAAAAATTTGTACTTTATTGTTTTGCATGACTGACGCGCAAGCCGCATGCTGTGCAGTTACAGGAGATACAACGATCTGTTGACAGGTAGCTTCCGGCGAGAAAGAGAAATATAAAATCCTTTCGTTTAAATATCTCAAGGAAAAAAATAGGTATCCAAATTTTGTTTTCAGAAACACAAGGTAAAACATGTAATAATTTCATTAAGCCAAAAAATTTTTTTTCGAATCTGGCAAAGTCTGGAGGGTATCCTGATACCTTAAGAAACATTTTCTTCATCCTGTTGGCCAACAAACTGCAAGATTTTGTTCAAATACATGTTACCAACTAAAAAGCTTCTGTAGGTTGGTTGTGATCATCCGGGTTAGAGTAGTCTCCAGAAAGACTGTTGTTGGTGACTGACGTTTCGACTACCTGAGCGGAAGTCATCTTCAGCTGGTACACAAACTTAGAACGGAAACCTCTCAACAGATGCCAACAATTACCGGCACCTTATAAACGACTGATAGATGACATCAAACGCAACCGAACGAACAATAGACTAATCAACAGGACAAAAGAACATCAACTGACATCAACAACATCAACACAACCAAGCCGACTCGACCAACCATAGGCCGACATAATGGACCAATCACTTCTACGACCAGAGACATATATACTGCCATCTGACGAATACTTTTCACTTGACTCTGAAGATGACTTCTGCTTAGGTAGTCGAAACGTCAGTCACCAACAACAGTCTTTCTGGAGACTACTCTAACCCGGACGATCACAACCAACCTACTGTTCACACTCCTGGGTTCAAACCATTTGCCATCAAAAGCTTCTTTTAGCTCAAAACTTATCAAGAGTGCTAAATTCTAAGTAAACTATTGTCTTACCATCTTCCTGTTTTTCAGGCTAAAAATGACAAAACATTATTTAAATTGGACAAATTTTCCACATCAACCATCAAGAAATAAGTTGGCTATTAATTAGTAAAACATTTATAGTTTGAATGTGGTGCCAATAAAATCAATATTCTACTGGTCAACTATTTTCTTGATGAAGAATTAATTTTAGGATACAAGTTTAAAAGTATTCAGGGTTGATGGCAATATTGAGACTCCCTTAAAATCATCATAATTATTATATTGCAGTAAACTTCCACATTACAGCTATAAAGGAACCAGCTGATCGGCAATATCGTCAAAACTATTGTATAATCATGTCATAAACATTTCCACAACCTTTCAGAATGTTTACAGTTTGAAGTATATGTACATTCTGCCATGTTGCCTTCACCTCAAAGTGACCCTGGTGAAAATCCTTGCAGGATCTTTAAGGATCCTGGCAGGGCAAGACTTGCCAGGATCCTTCAAGGATCCTTCAAAGATCCTTGCAGGATAAACATAAGCAGGATCCTGTTAAGATCCTGGCAGGATCCTGGTAGGATCCTGTTAAGATCCTGTTAGGATCTTGCAAGGAAATTTACAAGAATCCTGCAGGATCCTTGCAAGGATTTTTACCAGGGGAATTTCACATGAATTACACATTCACTCACATGAACATCAAAAAACCCTTTAAAAAATGCCATGTTAAGATGCAGCTATACCTTCTTTATTGGTTTCGCATTCATGAGTTAAATATGATTACATCATTAATACTGACCATAAACAATGACTTCATCATCAGTGCAATGACTGTCATCCCCAGAATCACACTCTGCCTTAGCTTCCAATTTAAAACTTGAGAAAAAGAACCGGGCCTCATCTGTACCATTGACATCCTGGGTCCAGGTGCAAGTGCTATTTTTGTTGAAATCCATTGGCCAGTTGGGAGAGAGCATTTCATATCCATTGCTCTTGCTAGGAACATTAATAAATTAATATCAATTAGGGTGATCTCTGTGGTTTTGATCAGAAACACAAGGAGAAAGGAAGTAAAGTCAATAACGACAGGGAAAACATCAACAACAACAACAACAAAATAGCACTTTTACACTTCATGTTAAGCTTAAGCTGCATCACAATTCAGCTTAACCCTTTCACCACCGATGGCCGGAAAACCGGCCAAGTGAATAACCCATTGGTTGGCGCTTGAAAACAATGCTTCTGATGTAACAAAGGGTTTGGTTCATTGACCAATAGGAAGATTATATTCAGAACACATGTTTGGCAACAACAAACGCAATCGATCCGATGCGATTTTTCCGAGAAATTCGTGTTTGAGATTTATTGTTCTTGTTTATCATCAGACACCATTTTACAGTGAAATGCACTTCAGAATTACACAGCGAAGAAGACAAACTAGGAGCCACTGAAAATGATGATAATGATGGATGTTTCAAATTTGTTTCGGAGCAAGGAAAATGGAGGACACGACAACTCTTTTGACAAGAACGTCTTCACTTCGGGAATGCTTTGCCGCGGCAAGCGGTTCTTTACAAAGGGAAGCGGCTTCAAGTTATTTTCAATTGCATTTCAATTATAACTCTTAGAAAACTCTAAGGCAGTTTACAAACAAGAATTTTGTGGAAAAGGAATCCTTAAATGACAGAGAACAACACAAGAAGAGACAATCTTTGATTTGAAGTGTTCGTAGCCATCTTGATTATAACGAATAAATGGCTGGTTGCTCCACATGATTTCTTCACCGCTGGTAAGCTCAACAGTCAAGGAGCATAAAGGAAGATTTGAGGGATTCTTTTTTTCCTGTTTCAAACTAAGACCTCATATCTGTACAGTCATGTACTGGGCCCAGTTTTTCAAAGCACGATTAGGCTAATCCTGGATTAGGTCTAAACTTTCATGTCATTTATGTGCCTAAAAATGTGAAGGTTTCGCCCACAACGACTTCCTTTATGCATTTTTAAGCTGGAACAAGCTTTTTAATCCATGATCTTCGAACAAAACCCCTGCAGTTTATTGGCACAGAGGTGGAGAGAAAGAATTTCGTTAACCCTGGATTAGCTTAATCGGCTTTCGAAAAACCAGGCCCTGAAGTGCAAAAGCTTTACACATGAAAGGGCAACCAAGTAAGCAAAGGGCAATAAAATAAGATATTACCCCAGCATCCAAACTATAACATCAGGAATGGCAGAAATTTTACAGTCAGAACATAAACAAAAAGTACACTACTTGTACACATGTAGCTTCATACCTCAGGGCTCAAAATTGCAACTGAAGCAGATGCATTTGTAACTAAAATTTTCACTTTGCAACTAAAAATTATCTATCAGTCGCAAATTAGCAACTAGCTTATTGCTAGACGGTCGTAGGCAAATTAGCGAATAGTGCCTATATTTTATGGCTTGGTTAACAAAAAAATACCATTTCAGTAGTCTTGTGTCTTACTTGTAACTGAAAGTTTGAACTTTATCAGCAAAATCCTGTTAAATTTACCTTGAAGGTTACAAGACATGATCGCCTATTTCATATGCCATTAAAGCAGTTTCTTCAAGTACGGCACCCATACGGTGACTTGTATTTGCTATTCGTACAGGAGTCCAGAATTTTCATTGATTATTTATTCTTGCCAATCCAAAATAACATATGTTTGTTTAGATGCAATAAGCAATCCTAGTGAGTGCCATTTATTTGAGTCAGATGAATTTGCTTAGTCTCTACGTATTATGCGAATGGATCACCTCGCAACACTTAGAATTTTTACCGAGCTTCACACAATCAGATTGGACCCATACGACGACTGTATTTGCTATTCGTTCCATCTTGCCCTGTACCGCGGGAGGACAAAACATCCAAAGCATCGTTCTGTAAAGCTATCAGCCACCAAGGAGAAAATATTTATCCTGATATTTCAAACAACTGACAGGGCAAAGTTGTAACATTTATGTTGACTCCTGTATTCCGTGACACTGCTTCATGCTATTTGTACAGCACCAAAATGTTTGTTTTGAACAGGATTCTCAGTGCGTACATTTCTGCACAAAATATTATGATAAAGATAATAGAATAAACCAGCTCTGCTGAAATGGGACAGAATATTTGCATAAATTACTTCAACTGCACATATTCTGGAGTTTAGGAATAATCCCCTATAAATAGCAAATAATTATGTGAACTGTTATAATTCGTACGGGAGTCAGTAGATTCAGTAGAATTTCCATGTAAATACTTATTCGAGCCATGTCAATATACTCTATCTCTGTTTAAAAGTTGTTAGAAATTATTTTCAACATATTTTTAGTCTTGTAATCCATCCTTTTAAGGACAGCTGTATGACATTAGCTGGGTAAAAACTAAGTGTCCTAAGGTGAGCCATTCGCATAGTATGCAGAGATTAAGCAAATTCATCTTACTCAAATTAATGGCGCTCACTAGAATCGCTTATTGCATCTAAACAAACATATGTTATTTTGGATTGGCAAGAATAAGTAATAAAAAGAATTTCAACAAAAATTCTGGACTCCCATACAAATAGCAAATACAAGTTGCCATATGGGTGCCATACAAATAGCCAAACTGCATTGCTTGTTCGCAAGAAAACGACTCCACCCTCCTTTGATGGTGATTGTATGGAAGTAACAAAATCACAGTGATGCTAAAATTAAAGTGTTATCAATAAAAAAAATTCTGACTACTTAACTCGCATATTACTTTAAATTGTAAATTTTGCTTTGAGTAATTCTATTTTGTGACTAAAATTTTCGGAACTAGTTGAAAATTGCGACTAACTTTTTTTCCCAATTTCGAGCCCTGTACCTGCAACTTGAGCTCACTGGTTCATCTTCACTGGAGAGAGTAACATGTCCAAAAAAACCTTTTGAGCATCCTTCCTTGTCAGACTTAAACACAATTGTCATACAACCATCACTTGAATGAAAAGGTGGCAAAGACTGGACAGAACAAAATTTGCCCAAGCTCTTTGTATTCGTACACCTAAGAGACAAAAATACAACACTCTTGTTAAAACTGCTTGCACATTAAATTACTAAATAGTTTATCGTCAAGCATTGAATAAAGTGGATCATACAGTAGCCAGAGATAAATAGTGCATGTTCCCATAGTGAGACATTTAAATGCAAAAAATTATATACACAGTATGTGGTTATTGTATGTAATGTAAGTATGAGTGAAGTGTGAAATGCAATGTGTGCAAATGTAAGGAAGGGCACAAGTACAGGTGAACGCGAACGCAGTCAGGAACGCATCTGAACGCGAATGCGTTCCATGGTTCGGATGTTTCTGAGCGGTACTGTATGTGTTAACCCACTGTACATATATGACACATTAGTACCATTCCTGTGTGGAGTGCAGGGTGTAGAATTTGTACAGCGACCATAAAATTGTAATAGGAAACAGGTATACAAAAGAGTGGAAGAAGGGGTTAATGCCCGCTTTTTCTTATTGCCTGGGAATTGGGGGGGGGGGGGGGGGGGGGTAACAGCTGCAATAGGGATTAAGAATTAAGAACCTACCGTGAGTTCAAAACCAAATACGGATTTGAGAATTACTTAAACGAGATTCAAAATACAGAAAATACTAAATTGAGAATTAGTGATCACAGAAATTACGTAAGCCCAGAGTTTAGAAAATACCCACGTTGTCAACACATGGAAAATGCAAAACATTTCCTCCTCAAATGTCAAATAATTATATGCCGACAAATGTAACTCTTTTTCAAGAAATTAACAAGTCAGTGACCAACTAAAAAAGAACTTATTTCACCACAAAACCACAAAACAGAAATAGCAAAATATATATACGAGTGTTTTCAAATTAGAAAAAACATATAGCTTTTACACATTTATCACCATACACATACCTAATGTTACATAATACTACATATACTATTAGAGAAAAAAATACTTATGTACAGTCAGTAACATGGTTCTCTAATAAAAGTTGTCTTGTCTTGTCTTGTATTCCACAGTATTTGGTAATGTTACGAAGGGGAAAATCAGAGCATTTCAAGGCCTCATAATTTGACAAATTCCACAACAACCAAGTAAATTGCGCATGGTATCACAGAGATTTGGGGATGCTATAATTTGAATGTTTTAAACTGCAGGGCTTTTATGCTGGCAGCACTAAGGGGTGGAATTTGCCCGTTACGGAGGGGAATCAGAGAATTGGCATTTTTCACTAGTTTGCTTTTATTCTCAAAATTCTCTGAATTTGCAGCATGGATTGAAACAAGAGTATACTCTGATTATTTGTCAGTGCATATGCTGTTAATTTATTGAGATAAAAAGTTTGAATTGTTTGCCATTAATCAGTGAGTGCATCTCTTTTGTACGGATGTTCCATTACGGAGGGGAAATTTTTGTCCACATCAAGTTAGCACAAGGAAACACACTATTTAATTGTCCAAAATTTTATGTTATAATTGTTGGCATAAGATGAAAATGCTTTGTTGCAAAAATGAATCAAAGTAGAAGAAACACAAAGTATTCTTTAAGGAGTTTTCAAATTGTGCATGACTTTCAATAAACACTGTCAATATTATGCAACCAAAATGATTCTCATAATTTTTTGTTCTAAAATCTTAATCACTTATGATCTATTTTCTTATTTACAGAACTAAAAATGCTACATATTAAATACATTTACTAAAATGCTACATAAATACATTTAATGTTGTAAATGTTAGGGAAAAAAATACATGAAAGGAAAAACTTGTTGACAGAAATAAATAAGGGTTCATGTTACATGTGTTATACATGTGATTTTTCATGCCCATTTCGTGGTAAACAAATAAAATTCTTTGATTTTCGAGAAAGTAGTTTGTTACAAATGCCTTCAACTGTGTATCAGTATTAAATCTTTAACTCTGCCAAAAATTTGCATTGTAGTGTGCAACATATCTTTGAAAATCATAAACAAATGTACTATCACAAAATAAACAAAATAAATGCATCATACTTAAGGTATCACCCCCCCAAAAAAGAAAAATGCCATACGGGTTTTAATTTTTTTACTTGACAAAAAACATAAAACAATTGCATGCAATATATCAAAATGTTTGTTGCAAATCAGCACATTGATTCACGGTGGCCGTTGCCATGGATATTGAGCTTAGGAGAACCTATTGTACAATCAGTGACGTCACATATTTTATGTATGTTTTACTTAATCTCCCTCAATTTTTAACTAATAACAACAAAACCAACAGCATAGTAAATACAAAATAGTGTCTCAGAATTTTGAGATTTTGCTTCAAACTTTTTTATGAAATTTTTGATGTAAACTGTGAAAATTTCTCACATTGTTAAAATTTAAAAAATCTTAAAAATGTTTTGAATCAAAATAAAAAAAACTGAGACACTTTTTTAGACCTCCACAAGTCCTTTCAAATGCCATCAGTTTCATTCCGATCAGTTAAAAATTGAGGGAAAAACCTGTTGAAAAACCTGTGACGTCAATGATTATGCAACTAGACTGGCATTGCCAGTGAGCTCGCGGCATGAGTTGCGTCGAGACCAGAATACTAAAATGGATAAGTAGGGACAAGAGTGGAACTCCCAAGAGAGACTTCCAGTTTCTCACCAGAAAAATATCACACAGTTATAGAGAACTTGGCTGTTGACACCTTGCTCAAATGAAACCTGATTAAACTGCGACCCTGCATTTTGAGAATGCGTGACATATCTTTTTATGCACAATTGATTTTTGACAGTTTGACTTTGACTCTTATTTCTAACGAGAGGCCACGATTAATCCAGCCTTCGCTTCAATACTTTTGTGTTTTCTTTTATTAACTGAATACGTTTCTTCTATCAGACTTTCGAGTTTTTGTGTTCTGTAACAAGCTAGGAATGTAACACAACACTTGTTCACATCAATTCACATTATTGCGGTTTTGTTCACAGTGTGTTCAGTCATTTGTGAACTGCAAACTCAATGCTCAGGACTATTTTGGTGTATTTTTCATATCTGGTATACAATGCAATTATTGCAAAACAAAGGCCACATGATCAAATGAAAGAAATATTTCAACAGGCAATGTACGATAAGCAGAAGAATGTTATGAGGCAACAGATGTCATGTACAGAGTATAGCATAAATTCCATTGTTTTGCGGCTAAAGCTCATCATAGCTTTGGTTTCCGTTTTCGGCCTGTTATCTTCCCAGAAGTATTTCGTGCCGCCACAGAAAGTTTCGTAGGGACTAAATGTTTAGCGGCAACAGAGAAATTTGCAATCCCCCAGCGGTATCCATCAAACATCTGTTTACGGCTATTCTCAAAGCTTCCGCGGCAAACTTAAAGGCCAATTCACACTGGACGCGTCGCGACACGCCGTAACTGAACGCATTGTCGCGTTGAAATTTGGCCTTGTTCTATTTTTACGGCATTGCTCTGAGTTGACGCATCCGGTGTGAATTTAATTTTGTCATGTTGTCACGTACAGTTACGGCGTGTCGCGGCGCATCCAGTGCGAAGTGGCCTTTAAGTTTGCCGCGGAAGCTTTGAGAATAGCCGTAAACAGATGTTTGATGGATAACGCTGGGGGATTGCAAATTTCTCTGTTGCCGCTAAACATTTAGTCCCTACGAAACTTTCTGTGGCGGCACGAAATACTTCTGGGAAGATAACAGGCCGAAAACGGAAACCAAAGCTATGATGAGCTTTAGCCGCAAAACAATGGAATTTATGCTATACTCTGTACATGACATCTGTTGCCTCATAACATTCTTCTGCTTATCGTACATTGCCTGTTGAAATATTTCTTTCATTTGATCATGTGGCCTTTGTTTTGCAATAATTGCATTGTATACCAGATATGAAAAATACACCAAAATAGTCCTGAGCATTGAGTTTGCAGTTCACAAATGACTGAACACATTTTAGTCCCTAATCGTTCCCTAAAATCCAGTTTATCCGTACATGTTCCACAGAGCCCAACGGTGTTGAGTTTGGATGGGATGCACTTCTTTTTCACACAAGTAACGAGCAATATTCACTGGCCACTTCTCAAGTTGTTTAGCGAAGTCAATTACATACATACATACATACATACATACATACATATACATACATACATACATACATACATACATACATACATACATACATACATACATACATACATACATACATACATACATACATACATACATACATACATACATACATACATACATACATACATACATACATACATACATACAGACAGACATACATACATATTTTTAATACCCTCAAGGGGTTTTTCTGCAACAATATGGCTTCACCATATTACTGTGGAGTACAGGCACTGAGGATGGTCACTGCCAGAGATTTGTTTACGTCCCCAGCGGTTCTTTTACGTCCCCCTGTAATCAAGTATAGAAGTAGGGAGACGGGACCGCCATTTTACGTAGTCATCCGAGCCACGTGAAGATCTTACCATTTTTTTGCTGATAGAAACAAAGGCAGCATCTTATCCTTAGTTATTTTAAGACCCCGAGTGCTGGTCCGGCTGGGGTTCGAACCCGCAACCTCCCGCATGAAAGACGGCACTCAACCGAGCGAACCCGACGGCGGTTTACATCATCGCATATCACATGATAATATGAACCAATCACCGTGTGCAGATTTGTAACCCACCATAAAACAAAGAAGATAAAGACACGGCCTCGAAACCCAAGCTTGTCGCTTCGCCATGAGCAATAACATTTGCCATACTGGTATTAATGACAGATATGATCAGAAGCAGCTAGACAATTTAATAACAGTTTAATATATAGCATGCATGCCTTGTTTAGTCAATTGATGCCATTTAAATAAAATTCTGCTGGAAAATGGTCTTTTTTTTTTGGAGGTGGGGGGGGGGGGGTTGAATGGTCACATTTCAGGATTTTCTCTTGAAATTCAAGATATATAAAGATACCAGCTGATGTGGGGTCTGCTATGATAATGTGGGGTCTGATTGACTGCAGCAAGCAAAACAAACAAACTTTTTATGTGTTTCACACATCACTGTGCAGTGCAATATTGAGATCTGCTTGATCTTCCCCTCTGTAACAATTTCTCCTCCATAACAAAATTTTCCCCTCCGTAACAAATTTCAACTTGCAATATTTTGATCAGTCAACTTTGTCCAGTTTTACTGGTTATCTCATCTGAATAGCTCCACTTTAAATTGGAACTTCACAAAGTATGACATCCCAGGCCAAACTACACTAGGAATAAAATAAACTTTTCCAACTAAAATTGTTATGGAGGGGAAAATGGTACTTTAGCCGCATTCTGGATTTTTGCTGAAATTTTTTTTCTGGATTCCATTAACATTTTTATAATGTTAGTATGAAGTACTTTGTCTTTACCACTTTGGTTTCTATTTCTCTTAAAATGCCTCCTTTAGAATATAAAACTTATTTCCCTTCCGTAATGCCATTTTTTTTTAGTTATGCATAAAATAATGATGATTTATGCATGATGTCACATGATGATTAAATTTTTGGGCCCACCTAAAATAAATTTAACTCTTCTACTTTTCAACTATGTCAGTTTTGTCTTCTTGCTGTTTACTTTTTCCTACTCATATTTTTGTCCAAAATACTGCGGAATGACCCATTTTCACAATAGTGGCACCTAATTTACAAATGCTTAGAAGGTTCAGACTATGGAGAGAAATTTTCTGATACTACAAGGGGCATGCTTTACAATAATTCCGCGCAATTCCAACAGTGTATCTTAACCTCAAGCAAATGTAAAGTGCTGCAAATACATGAAAGCGAGGCCAGTAAGGCCAGATTGACTTTCTCCATACAAATCTCTACACATTGAAACAGTTGCAACACAGATTCTCACAACAAGATGCTGAAATTTCTCAAGATCACTAATTTTGGATGTACTTTCAAGTTAGTGATACTTTTTTTTTTCACTCATGCAGCAATACTGAAAACGGAGGTCACACCTTTGTGAAAGAGGTGTATTGATGCAACTAATACCCAATATGGCACTAACTATTCTTAACAGAAATGGGCTGAAATAATTGCCAAAATGCTCTATTAATTGCTATTTACAAACCCTGCTTTATGTGCTTAAATAACATAACACTGTTTTGGTCTGCCTCAACATGAAGCTCATGTGGATATGACCACCAGAGCGGGTTAAACGCTCAGAACAACAGTCAAATTTTAAAGGTGTTTCTATTATATGATAATTTTACAGTTAAATCATAAACGTTTTGCTGTATACAGTATATATTTCTACATATTTTCGGATCTGTTACACGTCCAGGTGGTACTGTACAATTTCGAGGATATGAGCGCGGCTAAGTTGAGAATCCTACATCAACAAACATATTCATGGAATGGGGAATTAGTTAATTATTTACCAATATTGTGCGCTATGAAAGAACTCGAGCGTTGGAAAGACCGAAATCAAAAACGCCGCTTAACACTTACCCGACTTTCACTTCTACGTAGTCTTCGCTGCAGTTTGGCATCGCTCCAGCCACATCAAAGTAAATAAACTGCAAACTGACCCGCTTATCAGCCGGGTATTTTACTTCGTATGTACATTGCGAGTGAGCTGGATAACTCACACCAAAACCCGGCGATGAAATGGCAATCGAGTTGTCCCTTTTTAGGACTAGCCCTTTACACTCTTTCTCTTTGATTGTTACACCTCCCTGACAAATCGTAGGATAATACAAGATGACAAAAAACGACATAAGCCCAAAAGAAAACATGGTCGACAAAATATTGAAAGCGGCACTCCCAAAGTCGAGAGGAGACTGAGTGCTAGCGAGCCAGCCGTACCTTTTACTCAGCGGTATATCCTAAAATGAATACGTACACAAAGTATCTGGCCAGTGTTAGAAAAAACTGAAGACTATAAATAAGGCGCCATCGGTGCCAAAATTATGACTTTTAATTTTGATGGATACTTCTATTTTTTATGGTAACATCCCTTGAGTAAAGCCGACATTTTTTACACGAATCGTCTATTTTGTGTGTGTGTGTGACTACATTCGGGTAGACTTTTTGTTCGGTAGACTTTTCATTCGGGCAGACTTTTTATTTAATAGACTTTTTATTCGGTAGACTTCATATAGAGTCATGTGGTGTCCCGACCAACGTAGCGACTCAATTTTCAAAATGGCGGACGAAACTGCACGAGTTCAAAGTTGGAGGATCAAATTTCCGAAATTGTCCATTACCTGAAAAACGGCGAGCGAGAGTTCAATGCTGGAGAAGCTGAATTTGTCCATCGTCGCCTGGATCAAATATGGAGAGAGGTTTTTCAGCTAGCTCAGGTCAATGTAAAGGGGCGTTGCTAAACAGCGAAACAGCGAAACAGCGAAACGAAACAGCAAAACAGTTTCAAAATTTTAAATTTTAAAAAGAAAGGCAAAACAACATAAACCAGAAATCGAGAATGGCGGAGAATGAGAACGCCTCGAGCACCAACATGGATCCAACTATAAACGCACGTAGCTTGAAGCGAACTTACTTGGTCAGACGGAGGGCTAAACACCTTCGTGGCGCTATTAGCTTTTCCACATCACATCACATCAAACTGTTAAGCATGGTTCACACTAGCGACATAACGACATGAGCATAACGTCGTTACGTTAATGTCGTTATGTTAGGAGTGTGAACATGCAGACATAACGACATAATAGTAACATAACGACATGGACATAACGACATAAGGAAAAAACTGATCATTTCTTTATGTCTTTATGTCGCTAGTGTGAACCAGGCATTAGTGTTCACAATCATTTCACTGCCCTTGCAATGTTTACACGCGTGACCTCGCTTTCGAGTTAAAATTATGACGTAAAATCCAACATGGCCGCTGTGTGATAAAGGCGAATGGCCGACCTACTCTGATTGAAGGCACAAGCATGCATGTTGCTTGACGGTAAGTTTTAATGCACGTGCTGATACAGCTAGGACATACGGAACTTCGCCTTCGAACTCAGTACTCGAAACAATTTATTGCATGACGTTCGATCGGTGTGTGCGTGTTTATAGTTGGATCCATGTTGGTGCTCGAGGCGATTCTCTCTCTGCCATTCTCGATTTCTGGTTTATGTTGTTTTGCCTTTCTTTTTAAAATTTAAATTTTGAAACTGTTTCGCTGTTTCGTTTCGCTGTTTCGCTGTTTAGCAACGCCCAATGTAAAGCATCAGCCAGGCCATCACATTATATACTTCAACGTTTCGAAGAAATCAGCAATAATTCTGGATATCAAGCTCCTCTTCTATGAACTGGACGAGTAGGAAGACCGAAATATGGCATTTCAAAAAGTCAACTAGAGTATTTTCTTGCCAATGGCTTCACGGGACCTGATATTGCAGATATGCTGGGTGTTTCTCTTAGAACTGTCCGCAGACGGATAGAAGCAAACGGTCTTTTCCAAATTACGTTTCGCTCGAACTTAACGGACACCGAACTAGACAGAATAGTAAGGGAAGTCACAATCCAGTTTCCAAGGATTGGGGTATAGGGTATATCAACGTGCCACAGTGCCAATGGGCCGTAGACCAGTGGCGGAGGGGGGGGGACAAACAGACAACGTAGACCTCTACAATCGTACACGGGCTTTGTTTTTTGTCTTTTGTTGTTGTTTATATCAATCAATTCAGAACTTGTTCAGTGTCGTTACCAGTAATATTATTATAAAGAAAATTGAGAAACAATTAGCAGCAATGTGGAATGATGTGCTGCGTGCGAACAACACTCTGACACTCATCCGGCCCGGGATCCGGCCCAGGCGTACTTGTGTAATTGTGTTGCAAAATTAATCCGTCCGAAAAGAGCCCTAGAGCCAATGAGAGAAAATGCGTTTGTTGAGAACGAGACATTCTCTCCATGTTCACAAGGATATACCTTTGGATTACAGTGCAATTGTTGACGACTATGCCACGCGTAACCAGAGAAGGATGACATTCATCAATCCCATGATGTGACTCTTACTTATATCATCTGCATGGGATTGATGATTGCAATAGGGTGACCCTAGTTTGTTGGCTCCTATACTATTAGCGCGCTGCAACAGATTTATCTGTCGTTTGGCCAATTGGGGGTGTGCGTTAGGCAGCAAAGTGTTTTATTACGCGTTCGATGCGGCGCCGAACTTACCGGCAGTACCTGAAAGATAAATTTCCTTCCAAAAGCTTAAATGGTCTAAAAATGCAGGAAATCGCTCGACCCCCCGCTCTTGCTCTTGTTCCTTTTCTTGTTCTTGCTCTTGCTCTTGTTCTTGTTCTTCTCCTCCTTTTTCTTCTTGTGCTGCTACATGTTCTTCGTCTCCTTCTTCTGCATGTTCGTCTTCTTTACCGTCATTATCATCATCACTATTGACATGTTCTTCATTCTCACTTTCCCATCCTTCTTGTCCTTCTGCTGCTGCATGTTCCTCTTTTACGTGTTTTTTATCATCATCATCTTTTTTTGCATATTGTTTTCCTTCTTCCTCCCTGTCTCCATTTTGAACTTCTTCTTCTGCATGTGCTTCTTCTCCTTTGTCTTTGTTATCATCTCCTCCTTTTCCCTCCTCTTGTTCCTTTTCTGCACATTTTCCTGCTCTCTCTCCTCTTTTTACTTCTTCTCGAGTGCAGGAGAAATCATCCTTGCAGTCCATGTCATGGTCAACCACTGGCTTTGTCTTATCGCCATATCTGACCTAAACGGTAGATTCTGGTCCCCCGCCTCTGATCTTTGCCTCTTGGACTCATTAGGGCCTGCACAGATGTCGGTCACTGTTTGGTATGTACTCCTTTGCTTTCATTTTTCTTTTTCTTCACCTAATCTGCTTGGAAGCTGTGCGTAATAACCAACACCTCTTTTAGATACTGGCTTGCCTTGCTTTCCTTATTCACTGACGTCTTGCTCCAAGATCAGGCCACTATCCAGAACTGTCAGCTTTGATCGAAAATCCTTTAGGATCAGCAACAATTTACTCTCCGTTTCTTTCATCAGGTCATTGCTTCTGCACAGATAGGTCAGGTCTTTGATCTGTGTCAGTGCCTCTCTGCATGCAATTCCAGATTTTCTTAACTTTTGTTGCTCATTTTGCTGCACGCTTTTGTCACATGGTGTTGAATCGTATGGATCAGCGTCCATCTACGATGACGTGGGTAGAACCACTTGCTCTGCTGTCCACTTATCGTACGTCGTGACAACATTGGGGTCTAGAGAGAAGTGGGGCTTTGACCTAAAGTGCGTTGGCAGTGAATCCCAACCCAGTCCTGCTGGTGGCAAAACAAAGCTTGAAAGTGTTTACAGGGCCAGTGATGTTTATTCCAGTCGGGACATTCGCAGGAGGGAAAGGCGCTTTCACTGCCAAATTTAACGGTGTAAGATCTTGATTCTGTCTCACTTTTGACAACAAAGTGACTGCCCTGTACCATTGTTACATTTTCGGCCGGGATTGCAACAGCACTGTAATGACGAGTCATGCAGTGCTTAACAAATTGTCTGGGTCTGTCTCTCAACCAAAGGGGAAACTCACAGTTGTACAGGCGGTACGGAACTGGAGGATCGGGCGTTCAACTCCATATATCTGAAAATAAGGATCATTGCAATTCATTGTTAAATTAACTTACCCGAGACCGAGATACAAAAATTGAAATTTAAGGTCAAGTTTCACTGGTACTGTCTAATAAGCCCCCCTCCCTCTCTCCCTCTTTTAAGCGAGCGCGCGCAGGGGGGAGGGGGGGGGGGGGTTAGGGGGTTATTATAGCGTTTACGGTAGGTCAGATGATTACATTCACTTTTTGTAGGACTGTGGTAGAAACTGGTTGACGAGGATTGTAAGGACACCGCTCAGGTTCGTGTTTCGCTGTGCGGACAGGAAGTCGTACTTAAAGGCCTTGTTTTGGCGTTCACTTCCGTTGTTTGTGTTCACATTCACATTAACACGGTCCTGCCTGTACAGCCACACCCACCTCTAAAATAGATTGAAAGGAATAGACAAATATCAGCTTGAAGAAATTGATCTGAACATATCCTATTTGGAACTTATAGCCCAGATATAGAGAGAAGGAAGCACAAAGATCTTGACAGATTGAAATTACTGTTCCATGTTCTAGACTTGCACGACGATTACGTAAAATATGTCATTGTTTTGTAGTGCATGTAATCACTAACGAGAATGAATAACAATAATTGAACTTCAGTATACCTTAACCTCTGGGAGCCATTTCTTCGAAAACCACACTTGGAGCTTTGGGCTGCTCTTCCAGACTGGACTTTTCATTAAACTTTCCAGAGCTTCTTTGTAGCGCTGCTTTGTGGTGGCGGAGGCGATTCTTCTTAACCTTGACAGCACTTCCTGTTTGTGCATATGCACACCGTTGTTGTTTACTCACCCAGCGTACCCAAGCCTATTCTCTATGAAAGTCGCACAGGTACATAGTGGAATCTACGGAAAGAAATATTACCTCTTGATATCCGACCCGATGCCAAATGATTGCGACAACTACAAATCCAATTGCGGAAAAGGCTGCTTTGCTTTCGGTTGCAGATATGTGTTGCTGTTGTTGTTGTTGTTGTTGTTGTTGCATTGCACTTACTAGGAAATGTGCTTTCTAGTGCCTGGATCTCGGGTTCGCTGAAGTCGACCATGAAGTACTCGGGTGCCCATTGTGGAGTTCACTCTTTCAGAATAGCACAAGCTTCCGAGATTGCAACTTTTGTTTCGCACTGAACGACGAAGGACCCAACGACAGTGTAGTTGACATTTTTTTTTTTTTACGCAGACGAAGAACAATGGCAGCGCGGAACGAGACGTCCTGTACGTTGCGTCCAACAGGCAAAGGTCGTTTCCGTACCTGAAAGTGAGGACGAATTGAGTGATTGTCACGCTGTGCCCGCCTTGCTTCAACCAGACTCTTCTCTCCTTACATTTTGTACAATATGATTCTTTAATTGAAGCATAGCGTCCCAACGTACGGGGAAACAAGATGGAAGAAAGGGCAAATCTGAGGCAGACTGTGTTATTCCTATTATTGTTTACGCCGAGTCCCGCGCGTTTGTCTTTTTTTTATGCAACTGGGCCCTGGTTACGGACTGTTATACTTACATATCTACGTATTTACTCCACTAATTTAATTTAATCTTCTTTTATAGCTTACCTGAGCAGCAGAGATTTTTTCCATTTTGTTTGATGCACAAACAGTAACTGCTGTGACGTCTCCGCCAACGCTTCGCCCATTTGAATCTCATCTTCGTCGGAAGGGATAGGATTATCGACGTGTCCACTAAAGTCATCGTCTGGTACCGTGCATGGACGAAAGTTGAACGAGTCCTCGGGATTCTCCCTCTCCCCTTTCTCCACCGTACATTCAACATCCTTCTGATCGATTTTGGAAAATCTTTGGGAAATTGTGGCTTTATACATATGGTTCTGAACGTCCGTCTTTGTAGGGTAAAATCGCCTGTTGATGCTGTCCGGGGGTGTTTTCCCAGAAAACAGATCGTTCTTCACATACTGCTGCACGTGCCTCTCCATTTCGCTCACGGACCGCACTCCTTCACTTACAAGCTTGTGTATCTGATCAATTACACGATCGTCGACTTGTTGCATTAAACCACTTCCCTAAATGAAATAAAACAGTAAACTAAGCTAATGCGAGTTTTTTTTCGATTTTTCTTAGTTTTCCTAGTTTGTTGGTGTTAATCGGGCCCATTACACAGAAAAAACCATCTGTGAAACTATGTCCAGATTGAGACATAAGATTGCATAATGATATAATATATCAGGTCAGTTCAGTTTCTTCGATGTAAACAACTATTGCGACTGCCGGAAAGCTACTAGTCAAGCTTAGGAAATAAACAAAACCAAAAAGATACCTACCTTGTATTCGGGGAATTTAACAATATGCCTGACAACGATTTTTGCAGTTCTGCACTATTCTACGGTTCTTGCCATTGTAGCTGTGGTCATTCGCTCCAGTTTTCTACGAAAAAGAATGCACACCGGGCTTAATTGGTATAATATTCTAATGGCATATTACATAAGCTGGGCAGCAAAATTAATGTAGCCAAAAAAATGCTGACATACAATTATCTCTGCCAGTGCTTTGGCTCTCTTATTAACTTAGAAGCCTCGCCAATGGTTCCCACATAACCAGAATAAGAGCAAAATGAGTTCTTGAAACGATCGATCCAAGGCAGATCGGGAACTGTTGTCGTCGGGCATGCGCGTGAGACATCGGGGGGTCTGGGTACGAGATTGAGTGCTCGCGCTCTCCGGCGTCACCAAGTGTGTACGTCAGTTGTGGTGAACGAAACTTTGGCGAGTAGCTCTGCACAGATCTGGAGATGAATATACCTGGACAGTTTCACGAACAACTTTCCCAGATTATCAGGGGCCCTCCGGCCACACACAGTGACACAAACCTTCAGTTGGTGCACTTGCTAACAACCAATCCTGCAGCAGCATTACCAGCGGTACGTACGGCTTAAATAATTTGAAGTTCTAGTCCAAATGGCTCTACCACCTAAATAGTTTCTGTAATTCGGTGCTAGACATTCGCGTCACTGTCTGCTGTTCCGCCAGATTGAGCTATTTATAAAATTCGGTGTTTCCCCCGGCCTGCGTCCACTGCAGTCCGCCAAACAATCTCCAACGCGTGAGGAACTCGGGGACAGCCTTTTCGTGCGTTGGTCACAGTTTTTCATCTTATTCTTTCTTTCTTTCTTCTTGTGTTTTTTTTTTTTTTTTTTTTTTTTTTTTTTTTTTTTGCGTCGATTATGCCAGATCTTCAGAGCGCAGAGTAGAGAACTTCGCGGGAGACAAATTATGTAGCTCCACCGGTCCTGGCCAAACGGACTTTCCAAGTCGACTAATACTGGAGCTTTTGTCTGGTTTCACGACAGGTGTTTCACAGACGAGGAGTGAGCAGCTATAGTGGGAGCAAGATGAGCTCTACGGAACTTTACTACACGACACATGCTCAGCGAAAGGCGCTGCCATTAATTAGAAGTTCACTGACAACAACAACAACAGCAGCAGTGACAACAGAAACAACAACGCCTGGGGTTCCGCCCTTAAAGAGACGGCGATCTTTTTCAGAACTTTACGCCACAAAAGACGAAATAGAGAAGAAATCGTCGTGTATCGACGAAGCTGGAAACTTTGACTTTGATGCTGTCCTTCCTGCTGTCTACTGTAGATGGCGTGAGAGATCATGATAACTCAGTGGTCGTTTCAGTTTCCGATTCTATACATCATCATAGCTGTTTCAAAAAAAATGTACGAATAAAAGACTTCACGATGTTATAAAAAAGAAATGTTTGAAAACTGTTTTTTTTTTGTCTCCATTTAAAATTTCGCTTGATATTTGCCATACTTATTCACATTCTGTTGCGCCTTTTCAAACAGGGCAAACCTAGACGTGGCTTTCTGCGTAGAGCTTCACGGATTCGTATCCTTCCTTATCTCTCTCTTCAGTCAATTTTTTCTAGCAAGCAGTTTTCTTCCAGTTTCAATTTCTCTCGCTTTAAAACAGGTATTCACAACTGAAACTTGGCTACTATGTCTGCAAAAAGCTACGTCTGTTTGCTTTGCCTTGTCTTTGATTCGACGACAGTAAAAGGAAACACATCAGTATGTTCGCAAAACACACAAACGGCTGTTAAAAGTGCGTTAAATCGAGCGTTTGTATGTTCGTGGTGAGCCAGGAAACACTACGTTTCTCCATAGCCTGAATGATAATAATAATAATAATAATAATAATAATAATAATAATAATAATAATAATAATAATAATAATAATAATAATAATAATAATAATAATAATAATAATAATAATAATAATAATAACAATGAAATGCCTAGGTCTCATGCTCTGCATCTACTCTCGGGAATTATTATCTTGTTACATTCAGTGTAGGTAGCCACAAATCATAGAAAGAACAAATAAATTTTGAATTTATGGGGAGGTCCACCTTTTAATCTCAAGAACATGAATATGTCACAGGAATACTTAAAAACTTTTTAAACCGCACTTTACTATCAGACAACGCTAAGTTTTGCAGGTGATAGACTTTTCTCTGCTTCATCGGCTTCCTCAACTGAAAAGTCATCCGACAAGTCATCTGAAACGTCACCATTAGGCTCCTTTTTCGCTTTTTTATCCCGCAAGGACTGCATCTCCGTCACGTCTAATCCTGTGAGATCACGGACGGACACATTCTTGTCCGCTCTGCAAACATGAAAACAGAAAATGGGTTCAGTAGGGACATTTCCACATAAACAGTTGTTTGCTATTCTTATTCCAGATTGGTTCTTCCTATATCCTTATTCTCCGTCAACAATTAAAAAATACATATTTAATCACGTGGTGCCTTTCCCGAAGCAACAAATCAGCCAGCTACTCCTTTCTCACATATCTGTTATTGTGACATCATGGCGGCCATGTTGGATAAACGTTCACTAAAGGCTGCTTATTACTATTTATGCCAGTTGTAACAGTCGAAAACTATCAATAACTGCTAGGAGGTCTAGGGGATGAGTAGATATTAATTCCCTCCCCTCCCCCCCCCTCCAAAAAAAAAAGACATTATTTCGTTTTGTGCCCCAGCATGACAGATGGATACGACCCAACCAAATGCGCCACGAAGTAGATCTTACGTACCTTCGCCTTTTGATGATCGAGAAAACTATGATGACACAAGACAAGATGAGGAACATGGCGATGATGGAAAGGAACATGGGGAGCCAGGTCTGGGGAGGACGTCCAGCTGCGGTTTGAACTCGCACGTTTTTTCCGGAATCTGCACATTATGACAAAATAACCCATCAAACTGCATTTGCGCATACGATTTTTGTGCTTGTACAAAACAAGGTATAGAACATGTCTTTTTTACATGTCACTTCGTGTAAATTATAGGATCTTTCTAGAGAAGAACAAACCTGTTTTAAACCCAGTGAATGTAGTGTCGCTGTAGGTTATCTGCAACGAGAGAGAAAAAGAATGTAAAATCCTCAATGTGAACCCAGAAAAAAAAAATTACAACGAATAATTTGCAAAAACAAAAAAGATGAAGCAACCATGATTAAAAAATATATAAAACAAATATGCACAACAAGTAATTGTCAGTAAGGAACCCTGATATGTCAGTCAAACTTTTAACATCCTTTATGTACAGTAGAACCCGGCCTTACGGAAACCCGGTTAACACGGACATTGTGTTTGATCCCGAGGCTATCCGTATTGTTCGAATTCCACTGTAGTAGTCTTTGACGGAAATAGAAGTTGCTTTTTCTTTCTCAAATCTAATTCGAGTCTGTGTCGTTTACCTCGCTTGTGAAAGCTCGCACGTAAATCAAGTACTCGGTCAGCGGATGCAGCGGTCCATTGTAGTACTCCCCGACTTGTCGCCTGTCTCTTTGGTTAGCGTCACTTCTCTTCTCGTCGCCTACTGTGAATCTCTGGTACTTTTGATAATTAGAGCCCTTGAATTGGAATGCTACATAGGTTGCCGCTTCGTCGGCTTTGTGAGCGTCCTCGTATGACACTGTTTCCTTTGGCAGTATGTATCTGGACTTTTTTGCTGCTTGGTTTGGGATTCGAGTGACCATGATTCGGTAAAATCTGAAACAAAATAGAACTTGATGTAAAATGTAAAACTTTCTACGATCACATCGAAATGGTTCACATGTGATATCACAAAAATGTATGGACCAGGACCTTGAACAAAATTGTAGGTTACCTAAAATGACTGAACTTTACAAAACGAGTTGGGAGCCAAACAAAAATACTAACACGGCTCCCTGACTTTTCAAGATCTCACTTTAAAGCAAGATCTCTTCATTTGGCAATTTTCGGTGTTGGTTTTGCCCTTTCAAACACATTTTGGAGGTGTTCGGTGCAATTCATGGGCAAATCCTCCTCTTGCGAAAAACAAACAAGAAGTTTATTCACCAACATGTGATATTTCACTTAAAATAATTAACATTTGCAGTTGTTTTCTTGTTTTATGTTACAATATTTTAAATCCTGCAGAATGAACTTACAATATTTCTCCATTTTCGTCAGAAAACTTTGGGATGTAAATAACAACCGTAGCAGATTTCGTCTCGTTATGAGATAAATTGCTTTGAGGAATGGGAGGATCTGAAAAATAAATAAAAGAGTGATGATTAGCTTTCGCAATGTAAGAAATCGCAATATCGCTAATTCTGTACGTGTTTTCGATGGTAGTGCACGCTGGCTGGTAAGAATATTGTTTTAAATGTGTTGAGGATGTCGTTTTCTGAGTTCTGGACTTTTCACTTACTTGTCACTGGCGTTTCTACTGTTAGTTTTCCTGTGCTCGGTTCACCAAGACCTTTTATGGTTCTGCCTGTAATAATCACGTGATACTTTTTGTCTCCGTTTAACTCGTTCAAATAAACCTTAAAACTGGTGGAATTGTCTTTCGTATGGAACGACTTGTTCGACCCTTTGCCAACGACGTTCAAGTCAATCTGCGGATATTATAGATAATATAAGTTTAAGTACAAAACTGAATAGAATTAAATTCCTGTGTGTATCAATGAAATTAGCAGCTGTGTTTAGACGCAGCTCAGTGAAGACCTATATCCCCGCCCAATGTTTTCAAGTTTGAAATTCCAAGATGGCGTCCACATTGGCGGCGATCTGCCGCTCGGTCGCTCGCCCCCGTTGTGGACGCAATCTTAGATTTCAAACTTCGACCAAACACGCGCGCATGCACATCTCATGACACTGCCTCTTTAAAGGGTCGGTATAAGAACGGCTGACTAGGGAGAGCTATTCATTTTTAGCAACATATTGGTGCGGATGTTTGTGACCGAGGGCCTTACCTCGTATTTCAGTATGACTCCTCTCGGCTGCTCCGGAGTTTTCCAAGTGAAGTGATATTTGTCACCTAGTTTCTCTTGAGACACGTCATAGGGAGGACCAGGTGCTAATAGAAGCAGATACAAAAGTCTCAAATATATTGCTAATTTTATTGGAAATATCATATAATTCCAGACGGTCAAATTTGAGTCTAAAAATTCCTGATTCTGGCGTTCTTGGAAACTAGGATACCACAAGGAAACTTTTAATTTCTGAACTTTCCCAAATGGCGAACATAGATTCATATATGCATACATGCAAATCATGAAACAGTAAAGTAGATAGTACAAACGATATAATTAGTTACGGGGCTAGAACACATAACAGAACATAGTAAGCGCACATTAGCCTGATGTCAAACTTGATTCTATTTTTTGCTTCACATTCAGGACATACGTTATTGACGTCACTTCTGTTGTTAGCCAATCACAAAGCGAGAAACTGACGTGTTATTGTAAAATTTTCACATCGTGTGCAGGCCCCCTTTATCTTGTGCACAACTTATGTTATATAGAACTGCATTCAGCTAACATTTTCTTGAATAATAAAAAAGTCTTTAAATAGTTTTGAGTTTCTTGATCAAGTCTTTATGTTTACAAGCTATGCACAAACTACGAAAACTATACTCTTGCCCACAATTTCCGAGAAACGTATTTTCGCTCCCACTAGTAATTAAACTTGGACTCTATTGTACTCACTTGACTCGTCTGTCAATTTTGACACAGCGTCGCTGTATTGTCCCTGCATAACTGTCCAGCCAGCAACCTTGAGCGGAGATTACATTGTTATTGACACGTGGACACCACAAACAACGACCAGGAATATGAACGCTAAAGCCACCAACGGAATTCAACGATGGCCACCGAAAGCCATCCGTGATAATTAATTCGTCAAAGTAAGTTGTACAGTAATCCCTGTATCCAATTAAAGCAAAAACGGTCGTCTTCTCGACCAATCAGGAGTCAAACAAAAACCAATCATAATGATTTCCTGGTCATATACCGCCAAGCGTTATATCGTAATATCAAATTATTAGACTTACCCTGACGTGGTACAGAGTAAAGGGTTGAAGGCTTGTCACGTTAAAAAATATGGTTGCTCGCTCCAAGTGTTGAGTGATGTTTATGGAACGTGCATTTGAAATGGTGACAACATACATCCGAAGGACTCCATTCAATTCAAGAGGTCTTTTCCAACTGAGAAGCATCGATGTGGTCGTGACGTTTATGACCCTCAGCTCTCGTGGCGGGCTTGGGGCTAGATATAACGAACAAATAAACAACAACAACAACAACATCACAAAACGAAACAAACTGAATTAGGTTGGAAAAAACTGAGAAGGCATAACAAGAGAAATACAGTTTGTACTTCAACGAAAAGTTGATGGGAAGATATTGAAATGCCGCGGTAGCAACTGAGCCAATTTCGGCTGCGATGGCCACACGTGCGCTTATCAACATTTTCTTTAGATGCAATCCATTAAGACTTGAGGAGGCATTCTATTTGTACAATATTTTTGTATGACAAGGCTCTAAATGCCGCTCATCTGGGAGGGTTAATGAGTATATTAAAATTTCTTACACTAAGAGTGAGCCTGTGGGGATTCTGAGAGTAAATTAATGTAATCAAACCTGCTTCGCTTGTTTTCCAAAATGTCTCTAATGGTTCACAGCTGTTTCCCTGCCCATTCACAGCGCACACTTGGAGTTTGTACACTGTAGCTGGCTTCAGATTTTTTACTTCGTAAGAAAGCTCATCTCTGTTGACCTTATGGGCCTCGATACCCATGGAATTATTGTGCGTAACCAGAAAGTACATTATAGGTGGGTTGCCGTCAAATGAAACTTTCCATTCCAGCAAGATATATCGGGCACCAGCCTTCACAATATTCAACTCACGCAGGTCTGGTTTCTCTGGAAAACCAAAAAATGGAGATCCACTCGAGTCAGTATGGAGTGGACACTCGCACTTATCTCATTTCTACACGCAATTGTATAGACCCTTATCACAGTAATGACAGCTTACATAAAGCTTGGCCAAAGACAAAAAAATACACAAAATTCAGTGAAAAGAGCATAGCAGAACTAGTCAATGCACAAATTTTCAGTCATAAATTAAAATGTCGCGAAGCGCCGCTAATTTTAAAATTGTAATCCCCGAGCGAAGCGAAGCGAAGCGAAGCGAAGCGAAGCGAAGCGAAGTGAGGGTAATAATCACGGCGCTAATGCAGCAAATTCGCTTTGTGTGGAGACTCCAAGCGAGTCGCCATCTCGAAATTTAATGTTCGTCAGTCAGTCAGTCAGTCAGTCAGTCTGTTATAGGGCGACCTCTAAGGCAATGACGTAATAATAATAATTATCGATTAGCGTCAAAGCGAGGTGAAACAAAGGCTTGAACGAAGCAACAACTGTACGTAACTGCGTTCACGAAAATGAATTTGAAAACTGGAAAACTTGACACAGCACGGTCTCGCGAAGCTCGTCTTCAAAAGAGAAGGGAACTGGCACGGGCAAGGCGAAAACGTGAAACAATCAAACAGCGCCAAATACGTCTAGAGAAAAGACGACAAACATTTGATAACCGACAGCATCATGAACGGAAGCGTGCCGAAGAAACGGCTCCGCAAAGGGAACAGCGCTTGGAAGCAAATCGGGAGCTTCAGACGCCGTCTTGTGTTAAACTCAGATCCTTATTCAGAAAGGACAAGCAACAAAGGTTAGTCAGTGGAAAGCGAACAATCACCGTGACAAATATATTCTACCCGTATCTTGTAACTCGATCACTTCAAGAATGTATTAAAATCTGTATGCTGATCATTTTCCCTCGAAGTATTGTTTTAATACACTTCTGTCGCCAGTTTCGGCTACCGTATTGGCTCAGAGCAATCGGAACTTGGAGTCTTGAATGATTTAGTCAGATGTCTTATTATTTCTTTCAAGACTAAAACTGTAACAAATACTGTAATTTGACATGCGGTGATTGCAGCGAGAATCGTTCACAAGCCCTTAGAAGTATGACTAGGTCTGAAGCCCGTGTATAATTTGAAGTAAACCGTTCAAGTTTTGCTTTGATTCTGGGAGAAATCATGTTGTTTTGAGCGCGTTCACGTACAAAACAATTCGAGCTGATTAAACATGCATGCCTGAGTTTTGTGCATGCAGTCCAGAGTAAAAACAAATTGCACAGGAAGCCTATTTAATTGTACTGCCTATGAATTCAAAATTGGAAAATCACTGTTTCTTTTTTCCCGTACTACGACGGCCGACCAACTTCAAAATTTGAGTATTAGATTTTGAGAACGTGCTTGGCAGACTGTATAAATTAATTTGTCGTGCCGACCGACCGTGGGAAATACGTACTTTGTCACGCAATCGATTCTTTTTTTCAGCGCAAAAGTATAACACACACCATTCTCCTTCCTTTGCGTGTAGCATTTGACTTCGAAGAAAAGATTGAGTCAACATTTCGGTAAAACAAAGGCTACTCTTGTTGGGAGTACCAAAGTAAAAGTCCCATCAATGGCAGAGCGAGGGGTATCTGCGATTATCGTATTTCTAGTTTGTATACTAAGTACATATGGTTTTGTACGGCAGAACTGGCTGGCAGAACTATACAGTTTTGAAAATAGCGGCGCCTCGCGAAATATTCGCTTCTAACTCTGAATGACCGTCCCAGGTCATGTGATGTGTATTATGTTTGCATTTGGAGAGCAAGCTTTCTATACCCTGACAAAGGTCTTTTGGACATTTTGAACATTTAGAATGCTTTTTATGTAGTTTACGTTGGGGTAAAAAACTAAAACGAAACTAGATAAGAAATGACAGAAAAAGAAATATGAAACAAGACGTACCCAACACCGTCAAAAGAGCCTCCCTTCGGTATGACCCCTCCACATTCTCGATCTTGCACGAGTAAGTTCCAGAATCATTCCTTTCAAGTTTCTTGAATGTGAGCGAGGTGACGATAGTCAGTTTCTCCTCGTCAACTGTTTTATTGATGCTCACTTTAACTGTCTGAGCCACTACTTCATCCTGTTTGTACCAGGTGAGCGTTGGGATTGGGAAGCCGTGGGCGGAACAATTCAAGGTCGCTTGCGCGCCAAGTGGCTTCTTTGTTGCCTCAGGGCTTTCCGTGATGTTCACGGGCACTATATAAGAAAAAAAAAGAGGAGGGTCATACGCAAGATGGAGAGATATTCAAGCGGCAGTGTGAATCCCAGCAGAATGAGGTTTAAAAACACCGTGACAAATAAATAAACAAACAACGAGTAAAAAAAATATATAAAAATTACAGACTCGACAAGTCATATTATATTCCCTGTAAAGCTTCTCAGCAATACGAATTAGAAAATAGCGTCACAGATAAAGAGTGGAGATAAAGGACAAAACGAGACGTCAAATGAATAAATATGGGCATAATAGGACTAGTATAAACAAAACAATGAATAAAGAACATACATTTTCACAAAACTATAAAAAGAAATATATCCTATTCCCGGAACTTTTCCCAAAGCTACTGCTACCATTTTAGACACCACGGAAATACCTTCTTAACTTTCTTCACTTTCTTCACTTCCGCTAGTCGTTGCCAGGAAAATGTTCACCTCGTGTGCATGCCTCGTTTTAATTGTGCGCAACTTATGTTACAGAAAATGCATTGAACTAACTTAAAGTTGAGTATCGAGTCTTAGTTTTGAATTTGCTGGCTAAACCTTGAGATTTTACAAGCGCTTCACGGACTACTGTACTTGAAGTTCTTGTCGTTTCCACAGTTTTATGTAATGACCGCTAATTCGAAAATGAAGTGATCGCAGAGTGGAAACACGTATTATCGTCTGGAAGCCTTACCATGCACAACAAGACGTACAGAGCTGGAGACATTGCCTCTGTAATTGCTGAACACGCATGCGTATTCTCCGTGGTCCTCGTACTTGACGTCATTGATTGTTAGATGTGACGTAATCCTAAAGTTCCCGGATGTATCAACATTTGCATGTTTTACCGTTGAGTCGTCTTTCGTCCATTCCACACGTGGTCCTGGTATAGATACGCCTTTACAGGTGAATGTGACTGACTTCCCACTAATTATCGTTTCATTAAACGGCAGATTTTGTGTGATAGAAGGTATGGCTGTGAACGAATAGAAGTGACGAGTGTCAGAAGAGGGTAGCCATGTGAAAAGAGCAAAATGTAAGAAATTATATATTGGTAATTATTATCAATTAAAAGTGTCTATTTTGGCCAATTGAGGGGAGGGGGGAGGGGGATACTCCCCTATATAGGAAATTTGAGGATCCAGTCTTAAACAGTCTTGCATATTTAGGGCGCGTTTTGATTGGGTCTATTCCGGAATAGGAATAGCGACGCTGATTGATTAAATATTTTGCTAGGCTGGCCCACTTTGACGATATCCCCGGCGGTATGGCTCGGAAACATAAAAAATCAATGCACAATTACATGAGAACCGGTCAATTCGGCAAGCCAGGATGCCGACTGTGTCAAAGATTCTGGGATTCCTATTTACACACACATCTCGGCAGCTGGGCCAGTCCAGTCCAACTCACGTAATCGGGCTTTTATATGTCAATTAGTTATTAGATTGTGGATACAATTTGTGAATTGCTTTACAGTGAAACTACACCCCATCCAAACTTCAGTCGAGTACCCAACTCCCCATAGTTCACTTACCGTGAACAGTCAGATTGGTTGTCGTGGAGATATTCCCAACCTCGTTTGCAGCCCAGCAGGCGTAGAAGCCGTCGTCAGCTGACGTAACATTCCTCAGTACCAGACTTCTGTTGTCGTTCTGAAGCTGCACGGATTCAATTTCCAACCCGTTCTTAATCCACGTGTAAATTGGTAATGAGTCTCCGCTGGCCGAACAAGTCAAGTTCACTGTGTCCCCCTCTTCTGCTACGACGTCTTTTTCAAGGATTACTGTTAACTGAGGTGGGACTGATAGAGGAAGAAAAGAAAGTTAAACACAAAGGGTACGTATTTTAAAATGTAAATAGTTTTCAAAGCTGCAACCGGACTTATTTCCCTAATCAAACCTATCTTTAAATTAGGATTTAGGGGGTAACTCGTTTTGCTTCGAGATTTTAAAGCGCAACTAGACATATTTCCCTAATCAAACCTATTTTTAAATTAGGATTTAGGGGTAACTCGTGTTGCTTCGAGAGTTAGAAGAAATATAATGAGAAAAACATAAAAAGAGTAACCTGCAAAGCTGACACTTGAAAGGGCTCTCTATCACCCCAACGCCGCAAATAAAATTTGTTATAATGTAGAGTATTTATCTTTACTAATTAACATCTAAGTGTCTGAATACATGAGCTAGGCTGGCCCACTTTGCCGATATCCCCGGCGGTATGGCTGTGAAACGTCAAAAATCACTGCACGATTACATGAGAACCGGTCATCTCGGCAATCCAGGATGCCGGCTGTGTCGGAGATTCTGGGATCCCTATTTACACACACATATCGGCAGACTGGGCCAGTCCAGTCCAGCTAACGTAATCGGGCCTTTATATGTCAATTAGTTATTAGATTGTGGATAAAATCTGTGAATTGCTTTACAGTGAAACTACACACAATAGAATCTTCAAGATTGAACTGTCCAATCTTCACTCTGCCTTGTAAACACTTAGCAATACAACGTTCATTTGCTCACCATGAACAGTCAGTGTGGCGGTGTGATTTATCTTCCCTACTCTGCTCTCGGCTGAACACGTGTATTCTCCCTCGTAACTAGCACTGTTCACCACAGCATTGATTGACAGGTCTCCGTCTTCAGTGTTGTGAGCTGGAAGTGCGCCGCCACTGAAAGACCACGTGATACGAGGGCGTGGCACACCCGAGGCGCGACATTTTAGAAGCACACTGCTGCCTTCTATGGCGATTTGGTTTGCGGGCGTGACATCAAATATGGGCTTAACTGAAAAGACAACCTTTGATCAGTGTCGACAGTACTCATCCATCTGTGAAATCACTATAGTTAACCTCTATCCCCATCAATTAAAACTATGCAGCAAATATTATGAAAAAATCGTTATGACGCGAAAAACGAGGGACCTGCAGTCGGTGACACAGCTGATGACATTGATGTGAAAGCACAAGCTGCTTCATTTATAGGCATCGCCGGGTCTAACTTAATCAGACCTTAGTAGACCTCGTCTATATTTATATCAGTTGCTCCCATGTTCGTGTTCCCAAATGTGACTTAGCTGAAGCAACACATTAGAATGTAGCCAGGGCAAACACATACATAACACTTCAACGCTCTGTTCTTCGGAATAATTGGTCCCCACTCCGTTAAACACTTCACACGTGTAATTGCCGCTTTCTTCATACGTGATGCCAACTGTTCGCAGATACAGACGATTGGTGACGTTCCACTGGGATGGCTTGGCATATTCAAAAACCTGGACTACTTGGTTACTATACGCCTCTGAGAACTCGGACACGTTCCTTATTTCCTTCCCATCTTTTTTCCACACGACACTAGGCAGGGGTTTCCCGTATCCATGGCAGTCGACCGTGATGTTTATTGCACCGTTCTTGAGTTTTAGGGAGCGCGGAATCAGGTTGTACAAGCGATGACGCGCTAGACAGTGAACAGATGGAAGAATTGTTATTGATACATTTAGAGGAGAATCCGTTCGATGTGTTCGACAGTTTCTTCGTCAGTGTGTTTTGTCAAGAGTTCTTTTTTTCTATTTGAAGTTTGTACCTGTTCATCGTCTCTATACAGTGATTGAAGCCGTAGATACTGACGGATCGCCTATTATATCAACAACAGTTTATCCTCTTTCAAATGGTAGAAATTCATCTGCAATATTCGTTATGTAAGTTGTGGTTCCTAAAAAGAATGATGAATACAAGGGACAAACTAACCTTGCACCTCAACAGTGCTACTAGAGGAAGCGTTGCCTTGTCTGTTTGTTGCGACACAAGTGTATCTGCCATCATCTCCGAATGCAGCACTATTGACGATCAGTGTGGAGTTGTTGTTCTCAAGTGTGGCATGTGGTGGCAGCGATGAATTATCTTTTGTCCACAGGATCTGTGCAGCAGGATCTGCGCTGACATTACAGGTGAGTTCAAGTCTTTCTCCAACATGAATGAAGACGTCTTGAAGCAAGGACAAGACCTTCGGTACAGCTGAAATTGCCAGCGCATAGAAATTCAGATGAGTTTGCACCAAGCGAAGGAAACATAAAGGGAGTTATAACACGGTGGACAAAAATGGAAACAATAAAACTCACCATCCACAACCAAACTGGCGGTTGTAGAACTGAATCCAGCTCGATTTGAAGCAGCACACGTGTAAGTTCCCTCGAATGTCTCCATGTTTTTCACTGCAAACAGCGTCAGGTCCCATTTTCCTATGCTATGCTTTGGCAGAGATCCACCGCTGAAGTTCCAATGGACTGAGGGCTCAGGAACCCCACTGACCTCACAGGGAAACGAAACGTTCTGTCCCTCAACCACTACGCGGTCCGCTGGTTGTTCAGTGAACTGGGGTACGACTGAAAATCAAGTTCATGATCAGTAGTATATCAAAACCATGTCAAACTCAAAAAACAAAAAACTAAAAACAATGAAAGACCTCCCAAACGCGTTAACCATTCTTTGCATAATCAACATCAACATGAGTTACTATTTTCCTACTGATATATTTTGTAATCAGACATAAAATGAAAAACTGAACGGCCAGTATTACGGTCGAAGGAGTTTATGATCAGAACCACACCATGCGAAGCGCAAATAACACTGGGAACAAAATACCAACTAAAAAGCTTGTCTAGTTCAAAACGTAAACCAAACCTCATTTTAAGCTAAAATTGACAGCAAAGTTTAGACCTATACCACGATTAGCTCAATTTATTGTGCTTTCAAAAACTTGACGCTGGTTGTACTGTTTATGCAAACACTTACTCAAAACCTCGATTGTCTCTGTTGCAGAGCTGTTGCTGTTTCCCTGGGATGCCTCGCACGTATATATCCCTGCGACGTCCTCGGTGATGCCGGCTGTGCGAACATACAGACGGCTCGTGATGTTCCAATAATCAAGCTGGCTGGTAATAAACTGCTGTTGTACGACTTCATGTCCATATTCCATCGACGAGAAAACGTTAACGATTTTCACCGCCTTGGAACCTTTCTTCCATGTTACAAACGGACGGGTTTGTGCGTTAGCTTTACAATCAACTGTGATATTGGTTTCGTTGTAACGCAACTTGAGAACTCGAGGTTGAGTAACGGAAATTTGAGGTAGAGGCACTAGAGAAAAAAACAATTAAAGAAAGAAAAGATAAATTTAACCAGCGAAACTAAGAGAATGAATAGGAAAACCCATGAGCGGCAACAACTCACAGGATACACTGCAGAGCCAGAGATTCTCTCAACCCTTTTAAGAAGAAAATGCATGAGTGATAGAGTGAGAATTGAAGGCTTAATAATGTTTTATGTGAGAAAAAAATCAAATGCTAAGTTTTCCTTACTGTATAATTGTCAAGGGACAATTCGGAACAATTTGGAAGTTTATTATAAAGAATAATATTTCGGCTATCCTGGAGCGAACTTGTATTTGCAAACGGAAGGACTCACATTTGACCTTCGGACTTAGGTTTGCAGTAGCCTTTAGGAGCATAGTTCATAAATGAGGTCAGCGAAGCATTTGCGTGTGCAGCACAAACCGCAGGAAAGGCATGGCGCCAGGTTTGCTACGAATGTGCCTGCCGGTAAGCTTTACCTGCACGATTTGAGCTAAGCTGCCGAGTGGTTGCACGGCATCGTGATGCACAGACACCTTAGGAGTCTTTGTAGTCGCCTATGCCGTGGAAATTCCGTCCATTCCTTTCCGGTCTAATCTCATTGTAGTTTTGCTATCCAATTTAGTTGTCTACCCAAACGAAAGTTTGTAATCGCTGTACGTGCTCCCTGAGCATACTTAACGGCTAGTTTGTAGTGTAGAATTCAGTTGAGTGGAGTTGAGTTAGAGTGGTGACTTGGAGCTCGAGCTCTCCGTTAGTCTCGAAGCTCTAGAGCTCAGCAGTTTCACGAATAAAGAAGTCATCGAGTACAGAAGCGAGTCCCCTAAAATCTGCTCCGTAACATAATATATGTATGATATGAAATAAAAGGAGAAAATCGAAGTTGACTCACTCGTAGGAGTAAAAAGGATAATCAGAGTCACCACAAATATCATTTGAATTTTGGTGTTTACTGATTGATGCAAATTTTAGTAGGAAATCCCGTTTTTCTAATACAGAAAGTTGGGTTCGGAAACGCATTTTGTGCTTATATTACCTTTGACCTGGACAATGGCTCCTGACGTAACGTTTCCAGCTTTGTTTTCCACCACGCAGGTGTAATTCCCTTCATCAGAGACATCTAACGCTTCGATGATCAAGCTTGCATTCCCATTGGACAGCTGAGCCCTGGGAATATCCGGAGAATCGTCCTTCAGCCAATAAATGGAAAGGGCGGAGTCGCTCAACACGTGGCATGTCAAATTGAGCTTGGAACCGATCAAAACTGTGGAGTTCTTCAGATCAGAGACAATCTTCGGCATTGCTGTGAAGCAAAGAATGATGCAATAAACTAGTAAAACTACTAAAGAATTAACACGCCTTTTATAGTTATATTTATGAAAATGAAATAACATACATATATATGTTTTTGTTTGGTGGCCATTTGCTTTATAGAGGTTCGATCGGATAGTCGTGATTAAAGACGATTTAGAATATTTTGTCAACTTTATTCCGTCTTGTTCGGATTTCAAATGCAGTGTTGTCTCTTTACTAAACTTGCATTTAACATGTTCTTTAATAGTGATGATTCTTTCTTTGTCACCAATTGAAATAGAGTTATTCTGTCGTACATGCGAAGCACCTTGTGATTGTGCTTTTAACAAACGTTCAAACGTTGTCAATCTCGAGTCAGAACCAGTTCTAAACTCATTCCCCATTCCCCGTTTTAGAAACACCCGGTTAAGTCAGATGGGTTTGCACGGTTAATACTCACAAAATGTTACGGATACCACAGCAGATCGAGTGGCCAACGTGTCAGACTTGATTCCAGGGTAAAATGTAGTGCAACTAAACGCTGTACACAACAACGCATTAGATGAGGAACGAACACAATCATACTGCGAGATAACATCATCATCAGAAGTGAAGTTAACTCGTAGAGTAGAGACACTGACACCGTTCACAGATTCATTTGAGTGGATCGCAACAGCAGAAAGTGACGTCACATCCATGTTGCCAAACCACCACTGTATGACGGGATATGGCTGTGAGGTCACCTCGCAAACCACGTCAACAAAGCTTCCTTTGGTGGGAGGCAGGTGCTGGCTTTTTACTGAGATTCTTGGACGCAGGACTGCAAAGAAACCAAACAAAAAAAGTAGATTTTAGTGCTAATTTTTCTTGTTAATATTTGAGTTTGTGTAGCCGGTTTCAAATCAAGACGTTTGTTTTGTGAGCTCGCAATTTTTTTGTTACTTCAATCAAGCAGTACAGAACATGACAGTAGAATGACGTAAAGCAAGCCTAAGACAAAACAAACCAGGCTTTGATTGTTCGGACAGACTGTTCACATTTTTGACATGAAGGTAACCATGCCATCCGAAGCACAAAAAACGAACATAATTAGACGTTTTTCCATGTAAAATACTGTATCTCGAATTGATGTCTCATGAGTTTGGTCTGTATGGACATTTCATTCATGAGCTTACTGTTGTCACATCCATAAAGGTCAACTCTGAAGCAAGTTCCACCTTTCAGGGGGTAGGATGGGGCTTTGACTTGGATGAAGCGAGCGACAATCGGCGCTGGAAACCAGCTCGCTCGTACGCTACCCAAACCCATTGAAGAAACCTATGAAGAAGATAAATAGAGAGCACGTTTGAGAGACCAAGTCTGATCCAAAACAAAACCTGAAAAGTGTTTAACTAAAGCATATAAAATGAACCACTTTTCCCGGGACCTGGCGGTAGATGGGGGAAAGGAGTTTTCCCAACACCCGTGGCAGATTTTGTGTACGTGGGGGAGGGGGTGGCTGGGGTGTTAACAATACCTCGCCAGCGATCTCTTGTGTTTTGCTCCAGTGCAATTGTGATGAGCCAAACTTATATCCAATTTGAATTGGACCAGTGGCAGCATCGCCTTGTATGGCCACACCAGTGACTGTCTTCAATCTTCCCAGGTCAACCTGTAGGTGTCCTGCGTTTGTACTCGAGTTACATCCAGATGATGCGTTATACAGACGGGGATTAAGTGCCACGGTATTCATGGGTTGTGCGGTTATCTGTGAATCATCCAGAGATCCTCCCTCGATACCCAAGGAGGAGCGACAACCTGGAAACAAACACGCTATGTCTTGAATCTTGAAACACAGTCACATTCTTCCTACGATTCATGAAGAAAACAGTATGGGTGACCTAAAGTGAGATCAGCAGCTGCTTAGTGTGCAAATGATCAGATGCCATGTTCTCCATATCCAGCTCTAGGATAGTATGGGAAAAATGTATTTTGAGCGTTTCCAGGAGTCAAATGGCTAATTAATGACCACACCATCAGCAATACTATCATGAAAACTAAACATAAATACGATTATAACTTAGAAAATCAGTAATTGAAGCGGCGGAGAAAGGACTAGCTGGAACCGGACATGCAATCAATTATCACCCCTCAGCAATAACTAGCATGAAAAAAAAAAAAAAAGCATCAGCATGCAAAACAAAGAGAGATTACAATAGGTTATCATCTCGAAATTCTATCGAACGACGTCGCGTACCGTGCAATACTCCGTAAACTTCAACTCTTAGAGATGAATGCTTTTCATAGTCAGTCGGCTGAAAACGGATAAACTTGGCCCTCGGCAAGCTGGACAAGGAATTCTTCGTCGGTTCAGCTGGGCCTTCGTTACCAGGGAATGTCTGGAGAGCATAAACGGGAATGATAGAACATTAGTCAGAAACACAATCTCTCGAAGAGACCATCTTATATACGTACGTTTAACTGAAATGGGACAAAGAATACCGACGGGCGAACTTTAGACATTTGCCTATCACTCTCTGCATGCATATCAAGTTTATAAATCAATAAATGATTGCAGCATTCGTTTTGAGCAAATTACCACGTCGACGCAGAGTAACATTGCTTCTATTTATTCCATGCGTGGGTTATACCTATCGCTTAAATTTCTGGGATTGTTACAAAAAGAAATTCAGAACGAACGAAAAACATAACGACACTTTCTTCAAAAAAAAAATACGCAGATACATCAGAAGTGCTACTTACCCCGACGAATCCATCAAGGACATTATCAGAAGACAAGGTGACTTGGTATTCTTTTGTCCACTCCTGCAAGCTAGATTTTGCATTTCCTTGCGTTTCTACAGCGCATACAAAATAGTATCCTCCCAGGTCCAGCTGCAGATACTCTTTGTAAGTTTTCGAATTGGGTTGCCAACATGAGTTCCCGTTCAACCGGCCGTTGTAAGGCGCGTATATATTTTGTGCATCGTCATAAACAGACGTCGCTGTCATTCTGTAATCAGGAAATATTAAGCGGTCTGCAACGCCAACCCGAGTTGATCTGCACGTCAAATCTGTGGAAATGATGGACAAATTTACTTATTTACTAGGATAGGTCTTTTTTTTTTGTGATTTTTAGTATGATAGACCCTTATCACGGTCTTGATAGCTTGTATAAATCTTGGCCAAAGACAAAAATAACACAGACCATTGGAGAGAGCATAACAAAATTAGTCAAAGCACGGATTCTTGGCGTCATAAACCATTACTTCGCGAAGCGCCGCTACTTTTAAAGCGCAAAGTGGACGAGTACGTTGCCCGTCAAGTCAGTTCTGTTACATAAGACGTTACCGTACGAAATCCTTTTGTACAACAATTGCCATAATTTATCAGAAGATTCAAGTAATATGGTTCCTGCCATCAGACATGACTGCCATACAAATCCTCTATTGTTGCAAAGACTTAATACACTGATCATTAGGTACCTACCACTCGCCCCATACAGCTCCATCCTCAAACACGGAAGTACGTGCCAGGCTTTGGGCAGCACTCGGACGTACGAAGCAACGATACTTTCGAATAAGGTTTGTTTGTTGATGGTGTTCCTATCCGAGTTGCCAAGAAAATTCTGAGTGAGGAAAAATATAACGAGTTTAGGTTCGCATAGCATCGTAATCATAATGATCCTCCCTGTTATGATCATCAACATGCACCTGAACATCAACAACAACACCATATTACCATCAAAGTAATCATTGCTACCACAACATGACACTACTATCACCACCACGATCATCACAACCATACCAACCATAAGCAGCAACAACAATAACACCATGGCAATGGCAATGACCATTGTCATGACCATGACCAGCATCATCACAATCCCAATCACCATGAATATGATCACCAACACATACAAAAAGAACACGAAATATAGATCACTGTACAAACACCATGGTTATGACGTACACTACCACCACCATCATCATCGCAATTCCAATCGCCATGACTATGACCCCATTACCATATTACCAACACAAATAGATCACTACACATACAACTATAACACAACAAATAGATCACCATCAACACCATAGCCACGTCCTTACATCTCAGTGATCATCACCGTCACACTAACACCATCAGTACAACTATAACCACCATCACAATCACCAACACCATGTACACGACCAAGACTACCACCATGATCATGGCCATCGACCACCACTATTTCCATTTTTATTACCACCACAACCACGACTACTACTGCCGTCGTTATCACAATAACATCACGATCCAACCCTCATCACCAAGTTAATGTTTTGTTTGTATTTTAGTTCACGTTCATACCCTGACTTGACCTCCTTCCCGGTAATCTGTCCAGTTTCTTATATCTTTAGATGTCTTTAATTGGTACATCTCCACCCACTGGTCCGCTTCGGAATTCCCCTGTGTAGCTATGGCACAAATTACATGTAACCTTCCCAAGTCGATTTCCAAATATGATACTTCCGCTCGATCTTCTGCGGCGCACCATGAATATTGTGCGGAGTTGAGCCTGGCGTTCTTGGCGGAAGTGTCGCTGTTTAACTGGGATGATGCCCGAAGCTGCTTATCAGGAATAGTTCTGTCCTCCATACCAAGTGCTTGGTCTTCGCATACAGCTAAAGGCAAAAAAAAAAAAAAAAAAAAAAAAAAAAGAAGAAGAAGAAAGAAACAGGCAGATACTTAGATAGACGAAGAGAGACATTCTATAGAAACGAACAAAGGACAGAAAAAGACAATAGAAATAAACAGAGGGACAGACAAAAATAAAAGCACGAATAGATCAAGCTGGAACAGAAAGAAAACAAAACAAAACAAAAATTCCCACTAGCAGTCAATCCCGAAGTTAGCCAAAACTATGGCAATCGAAAATGCAATGAGATGAATTTTTTGTTCCCAATTTGCTTTCTATTACGACTGCGAACTTTTTAAATATAATTTTTCTTTAATTAAACATAAAACTAAACATATGCTGATTGAATTCATTTTTTTTATCGCTTTCGTTTCCATTCAAGCCATCGACAGCTGTTATTTAAAATTTACTATACATATGTTAAAAGCAAGTTATACTGGAACTAGAACAAACTAGAATGTCTACATACACGAATCAGTATCCGAAGCACGCCAAAACCACTTTATATTACATGTAAACACTTTTGGTAGTACTGAGTGTGTATCTAATCGATTGCAAGCTACATTTATAATTAAAAATGTCAACCACCACAACAGGAAGTCATTTCATGCTCTGTATATTCGATGAAAATCGTAGTCATCTGCGGATGTCTGTTTTGTCCGTTAAGCAATTTAGCGTCATTTTGTCCAGAGCAGCCATAAAAGATAAAGCCTGGGAGGCCGAGTGTTTAATACTGCGTCTAATTTGCTCACGGCATGAAGTCCATTTGGCCTTGCGCAAGGTTGCAAAATCACCTTATCTTTTACGATGAAGCTGCCAAAATGAATATTTATAGCTTGAAGAAACTTCGCGAATGGGCGATGCTTTCAATTCATGAGACTGCTGCAGTTAGGCTGCCACTGTTCAACTTTTCTTGGAATACAACTATATGTACTAATAAATGTGGGTGAATATTGCATTGTGCCGAATATGTGGCTGTCATGCATATCCATCAAAACACAGCCTCTAAATTATGTTCTCAATAAAAATACTCGGGCTCAAGGACGAGTTTAAACTAATAATTAAGTCAGAAGCTCCAGCTTACCTTCAGCAGTTCGAGGCAGGCAGACGAGTACTATAGCCCAGAAGCCACACAACAGACGTGCTTTCATATTGTACTGATATTAACTCTCAAGTGGTGGCTCACGATATCTGTTCAGCTTGGTTTCCTCTCGTATAAATGAGTATTTGCGACTCCTTCAAGACAAAATAGTTAGTTCATATCCAGATAATTTCGATGGTACTTATGTAGAAAGTCTCAGATGTCCTTTTGGGCAAAACGGCTCGACAGACAAGACCATTAGTAAACAATGTTCAGTTTAACCTGTAAACATTTTACAGAGGTAACATTTTACGTCACGTAATACCAAACTATAAAAAAGAAACGAGCAAAAAAAATTAGACGTACTTACCACGCAATCCCGACAAGAAGGCAACGGAGTAGGAGTTGTCCTTTTCGCTGATTGTCAGAATCGTAATTATCCATATGGTTTGACCTGTCAAATCGAAAGTACGTATAATGAATATTCACAACCAACTGCTATTAACAAAAGTGAATAATCGTGTTATAGTCGAGTAGTTTAGCATACCATACTTTTTGTTTATTCATAATCACGCGTCAACGTCGGGCACACATGCAAACAAACGTAGTTGGATCATTTACCTTGGGCTTTCCATAATCGAGACTCATGCTCGAAAATTGAATAAGCTGCAAGCATGGCAAAATAAACCGGCTGAAAGTCCGATTAAGCCTATTCTCTGTAATTTGTTCTAGAAGCTAATGACCTAACCTCTTCCATAAATGTCACACACATTGTTACGGAAGACTGAGCTTATCGGGTTGTAAAGCTTCCTTTATACATAATTCCCATAGTGTGAAAAAATAACAATATCAGCAAAGTTTGATAAACGCAAACTAAATATACTGTGGATAAGAATCAAGAAAAGTTTGAAACAAAGTAAAGCCAACTGTGCGAGAGACACTATTAACCGCTTGAATGGCCCGGCCGCGTGCTCAAATTGCCGAGAGTGGCGTTGCAGTTGAAGCAGCGGTACGGGAACGCTGATACAGACCGACAGCAGTTTCCCTTTGGAGATAATTCTTGTTGTCGCTGAATAAGGACAGATCAATGCTTTTTCAACAACGTTTGATTAAAGGTTGAAGACTCAGGCCTCACTGAAACTTACTCGACACAATCGTCATGTTTAATTTGCCAGCCTCAAGGCAATTTAGAATTCGACGATACGGGTTAGTCCAGAGGCACGTCCCTACACCTTTTTATTTTAAAATGTTTCATTTTCGAAAACCTCCAAGAACCAAAAACTCCGCTGTCAAGTCATCCCTTTAGTGTGGACGGAAGGCGAAAACGTATTGACAAAGATACGTTCTAAATTGAAAACATGTTAGATAAATATTGAGAATGAACGAAGGTTAACAATGAAGTTCGTCGTATAAATTGGAGCGACATTTAACGTTGTCAAAGAAATTGACGAAGCTAATGAATTATGACCCATGAAACAATTCCTCTCGTGTGTGATTGGTGAAACGTCACACGTGACCCAATAACATCATTATCAATTGCAAATTATCGAAATATTTGAAGGATAATAAAGACAAAAAACTGCTTCTGGCTTCGGAAATATACACAGATATTTGTCCTTGGACATTTTATCTGCTCCTCAAAACAAAAAATATCCTCGGCCAAATGTTCGTGCACATTTGCTCGCCAAAGTAGTCTACTGCTTATTTACATTCGAGATAACACCAGGTCAAATAGCAAACGTCTCGAAAGATCCCTGCCACATATTTGGAGCTAAAAATGTAGAACAGTTTATACACATATCGAATGCACTGTAGAAAACCGCACCAATCATAACATGTCACAGGAAAGATACGTAAGTTAAAAATGTGATGATTTCTCCATGTTATTTGGAAATTTTCGAACAAGGAAACGTTTCCCACAATACACTATATACATGCATATAATTGTATACATATACGGATAATATAAAACTACGGCAAACCAATTTTAAACATAGCATACATTAGCAAAAGTTAATAATTTTAATGTCAGAAAATATATGTAAAAATAACTAACCATTAGCTAACATAATTTCTAAAATATATATCTAAAAAAACATGTATAAATACAGCTGTTTGCGAAAAATGTGGGTAAATATGTTATGTAAACGGCCCCTAATTTATTGTGAAATTTGTTTTTCCATGCAACCATTGGTAACCAGCTATCTCCACAGTGATATGAAAAAATATCGACAGGCTATCTAGAACTATTTATCGCTTCCCTTGAGAGCTCGAGATAGCGGGGTTCTATTGTATTTTACAAACGTCTCATAAGAAAGGTTTTCGCAGTAGGCTACGCTTTGAAGTAAAGACAACAGACATGGCCAGCTATAACGCAGTAAGCGGTCACGTGGTATATGTAACGGCTCATTCATCTCTTCTCTCCTGAACTCTTTCAGGAATTCAAGAAGATAGTTCGGGTGATACGGTGTTAATAAATTTAGTCTGCCAAGTTCACAATACTGTGTGGCCTATATCCTCGTATTTTATACGAGAAATGTAAATTATTGAGTAGTAACTACAACGCAGAGTAAATAAACGGAAATGCGAAGGTTATAAATTGTCCTCGACTTTTCTAAAATGTATTAGCCATTTCTGTGTGCAAAATGTATCAAAATTCACCCAAACAAGCGCACAAGCACATTAGTAAGTATTCCAGATTTCAGCACGATTGGCCTATCAGGAATTGAATGATTGGCTTTCAAAAATCAGAAAAATAAACTTTAGTATGGAATGTGACATGGTGCGTCAGTTTCGTGCTGAAATGTGGAATTCTTACTAATTTGGAAGTGCTCTTTCTTGTGACATTGTAATAATATAGCACTATTTCAAAATAGCTAATGAGCAGATATAGACTGATCCAGTGCTCGTCCAATGAAGCTCTGAACCAGGAGATCGTGGGTAGGAAGGGTTTTCGTCCGAGGAGGCAACTCCAACGGTTTTTCCCTTCCGAACTTGTCTGTTTTCTACAGGTCTTCCACCAACACGGCCCCACCAGCTACAAGCTGAATTTTTTACCGTGTATAAACGTTGTGTGTGTGTGTAGCAGCGCTAAACTTCAGAGAAATTGGCGTAGTCACTAAAAGAATCCAGGTACTGCTGGATGGCTTCATAACAGAAGACATACTGATCCTGAAAATGCATAAATAGTACATTTTACCCAACGGGAATAAGAACACGATTCATTGAGCATTTATGAAATGTAGTCCATTCCGTTGAGTATTACGTTTTTCTAGCTTACGAAAAAGGCTACCTTTTCGCCTCCTATTATATTACCATTCATCGATAGCTATTTCTTGTACTGGCTATTTACTCTATTTGTAAGTGTTTACTACTTCTTCAATAGATATGGTGACTACGTGCGTGTCCACTTCCATGGCAACGCGTATCTACCTCACACTTCCTCTGATAAACGTACCAAAGTCTCCACCGCCCCAGGCCTCTTGACCCGCAGTAGTTTGATTGACTGGAATACGTCCACCACTTGATCAAGTTTGAGCCGCTCAACAGCCGAGTAAATGGCGCAGAAGGTCCCACTGCGTCCCACTCCATCGCTGCACGAATTTGTATAACACAACAATGACGTCAAAAAATCAAAGAGCAGCGGTTGCGTGTAGTTGGTGTGCATTTAGTATGTAGACGGTATGTAATTGGTGTGTAGCTGGTATATAGTTGGTGTGTTTTTGGTGTGTATTTGGTGTGTAGATGGTATGTAATTGGTGTGTAGTTGGTGTGTAGTTGGTGTGTAGTTGGCCTGCAGTTGGTGTGGTGTGTAATTGGTTTTTTTGTTTTCTCTTAGCAACACGCAATGCGGCTGTATATTTTGCACGTTATTTGATATTCGAACGTTACTGTATCCGTAGCTTTTACAGACACCACTTAATCATTTCAATTCAAAGTTAACTTAAAAATACAAATTCTCCCAACCACTCAAGACAACATTTATGAGTGCTGTTGTAAGAATTAATGGTTTGATCAGCTTTCATCTGAGCGAGCTATCAAACGCCAAGTTATCCTTACCATGTGACATATTTCTGGCATGAACATTGAAGTTTAGCACTCTTTGGAGTGAAAGGGTGGTGCTAAAATGATAGCCCAACTTTTGAAAGGCACGTGCATAGATTTATCGAGATGGCCTATGGTCAGAGAGCTTAAGGACAACAGACACAGCGCACAAAAATCATAACAGACACTTGAAAGCTAAACCTCACCTGCAGTGAACGACGACTGGAGCATTCCCCGAGCGCTGCTGGGATATCTGAACTGCATTCATCATGTCCAGCAGTCCTCCGTAGTTGGCTGGAACGGACTTGTCGGGCCAGCAAGTGTGCTGGTGATGCATTATTGTTAAGCCTTGACGCGGATTCTGTAAAATAACAAAATAAAAAAAGAAAGACGTGTGGCATAAACTTAAGTACCCAAAATGCACTTAGAGCACACAATAGAGCACTTTCAAAGCTTGGCAGATTAGCAATTATCCTCAGACTAAATGATAGGTTTTTTTTAGGGAAGGCTGTGATAATTAAGTCGCAGATCATTGGAGCTAAGAAGGAAGACAAACCTTGGAACTGAGCACTTTGAAAGTCCTTATAACAATTTCGTCTCGGTTCTCTTCTGAGACGGATTCCACGATAACGCTACCATAAGTTGCTGAACGAGCTGACGGCCAGTACTGGGGGAAGTTCTGTCGATATTTAACAAAACGAAATATGACGAGACAGCTGATACCCTTCCATAAGACAAAACTAGATAGAAATTATTGATATCTTGAGAGGGTGGCACGGAGTTAACACGAGGATGATATTAGGGTGGTCATGTAAATCGTTATTAGTGTATCTTGTAAATGACAGATCGCAGCACCGGGGATGTTCCCTAACTCCTTTGCAGGAGTTCTTTAAAGTCCCTCCCGTGGGTTAGTAAAAGTTGCGAGACAATTTCTTCACCCAAGAACAGAGGGTAGCTCAGATAGGAAGAGAGCTTTTCTCCCTTACGGCTCCGGGATCAGGTCCTCAGCCGAAAATTGAATCCGGCCAAACTCGTGAGAGACCGACCTCCTCGGTTATCTGAGTAAACCACAAGATGGATTTTAAGATTATCTTACATAAATTCGACAGCACTTTCGATTAATTTCAATCTAACCTCATTCCCTTCTTGCAGGTTATTCAGCATCACAATAGTGCCAATCTTGTACTGCAGAAGCATGAGCCAGAAATCCTCAATGGTTGACTCAAGGGGGGCTTGGGTCATAATAAACGCATTGCGCTCCCTGAAAGCCTGCAAAAAAGATATGCATTCCACTTGTACTCTCACCACGGCCTTTACCTAACATGGCAATACTTTGTGAGAAACTGGGTGTACAAGCAAAGACTTTTCCATGACTTTTAAAATATCTCAAAACAACGAGCAAAATGCCCTGGCAGCCAAAGATTTTGATGTATGCCACAGAACTCGCATCTAATTTATATAAAAATCTGAAATTCCACGACTTTGAATGATCTGAACACATTTTCCTAAATTCCATGACTTTTCCAGACCTTGAATACAAAAATTTCAAATTCAATGACTTTCCATGACCATGTGAACCCTTAAAGCATAGCATGCGCTGCATCCGAACGCGTAAATTGTTGTTGTTGTTGTTGGCTAGAATAACAATGAACAGGAATGTACGCTTACACACACTTGGAGCATCAACAGCAACAACTAAATATATACATACGTCGACGAACGAAGCGTTAATGTAACCCTGCTGCTCTCCGACTCTCAGGATCACTCGAGAAGAGTCCACTAAAAAAATATCAAAGCAAAAAACAAACAGAAACATTAATCACTCTCCGAACACATTCTTTGCGGTATCCAGCACATCCTCATCAACCTTACGTTCTATATTTACCGCTTTGTAGTTGGTGTGTAACTGGTAACTATGTGGTTGACGTGTTGTTGGTATGTAGTTGAACACATATTTTACGGTGTCCAGTACATCCACGTCAAGGTTACGTTCTATATTTTCCTCTTTGCTGCAGAAAAAGATCAAAACTATAGTTCTTACAAGGAATAATAAAACCGTTTTCAGATGACTGGTCGAAAACCAAACCAAAGCAAGTACATCGCCATCATAGATGCTGTAAGGAACGCGTCAGCCAATCGGAAGTCAGAGCAATCGGCGTTTGATAGTTTACTTTGAAGAAGAAACCAAATAGAAGTGCGAGAACACTTTCTTACGTGAGAATATTGTAATCAGGTTTTCCTTTTGCTCTTGATTGGCCAAAATTGCTGCTAAACATTTTTGGACCAATCCAAAAGCGAAGCAAACGCAAAACCAAAGCAATAACACGATTACTTTAGACAGTCATCAGAAAACGGCTATAGCACGTGGTCCAGAAATGCACACAGAACTGAACAAAATAGTTCCAAGACGTATCCGCTTAGAGGTCTCCTTACGAAACGTAGACGAGGAAACCGCTGAATCGGATGTTAGTTCATACGACGATTCTATAAAGTTATCTTTTTCTCTCAGTTATTTGCTTGGTTGTTATGCTACCAAATCTAATCTTGCATGAAATTGATTAGTAGGCTTTAACATGGAGGAAAATAATACGTAGCTTGAATTTAATACTTACATGGTACAATACATGGAAACCTGTTCTTAGTGGCATTCTCCGCTGCTGGACCAATCTTACTGTCATCTCGTGAATTCTGGTGTGTCACAAATTCGAGGCGCTAACAAGAGGAAAACAAATGCTTGGATAACTACATCTTGTGAATTTCCTTCGTTTTACGAAAGAAAAACTATATATTCACGCATTTGCTTGCTTTCAATTTTGATCTTCGTTACTAACACAAAATAGTGACATGCACGTGGTCCAGAAATGCACACAGAACTGAACAAAATAGTTCCAAGACGTATCCGCTTAGAGGTCTCCTTACAAAGCGTAGACGAGGAAACCACTGAATCGGATGTTAGTTTATACAACGATGAAACACATATTGAAACATCAAAAGCCCTTTCTTACTGAAAAATGAGATCGGTATTGAGATCTAGTAAGAAAAATTCGGCTGTTAATCACTCAGATTAATATAATTTCCTATTGTGGGCTGGTCCTTAGCATCACACGGCAATTTGTATAAAAACAAGAGAAGTGTAGAGATTGAAGCAAATCAATGATCAGTTCACAAATGAAAACAAAAAAACAAAAAAATCACGTTTGATGTCAAGCGTGCTGTTCTAATACTCGCGGTTTAACCAGTGAGATTGTGGAATGGTTACTCGTTCACCTGAATAGCGTTCAAGTTCACGATAGAGCTGTCATTAGTTTCATGCTTTTATGTCTGCCTTTGGTTCAGGTCAAGGAGAACTGTGTCATTGAATTTTTTACCTGGAACTGTTGTTTGTATCCGTTATTTCCTCGACTGTTTTTCAATAACTTGCTCATGGTCACACGGAGGTCATGAACGGGGACTTCTGTATTTCCGCAGGTGAGCGCTTCAAGGATAGCATCGTGAATGAACACATACTGTTGCTATAAGAAAGAAAAACACCGACTTTAAAACCAACTATTTACAAAACAGTTTAGATCAGTCTCAAAAAAAAAAAAGAAAAAAAGAAAAAGGGAAGAAACAACAGCAACAACAACACAACTACAACAAACGGACAAGAAACAGGAATACCAACCGCGCATGATCATAAAGATTACAATATAATGCGTACGTTTACTGGCTGAAAACAACGTCTATATTTTTGAGAACAACCAAGGGAATAAACTGATGGATAAAATGTGTTGCCCTAAGCTTGATGCTAAACGCTGTAAGAATTGTGTAAGCATTCCATTGTAGACAAATAGACAGATATAATGTATTAAATAAATAGAAAAACAGGTATAAAAGGACAATACGATGGAAAACTAGTAATTGGGAGAACTATTTTTGTGCTGCGCCGGCACGCGGAGAAAAACGTATGATAATGAATCGATTCCAGCTCGATGTGAGAAGTTTGAGCTAACGTTTCAATCGTTAGCCTTTCGTCGGATCACGTGGCTATAAAAGGACGATGACCTGAATGATTGCATGATTGACAAATTAAGATACAAATCTTACATCTGTCTGGACCATGTACGGTCGATTCTCTCGAAGTGTTCGAGTGTAGTTAAAAATGTCGACAGTCTTTAGATTCTTCGCCTGTTCTATCATGGCATCAATCACAATGTACGTCCCTGTACGACCCACACCAGCACTAAGAGATGAAGAGAGAGAAAAAAAAATACTGTAATAGCGAGACTTCGGCGTTTCAACTCTCATGGTCTGCTTTTCTTAACCCTTTCACTCCCAAGAGTGATCAATTTCAATTTTCTCTTTCAGTCTCTCACCAGGGATATATCATAAAGTATGGAGAAATTGACTTTTGACAGCTTACTCAGATGACAACTGATTAAACTATTAATTCTCACTACATCACTCATACATTTTGTTCTTAAAGGTTGGGAGAATCTGTACTTTGAGATTGGGAGTGAAAGGGTTAAAAAGGGATATCCCACTACAAAAACTGTTTCATACTGATACCTACAGCAAATCTATAGCTGAGTTACCAAGAATGTTAGTACTGGTGAGATACAGTTTTAGACTGCAGTGTATCCGTAGAGATAAAACGTATAATGAGTCCACTAAAAGTTGATGTGAAAAGAGAAATGCCGTCTAGAAAGCTAAAGCTGACGTTTCGAGTGTTAGCCCTTCGTCGGTGCAAGTAAGACACTATTATGGGATAGAAAAGAGACAGAGAGAGGATGAGGAGCACTGACCTCGGAGGAAACTGCTGTGTTAGATAATTCTGTACATTGTACACAGAGATTATCAACGCCTCACCTGCAGTGCACCACAACTGGCCCGCTGTTAGCAGGTTTCCATGAACGAATTTTCCTTCTGAAGGTCAGCACGGCCGTGGGGCATCGTGGGACTCCTTTGTCGGGCCACGAGATGAAATGAAACTGGCAAACTTGGCGAGATACACCGTCCTACAGAAACAACAAGAAAATGAATACAAGTAAAAAATCTATACTTTGAAGCTAGTGCTAGTGCTTCCGCTACGTCCATCACTGGTACCGTTACTGCTCTGCTGCTATTTTTTTATTGCTACCGCTGGTAACACTACTGCTGCGGAAATACGTTTTGCAGCCGTGCGGTAACCTTAGTCTTGAGTCAGTGGTCATTGCACAAAACTGTGGTTTCGCAGTTCAGTGTATAACGCTCGTAAAACCTCAAAACTTAGCCAAGGAACTCAATACTAGGACTCAATACTCCACTATAAATTACTTCAGTGCATTTTATATAGCGCAAGTTGTGTACAAGGAAAACGGGGCTTGCATTTTACCCCTACGTGAACCAAGTTACATAGTAATGGCGGCGAACGCTGACCAACGGAAGTGACGTCAAGAACGTATTTCCGTGGTGTCCTGCTTCTGCCAATGCCTCCGTTGCTACCACTTTACCAGTGGTGGGGCGGCAGTTATAGTGATAGCAGCAGTAGCAGTAGTAGCAAAATTTACAAATAAAAGCTGTTGACTTTACAGCTCTCACCTTCTTCACCACAAACGTCCTCACGAGGTAGTCAGCAAACACTTCCTCTTTATGGAGTGTCACAGTCATAGACCTATAATCTTTTGTAGCATCAGGCCAATATTGGGAGCATTTCGCCTGGTAAAGGACAACGACATACTGCACATTCAGCGTTTATTATTAAGTTCTGAGGTGATCCGTGATGTACTTTATTGACTAATAATTTTATAAAAGAAGCCTCGTGGTTTCCCTACGATACTTTACGCTATTCTACGTTTTAGAGTCATGGCTTATTAAGCATGTCAGTATGGCAAGAATTGAGGTAAAAAGTGAAGTTGAATTCACGGCTCTTTGGCCATATCAGTGTCGTCAGCACCAGGCTCATGTATGTCTGACCTCTGATTGATTAGCCAATCATAAAGTAAAAAACGTATATTGTAAAAAGTTACTGCTGTTGTTGTTGTTACACTAGACAAGTGTTAATTTCCATGTGATTCGTTTGACTCACAGTATGTCTTTTTTCCCCTTGACTGATGCATTTTGTTAACGCAAACGATACCAACTAGTCTTTTAATTGTTTTGTTCGTACCTTGCCTTGCTCGACCAGGTTTGTGAGCATGACGATTGAGGTGCAGTTTTGTTGCCAAACCATAAGCCAGAAGTCGTCTAACGTTTTATTTGTTGGACCTACATCACCGGTGGCACCAACGAAGACTGTTAACATCGTAGCAATACAAGTAACTACAATCGAGGATAAAAGCACTAGGAACAAATGAATTAATACATACCTTGTGTAGCAATGTACGTGTGTGGATTCTTGTCGAACCCCTAAATCAGTGAAAGGGGCAATCAGCAAATAATCAAACAATTATAAACTAACTGAATCAATTATGTCAAGAACTTGAAGTGCAGATATTCTTGCACTGGATAAAACCAATACAAAAACAGAATAAAACAATATAAGTTAATCAACCAAACAACCGAGACAAGAAAAACTACCTCAAAAATTTAGAACAACAAAGATGGAATTCAAGTTGGAAAAGAAATATACGAGAAATGTTCTGGGGGTATGGTTGAAAGTATAACTCCTCAGTATAGTTTTGTCCAATTCCAACGCTATAGAAATCATTCTATGGCAAAGAAATTCCACAGCTATTATGGAAATATTTTGGAAGTAAGGAAAGGGACAATACGACAAAAAAGCAGCGACTTTCCCCACATTATGTAATGAAAACAGTCATCCTCGGTGGTCTAAGACTAAGAAGACAGTATTCCTGTCTCATGTGATCAGAGTTTTGGGGTTCAAAATAGCTCATTGGATGAATTAAAGAATACAAATTGTAATCATAACTATCAATAAACTTTAATAGTCAGAGAGGAAGTGCAATTAAAAGAAATGGACTCACTGGAATGTAGCTGGCGTTGATGTAATCGTTCTCCTCGTTAGAGTACATGGTCTCCAAGATAACTCGCGAATTATTATCTGAAACATCCGAAAGAAGAAACAAATAAAGAAACAGTCAATCAAAAATAATAATCACAGCCTGCACGTAAGTAACGTTATTTCTAAGTAAAAAACGAATCGACTACTGTTCCTCGGAGCTTATACAAGGCGCGATTTTTTTGTTTACATCTCTACACTTGTATATCTATTTAAAATAACGTCGATAATTTTGAAGAACCGAAAAACAAGACCGAGAGGTCTGATAGAATATCACATAAAGTATGTTTAATCAAACGTATTTCTCGTGTTATGATGTCCGATACAATAGTTACTAGCAGTGATGGGCTTGATTATACTGCTGCAGAAATGACTCGCCTCGCTCTCGCTACCACGAAACATACTGAGAAGTATATATATATATATAGCCCTTTGCAAAAATTTTGAGCCCTCAATATATACCACTATATACAAATATCGAGTGCATTGTGGGAAGAGTTCAACTGGAAAATTTTCTTCCCCAGCCGAATAACGAGGAGGAACACGCAGTAATCATTGCATTTTGAACTTAAATATCTTTCTGGTAATATATTGTTCTGATTTGTGCGGTTTTTGTGCGTTTTTAGAACCATTACCTTCCCACAATGCACTTGATATTTGTATATAGTGATCTATATTGAGGGCTCAAAATTTTTGCAAAGGGCTGTATATATATAAGGCATATAATTTATCAAAAACGGTTTTGGGTCGCGAACAACTTTGAGCTATGTTTACACGAATGGGTTTCAGCTCGATTTCGATGCGCTTTCATCTCCCGTCTGCACAACAAACAAAACAAATGCGCACAAAGAGAAAGTTGAGAAAGTTTTCTGGAAAGAAACACGTACATGTCAAAATGTTGGCATAGCGGTTCCTCGATTTGTTCTCAGGCCTCTTGGCGATAGAGTAAGACCTCTTTATCAGACCCTTGTCCAATGACTTTAGGAGAGCAACAAAACAGCACTCATTAGAAAAATTATAGGGAAACATATTTTGAATGCTCTATTACAATGCCTATTGGAGCTCTTTTCGGATGACTGTCGAAAGAAATCGTGTAATTGTTTTGGTTTTGCGTTTAAAGCCACGTTTCTGAATTGGCCCAAACAAGTTCGAATGTATTATCTTGGCCAACCATTTGCAATCTTCTCACGAAAGCAAACAAATGGCGAAGGCGCCGGGGTTTCCTCGCACTCACCCTGATGATTGGATTCTTCTTCACAGTTAAACCAAACAAAATTTACTGGTTTCTGATTGGCTAAAAGTGTTTCTGGCAGCCTCTGTGACTGACGGTGTACTTACTTTGGTTTTGGTTTCACGAAAGTCTTCCGAAAAGCCCTCTCTAAACACATTATTTACAAAGACTGACAAAGTGTACAGCAGAGAGAGACAGATAGAGAATGATTACATTGAATTCCCCCTTCAGGCTGACGTTATCATTCTGTTTCATTCGGTTTGTGTAGTCACTAAACCCGAGTACAGCGATTGGTTGGTGATCACCACCATCGTCATTTGGCGCACAGTAGACACCTTCTAATGCCTTGTTATCTACAAACGAGAGGACACAATCAAGAAGTCAACATAAATATAAAAAAATCGAAAGAAAATCGTATTTGACTCCATCCTTCCAAATCCTGACTCGCTCTAAAGCAAAAGAAAAAAAGAAAGAAAAAAGAAAGACAGAAAAAAAATCTCAAAAATGACGTCTGGATTGAATGACCAATACGACGTTTAAAATATTAGGTGATGTTAATTTCTTGCATTTTTCAACCATTTCACTACCAAATATTGATTCAAATCTTTCTATTATATAAACCAACTGGATGGATAACAACATGTTTAATCATATATAAAGTGATATAAAGTAAGCCAATCTTGAGAGATTAGCACTAGGTATATAACCTAGGCCACCGTAAGAATTATGCTTTCGTGTGTTACTTGGTAGTAAGATATTTCTGTGCAGCGCTTTTACGTGATTGAAATTACCGACATAATCAAGCAAAGAGACACCACTGAGTGAAGCACCTGAACACGCTGGCTCTTCTTCGGGAGGCTGCTCAATGTTCAGATCCTCTGTTATTACTTCCAATGACACTTCAGGGACCAATGGATTAAGTTTGTAAGGAGTATCTTTCTTCTCGCTCCTCTCGTTCCTCTGGTGGTTTCTCCGACGTCTGTAGTGCAATACAAAAAAAAAATGTCTACCCCCTCTTAAAGCTCGCAATAAATAAATAAATAAATAAATAAATAAATAAATAAATAAATTGATTAATTAATTAACAAATAATAAATAAATAAATAAATAAAATAAAACAAAACAAAAACACATAAACACACTGTCAAACCAAAAATGGGTTCTCAAATCATAATATAAATACAGTCTCACTATCCGTTTCAGAGAGGTGTCCGTCTTAAAGAGAGTTCAGTCGGAGTAAATTACTGAAGAAACGAGAGGACCGCTCCTACCAGGTGTCTGTCTTAAAGGAGTGTCTGTTATGAGGGAGTTAACTGTATGGGCAAATATATTTATCGTATGATCACATACATACGTAACGGCCTTTCAGTTATAAATAGTAATCGCGGCTAGAAAAACAGATTGAAGCAATGAAGGTTACCTTCTCCAAACGAGGAAAATTAAAAGCGGCACTAGAAACAGCACAAAAGCAATTGGCACTGCCACAGCGACTGGGGAAACTGGCTCAGATTTCGACGGCTCGGTTACTCCTTCGTTTACTGAAGAAAAGAACGAAATACAATAGAGATCATTGAACAATGTGTTTCTGCGATGTGGCTTATTAATTCTAAAAAATCTCAACGTAAATAACACATATTAGTCGATGATCATAGGAAAAACCTTACCATCGTGACGATTATGACAGACACAAAATATTTTAACGTTGTCATCACAATAACCGCATAAACAACAAAAACGTCATCATCATTGTCAACATCATTATCATCAGCGTCGTCATCAAGCTGTCCTTATCATTCCTCATATCCTCTTTCTTATCACAACTATCACATTCATCAAAATTAAATTAAATGTCTGATTTTGTCCGTTATTATATCCATGAACAAAAATCAACAGGGAAAAAGTCAAGAGTAGAAATAAGGAACAAGCAATCACAGAACAACAAATACAATTTCGTTTAGTTTACAAATACGCACCTTTTGACACAACAACATTAGCAATCAACTCTGGCTCTCCCTCAAGGACTTCCTAACGAGCAAAATTCATGAACGCAAATTAGCTTTAAAAGATGTAGAAGAGAAGAATCGCCACCAAAAGTCACAATGAAAAGCATTAAAGTTAAAAGGACTTGATCCTCAGAAAAAGGAAACATAAAATCAAATATATAATATACCCCTAGTGTCCTTGATACGATAGCTCTTTCATAGACACTATAAATTTCCCCCTTCTCCAACTCCACATTTTCGTAATCCTTGACGCTACTTCCATCTCCGATGATAACAGACGGCGACGACCAATCAACCGAATCTGCGTTGATGGCTACCGCGATGTAATAGTCAATGTTGTTGTCTTGCGAGTATTTGTAGTTCCCCAAGTTTAAATCCGGTGGCAATCTCTTACTTTCTCCGCCGGTCTTATGGACGATCACTTGGTATAAGCTGAAAATTAGTAAAAACTGATTGGAATAAATCCATTTTTGGGTATAAGTTTCTTTTTAACTTTCATGCTTACAATTTCTGATAAAACATTATTATCACCCATGGCAACATAAACTCCATACGAGTTGCCCAAATGATTTATTTATAGAATCGGTTTGTCTGACTACGGATACTTCACGCAAAAAAAAATAGCCCTAGACCTCTGCCTAGACAGGGTCGTTCAGCCGAGTAACTCTACACTGTATGTGACACTAATCCTGATAAATACAAAGAAAAGTCAACTATTTTGTAGCCAGTTACCTTATTTCGCCATTGAGATCACTGGCCTGCCAGAGCATTACGTTTACTGCTGTATCTTCTGTATTAATCCGTGCTACCTTGGCTACGCTGAGAGGCGGAGGAACTGAAACAAACAAACAAACAAAAACAGACAAACAAATAAACATGCATGCATACATACACACATACAGTCTAGTGAATGTTTATCACACGGATCACGTATGATTCGTTCTAACAGCTTTTAAAAAGCTTATAAGCAATTTTAATATACAAGTCTGCAAAAACAGAACTTATCTTTTTCTATTTTTTTCTGTGTTCGAATTCAAACGGACTGAACTTTTTCAACCAAAATGGATTAGGTAAAAGAAAAAAAGTGGCTGTCCAATTAAATGGGAGTAATTATAGTAAGCCTTCAAACCACGTTGACAGCAAGCGCTACTTCGCTTTCGGAGCTGACCAGTTAATGTACACTTCCGTTTTGAAACACGCTTATAAAAATCCGGCAACACAAGGTTTGTTTGCATGTAAGTACTACTAAACTGACGCTTACCATCTGTTAACGTTGATGCAGTAGCAGTATTGCTGAATGTTCCTTCGCCACACGTCGAGGTTTTGGCGGAAATACGAAACTTGTAGACCGTGCCTGGTATTAAACCAGTAACTGTGCCATGCAAAGGACTGGCTGGAAATTTCTTCTCGTTACTATCCTTAAAAGACTTATTATACGTTTTAGATCCTTCCCATTTGATCTGTCAAAAAACAAACACAAGAACGAACAAAGGAAAAAAATAACGGAGAAACAGTCATTATTGTCTGTTTACGTTATTGCCTTCACTGATCTGTCAGCCATACTTCAGGTCGAGTAAAATGTCAATTTTAGTAGCTAAACCCATATTTAGCATGACAAGTGAACATACCAGGAAACCTCTACGAAAAACATCGATATTGTTAAGATGGCACCGCTTGCCGAAGACTGACATCCATCACAATGGTAAGAAACGTTTACTTAATATTTTGAGGATTGTGGTGTTTTCAAGAACTTGCTTTGAACAACGCTTTTACAATAGACAAAGGCTTTAACTGCTCAAAATCATACGGAAGGACCAACTCACCGTGTATGACTCAATGTCATCAGCCAATCGATCCGGTTTTTTCCATTTGAGAGTCACTTCCCCGGATTTGGTTTCAGATGACACGACTTGAAGATCACGTGGTGCGGTTGGCGCTGTAAAAGATAAAGCAATCATGTCACTGGACCATCAATCTCAAAACATTGTACGATGAAATTTTCACCCAACAGACACACACACACACACACACACAGACGTACAGCGTTTCTCTTAAATTAAAATCAAGTTCGTTATTAAGGCATTTGGCAGTAAACCAACCTGCGGTTGTTCTTTCGACAGGAACACTATCTGGCCCAGGTCCAACAGACGTGTAAGCTTTAACTTTAACGGAGTACTTGTTGCATGGGGCCAAGTTTGTCAGCAATATCGACTCTTTGGTTGTGTTCGTTTGAACGACTGTAGGGTTCCCCCTTCGTACTCGTTGCTGTTGTGCGGAGCTGTGAGTTACTTCATAAGCAACAATTATTCCATTGCTCTCGTTAGTCGAAAGTGGTCGCCATGACACGTTAAAAGCTGTATCGTTAAACTCGTCAACTACAAGATCACTTGGCGCGAAACTAGGAGCTGAGGAGAACAAGATCAAGAAATATTACAACAACAATGAACAAACGTTCTTTGTTAATGTGTAAATTTTACAATTAGATCAAAGCATCAAGGCAGCTGTGAGCTCGCGAATTTGTAAGACTTTTAGTACTTGTAGTACTGTTTTTTTTTTTTTCTTTTGCGGGAGTAGGTTTTTGATAGAACTGGCTCAAGGCCACATTATAAAATTTGCTCAGTTTTAGGAATGTGGAAGTTCGCATCCGTTTCCGCGGGCTTCCACTATTGCTGAACTGCGTATTCGATTTTATAGTCTCACTTTTGAAAACTCTCACACAAGGCAGCATGCGGCCGCCATATCAGTGGAACTCGGAACACGAAATGAACCTGATCTTTGAATCAGCTTGATGTTATGTTATTTCACATCTTTCGCAGTGCCAATTTTAAAATGTCTCGCGAAGGAAAACTTTATGATCCAGACACAAGCGCGTGTCACACGGCTTTGTTGTCACAGTATTCAAACGTCCATAGCTCCAGAATTTTGCTTTAAGTCTTAAGGCATAATAGTTTTGAACTATCAGTGTACTGGACTAATAGGATACGTTACTTTTGAAATGGCTTTTTTATCACGTCACATGCAAACCAAGAATTGAAATACCTGACTAATTTGCATACTGTATGAACTTGTAAACATTCACCGGAAATGGATATTTTTTGGATTTTTTATAGCCGAGAGATTCAATATCTTTCGGCCTAGTATCTTCCAAGCCGTATTTACTGTCACTACAGAAAATTTGGCTTTAGATTTGTTTACGATATATAACGCCATCGGTGCCACTGATTGTTTGACCTTCATGGCACCGCGCCAAAATGTCGCAATAACAACGCAAAACACAGCAGAGTGAAACATAATCGATGTCAGAATCAATGGCCAAACAAACTTTGAACCCATGAAAACCTTCAAAATGAGAACACGTTCCGAACAAAAATATGGTCGCAAAAACTACGACAAAATCTTCCTTTTAAAACTGCGTTGTTCGACACACACTGTAACGCGACCTTCGTCATGCCCTAATTTTGGAAAACCGCAACTGCTTTATTTAGAAATCTATTATTGACAACAGATGGACATAGGGAGGTACAGAGTGATTTTAAAACCTCGCAATCCCACAAGTGGGATCGCGAGCTAATAAAAATAGAGGCATTCCCATATGACTGTCGAAAGTAATCGTGCGATTGCGTTGCTTTTGCGTTTGCTACGCTTTTGGATTGGTCCAAACAAGTTCGGAAGTATTCTTGATCAATCAGGAACAAAAGCAAATTAAACACCAGTAGGATCTTCTCATATAATCAAGCAACTGGTGATGGCGTTTCCTAGCACTGTTGATTGGTTTCTTCTTCAAAGTGAAACCACTGAAAACAAAACTTACTGCGTCTTATAATTGGTTGAAAGTGTTTCGTACAGTCTCCATGTGATTACTTTTTTGGTTTTCGGTTCTTGGTTTTCTACAATCGTCCGAAAACCGCTCCAAGCAAGCAGTGGGAAGAATAATAACACACACTTCCGACCTTCAACAAACGCTGGGAGCAACCAGCTGAAGTTCCACAAACATGAGAAGCCGGATTATTGTGCCGGTTGCTATTGGTATTGGTATTGGTATTAATATTGCTGTTGCTATTGCTGTTTGAATCTTTATCGCGTGCTTGATCTGCTGATGTTAACAGCGTGAAGTAACACCGTCATCCAAGGGTCGATTTCCTAAACCTAAAGTGTCATTCAGTCACAAAGACTGCATTATTTGACACTGGTTGTGACTCAAAGCTGAATCTTGCATTTAGACCTCCCATGGTGACAAATTCCCATAAGCGACCACTTATAGCCTAACAAAGGGTGGTCGCTTACAAGAGGTTTCACTGTACAATACATTCTATGTTCTTTTGAAATATCAAGGGTTCTGAATAACAAATTAAAGAAATTCTTGACGACTGCTACAGACGGCTCAATAGAGAGTGCTTCTAAAGATAAAAGAAATTGGATTAAATCCTCAAATTGGAACAGTTAAAAAAGCAAAACTAAGATATACTGTTGCAGTGATTTTTGTCGAGCTCGTGATTGATGCATTAAAAAATCACTCTTGTTCATGATTGACAAAGCTAAAAGTGTCCGATTAACTATTTTAGTGCAGGAATTTAGGCAGCAACCATACTCGAGAAAAATGGTAATATTTACCGTCCTCTTTCGTCTTCACAGTCTTCTCTACACTGTACGGACCAACTCCTTTATCATTTTTCACTTGAACGCGAATCTTATACTCAGTCCACTTCTTCAGCGAGTCCAGCTCAACTGTAAGCGTTGTGCTCTGTACTGTCTTCACTAATTTTGCCCCTCCGTCAGGTTGGTAGGAAATCTGGTATCCTTCTAATGGCCCATTAACTTTGTCAGTTGGCTTCTGTACGGAAAATTCAAAAGCTTGAAAATATGTAAAGATCCAAGTACCCAAAGACAATCCCCCTCCTCCCCCTCCCCCCCAAAAGAAAATGAAAACAAAACAAACAAAAACAAAAATAAAAATAAACAAACAAAATCGATTGCTCTGCACCTTTCTCCACTCGAATCTCTGCATTCAAACTATAGAATGACCGCAATTTCTCCCATTTGGTCTCGACACACCCTAATTGCTCGAGATATTAACTTCACACATGTACAGTTGTAGTACTATAAAACACACGATCACCTAAAGTATGTAGCATTGTCTTGAGAAATCCAACAAAGAGCAGAGCGAAGGACGATGATTCACAGCAGTGTTAACATTAACATGTCTCTAAAGACGCGGGCAGTTTTGACGGACAAGTAAACCGCGTACTATCGGATTCAACACATACCTTCCAGGTGACCTTTATCGTCTGAGATGACGTTGCCACCGGATTCTCGACTACTGGAGCAACTTCAGGTTCTGGTGCAGGAACAACAAATATCACAAAATCACTATATTCATTTTTCTTTAAGTCGTGGGTACCAAATACTCAAATCTCTCCAAATAACCATTACAAGTTTCTTGAACAAAAATTATGAAAGATTTTGATAATAGTAAAACAGTACAGTACAACCCAGGATGAATAGTTTCCAGCATGTTCAGACAACTCGGTTATTATTGAACTGCACAACAGAAACTTCAATCAATATCAGGTTCTAGCCTTAGCTACATGCATGATTATACCAGCTTCATGTTTCGCGATTACGATGCAATAGTTGATAGAACGTATCACGTGTAAAACAAAATAAGCAAACACCCAACAGACGACTACGTTAATGTTAACCTTTAAAATAAAACTGAACACGAGTTGCGTCATCACATGTTTATATTTACACCCTGGGGTTGACTTTATATCAAGACGTCCACGTCTTAGTTTATCAATCCATCTGTCGCTACTGGCATTAAGAAAAGCGGACAAAAATTAGCAATACTCGTAATCCGCTATTTTTGTTTGCTATGAAAGTAGCCGTTGACAGTTTATGGGCGCGCTAAGCATCCTGGTCTGCGTGAAGATCCCATTTGGCAGTGTATCGGTTCTCTTAAAAAATATCTTCGCCAGAGTTAACTTACTTGCAGAGTCTGTTTTAAAGTTCACCCAGTCACTCCACAGTCCTTCGCCAACAGTACTGACCGCGTGTAATCTCACCCTGTACGCTGTGTACGGAAGCAGGTCCGAAATCTGAAAGCTCGAAGATTGCGAAGGGGCCGTTACCGAAGTAACACTGCTTGAGCTGCCACTAATATGGTGTTCTATGATGAACGAAGAAATGGAGCCTTCATTGGAACCCAGCGCAGTTATGCTCCACTGTAGTGTTACGTTCTTTGATTGGATGTTGTTCACTTTAACTGAGGTAGGAGCAGCAGGAACAGCTGTGTTGAGCGAAAAGACCAAACTATCGTTAATTTGTCAACTTTTCATAATGATGCACATGTATCTACGACACAATGAAAAGTTTGTCCCTCGTGGGGAATACCGAAACCAAGAAAATGGTAAAAACTGCGTAAAACTAAAAATCTTACAGCGACGAAGGACTAACTCTCGAAACATTATACGTTAATGTATTACAAGTTTTACTTGTGTCAAGCCTTGACCATTTATTAAACGGTCTTAATCAAATACCATGCATTTGTAAAGCATGTTCTAGTTCAAAATGTTTTGCAAATTATAAACCTATGATTAACGTATTAGGCCGGTTTCAAACGTCGCGGCACTCCCGTGCCCAACTAAATCTAAAGGAGCAAAATCCATTGTTTTCAGACCTAATTTGCGTTCGGCACGGCAGTGGCGCGACGTTTGAAACAAGCCTTGATGGTGTGAACAACTGGACTAACATGTTAGAATCCAGAATCTTTATGGAATGCCCTTACATTGGAAAAATCCTTCTACTACTAATCGAAACTTGCACTCGTCTTGTATCAGGAACTCATAACTGAGGGCCAATTCAATCAAGTATTCTATTAAGCGGGACTACCATTCTAACATCGCTGAACGGACTTCAGATCTATATCTGACTAGCATTGATATTCTTACACAGTGTAACAGCAACCGCGGCAGACCGTGTGACTATCGTCTCTGACTTGATTCCTGCATAAAACGCAGAGCAGCTAAACGCCACCGTACATGCCACTACACGTGACGATGAACTTTCTCTCGTGCAGTCGTACTTTGCTGCAATGTCATCTACAGAGGTGAAGTTAACTCGCAGAGTAGAAACACTCACACCACTCACAGAGTCATCTGAGCGGATCACGCCAGAGGAGAGTGACGTGACATCTGTGTTACCAAGCCACCACTGCATTACGAGTTGAGACTGGGAGGTTACATTGCAGAACACGTCAACAAACTTTCCTTGAGCGAGAGGGAGGACCTTGTTTGTTAACGTCATTACTGGACGCAGGACTAAAGGAAATCAAAGCAGCAAGGCAGCTGTAAGCTCGCGAATTTGTAAAAGGACTTCATTTTGCGGAAGTAGCTATTTAATAGAACTGGCTCAATTCACCACTTCGTGGTGAACGCGGGCTTAAAAAAGTGTTATATAATAATTGAGAGAAAAGATTTATCGACGCGGTTTTCACGGGTCACGCGATCGCAGCACCCTTCAAAATAACAGATTGTACCTTTTTGACTCTAGAACTAAAAAGACCTGAAATAGTCCAGATGCCAATTTTGGATTGTCTAGGATTCATTTTGGCGAAGCAGGGGCAATTTGTTTTTTGGAGATTTGATAAGAGTTTGTATGCGGCCGCCATGTTAGTCGAACTCGGAACACAAAATGAAGTTGATCTGTGACTCAGCTTGATGTTTAGTTACTTCACATCTTTCGCAGTTCTAACTTTAAAATGTTGCGTGAAGGACCGATTTTAGTCGGCCGCGCGCGTGTACACGGCTTTGTTGTCACGGTATTCAAACGTCCATAGCTCCCGATAGATATTTTGTATCGACTCAGAATTTTGCTTTAAGTCTTAAGGCATGATAGTCCTGAACATATCAGTGTATTAGACTTATAGGATACGTTACTTTTGAGATGGCTTTTTATGACGTGACATGCAAACCAAGAATTGAAACACCTGATAATTTGCATACTGTATGAACTTGTAAACATTCACCGGAAATGGATATTTTTGGCCGAGATTCAATATCTTTCCGGCCTAGTATCTTCTAAGCCGTATTTACTGTCACTACAGAAATTTTGGCGGATACTAAACCAACGGCTTCAGATTTTTGTGCGATAACGCCATCGGTGCCACTGATTGTTTGACCTTCATGGCACCGCGCCAAACGGTCACAATAACAACGCAAAACACAGTAGAGTGAAACACAACCAAGCTCAGAATCAATGGCCAAACAAACTTCGAACGCATGACAAAACTTCAAAATGAGAACACGTTCCGAACAAAAATATGGTCGCAACAACTACGACAACATCTTGCTTTTAAACTGCGTTGATCGACACACCCTGTTGCGCGCCTTCATCATGCCCAAATTTGGAAAACCGCAACTGCTTTATTTGGAAATCCATTGTTGACAACAGAGGGAATAGGGAAGTAGGGAAGTAGGGAAGTAGGGAGGTAGGGAAGTAGGGAAGGAAAGTGATTACTATACCTCGCAAATCCCACAAAGTGGAATTCGCGAGCTAAAAATGGATTATTTTAATCTCCCTATTTTAGCACTGTCACTGATCATCACTAAAGTCCACAAAGAACAAAGTGAATATAAAATATCAGGGAAACACTTTGCAATAAACATTTTTCAGTGAGCAAGAAACAATTTTACAAAGAAGCAAGTTTTGGCGTTCGAACGATATGGTCACTGGACTGTTATGGTTCTAAAGTCACAAAGTCAAATGGACTCACCATGATCACATCCGTACAGGTCAATTCTTAGACATGGTCCAATGGCTGATGGTGTCCATGAATCTGCTATGACCCGGATGTGACGAGCCACAACAGGTACTGGGAACCAGTTAACTCGGACCCCGTTCTTGTTCACATTTCCATCAAAAGTCTACGGAAACGCAGACAATAAAATAGCGCTAAGCCAATGTCAATACGTAAAGTTAACAAGTACTTCCGGGAGAAAAATCAAGCACAAGGTGACGAGAAACAAATTGTCAAATAAAGATCGCAAGTGCGACTATTGGCATTCTCGATGACAGAGGAAAAAGAGGGAGTTGTAAAGGGTACATAATTACTAACTCCGGGAACTTTGCCAGCAACCTATGAACAGGCTTTGCCGCTTATTTAAGCAATATCATACCATCACTGAACCAGAGTCTTTCAGTTTGTAATCTTGCCAGCTTGCATTCAACGAAGAATCGTAGTTATAGCTGATTTTGTACGTCTTGACCCACTCGTCACTTGAATGATGACCTTGAGTGGCCACGCCTGTCACTGTTTTCACCTGACCAAGGTCAACCTGCAAAAAATGTGATACGGGTAGAAAGTAAGAAAAAGATGAACGCAGAGACATCACGTGACAAAGCAGAGACAAAGCCACGTTACATAGTGTTGTTAGATAGAAGAAAGACAAAATGCGCTTCTAGTACATTAGTCTATGTAACAAAATAACAGCTTTTAGATGATGAATGCCATGTTACATAGTGTTGCTAGAGAGAAGAACGACAACCACGTGTGAAAATACGCGTTTATAATAAAGTATACTAAGTCTACATAAAATCAACAGGTTTTAGAAGATGACTGGTGCAAGCAAGTTTCAGCTACCTGAAGGTATCCACCATTTTTGTCGGAGCTGCACCATGTCGACGTCTTGTACAACCGTCCGTTGGATGGGGTGTTCGTGTTGGGCTGAGCTGTGATCTGTGAATCTTTTATTGATTTAAGCTCCATACCCAAGGAAGAACGGCAAGCTAAAAGCAAGGAAAAGAGAGGAAAACAAAAGAAAAAGGATTATCGTTCTACCTCAACAACACCCCTTCCGACTTTCATTATGTGTTAGCGCCTCCAAAAACTTCACCAGCTACAAAATCAAAAGATTCGGAACACAATTTGAGACTAAAGTAGTACCTTGCGCTGTTCCATAAACCTCTACTCTGAGAAGGGCCCAGTTATGGATTGCGATAGGCCAGAAACGGATAAACTTGGCCCTTGGAAGACGAGAAACTTGGTTTTTCTGGACGTTAATCTTGTCTTTGTTGCCAATAAATTCCTATCGTATAACAGAAGATATACCCAATATATAACTAGAGGAAGTCCAAAACTATTATATATATATATATATATATATATATATATATATATATATATATATATATATATATATATATATATATATATATATATATATATATATATTGTAATGCGCGAGCATTAGGTGCTAGCAAGTATTGAGTTGAGTTCGTTAATCGAATGTAATGCGCGAGCATTAGGTGTTCACGTGTGTAAGTTTAGTCCGTTTGTTGTCCGTTAAGTGTTAGCGTATGTAGTAAAGTCCGTTAAAGTGGCGACTGATAGCGAATCGGTTAGCGTGTGTCTAGTATAAGAGGGATCACAAGCCGTTGGGGTACGAGTTTTGTACGAGTTTTTGTACGGGAGTTTGTACGAGAGTTTCGTATGAGTCATTTTGTATGAGTCGACGTACTGTTGAGAGGCTAATACAGTTGGACGTTGTTGAAGCTCTGTTTCCTGTGTTTGTGGACCCTGGGTACGTTACAATATATATATATATATATATATATATATATATATATATATATATATATATATATATATATATATATATATATATATATAATAATATATATATATATATATATATATATATATATATATATATATATATATATATATATATATATATATATATATATATATATATATATATATATATATATATATATATATATATATTATTATATATATATATATATATATATAGTCAATCCCGAAAAGGTTGTCCAGTCTGAATATATAAATATACAAATATATCTGTCACGTGACGACCTAAAACTATCGGAAATACTCCAGATGCTCTTGGTTTTATCATTCTAATGACTAGCAATCATAAAATTATATAAACATGCTGACTTAATGTTTTTCTTTGTCTTTATACGGTGTTTTTCAGTGGTCACGTGATAGATATGATTGCCTAAATATATATTTCAACTGGACAACCTTTTCGGGATTGACTGTATATATATATATATATATATATATATATATATATATATATATATATATATAGAGAGAGAGAGAGAGAGAGAGAGAGAGAGAGAGAGAGAGAGAGAGAGAGAGGATATTACACGGCGACGCGAAGATATGAATTCTATTTTCGAGTGGTAAAAACAATATTTTACGAACGAGCGCTTCGCGAGTAAAATATTGTTTTTACCACGAGAAAATAAAATCCATATCTTCAAGCCGCCGTGTAATTTTCTTTTTATTATATTAGACACGAGTGTTTTACGAGAAATTGCACAAACAACCGTGCAAAAGCGGGAAATGATGCCAACGATATCCTCACTAGTGAGGATATGGAAAATACGCCACTCGGGTCCCGGATGTAGTTTCGTATGGATTTTACTCACGGTATATTTTCCAGTAAAACACTCGTGTCTATATATATATATATATATATATATATATATATTAGTAACTATGTCCACGTTCACTTCACGACTGTTGCATTATTCAGTTTGAGTTAAAGTTGGACAACAAAGGCATCAGAAGTGTTATCCACTACACTCACCTTGTCCACACCATTTTCTTTGTAAGTGTTCCACGATTTGTTGTCCAATGACAAGTAGATTTTATATTTTGTAGTCCATTCTCGTGCACTACACTTTTTTCCGTTTCCTTTCGTAGCCAGTGTACAGATAAAATGAACTCCACCAAGATCCACCTGCAGGTAGTCTTTACGAGTGAATTTTTTCTCTGCTTCCCAAGCGCATTCCTCTACGCTAAACCTGCCATTATAGGGTCTGTAACGTTCATCATAAAAGGACGTCGCAGTCATGCTGTGATCAGGAATCTTGGAGCGATCTGCAATTCCTACAGTCGAGGTTTGGCAAGACGCGTCTGAGAGAAACAAAACAAAGTGCCGTTGAGCAAAAAGAAACTAGTTAAGACTAGACAGATAAATAGCCATACACAGTATTTATAGTCAGTCTCTCGAGAAAAGATTATTGAGGTGTTGAGATTAGCGGGCAGCATTAGTTTCTTTGTAGTAGATGACGCGTTTACACGTGTTCTAGTATTCGTACCAGCCGCTCCGTACAGTTCCATTCTCAGGCAACAAAGTCCATGGCAGGTCTTGGGAACCACACGAACGTATCTGGTTACCACGCCTTCAAACAGAACTTGTTTAACCGTCGTGTTGGTGTCTGCATTTCCCTGAAAATCCTGAAGAAGATAAGAAACACGTAACACTCTCAAACGTGTACAAAATTCATAAAAATAATTGTCATAATAAATACTCAACAACAACAACAACACCTCAAAACCTTAAAATTCAGTTTCTTTTAATCATATTTACCCTGATTTGTCCCCCTTCCTCATAATTTGTCCAATTTGTCCCATCTGTGGAAATTTTTAGCTGGTACGTCTCCAACCACTGGTCCGCTTTAGAATTCCCCTGTGTAGCCACAGCACAGACAGCGTGTAGTGATCCCAGATCAACTTGTAAGTACAGCGGTGTACTACTCGCTACAGCGCACCATGGCAACCCCACAAAGTTGAGCCTGGCGTTTTTGGCGGAAGTACTGGCGTTAAAAGACGACGAAGATTTGAGCTGTCCATCAGGAATTGTTTTGTTCTCAATACCAAGTGCATTGTCTTCACATAAAGCTGAAACACAAGTCGTACAGGCCTTAAGTTATCATTCTTGCTCGAGCTCTACTTGCTAATACGGTATGCAATATCTGATCCTGGCAGTTTCAGGAGATTCAAAAGCTGTAAAACAAGTCATGCAAAATTCAGGTCATCATTCTTGCTCTAACTCACCATGCTAATATTAATAAAGAAATATCAGCCATATCATAGTGCTATGCTTGTACGTAATAAAGCCGTCGGATTTCGCAGTCCAGAAACCACGAAATGTCAAATAATGACCTGACTCTCACGTCATGTCTTGCCCAAGGGCAGCAAATTCTGAAATAAAAGCAGCTTCATACGGTATTTGACTTACCTTTTCCTTACTGGCATCGAAAACGAGACAAATACGGCAAATTGCAACTTTTGAGTTTGCGGGCTGGGAATACAGCAATCTTAAACTGCCTAATATTTTACCCTTTCACTGCAAACGGGCAATTTCTCAAAAGGTAACAAATTAAAGACTTCACCATTCATATAAAAGCTCTCAGTACTGTAAGTATAATAGTATTTCTGTCGTTTTCGACCGAAATCCATGCCATGGTTTACAGCATGTGAACGCAGAGTTTGTCTGTTCTCAATACAGACCATATGCACACCGCACACAAGAACGCCAGAGTCTTACCTAAGATCTTGGCAGAGTTTTACCAGAGATTTTGGCAGGATCTTGCCACAATCTTGGCAGGATCCTACTGTACCTAACATATTTACAAGATCTTCCCATGATCTTGGCAGGATCTTCCTGACTGATCTTGGCTAAACTGTGACAAGATCTTGGCAAGATCTTATAGAGATCAGGCAAGATGTATCTAAGATTTTGGTAAAATTCTGGTAGGACAAAATCTTAGCAAGATGAATGGCCTAGTGCAGGCCATAAACCTTTACAGTTCCCTTCAAAACAAATTATTATTATTATCATCATCATCATTATTATTATTATTATTATTATTATTATTATTATTATTATTATTATTATTATCATTATTATTATTATCATTAATATTATTTTATTTATTTTTTTATTTTTTATTTAATTTTTTTTACAAAAGTATGAAAATTTTAGGATTGGAAAGAAATAACAGTATGATTATTTTTGATACAAAGCATCCGGTTCAAAGTTCTCACTTTCAATGCCTGGATTCACCAAACTAGAAGTGTAAAAGGCTTTCACGAATCCGGGAATAATTGTCTTAAACCCACATAAATTCACTAAGTTACTGGCAAGATCATGGTGGGTCTTACATGATCTTGGCAGCATCTTACCTAAAATCTTGACAGAGTTTTACCGACTTTTGCATGATCTTGCCATGATCTTGGCAGGATCTTACCTGAAGATCTTGGCAGTTCCCTTCAAAACACATAATTTTTTATACAAAGGTATGGGTTGGAAAGAAATAGTAATACGACTATTTCTGATACAAAGCATCCAGGTTCAGAGTTCTCACTTTCGGCCAGCTCTCCGGATTCACCAAAACTAGAAATAAAAGCTTTCACGAATCCGGAAACAATTGTCTCAAACACAGTCTATAAATTCGTTCAAGTGAAAACGGGGCCTTAGAGCACTTTAACCGCTACAATGTGGCAAGTTTACTAATGCATACATCCTATCAAAATAACAATACATTTCTAAGTGTTCGTAATTTTCTGACCTTTGCTTTGCGTTTGTGAAGTACAGTGTTGTTCTTTCGACTTTTATCAAACTGTCGATGAGATCTTCTGCTCTCCAGTTCAGCCACTCCACGTTGTTCATATGGCACATAATTAGTTCTTCGAAGACTTATTCTTCGGCTGCCAAATTTGGCTTCATACATCGCCCAGAGAATATGCTCGTAGAAGTTTAAAATCCTCTTCTTTTCGTCCCGACTCGATAACGAACACTCACAAGAATGAACTTTTGAACATGTGACTAGTCCCAGTGCCCCTCTGCCGTTCTTCTTCGACTTTCTTCACGAACATTTGACGGATTTTGACGAAAATTCAAGGACTGTTGGACCAGTTATAGATGACTGCAACGATTTTGAGAGGTAAAAGAAATGTGCATAGCAGTAATTGCCACATCTAAGTGGCTCTAATGTACAATTTTCTTGCTGTAAATCTTGACAACCACTGGCTTGGAAAATATTGTGGACGAAAAGTTAATGCCTCAGAGTTTTAAACCACAGGACTGTATACAGAAGAAACTGGAAAGACTAATAGCTTAACGGAAAACTTAGAATGTTTTACCCTTATTAACACATGACCCAAAACTCACCAACTGTGACCGAAATTCATCACGTCAGGCTTTTTGCCTGTATATAATTTTTTCGATGTTCCGTTCCATTTCTGACACTTAGAAATCCCGAGTGATAAATTTTCAGCTCATCTTCGTGTCCAGATCCTATTCCCACACTTAATTTGAATTCACACTAAATTTAAGCGCAATGTTCTTATTTTTAATGTTCACAATATTTAAAGTGTAGTTCAATTTTTGCATGCATGGGTGCTGCATACAAAGAATAAACAGACAGTAGAAAGGCTTGCAGTGTATCTGGTATATATACTACAGTATGTATAGATAGCAATGGACAACATTTCACCCTGCAACCTTATCAAAGCTGTAAAAATTAGTAATAATGTATGGTTGGGTGGCACCTAATGTTGTTTATATTCTTTGTAATTTCTACAGTCTTGATATTTTTTGTTTCCCAAAAACATTTTTATTAATGAGTAAACTTTGAATTTTTTGGTAACTACTATAAAGTCTTACATTCTCTTTCTGTTTGTTTACACTGTAGCTTTAATAAACTAGATTTATGCAAATGCCGCAAAAATGTAAAAATCCTCCTATAAAAATAAAGATGCAGCATGTGTAATCTGATTGGTAAATGGGGTGATAATACTGCATGCATCACAAACTGAAAACAGCACATGTATGTCAGTTTGATGTCACATGCATGATTCTTTTTCTTGTTTTATTTTTCCAAAATTATTGCTTGCCTTTAATAAAATAAAAATTATTTTATAATAATTGTAAAAAGCATTTGTCAATATACTAAATGTACAGTATAGTGCTACTGCACTGTGGTACTTTTCTCTCATGTTCTTTCAAGTCCTTCTTTTATTCGACATTGCGCACGTCCAACATATTGGCAAGACCTTGTAAGATCCCCCAAGATCTTTTAAGATTTTGTCAAACCTTGCCAATATCTTATCTTGGTAAAATCTTGCCAAGATGATCTGGTTCCAGAAAATTTTTGCTTCTCTAACAGAAGGTCTTGCCAAGATCCCACAGAATCTTGCTGCAATCTTGTTAAGATCTTACATGATCTTGTCAGGACATCTTGTTGAAGTCTTCATAAGTTCTTGCCAAGATTTTACCAAGATGGTTTTGCTAGCAATTAATAATTATACTACTGTACACTTGCAATATTCTAAGGGGCATTACACTAACTTCCCAGCTAAAGTGTGTGAATGCCAGCTAGCTCAAAATATGTTTCACATACTATCTTATTTTACTTTTGTCAATATTTTCTGGACAATTCAATTGGGGTTACTGGAATCACCACAGAAGATTGGTTGAACTCAAATCAACCTTTTTGAAGAAAAAGTGGACAAACAAACAAACAAAAATAAACAAAAATAAAAAAATATAATTATATAATAAATGTTCCCAGCTTTTTGTTGTCAACTCTAACTGTGAACATCTCTCCGATAAGAAAATATACAATCCCAACTGATATTGTACATTATGTTATGTTAGGGATTACAAATTGGTATCTCATTGCTGCACCCTATTGCAGCTGTTTTCTACTTATTGCCGGAGCAAATTACTTAATAGACAGTATAGTAATTTAGCAAAAACTACAGTGTATAGCCTGTCAGTGCTCTCTTTTGATATCTATGGAGCCCTACACATGGTTAAATATTGTTACCTATGGTATTTATGCTGTTTAAAAGTGCATATAGACAGCAAAGACAAAGCCCCTATAGTGTTTGCATATAGCTGTCTTCACAAATGAACCCAAATTTTAGTGATGGGGTATTTGGGCAAGTCTTTAATTTATAAGAGTTTGAGTGCAAATGTTTATATAATGACACTTCTTTATTCTATACAAGCAAGGAAAAAGCAAAAAAGGAAACCTTGTAGGACTTCACTTTCTCGTAAGTATCACATGCAGGGGTTGAAATTTGAAATTCTCATCCAAGCTATTGTGAGGAAAAATGGTTGGACTTTAGAATTATACTTTTACTGATCATGCCTGATTTTCATCTTTTGAAGGGAATGTTATGGTCTAATGCAAGATCACTGAAGAGGCAGGCATCATAACTGTCTAGTAAAAATGGTATGGCAGATCGTCTCCAACAGCCCAGGAGACAGTTGAATGGCAGACATGGTCATTATTTTCATGTCAAAAACAGCTGTCTAACAAGCTATTTTGGAGCTCTGCCTATACGTTTTCTGTCTAGCATGCTACTGACAATGGACCACAGCTGAAAGTCACATTAACTGGCTGAAATTGTATACACAGACCTCTGAAGAGCATGCAGATACACACCTGGTAAGTTTCAATTTTGATTTTGATGATGCACTCAAAGCTGAAGATCATGCCAAACCCCCAACACTTGGGTGTAGCCATCATATCAAAATGCAGCATATTGGTGTTCCTTTGTGTGTCTATACTATTATTATATTTAGATAGTCTTGACATGTTTACATACATACACTGAGACAGCTGAGCCCAGAATATTTGCAATTAAATTAATCTATATCTGTCAAACAAGAATTTGAAACAACACTGGAAATCCTCAAGAATTACACCGTGACTGGATGAAAAGTAAAATTGACTCCAAAAACAAAGTAATTGCTTTTAAAGCACTCGTCCGTGAATACTATTCATTAAATACCTTCCTCTGCAAGGCTCTCCCGTCCATTTTATGGGTGTGCGCTCTTGTGGGATAGGAGAGCCTGCTTGCCAGGCATAAATGGCATTAACTATTCAGCCTGTACAAAGGATTTCTCATGTGTCTGACCATTTGGGTGAGGCAGCAATATAACATTACGCAAAACATTGCATTAGTTATAATATGTCAAATTATTGCTAGAAGCAGACTGGGCGTAATTGAAACTTGATAGATAATAACTGCAATTTATTTGTTTTCTGTTGAGCAATCTACAGTATACAGCTGTTCTCAGAAGACTCCCGTGAAATTCTCATAAAATTTGAATGAAAGCAGATTTTTTTCTCTAAAACATTTTTATGGTTTTCAGTTAATAGGTCAGTGTGCATGGTCATGAGTCGTTACCGCTTAGGCTCCGGTCGCACTCGTAACTTTAACGACATTAATATCGACATTTGCATCATTTGAAGTCCAAACAGCGCTTGTCACTAAAAATATATGTCAGTAAGTTGCTACGATACATTAATGTACCGATCAATTTGAAACTCGCACATCCCCCCCCCCCCCGGGCATTTGACCGCCTCCCTTGCCCGGGAGGGGGGAATTTGACCAACCGCTCTCGCCCGGGGTGGGGCATTTGACCACAACCACGGAGGGGTGGGGAATTTGAACTCGTTCCCTCAATTTCACCCCGCTTTACGCGAAAGTGTTTTAGCTGTGCGTACGGTGTGTGCTAACTGTTTATTTTGTCTAAATTGAGAGGCATATCAGTGAATGTTCCAAGCACAACGTTCATTTATCGAGTATCAGTCTCCGATGTTGAGCCGTTACGATTTAAACAACTCGCAATAAAACGTTGCTTCGCTCAAGGTATGGTTTGAAACCTTATCATTGGATGTTAAATAAATGCATTTTGTTAGCCATACGGTTTAAAGAAAAATGTCAACGACTTTAATACCCTCGGCACGTCGGAACACGACTCGTGGCATTTCTTGTCAACAATTCTGTGTCAATTCCCTTTGACTTTTTTCCCTTTGCCCAGTATATAAATAGTTTATAAATCTGCTTCAGTCTTGCAAATCACTCCTTTGTACTTCCTCAGATACAGTGTAATTCGCTTAAAGAAACAATTTTAGCCAACGTACTCACCGTTATCGAACTCGTACGCGCGCGACTTTCACAAAAACAAGTCAAATTGTTAGACGTGTATCTGTTTTTCAGCTTTTTTATTTTTGTCCCAGGGGTGGGGCATTTGACCACTAAATTCAGCCTTAAACCGGGGCATTTGAACAGTCATTTTGGCCCGAGGGTGGGGAATTTGACCATCGGAAAATCAAAAAGTCCAAATGCCCGGGGGGGGGGGGGGGAGGGATGTGCGAGTTTCGAATTGATCGGTACATAAAAAGCCGTCGCATTGCTCTCGATACTGAGTTATTATCGACCAAACTTCCCAGTGCGACCGTGCCCTTATTCATTGATTTTATTTATGTACAGTACTGTGCAAAAGTAATGGCAGCAAAATTCGACGAATTTCGTTCTTTGTTCTCGCGAAATGTCGTCGAAATTTCGAACGAAATTTCGCAAATACAGACGAAATTTTTTCGGACCCGCTCGAAAATTCGACAAAGTCTTCGCAAGGTCATTAAATCGAAATTTCGAAGACTGATCACAGAAGGTCGGATTTTATCCCCCCAGATAGAATCCGCTAGCGGATAGAAGACTGCCCTTTTAGCCAGAGTCATCGACGGATCGAACCGCATACTATGATTTCAAATCGGGATCCAAACCACTAATTAAACGTTTTCAACGCTTCACTGTAACGAATTGAATTGAAGTTTTTTTAAAACCGCCTATTGTTATAAAAGCGTTTACACTTCGAATGGATCGAAGCCTTCCGTTTACACACTAATTAAACGTTTTTAACGCTTCGCTATAACGAATTGAATTGAACTGAATTGAAGATTTTTTAAAACCGCCTATTGTTATAAAGGCGTTTACACTTCGAATGGATCGAAGCCTTCCGTTTATCGTTTCAACAAAACCTTGGATTTAAGCCCTCAAACAAGTGTTTGTTTCAAGTTCATTGAGAAAGCATCGATGTCCTCAACGAAATTTCGCTCGAAATTCCGTGCGATATTTCGACAAGAGCGAAATTTAGTTCTGCTCAACGAAATTTCGCTTGAAAATTCGCGCGAAATTTCGCCGGCAAGAGCGAAATTTCGATGTCCTCAACGAAATTTCGCTCGAAATTTCGTTCTTCTTTACGAAATTTCGTCCAATTTTCGCTTGCGAAATATCGCTCTTTTTCGCCATTTTTCGCCGAAATTCGATGCCATTACTTTTGCACAGTACCTGTTTCATTTTAGCAGTGAATACCTGTGTGCTAAAATTCTGCATAAGCAGCTTGCACACATTGAAATGCCCCATGCATGAAATTATTCATGCATTTAATATAAGGAACGTTAATCTGTCATAACAAATTTAGTCCTTCAGTCCATGAAGCGAGAAATTTGAAAAGATTAAGATACAGCATTAAGATATTCGCGAAGGTCTTCACAAAATCTTGGCAGTGCGACTATTAACAGGATCTTTCATAATCAACATTGGCGCAACAACTGAACTATACTGTAGACCGACCGTCATAGATGTAAAGGAAGTTGTCCCGCGTCATCGTTTTAAGATAAATACGGTTTCTTAACACATGTATATACAATTACTGCTTCTAGGCAGCATAGCATCTTTAATTTACGGTCGCCAGGCTTTTCTTTCGAAACGAAACTACAAAAACGGGACCATGATTTCTGCATTTCCGGGTTGAGATTATTATATCTGTGCTGGCAACCAAACCGCATACAATCCGGAACAATACAAATGCCTAAGATCAATATTTTGAATGCTGCATATCTCTCACCTGTAGCAGAATGGGTGAAGACCACAAGGATAAGAAGCCAGTAAAGGAGCGAGTAATAACAAACAGAACGCTTCATCACGGTTCACTGCTCGCTTGCCTGCGTGCTGCGGATCAAATACGCATGCAGTTCAACAGTAGTTTACAGGCCACCCAGCTGCGCCACAGGAAGTGAAAGTTCAATCAATCTCTACTTCCTCATTATACATCACGGTTATTAGAGAAGGCTGATATATATACAAATTTTTTTGCATAATAAGGAGGACTATTAGCAAACTTACGAGCTTTTCCAAAATTCACCCAGTTAATTGCTCGCGCGAAGCGACGAGCTTAGGTTTCGAGACCGTGTCTTTATTTTTGTGGGTTACGAATCTGCACACGGTGATTGGTTCATATTATCACGTGATATGCGATGACGTAAACCGCCGTCCGGTTGGCTCAGTTGGTTGAGTGCCGGTCTTTCGTGCGGGAGGTTGCGGGTTCGAACCCCGGCCGGACCAGCACTCGGGGTCTTAAAATAACTAAGGATAAGATGCTGCCTTTGTTTCTATCAGCAAATGGTAAGATTTTCACGTGACTCGAATGACTACGCAAAATGGCGGTCCCGTCTCCCTACTTCTATACTTGATTACAGGGGGACGTAAAAGAACCGCTGAGGACATAAACAAATCTCTGGCAGTGACCACCCTCAGTTCCTGTACTCCACAGTAATATGGTGAAGCCAAATTGTTGCTGAAAAATCCCTTGAGGGTATTAAAAATATGTATGTATGTATGTATGTATGTATGTATGTATGTATGTATGTAATTGACTTCGCTAAACAACTCGAGAAGTGGCCAGTGAATATTGCTCGTTACTTGTGTGTAAAAGTTAAGTGCATCCCATCCAAACTCAACACCGTTGGACTCTGTGGAACATGTACGGATAAACTGGATTTTTCAACGCGACAACGCGTTCAGTTACGGCGTGTCGCGACGCGTCCAGTGTGAATTGGCCTTTAAGTTCGCCGCGGAAGCTTTGAGAATAGCCGTAAACAAATGTTTGATGGATACCGCTGGGGGATTGCAAATTTCTCTGTTGCCGCTAAATATTTAGTCCCGACGAAACTTTCTGTGGCGGCACGAAATACTTCTGGGAAGATAACAGGCCGAAAACGGAAACCAAAGCTACAATGAGCTTTAGCCGCAAAACAATGTACTCTGTACATGACATATGTTGCCTCATAACATTCTTCTGCTTATCGTACATTGCCTGTTGAAATGTTTCTTTCATTCGATCATGTAGCCTTTGTTTCGCAATGGTCATTGTATATCAGATATGAAAAATACACCGAAATAGTCCTGAGCATTGTGTTTGCAGTTCACAAATGACTGAACACACTGTGAACAAAACCGCAATAATATTGACGTGAACAAGTGTCGTGTTACATTCCTTGCTTGTTACAGAACACGAAAACTCGAAAGCCTGATAGAAGAAACGTATTTAGTTAATAAAAGAAAACACAGAAGTATTGAAGCGAAGGCTGGATTAATCGTGGCCTCTCGTTAGAAATAAGAGTCGAAGTCAAACTGTCAATCAAAGCAGCGTCGCCGCTGAAAGGTCGCCCAATTCTTGTTAATCGATAGGTTTCGTCGCACTTGCTAGCTCGGGTACTCTTCTATCATTTAATGAGGCAATTGAGGAAATTGATAATTGTTTGCAAAAGTTAGTTTGGGATGGGCATTGCTATATAACAGTGAAACAATTTTTTCAAATATTTTTTAAAAAGGAATGAAAACAACAAATCAAAGGAGCAAGGCAGCTGTAAGCTCGCGAATTTGTGAAAATTACTTTTGCGGCTTAAGGTCACATTTTATAATTTGCTCAATTTTTGGTATGTGGAAGTTCAGAACCGTTTCTGCGGGCCTCCACTTTCGCTAAACTGTGTACTCGAATAAGTCTTAGTTTTAAAAGCCCTCCATTTACAAGGCGGCAGAGGGTGAAAACTATATGTGGCGCTCGAAATGAGAGAATTTAGAATTTTCTCCAAAACACTGCGGCAACATTTAGTACTCTGAACCGTAAACGGGACTTCCCAAGCCGGCAAAGAAAAAGGTCTATCCGTGACTTTTTCGACACAAATATTTATTAGAGACTACGATATTCCAGCCTGAGCTGCATAGGCTACGTTTAGACTATACCGGATAGGATTTTGAGCCGTTACGAAAACCTAACGAAAACATCGGTCCGGAGCGACTTTGGCTGAAAAACCTATCCGGTACAGTGTAAACACAAGGCCAGTCCGGAACAGCTTTGTCACAATCAATCAATTCAAATCGGAGCGTTTTAGTATCCGATACGGGTCCGTACCATTTTCAGAAGCGGAGCGGAGCAACAGCGCTACGGAAAGCTATCCGGTATAGTGTAGACGTAGCCTAAATACGTGCGCAAAGAAAACTATACCTTTCTTCTTTTGGCTGAGTTTCAAGTTAAACAAATTGTAGGAAAATCTGATACACTTGTTGACAATTCTTCCAGTATCCAGTATCATACACAGCTAGTCTTTGACACCTACAAATTTATCAGAAGCCATGATACTACGCCTGGGCTGCATCCAAACTAAATACGCACGTAGAGAAATCTGTGCCGTTCTTCTTTTGGCTGAGTTTCAAGTTCAAGGACATGACTTGCGGTTTCGGTCACGCATTATTCTTCTTCCATTTGTGTACAGTTTTTATTGCTGTGGAATATGACAAATTTGAACAAGTGGCAGAGACGTTGCTTTTTTTTTCCCAAGAGGAATATGTGACGGTTCTCTGGTCGAGTTGCTTCTGAATGACTTTATTTACCCTCACCACTCCGTTTAAATAGTAACGCGAACGTTCGTCAAACATTTCGAGTTCACAAGCTGCTGTTGCACCCTCATTCAGCGGCTGGTTTTCGTTAAAAAACAACGCAATGGTTGCAATTCGTGATAACAGTATAGCCATGCAGTTTGACTATTAATTTCAGTGTCTTCAGTGTCCGCACCCAACGGCGTTATATTATCGTGCCTTGATAATCACACTGTAATATACATTCGCGGAAACTTTTAAGCTTAATGGTCAAACAAACTTCGAATGTTGACCACCAGACAAACGATAACGAGTTCCAGAAAACCTTCCGCACAAAACCTACTTGGAGAACTGCTTTATAACGCGTAACACGATCATGCCCAAATTTGGAATTGACAAGTTCCTTATTTGGAAGTTCATTGTTGACACAGAAGCCTGGAAGGACACCGTGACTGCTTTAAGGCGACCTTAAAAATCAATTGTGCATAAAAAGATATGTCACGCATTCTCAAAATGCAGGGTCACTCAACCTTTAAGAAGCAAGTGTATGAGTGTTGTAATGATAAGTTATAGTTTAATCAGGTTTCATTTGAGCAAGGTGTCAACAGCCAAGTTCTCTATAACTCTGTGATATTTTTCTGGTGAGAAACTGGAAGTCTCTCTTGTGAGTTCCACTCTTGTCCCTACTTATCCATTTTAGTATATTCTGGTCTCGACGCAACTCACGCCGCGAGCTCACTGGCAATGCCAATCTAGTTAAATCTAATTTATACGCACTCTCATAAGTGTCAGTTTACTTTTGTTTTTAATATTTTATGTCTGTTAAAAGCTAACAGTTCGAGTCGTAGCATATCAGAGGCAACATCTGAGAAGGGTTATAAAGTCGAAAGTTTATAAATTTGCCCTCAAAAGTATGTGTGTGGCTTTTCGAGATACCTGTAAGTCGTTTTTAAGAAAGAAAGGTTGCGCACCAGGCCTCGGTTGGAGCAGAGACAACACGCATCTTGGAAATGACATGATAAAACTCTCTCCGGGAGAACTATAAATTTGAAACTCCGGCAGGAACTCTGAGATTTATCTAGAATCAGAGACAACAACAGGAAATTTGCGAGGGGGCGATAGATTTTCGCTTTGTGCCCGGCAGAACTATAAAACTGTTTTTCTCCCCCAAGGCGTTAATCACCCAGCTGCATTCCAAAATAAGTTTGATTAATGCGTAATTTTAGTCAAGCCGCATTTGGGGAATGGCCGTGTTGTGCTTTGCGGTTTCAGTTTTGTGGAATACATCTTTTAGTTCCGTCATAAACTGATTGCTCAAGGGGGACTGGAAATCACCCACTAAAAAGTGGCCCGGCTCAGAAGGGAGTCGGTTTTCACGACTCAGCAGAATATTATACAATATATGTAAGAAAAATTATATTTTTTTGCTATCATTGTCAGCAAGAAAAGTTGGACGAACACCGTATTGGCATTTTATCGCACTGATAGCCAACTCTCGTGTCTCGGTCGGAGCCTTTGCAGTTATCGCGTTGTTGCCGAGTTCGGTGTCAGTTTGGATCTATCTGTGCAAGGTATCGTAAAAGGGAACCCTTCTTTTTCTAGACGTATGTAAGGCCTGAGACGTGTGCGACTGGTATGTACCAACTAGGCGGTCCGCTGATTCAATATGCCAAGTCATCTAGTACTCAGTCTAGACGTTCCCGCGTCGCGCGAGTAACGAAGGCGTGCGTGCAACGACACTGATAGAAGACAAAGTAGCTTTTCCAATGGCAGGGTTTGACGCTACTACGATCAAGTTGGAATAACTTATTTTTTTCTACCAAATCGGTAGTTAACACTCTTAATTAAGAGATCACCAAAGTGCACTGTCATACGATGAAGGAAAGTGAGCTTTTTCTGCGTTCGAACTATCTGTATATTCCCGCCGCCATGTTCCTGCGACCTGGTTACCAATTTCAGTTGTGACGTCATTTTCTCAAGTCAGGTACTTAAATGTCGCAAAAAAGGTTTTTGGAATTACGTTGCTTTAACCCTTTCACTCCTGGGCTCAGATTACAAATTCTAACTATTCAAGAAGAAAATGTATGAGTGATATAGGGAAAATTGATAGGCCAATCAGTTTTCGTCTGAGTGAACTATCAAGTGGTAAATTCTCCATACTGTACCATAATGATTACTCTCAAGAGTTAAAGGGTTCAGGAAGTCTATATGGTCATCAAAAAGACTAAATGATTCTACTCGCCTGTTATCCAGTCTGGCAGTATTTTCACTGGATGAACTACTAACCGCATTCACTTTGAGCTTCAGTATCGAATATCGCAGTTTGTACGAGGAATTAGCCATGTGAGTTGCCCCGTATCCTGAAAAGGCAAGAAAACAATGTAATTTCAGTGAAAAGTGTATTTCAAAAATTTCAGCAGCAAGAGCAGTGCCCCCGGGCTCCACCCCCATAAATTTGCATATTCATAGCATACATTAGCAAAAGTTATAATAATTTTAATATCAGAAAATATATGTAAAAATAGCTAACCATCAGCTAACATAAATTCAAACATATATCTAAAATCACGTATAAATACAGTTGTTTGCAAAAAATGTAGGTGAATATATTATGTAAACGGCCCCTAATTTATTGTGAAATTTGTTTTCCCATGCAACCATTGGTAACCAGCTATCTCCACAGTGATATGAAAAAATATCGACAGGCTATCTAGAACTATTTATCGCTTCCCTTGAGAGCTCGAGATAGCGGGGTTCTATTGTATTTTACAAACGTCTCATACGAAAGGTTTTCGCAGTAGGCTACGCTTTGAAGTAAACACAACAGACATGACTACAGTCAACTCTCTCTGAGCGGACACCTCTCTAAAGCGGACACCTCTCTAAAGCGGACACCTCTCTAAGGCGGACACCTCTCTAAGGCGGACACCTCTCTAAAGCGGACACCTCTCTAAGGTGGACAGCATGCAGATTTCGTCCTTTGCCGATTTTCACATGTTTCTCTGTAACTGAACTCTCTCTAAGGCGGACACCTCTCTAAAGCGGACACCTCTCTAAGGTGGACAGCATGCAGATTTCGTCCTTTGCCGATTTTCACTCGTTTCTCTGTAACTGAACTCTCTCTAAGACGGACACAAAAACTAGTCCCGAAGGTGTCCGTCTTAGAGAGAGTTGACTGTAGTTATAACGCAGTAAGCGGTCATGTGGTATATGTAACGGCTCATTCATCTCTGCTCTCCTGAACTCTTTCAGGAATTCAAGAAGATAGTTCGGGTGATACGGTGTTAATAAATTTAGTCTGCCAAGTTCACAATACTGTGTGGCCTATATCCTCGTATTTTATACGAGAAATGTAAATTATTGAGTAGTAACTACAACGCAGAGTAAACAAACGGAAATGCAAAGGTTATAAATTGTCCTCGACTTTTCTAAAATGTATCAAAATTCACCCAAACAAGCGCACAAGCACATTAGTAAGTATTCCAGATTTCAGCACGATTGGCCTATCAGGAATTGAATGATTGGCTTTCAAAAATCAGAAAAATAAACTTTAGTATGGAATGGGACATGGTGCGTTAGTTTCGTGCTGAAATGTGGAATTCTTACTAATTTGGAAGTGCTCTTTCTTGTGACATTGTAATAATATAGCACTATTTCAAAATAGCTAATGAGCAGATATAGACTGATCCAGTGCTCGTCCAATGAAGCTCTGAACCAGGAGGTCGTGGGTAGGAAGGGTTTTCGTCCGAGGAGGCAACTCCAACGGTTTTTCCCTTCCGAACTTGTCTGTTTTCTACAGGTCTTCCACCAACACGGTCCCACCAGCTACAAGCTGAACTTTTTACCGTGTATAAAAGTTGTGTGTGTGTGTGTAGTAGCGCTAAACTTCAGAGAAATTGGCGTAGTCACTGAAAGAATCCAGGTACTGCTGGATGGCTTCATAACAGAAAACATACTGATCCTGAAAATGCAGAAATAGTACATTTTACCCAACGGGAATAAGAACACGATTCATTGAGCATTTATGAAATGTAGTCCATTCCGTTGAGTATTACGTTTTTCTAGCTTACGAAAAAGGCTACCTTTTCGCCTCTAATTATATTACCATTCATAGATAGCTATTTCTGGTACTGGCTATTTACTCTATTTGTAAGTGTTTACTACTTCTTCAATAGATATGGTGACTACGTGCGTGTCCATTTCCATGGCAACGCGTATCTACCTCACACTTCCTCTGATAAACGTACCAAAGTCTCCACCGCCCCAGGCCTCTTGACCCGCAGTAGTTTGATTGACTGGAATACGTCCACCACTTGATCAAGTTTGAGTCGCTCAACAGCCGAGTAAATGGCGCAGAAGGTCCCACTGCGTCCCACTCCATCGCTGCACGAATTTGTATAACACAACAATGACGTCAAAAAATCAGAGAGCAGCGGTTGGCGTGTAGTTGGTGTGTATTTAGTGTGTAGACGGTATGTAATTGGTGTGTAGTTGGTATATAGTTGGTGTGTTTTTGGTGTGTAGTTGGTGTGTAGATGGTATGTAATTGGTGTGTAGTTGGTGTGTAGTTGGTGTGTAGTTGGCCTGCAGTTGGTGTGGTGTGTAAATGGTTTTTTGTTTTCTCTTAGCAACACGCAATGCGGCTGTATATTTTGCACGTTATTTGATATTCGAACGTTACTGTATCCGTAGCTTTTACAGACACCACTTAATCATTTCAATTCAAAGTTAACTTATAAATACAAATTCTCCCAACCACTCAAGACAACATTTATGAGTGCTGTTGTAAGAATTAATGGTTTAATCAGCTTTCATCTGAGCGAGCTATCAAACGCCAAGTTATCCTTACCATGTGACATATTTCTGGCATGAACATTGAAGTTTAGCACTCTTTGGAGTGAAAGGGTGGTGCTAAAATGATAGCCCAACTTTTGAAAGGCACGTGCATAGATTTATCGAGATGGCCTATGGTCAGAGAGCTTAAGGACAACAGACAGAGCGCACATAAATCATAACAGACACTTGAAAGCTAAACCTCACCTGCAGTGAACGACGACTGGAGCATTCCCCGAGCGCTGCTGGGATATCTGAACTGCACTCATCATGTCCAGCAGTCCTCCGTAGTTGGCTGGAACGGACTTGTCGGGCCAGCAAGTGTGCTGGTGATGCTTTAGTGTTAAGCTTTGACGCGGATTCTGTAAAATAACAAAATAAAAAAAAAGAAAGACGTGTGGCATAAACTTCAGTACCCAAAATGCACTTAGGGCACACAATAGAGCACTTTCAAAGCTTGGCAGATTAGCAATTATCCTCAGACTAAATAATAGGTATTTTTTAGGGAAGGCTGTGATAATTAAGTCGCAGATCATTGGAGGTAAGAGAGAAGACAAACCTTGGAGCTGAACACTTTGAAAGTCCTTATAACAATTTCGTCTCGGTTCTCTTCTGAGACGGACTCCACGCTAACGCTACCATAAGTTGCTGAACGAGCTGACGGCCAGTACTGAGGGAAGTTCTGTCAATATTTAACAAAACGAAATATGACGAGACAACTGATACCCTTCCATAAGACAAAACTAGATAGAAATTATTGATATTTTGAGAGGGTGGCACGGAGTTAACACGAGGATGATATTAGGGTGGCCATGTAAATCGTTATTAGTGTATCTTGTAAATGACAGATCGCAGCACAGGGGATGTTTCCCTAACTCCTTTGCAGGAGTTCTTTAAAGTCCCTCTCGTGGGCTAGTAAAAGTTGAGAGACAATTTCTTCACCCAAGAACAGAGGGTAGCTCCGATAGGAAGAGAGCCTTTCTCCCTTACGGCTCCGGGATCAAGTCCTCAGCCGAAAATTGAATCCGGCCAAACTCGTGAGAGACCGACTTCCTCGGTTATCTGAGTAAACCACAAGATGGATTTTAAGATTATCTTACATAAATGCGACAGCACTTTCGATTAATTTCAATCTAACCTCATTCCCTTCTTGCAGGTTATTCAGCATCACAATAGTGCCAATCTTGTACTGCAGAAGCATGAGCCAGAAATCCTCAATGGTTGACTCAAGGGGGGCTTGGGTCATAATAAACGCATTGCGCTCCCTGAAAGCCTGCAAAAAAGATATGCATTTCACTTGTACTCTCACCACGGCCATTACCTAACATGGTAATACTTTGTGAGAAACTGGGTGTACAAGCAAAGACTTTTCCATGACTTTTAAAATATCTCAAAACAACGAGCAAAATGCCCTGGCAGCCAAAGATTTTGATGTATGCCACAAAACTCGCATCTAAATTATATAAAAATCTGAAATTCCACGGCTTTGAATGATCTGAACACATTTTCCTAAATTCCATGACTTTTCCAGACCTTGAATACAAAAATTTCAAATTCAATGACTTTCCATGACCATGTGAACCCTTAAAGCATAGCATGCGCTGCATCAGAACGCGTAAAATTGTTGTTGTTGTTGTTGGCTAGAATAACAATGAACAGGAATGTACGCTTACACACACTTGGAGCATCAACAGCAACAACTAAATGTATATACATACGTCGACGAACGAAGCGTTAATGTAACCCTGCTGCTCTCCGACTCTCAGGATCACTCGAGAAGAGTCCACTAAAAGAATATCAAAGCAGAAAACAAACAGAAACATTAATCACTCTCTGAACACATTCTTTGCGGTATCCAGCACATCCTCATCAACCGTTAATACGTTCTATATTTACAGCTTTGTAGTTGGTGTGTAGTTGGTGTGTAGGTGGTATGTGGTTGACGTGTTGTTGGTATGTAGTTGAACACATTTCTTACGGTGTCCAGCACGTCAAGGTTACGTTCTATATTTTCCTCTCTGCTGCAGAAGAAGATCAAAACTATAGTTCTTACAAGGAATAGTAGAACCGTTTTCGGATGACTGGTCGAAAACCAAACCAAAGCAAGTACATCGCCATCATAGATGCTGTAAGGAACACGTCAGCCAATCAGAAGTCAGAGCAATCGGCGTTTGGTAGTTTACTTTGAAGAAGAAACCAAATAGAAGTGCGAGAACACTTGCTTTCTTGCGTGAGAATATCGTAATCAGGTTTTTCTTTTGCTCCTCATTGGCCAAAAATGCTGCTAAAGTTGTTAGGACCGATCGGAAAGCGTAGCAAACGCAAAACTAAAGCAATCACACAATTACTTTCGACAGTCATCCGAAAACGGCTATAGAATTTCGGTATTTGCTATAAGGTTATCCTTTTCGCTCAGTTATTTGCTTGGTTGTTATGCTACCAAATCTAATCTTGCATGAAATTGATTAGTAGGCTATAACATGGAGGAAAATAATACGTAGCTTGAATTTAATACTTACATGGTACAATACATGGAAACCTGTTCTTAGTGGCATTCTCCACTGCTAGACCAATCTTACTGTCATCTCGTGAATTCTGGTTTGTCACAAGTTCGAGGCGCTAACAAGAGGAAAACAAATGCTTGGATAACTACATCTTGTGAATTTCCTTCGTTTTACGAAAGAAAAACTATAGATTCACGCAGTTGTCATTGAATTTTTTTACCTGGAACTGTTGTTTGTATCCGATATTTCCTCGACTGTTTTTCGATAACTTGCTCATGGTCACACGGAGGTCATGAACGGGGACTTCTGTATTTCCGCACGTGAGCGCTTCAAGGATAGCATCGTGAATGAACACATACTGTTGCTATAAGAAAGAAAAACACCGACTTTAAACCAACTATTTACAAAACAGTTTAGATCATTCTCTAAAAAAAAAAAAAAAAAAAAGGAAGAAAACAACAGCAACTTTGACAAATTAAGATACAAATCTTACATCTGTCTGGACCATGTACGGTCGATTCTCTCGAAGTGTTCGAGTGTAGTTAAAAATGTCGACAGTCTTTAGCTTCTTCGCCTGTTCTATCATGGCATCAATCACAATGTACGTCCCTGTACGACCCACACCAGCACTAAGAGATGAAGAGAAAAAAATAAATAAATAAATAAATAAATAAATAAAATAATAATAATAATAATAATAATAATAATAATAATAATAATAATAATAATAATAATAATAATAATAATAATAATAATAATAATAATTGCGTTCGACGAAGGAGAACGCAACCCTAATCTCAACCGGATTTGGGTACCGTGGGGTGGATGGGATACCTGTCACGTGCTTTCCGCAGCCGCAAGAAATCGAGATTTTTCGTTGGTGGGCGATGTTCCAAATCTGCGCCATTTTGAATAATTACTATAGGCGCTCTGTGTCGCACGATTGGCTCTGAATGATCACACTGAGGTCTATCAAAGACAAAGACAGCTACTTTTCACTGAAAGAAGCCAATATCTGGGATAATAAGGGCAGCCGACAGCAAGAATTCCACAGAAAAATGTAACTCGACTCGCGATTGCCGTATTTCAGTTTCTGCGTTGATGAAAATATACTCAATATGCAACCGACACTTTACTTATGTTCCAGATACTTATCTGGAAGAAATCTACGGCTTTGTGGAGACATAGGTATCGCGGTGATTCAATCGCAAGCCACAGGATGGTCGAATTGTGAAACTCTCGTGTGCAACTCAACTTATTTCTTCCGACGAAGGTATAAGTGTGATCTAAAATCACACTTGACCATGTCTTACAATTTTCGTATATCTTCAAAGAATTAAAACAAAATAAAAAGAAAGAAAAAGAAAAGAAAAAGAAAGAAAGAAAAAGTTTTGGTTTAATATTGCTTGGCCGGGGTTCGAACCCGGACCGCACGGTCTTCGTGCTGCTCACTTCCGGTTTCAGACGAAACCCACGAACTTTTCGAGACCGTTATAGGGAAAAGCATTTTAGAACAAAAACAACTCCAAGCAAAGAGAAGTCGAACGCACCTGATTAATCTCTGATTACTACTAGTAATAATAATAATACTGTAATAGCGAGACTTCGGCGTTTCAACTCTCATGGTCTGCTTTTCTTAACCCTTTCGCTCCCAAGAGTGATCAACTTCAATTTTCTCTTTCAGTCTCTCACCAGGGATATATCATAGAGTAGGGAGAAATTGACTTTTGACAGCTTACTCAGATGACAACTGATTAAACTATTAATTCTCACTACATCACTCATACATTTTGTTCTTAAAAGGTTGGGAGAACCTGTACTTTGAGATTGGGAGTGAAAGGGTTAAAAAGGGATACCCCACTGCAAAATTTTTTTCATACTAATACCTACAACAAATCTATAGCTGAGTTACCAAGAATGTTAGTACTGGTGAGATACAGTTTTAGACTGCAGTGTATCCGTAGAGATAAAACGTACAATGAGTCCACTAAAAGTCGATGTGAAAAGAGAAATGCCGTCAAGAAAGCTAAAGCTGACGTTTCGAGCGTTAGCCCTTCGTCGGTGCAAGTAAGGCACTATTATGGGATAGAAAAGAGACAGAGAGATGATGAGGAGCACTGACCTCGGAGGAAACTGCTGTGTTAGATAATTCTGTACATTGTACACAGAGATTATCAACGCCTCACCTGCAGTGCACCACAATTGGCCCGCTGTTAGCAGGTTTCCATGAACGAATTTTCCTCCTGAAGGTCAGCACGGCCGTGGGGTATCGTGGGACTCCTTTGTCGGGCCACGAGGTGAAATGAAACTGGCGAACTTGACGAGACACTCCGTCCTACAGAAACAACAAGAAAATGAATACAAGTAAAAAATCTATACTTTGAAGCTAGTGCTAGTGCTTCCGCTACGTCCATCACTGGTACCGTTACTGCTCTGCTGCTATTTTTTTATTGCTACCGCTGGTAACACTACTGCTGCGGAAATACGTTTTCCAGCCGTGCGGTAACCTTAGTCTTGAGTCAGCGGTCAATGCACAAAACTGTGGTTTCGCAGTTCAGTGTATAACGCTCGTAAAACCTCAAAACTTAGCCAAGGAACTCAATACTAGGACTCGATACTCCACTATAAATTACTTCAGTGCATTTTATATGGCGTAAGTTGTGTACAAGGAAAACGGTGCTTGTGTTCTACCTCGACGTGAACCTAGTTAATAGTAATGGCGGCGAACGCTGACCAACCGAAGTGACGTCAGGAACGCATTTCCGCGGTGTCCTGCTTCTGCCAACGCCTTTGTTGCTACCACTTTTGCCACTGGTGGGGCGGCAGTTATAGCAGCAGCAGTAGTAGCAAAATTTAAAAACAAATGCTGTTGACATTATAGCTCTCACCTTCTTCACCACAAAGGTCCTCACGAGGTAGTCAGCAAACACTTCCTCTTTATGGAGTGTCACAGTCATAGACCCATAATCTTTTGTAGCATCAGGCCAATATTGGGAGCATTTCGCCTGGTAAATGACAACGACATACTGCACATTCAGCGTTTATTATTAAGTTCTTAACAAATGGCAGTAATAGTGTTTATAACGTAAGTTTATTTTCTTTGTCAGTAATACTTTAACGTTAGTTTGTTTTATAAAATAACTATGATACTACGCGCGTTCTGATTTGTCGTTTTTCCCTTTGACTGATGCATTATTTTTGTTAACGCAAACGGATACCAAATAGTATTTTAATTGTTTTGTTCTTGCCTTGCTCAACCAGGTTTGTGAGCATGACAATGGAGGTGCAGTTTTGTTGCCAAACCATAAGCCAGAAGTCGTCTAACGTTTTATCTGTTGGACCTACATCACCAGTGGCACCAACGAAGACTGTTAACATCGTAGCAATACAAGTAACTACAATCGAAGATAAAAGCACTTGGAACAAATGAATTAATACATACCTTGTGTAGCAATGTACGTGTGTGGATTCTTGTCGAACCCCTAAATCAGTGAAAGAAGCAATCAGCGAATAATCAAACAACTATAAACTAACTGAATCAATTATGCCAAGGACTTGAAGTGCAGGTATTCTTGCACTCAATAAGACCATTACAAAAACAAAAACAAAAAACAAAAACAAACAAACACACAAACAAACAAAAAAAATATAACAATATAAATTAATCAACCAAACAACCGAGAGAAGAAAAACTGCCTCAAAATTTAGAACAACAAAGGTGGAATTCAAGTTCGGAAAGAAACATACGAGAAATGTTCTGGGGGTAATGGTTGTAAGTATAACTCCTCAGTATAGTTTTGTACAATTCCAACGCTATAGAAATCATTCTATAGCAAAGAAATCCCACAGCTATTATGGAAATCGTTTGGAAGTAAGAAAAGGGACAACACAACAAAAATGCAGCGACTTTTCCTACATTATGTAATGAAAACAGTCATCCTCGGTGGTCTAAGACTAAGAAGACAGTATTCCTGTCTCATGTGATCAGAGTTTTGGGGCTCAAAATTGGATGGATTTGGATTTGGATGGAGCTCATTGGATGAATTAAAGATTACAAATTGTATTCATAACTATCAATAAACTTTAATATAAGAGAGGAAGTGTAATTAAAGGAAATTGACTCACTGGAATGTAGCTGGCGTTGATGTAATCGTTCTCATCGTTAGAGTACATGGTCTCCAAGATAACTCGCGAATCATTATCTGAAACATCCGAAAGAAGAAACAAATAAAGAAACAGTCAATTAAAAAAATAATAATCACAACCTGCACGTAAGTAACCTTATTTTTAAGTAAAGAACGAATCGACCACTGATCCTCAGAAGAAGCTTATACAATGCGCGATTTTTTGATTACATCTATAAACTTGTATAATTATCTTTTTAAAATAACGTCGATCATTTTGAAGAACTGAAAAACAAGACCGAGAGGTCTGTTGGGATATCGCATAGTTTAATTTAACGTATTTCTCGTGTTATGATGTCCGATACAATAAAGATTAGCATGATGGGCTTGGTTATACTGCTGCAGAAACAAAAGTGACTCACCTCGCCCTCACCACGAAACATACTGTGAAATAGTTTTTTCTTTTCTTTTTCTTCTTCTATTTTTTTTTTCTTTTTTTTTTTTGCAGCCAAACCTGATTAGGAATCATGTCCCTTCTTTAAAGTGGTGAACGTATTTTTAAGGCATATAATTTATCAAAAACGGTTTTGAGTCGCAAACAACCTTAAGCTGTGTTTACACGGATGGATTTTCAGCTCGATTTCGTTGCGTTTTTATCTCCCGTCTATACGACAAACGAAAACGCGCACAAAGAGAAAGTTGAGAAAGTTTCCTGGAAATAAACACGTACATGTCAAAATGTTGGCATAGCGGTTCCTCGATTTGTTCTCAGGCCTCTTGGCGATAGAATAAGACCTCTTTATCAGACCCTTGTCCAATGACTTTAGGAGAGCAACAGAACAGCACTCATTAGAAAAATTATAGGGAAACATATTTTGAATGCTCTATTACAATGCCTATTGGAGCTCTTTTCGGATGACTGTCGAAAGAAATCGTGTAATTGTTTTGGTTTTGCAGTTAAAGCGTTTGCTACGTTTCTGAATTGGTCCAAACAAGTTCGAATGTATTTTCTTGGCCAACCATTTGCGATCTTCTCACGCAAGAAAACAAGTGGCGAAGGCGTTTCCTCGCACTCACCCTGATGATTGGCTTCTTCTTCACAGTTAAACCAAACGCAATTTACTGGTTTCTGATTGGCTAAAAGTGTTCCTGGCAGCCTCTGTGACTGACGGTGTACTTACTTTGGTTTTGGTTTCACGAAAGTCATCCGGAAAGCGCTCTCTAAACACATTATTTACAAAGACTGACAAAGTGTACAGTAGAGAATGATTACATTGAATTCCCCCTTCAGACTGACGTTATCATTCTGTTTCATTCGGTTTGTGTAGTCACTAAACCCGAGTACAGCGATTGGTTGGTGATCACCACCATCGTCATTTGGCGCACAGTAGACACCTTCTGATGCCTTGTTATCTACAAGAGAGAGGACACAATCAATAAGTCAATATAAATCAAGAAAAAGCGAAGGAAAATTGCAAATCCTGACTTGCTTTAAAGCAAAAAAAAAAAAAAAAAGGAAAAAAAAAAGAAAGGAAGAAAGAAAAGGGAGAAAAAAAGGAAAGAAAGAAAGAAAGAAAAGGGAGAAAAAGAGAAAAAAGAAAGAAAGAAATCTCGAAAATATCGTGGAAATCTGTATTGGATGACCAGTACGACGTTTAAAATATTAGGTAATGTTTCTTGCATTTTTCAACCACTTCACTACCAAATATCAGGGAAATGTTCATTTATAGAACCACTTAAACAAAATCCCTCAGGCAGAAAATACACGTCACTGTCCACCACTCGGTGGGGTATAATTCGTGGTGTGAATTTAAAGACAATTTGGATAAGGTAACATTTTACTTTTATAAATAGCGTGTTTTACAACAATATAAAGTGATATAAAGTAAGCCAATCTTGAGAGAATAGCACTAGGTATATAACCTAAGCCACCGTAAGAATTATGCTTTCGTGTGTTACTTGGTAGTAAGATATTTCTGTGCAGCGCTTTTACGTGATTGAAATTACCGACATAATCAAGCAAAGAGACATCCACTGAGTGAAGCACCTGAACACGTCGGCTTTTCTTCAGGAGGCTGCTCAATGTTCAGATCCTCTGTTATTACTTCCAATGACACTTCAGGGACCAATGGATTAAGTCTGTAAGGAGTCTCTTTCTTCTCGCTCCTCTCGTTCCTCTGGTGGTTTCTCCGACGTCTGCAGTGAACAATACCAAAAACAAAAGTGTGTATCTCCCTCTTAGAGCTTGCAAACAAACAAACAAGTAAATAAAACAAAACGAAACAAAAACACTCATACACTGTCAAACAAAAAATTGGTTCTCACATCATAATATATATACAGTCTCACTATCCGTTTCAGAGAGGTGTCCGTCTTAAAGAGAGTTCAGTCGGAGTAAATGACTGAACAAACGGCACAAACCGCTCCTATCAGGTGTCTGTCTTAGAGGGGCGTCCGTTATGAGGGAGTTAACTGTATGGGCAAATTTGTCACATTATCACATACATACGTAACGGCCTTCTAGTTATAAATTATAGTAATCGCGGCTAGATAAACATGCAGATTGAAGCAAAATGAAGGTCACCTTCTCCAAACGAGGAAGATTAAAAGCGGCACTAGAAACAGCACAAAAGCAATTGGCACTGCCACAGCGACTGGGGAAACTGGCTCAGATCTCGACGACTCAGTTACTCCTTCGTTTGCTAAAGAAAAGAACGAAATACAATAGAGATCATTGAACAATGTATTTCTGCGATGTGGCTTATTAATTAGAAAAACAAAATCTCAACGTAAACAACACATATTAGTTGATGACCGAAGAAAAAAAAACCCTTACCATCGTGACCATTATGATAGACATAAAATATTTTAACGTTGTCATCACAATAACCGCATAAACAACAAAAACGTCATCATCATTGCCAACATCATTATCATCAGCGTCGTCATCAAGCTGTCCTTATCATTCATCATATCCTCTTTCTTATCAAAACTATCACATTCATCAAAATTAAATTAAATGTCTGATTTTGTTGGTTATTATATCCATGAACAAAAAATAACAGGGAAAAAGTCAAGAGTAGAAATAAGGAACAAGCAAACACAGAACAACAAATACAATTTCGTTTCGTTTCCAAATACGCACCTTTTGACACCACAACATTAGCAATCAACTTCGGCTCTCCCTCAAGGACTTTCTAAGGAGCAGAATTTATGAACGCAAATTAGCTTTAAAAGATGCAGAAGAGAAGAATCGCCGCCAAAAGTCACAATGAAAAGCATTAAAGTTAAAAGGACTTGATCCTCAGAAAAAGGAAACATAAAATCAAATATATAACATACCCCTGGTGTCTTTGATACGATAGCTCTTTCATAGACACTGTAGACTTCTCCCTTCTCCAACTCCACATTTTCGTAATCCTTGACGCTACTTCCATCTCCGATGATAACAGACGGCGACGACCAATCAATCGAATCTGCGTTGATGGCTACCGCGATGTAGTAGTCTGTGTTGTTGTCCTGCGAGTATTTGTAGTTCCCCAAGTTTAAATCCGGTGGCAATCTCTTACTTTCTCCACCGGTCTTATGGACAATCACTTGGTATGCGCTGCAAATTAGTACAAACTGATTGGAATAAATCCATTTTTGGGTATAAGTTTCTTTTTAACTCTCATGCTTACAGTTTCCGATAAAACATTATTATCAACCAAATCATTTATTTATAGAATCGGTTTGTCTGACTACGGCAGACTTCACGAATAAAAAAAGAATAGTCCTAGACCTCTGCCTAGACAGGGTAGTTCAGACGAGTAACTCTACACTGTACGTGACACTAATCCCGATAAATACAAAGAAAAGTCAACTATTTTGTAGCCAGTTACCTTATTTCGCCATTGAGATCACTGGCCTGCCAGAGCATTACGTTTACTGCTGTATCTTCTGTATTAATCTGTGCTACCTTGGCTACGTTGAGAGGCGGCGGAACTGAAACAAACAATTAAACAAAAAAATAAAATAAAATAAAAATAAACATGCTTGCATACATACATACATACATACATACATACATACATACATACATACATACATACATACATACATACATACACACACACATACAGCCTAGTGAATGTTTATCACACGGATGTATGATTCGTTCTAACAACTTTTTAGAAGCCTATAAGCAATTTTAATATATAAGTCTGCAAAAACAGAACTTATCTTTTTTAATGTTTTCTGTGTTCGAATTCAAACAGACTGAACCTTTTCTACCAAAACGGATTAGGTAAAAAAAAAAAAAAAAAAAAAAAAAAAATGGCTGTCCAATTTATTGGGAGTAAATCAGAGTAAGCCTCCAAACCACGTTGACACCAAGCGCTACTCCGTTTTCGGAGCTGACCAGTTAACGTACACTTCCGTTTTGAAACACGTTTATAAAAATCCGGCAACACAAGGTTTGTTTGCATGTAAGTACTAAACTGACGCTTACCATCTGTTAACGTTGATGCAGTAGCAGTATTGCTGAATGTTCCTTCGCCACATGAGGTTTTGGCGGAAACACGAAACTCGTATACCGTGCCTGGTGTTAAACCAGTAACTGTGCCATGCAAAGGACTTGTTGGAAATGTCTTCTCGTTGCTATCCTTAAAAGACTCATTATACGTTTTGGATCCTTCCCATTTGATCTGTCGAAAAACAAACACAATCAAAGCAGCGTTGCCGCTCAAAGCTCGCCCATTCTTGTTGGTCGATAGGGTTCACATGGTTTTTGTTTAGAATTTTATTTTGCTTTTATAGTTAGTGAGACATTATTCATATAACAAAATCTGCTCAAAATTGTGTCTTTCCCCCGCCCCCACCCCCCTCCCCCCGCCCCCCGCCCCGTAATTTTGTCACTTGACCTCAGTCTCCCTTCTGCCATCAGTACAAAATGGCGCCCGTGAACACCGTTCAACCGCATCGAATAAGACCGCCAGCTACGCAGGCTAACTCTTTAGTTGAACCCAGAAACTTCCAAAGAAGAATCTTTTTGTACATTGGACACCTAGATTAGGTTCACTATGTTTCAACTGTTCCATTGGTGACAAATAATTGCGTTCAAAGCCAGGATTGCAGTCATGATGCTGTAAATAGTGCAGTACAAAATAATATAAATCAAAATGATAATACTGTTTGTGCAGTTAGTTGCTCAAACAAGAAAGATTGTGATTCTTCAGCTGTTGAGGAATGAAAAGCTTATTTGAGAGATTATAAAAGAAAGCAAAGAATGGATCAACAATATCTTGCTAAAGATAAGCTAATGAGAATGCACATGAAACAGAAAAAGTAATCCCAAAGTAAAACAAAAAGAAGATAAAGCTAAGAAAATATACAGAGAAGCAAACCCAGATTATGTAAAAGAAAAAGAGAGACAGGCCAAAAAAAGAAAAAGGGAAAAGGACCCAGATTTTGTTAAAGAAAAAGAGACAAGCCAAAAAAATACAAAGGCAAAAAAATCCACAATTAGTGAGACTAAAAGAAAAACAGACGAAGCAAAAACAAGGAGTAAACCATTGAGGGTCTTATTAAGCAACTTCATGAAAATATTAAATGTGGACCTGAGTTATGTGTACTTGCTGTGATCAACTTTGGTACAAAGCTGGTGTGATTAGATGTCATGAACATTCATTCAACTCAGATCTTAATGCATCAGTCAAACTTTGTATCACTGGGGAAGAAAGTGTGAACAATTCTGAATGGATTTGTAGAACTTGTCATCAAAACATCAAAGCTGGTAAGATGCAAAGTTGTGCAAAGGCCAATAAAATGACATTCCCACATAAGCCACATAAAGCCTTAATTTTTATGTTTCGTATTTGGCCGCTGCTTACACAGATAAACATATTTGCGAACCTTAATCTTGCTCTTATTTACAAGCTTTACGTGCCTCGTTAGACAGTGATTGGCACGGGTTTCATGCTTTTTACAACATTCGGCAAGAGCAGACGACTTGGGAACAAATTTACTTATGTAGCGACGTACCTTGCGCCGCACGTGTTTGCTCTTTCGCAAAAGCCTTCGAACTTTGCGTAATGGGATACGCGACGGTTCTCTCGCTCGCTTCCGATTAGTCTTACCCTTCCACGTAAAATGTTAACGCGACCGTCCGTCAAGCATTTCACGTTCAGATGTTTCTACCGCAACACAATCCTTGCCATTCGATCTGGCGACGTGATAGCTTGTGTCAATCACAGCTGTAGAAGCACCCTCGTTTAACGCCTGGTCTTTGTTTACAAAACAGTACGATGTCTGCGTTTCATGATCACAGCATTTCATTAATTTCAGTGTCGCTCAATCGCGGTATATTTTCGTAATCACAACACAATCCCTACATTCGTAGAAACACCCAGGCCTAATGGCCAAACAAACTTCGAATGCTTGACAACCATGACAAACAAGAAATTCCACATGAAGCTTCGACGTCTTCTGTTTGAACGAACTGCGTAACACGACCATGCCCAAATTTGGAAACTGACAAGTTCCTTCTTTGGAATTCCTTATTTGGAAGTCCATTGTTGACACAGAAGCCTGGAAGGACACCGTGACAACTTCAAGCTCGCCTTCACTTCGTGAGGCGAGCTTAAAAACAAACAAAGGAAAAAAATTACGGAGAAACAGTCATTATTGTCTGTTTACGTTATTGCCTTCACTGAGCTGTCAGCCATACTTCAGGTCGAGTAAAATGTCAATTTTAGTAGCTAAACCCATATTTAGCATGACACGTGAACATACCAGGAAACCTCTACGAAAAACATCGATATTGTTAAGATGGCACCGCTTGCCGAAGACTGACATCCATCACAATGGTAAGAAGCGTTTACTTAATATTTTGAGGATTGTGGTGTCTTCAAGAATTTGCTTTGAACAACGCTTTTACAATAGACAAAGGTTTTAATTGCTCAAAATCATGCGGAAGGACCAACTCACCGTGTATGACTCAATGTCATCAGCCAATCGATCCGGTTTTTTCCATTTGAGTGTCACTTCCCCGGATTTGGTTTCAGATGACACGACTTGAAGATCACGTGGTGCGGTTGGCGCTGTAAAAGATATAGCAATCATGTCACTGGACCATCAATCTCAAAACATTGTACGATGAAATTTTCACCCAACAGACACACACACACATAGACGTACAGCGTTTCTCTTAAATTAAAATCAAGTTCGTTATTAAGGCATTTGGCAGTAAACCAACCTGCGGTTGCTCTTTCGACAGGAACACTATCAGGTCCAGGTCCAATAGACGTGTAAGCTTTAACTTTGACGGAGTACTTGTTGCATGGGGCCAAGTTTGTCAGCAATATCGACTCTTTGGTTGTGTTCGTTTGAACGACTGTAGGGTTCCCCCTTCGTACTCGTTGCTGTTGTGTGGAGCTGTGAGTTACTTCATAAGCAACAATTATTCCATTGCTCTCGTTATTCGAAAGTGGTCGCCATGACACGTTAAAAGCTGTATCGTTAAACTTGTAAAGTACAAGACCACTTGGCGCGAAACTAGGAGCTGAGGAGACCAAGATCAAGAAATATTACAACAACAATGAACAAATGTTCTTTGTTAATGTTTAAATTTTACAATTAGATCAAAGCAGCAAGGCAGCTGTGAGCTCGCGAATTTGTAAAACTTTTAGTATTTGTAGCACTTTTTTTTTTTTTTTTTTTTTTTTTGCGGGAGTAGGTTTTTGATAGAACTGGCTCAAGGCCACATTGTAAAATTTGCTCAGTTTTAGGAATGTGGAAGTTCGCATCCGTTTCCGCGGGCTTCCACTATTGCTGAACCGCGTATTCGATTTTATAGTCTCACTTTTGAAAACTCTCACACAAGGCGGCATGCGGCCGCCATGTTAGTGGAACTCGGAACACGAAATGAACCTGATCTTTGAATCAGCTTGATGTTATGTTACTTTACATCTTTCGCAGTGCCAATTTTAAAATGTCTCGCGAAGGAAAACTTTATGATCCAGACACAAGCGCGTGTCACACGGCTTTGTTGTCACAGTATTCAAACGTCCATAGCTCCAGAATTTTGCTTTAAGTCTTAAGGTATAATAGTTTTGAACTATCAGTGTACTGGACTTATGGGATACGTTACTTTTGAAATGGATTTTTTTATCACGTCACATGCAAACCAAGAATTGAAATACCTGACTAATTTGCATACTGTATGAACTTGTAAACATTCACCGGAAATGGATATTTTTTGGATTTTTTTTTTATAGCGGAGAGATTCAATATCTTTCGGCCTAGTATCTTCCAAGCCGTACTATCACTACAGAAAATTTGGCGGATACTAAACCAACGGCTTTAGATTTGTTTACGATATATAACGCCATCGGTGCCAATGACTGTTTGACCTTCATGGCACCGCGCCAAAATGTCGCAATAACAACGCAAAACACAGCAGAGTGAAACATAATCGATGTCAGAATCAATGGCCAAACAAACTTTGAACCCATGAAAACCTTCAAAATGAGAACACGTTCCGAACAAAAATATGGTCGCAAAAACTACGACAAAATCTTCCTTTTAAAACTGCGTTGTTCGACATACACTGTAACGCGACCTTCGTCATGCCCTAATTTGGAAAACCGCAACTGCTTTATTTAGAAATCTATTATTGACAACAGATGGACATAGGGAGGTACAGAGTGATTTTAAAACCTCGCAATCCCACAAGTGGGATCGCGAGCTAATAAAAATAGAAGCATTCCCATATGACTGTCGAAAGTAATCGTGTGATTGCGTTGCTTTTGCGTTTGCTACGCTTTTGGATTGGTCCAAACAAGTTCGGAAGTATTCTTGATCAATCAGGAACAAAAGCAAATTAAACAGGAGTAGGATCTTCTCATGTAATCAAGCAACTGGTGATGACGTTTCCCAGCACTGTTCATTGGTTTCTTCTTCAAAGTGAAACCATTAAAAACAAAACTTACTGCGTCTTATGATTGGTTGAAAGTGTTTCGTACAGCCTCCATGTAATTACTTTTTTGGTTTTCGGTTCTTGGTTTTCTACAATCGTCCGAAAACCGCTCCAAGCAAGCAGTGGGAAGAATAATAACACACACTTCCGACCTTCAACAAACACTGAGAGCAACCAGCTGAAGTTCCACAAACATGAAAAGCCGGATTATTGTGCCGGTTGCTATATTGGTGTTGGTATTGCTATTGCTGTTGAAATCTTTATCGCGTGCTTGATCTGCTGATGTTAACAGCATGAAGAAACACCGTCATCCTATACCAACCAAGTGGAAGCTACTAGTCGTTGTTATCGCTCATAACACGCGTTATTCCAACCGTTTAACAATAAAATTGTGTTATGTCGTGAGATTTGATAGCTCAAAAAATTATCATCTGAGATAGCTATCAATTGCTAAGGCCCACTTCAAACGCTGCTCTTCTGATGTGCCGAGTCTAATGCAAATTTGTTCAAACAGTGGTTTTTGCACATATCCGTTGTGTTTGGCGCATGCGAGGAGCGACGTCTGAATCGGGACTAAACTATACATACTGTATGTATTTGTAATGAAAGTTGGTATCTCTTGGGTGTGATTAACTTAAATAAGCTTGTCTTACCATACTCGGGGACAGACTTGACTATAGTACTTTTGGGTCCTTCTTTGATGGTGGTTGCGCTTAAATTAAACGAATATGTTGTTCCTCCATACACAGAGAGTGAAAGCGAAAACACAGATTTGTCCAGCGTGCGCTTTGTGACACTCCCTGGAGCTCCAGTCTCGGAGTAGGACAGCAAATAGCTCTTGATAACACCGTTTTCCTGAGCTGGTCCTTGCCACGTTAACTTCACACTCGGGCGCTGATGAACCACAGGCGATGCAAGTTGTGCAGCAAAGTTTCTCGGTTTACTTGGAGCTAAAAAATATCAAAACGGAAAAAGCAGTACTTTGGGTGATATGGAGCCTCTGTGAATAAACTAAAATTCTCGTATGGCATAATAACGAATAATTAATATGTTTCTCAATTGTTGAACTCACTCGGTTGGAAATATCTTCACATCAAGACTTAGATTACTCTGCGAAATGGTGGTGGTGGTGGTGGTGGTGACAGAAGAAAGAAATATACCGTAAGCATAAGTTAAACAATGATCGAGAAAACTTGCTTGTTTGTTTGGTGGAATTGATTTCAGTTTCGGCAAATTGATTTGTGTTTTGGCATATCGGTGAACATGTACATTATAGAAATCGTACTCACCGTCCTGATGAGTTATAAATGATTTCCGAGTGCTCGCCGGGCCATCACCGACGCTTGTGTACGCCAAGACTTGATAATTATATTCAGTATAAATTGAAAGACCATCAAGATTTGTGCCACGCGCAGAGTTGCTATTAATATCTTTAATACCCGTGAGAGCAGCACCCTTCTTGCCATACACGAGTTTGAACCCACGGATTATGCCATTCCTTGAGTCCTGAGGGGGCGGCTGCCAAGACACATACACCCTTGTCGGACTATTGACGGAGGAAGTTACAGATGACGGGGGTTTGCTGGGAACTGTAACAAAAATGGCATCAGAAAATTTGAGGAGCAGTAGATAGAAAACAGTTAAACCTCTCTGAGTGACCACCTCCCGTAAGCGACCATGCACCTCTCTTAGGCGAGCACTTGCGATTTGACCGATTGGTCCCTAAAGTCAAATCTCTATTAGTGAAACCTCTCGGCGTAAGCGACCACGACCACCTTTGACTCACCGTTTGAGTTTTTCTATTGTTTCTTACCTCGGGTAAGCGACCACTCTATGCTCCCAGAAAGCATGTTTTTGAGCAAGGTCAAAATTCCTTGCAGAAACCGGGCGGGACAAAACACTAATATATGTATAGTGACTTGCAAAAGGACATAAGGGTCGATTTTCTAAAACTCAAAGTGTCATTCAGTCACAAAGACTGCATTATTTGACATTGGTTGTGACTCAAATCTGAATCTTGCATTTAGACCTCCCATGGTGACAAATTCGACCACTTATAGCCTAACGAAGGGTGGCCGCTTACAAGAGGTTTCACTGTACAATACATTTTACGTTCTTTTGAAAATATCAAGGGTTCTGAATAACAAATTAAAGAAATACTTTACGACTGCTACAGACGGCTCGATGGAGAGTGCTTCTAAAGATAAAAGAAATTGGATTAAATCCTCAAATTGGAACAGTTAAAAAAGCAAAACTAAGATATATTGTTGCAGTGATTTTTGTCGAGCTCGTGATTGATGCATTAAAAAATCACTCTTGTTCATGATTGACAAAGCCAAAAGTGTCCGATTAACTATTTTAATGCAGGAATTTATAATGGTAATAGGACTGAGTGGAGTCCGATTCGGTCTGTAATCATACGAGTGATTACGAAATCGGACGACCGCGCTTCGCGGGAGTCCGATTTCGTAATCACGAGTATGATTACAGACCGACATCGGACGACACGAAGTCCTCTTACCAATTAATCATAAATATTACAATTTCTGAGAATGAAGTGATCATATAGCTTCAGCGTCTTCTGCTGTACTATACATAAAAACAAAGCATCAAGAAGTACTTTATCGCCAACCTATTTTAACACGCGCGTACACACGGCTCGGCGTTTGTAAAACACGTTAACCGCTTGTTCGTAGTCATCTAGCTCTCAGTTTTATCAACTTAAAATACTTGAGAGAATCAAGAAGCTAATTTACCCAATGATTTGAGTTGAATGCGGAATTTGGAAGTAAACTCAAAAATGTATAAGTTCTGTACACTCAGTAAAAATCAGTAAACCCAACGAACTCACAAATTGAAAGACAGTTTCTTTCGACTTTTTAGGTTTACATTTATGAACTTAACAGGTCCTTTGAAACTTAGAATACTAGTTTATTTTTTCACAGAAGTTTACAAGGCATTCAAAGGAAATATTCAAGACTGGAAAAATCTGTATCTTAGCGGGTCGGCACAATCCAAACTTACCGATTTCTTGACGGCTTAATTCTCGAGGAATATTTGTCCATCACAGTCCATCACAACAAAGTTAAAAGTCTTCCATGAATTTGAAATGAATTAACGACGATCATTGACATTGAGCCGTAAGTTGCAGAGTGGCTATAGCACAGCTTGCTGGCGACGTTGTGCACTAAACAAACGCGTCCGATCGGCGAAAATTTCCTGTCTTCTTTCGTTCCATAGTGACTGTTCACGTTCTTCGCCTGACCACAAACTGTTCCTTACATTTTAAGTTGTCCAACAATTAACAAAATTCGCCTTTCGGGATGCCACAAACTCACACCGGCAATCGCTTTTTCCACTGAAAAGCAGTGTAATGCTGATTGATGCATTTAAATTTCGCTCTTGCTTATGATTGGTTAAGCCAACTGCCCGATTACAGAACAAAGAAGTATCCGATTACAGAACAATAGGTGTCCAATTAATGATTAATCGGTGGTGTTATGAGCCAATCAAATTCGAGGAAATTGTAATGTTTATGATTAATGCAGCAACCATACTCGAGAAAAACTGAAATATTTACCGTCCTCTTTGGTCTTGACAGTTTTCTCTACACTGTACGGACCAACTCCTTTATCGTTTTTCACTTGAACGCGAATCTTATATTCGGTCCACTTCTTCAGCGAGTCCAGTTCAACTGTAAGCGTTGTGCTCCGCACTGCCTTCACTAATTCTGCCCCTCCGTCAGGTCGGTAGGAAATCTGGTATCCTTGCAATGGTCCATTAACTTTGTCAGTTGGCTTCTGTACGGAAAATCCAAAAGTTGTAAAGATCAAAGTATTCAAAGACATCCATCCCTCCTCTTCCCCACAAAAGAAATGAAAATGAAAACAAAAAAAACAAAACAAAACAAAACAAACAAAAACAACAAAAAACAAACAATGACATCAACAACATCAACAACAAAGATCTAGTGTTTTGCATCTTTCTCCACTCGAATCTCTTCATTCAAACTAGAATGACCGAAATTTCTCCCAATTGGTCTTGACTGCTTGGTCTCGACACACCCTAACTGTTCATCATCACTAGTATCAGCAAAATTGGTGAATTGCTAGATGCTCCAGATCTTAATTCCACACATGTACAGTTGTAGTTCTATAAACTTACGATCACCTGAAGTTTGTAGTATTGTCTTGAGAAATCCAACAAAGAGCAGAGCGAATGACAATGATTCACAGCAATGTTCACATTAAAATGTCTCTAAAGACGCGGGCAGTTTTGACGGACAAGTAAACCGCGTACTATCGGATTCAACACATACCTTCCAGGTGACCTTTATCGTCTGAGATGACGTTGCCACTGGATTCTCGACTACTGGAGCAACTTCAGGTTCTGGTGCAGGAACAACAAATATCACAAAATCGCTATATTAATTTTTCTTTAAGTCGTGGGTATCAAATACTCAAATCTCTCCAAATAACCATTACAAGTTTCTTGAACAAAAATGAACAGTACAGTACAACCCAGGATGAATAGTTTCCAGCATGTTCAGACAACTCGGTTATTATTGAACTGCACAACAGAAACGTCAATCAATATCAGGTTCTAGCCCTCGCTACATGCATGATTATACCAGCTTCATGTTTCGCGATTACGATGCAATAGTTGATATAACGTATCACGTGTAAAACAAAATAAGCAAACACCCAACAGACAACTACGTTAATGTTAACCTTTAAAATAAAACTGAACACGAGTTGCGTCATCACATGTTTATATTTACACCCTGGGGTTGACTTTATATCAAGGCGTCCACGTCTTAGTTTATCAATCCATCTGTCGCTACTGGCATTAAGAAAAGCGGACAAAAATTAGCAATACTCGTAATCCGCCATTTTTGTTTGCTATGAAAGTAGCCGTTGACAGTTTCTGGGCGCGCTAAGCATCCTGGTCTGCGTGAAGATCACATTTGGCAGTGTATCGGTTCTCTTAAAAAATATCTTCCCCAGAGTTAACTTACTTGCAGAGTCTGTTTTAAAGTCCACCCAGTCACTCCACAGTCCTTCGCCAACAGCACCGACCGCGTGTAATCTCACCCTGTACGCTGTGTACGGAAGCAGGTCCGAAATCTGAAAGCTCGAAGATTGCGAAGGGGCCGTTACCGAAGTAACATTGCTTGAACTGCCACTAATATGGTGTTCTATGATGAACGAAGAAAAGGAACCTTCATTGGAGCCCAGCGCATGTATGCTCCACTGTAGTGTTACCTTCTTTGATTGGATGTTGCTCACTTTAACTGAGGTAGGAGCAGCAGGAACAGCTGTGTTGAACGAAAAGACCAAACTATCGTTAATTTGTCAACTTTTCATAATGATGCACATGTATCTACGACACAATGAAAAGTTTGTCCCTCGTGGGGAATACCGATACCCAGAAAATGGTAAAAACTGCGTAAAACTAAAAATCTTACAGCGACGAAGGACTAACTCTCGAAACATCATACGTTAATGCATTACAAGTTTTACTTGTGTCAAGCCTTGCCCATTTATTAAACGGTCTTAATCAAATACCATGCATTTGTAAAGCATATTCTAGTTCAAAATGTTTTGCAAATTTATGGTTCACGGCCTGTGGGCAAATCGGATGCAGTCTTGAATTTGTACATGACGTCATGAAAGTTCGCGCCCGTGATTCGGCCGCGGCTGCCAGTATAATAACTATGGCAACAAATTGCTCCGCGCGCGAAATATAAAAAGTAAACTTTTCAATATCTTGTGTGGTGTTGTGGTTTCGATTCTTCTTGTCGTCTCTCGATGCTGCATGGTTTGGATTCACGTTGAAGAAACGCACGAACCAGTTGAGCGTAAATCGAAATGGAAGGTAGAGGAAACTATTCACTGTGTTACTTTCACCACCAGAAGCAAACTGGATAAATTTGTCAAGACATTGTCGTTCCATAATTACAAAATTCAAAAGTTTGCCACTAAAATTTTGCCTTTTAACAACACAACACTTCATTTTGCACCTTTTCAAACCAAAATTCTGAAAACAGAAACGATAACTTTCTTTCAAATAAGACTTACTTTACATATCATGAATTCAAACGATGCTTTAATTTGTCTCCGTAACGCTATTTAGCGTGAAAATATCGACCGCTTTACGGCCAAATGCTCGCGCTATGACGTCATGCATAATTAACTTTGCATAATTTATCTCATATTAATCTAATAAGTCCCAGCCTTTGGCCGTGAACCATAAAATTATAAACCTATGATCAACGTATTAGGCCGGTTTCAAACGTCGCGGCACTCCCGTGCCCAACTAAATCTAAATGAGCAAAATCCATTGTTTTCAGACCTAATTTGCGTTCGGCACGGCAGTGGCGCGACGTTTGAAACAAGCCTTGACTTCAGATCTATATCTGACTAGCATTGATATTCTTACACAGAGTAACAGCAACCGCAGCAGACCGTGTGACTATCGTCTCTGACTTGATTCCTGCATAAAACGCAGAGCAGCTAAACGCGGTACATGCCACTACACGTGAAGATAAACCTTCTCTCACGCAGTCGTACTTTGCTGCAATGTCATCTACAGAGGTGAAGCTAACTCGCAGAGTAGAAACACTGACACCGTTTAAAGAGTCATCTGAGCGGATCACGCCAAAGGAGAGTGACGTCACATCTGTGTTGTTCAGCCACCACTGTATGACGAGCTGGGACTGGGAGGTTACATTACAGACAACGTCAACAAACTTTCCTTGAGCGAGAGGGAGGACCTTTCTTGTTAACGTCATTACTGGACGCAGGACTAAAGGAGAACATGAAATATTTTAATCTCCATATTTTGGTACTGCCACCGATCATCACTCAAGTCCACACAAAACAAAGTGAAAATGAAACATCAGGAGAAGACTTCGCAATAAACATTATTTTTAGTAAGCATAAAATGAGTTTCACAAAAAAGTAATTTTAGGCGCTCGAATGATATGGTCACTCGACTGCTATAGTTTAATCCAAAGTCACAAAGTCGAATGGATTTACCATGGTCACATCCGTACAGGTCAATCTTTAGACATGGTCCACTGGATAATGGTGTCCATGAATCTGCTATGACCCGGATGTGACGAGCCACAACAGGAACTGGAAGCCAGCTGACTCGGACTCCGTTCTTATTCACATTTCCATCAAACGTCTACAGGAAACGAAGACAATAAAAGAACACTAAGCCAATGTCAACACGTAAAGTTAACAAGTACTTCCGGGAGAAAAATCAAGCACAAGGTGACGAGAAACAAATTGTCAAATAAAGATCGCAAGTGCGACTATTGGCATTCTGGATGACAGAGGAAAAAGAGGGAGTTGTAAAGGGTACATAATTACTAACTCCGGGAACTTTGCCAGCAACCTATCAACACGCGTTGCCGCTTATATAAGCATTATCATACCATCACTGGACCAGAGTCCTTCAGTTTGTAGTCTTGCCAGCTTGCACTCAACGAAGAATCGTATTTATAGCTGATTTTGTACGTCTTGACCCATTTCTCACTTGAATGATGACCTTGAGTGGCCACGCCTGTTACTGTTTTTACCTGACCAAGGTCAACCTGCAAAAATGTGGTACGCGTAGAAAGTAAGAAAAAGATGAACGCAGAGACATCACGTGGTCGGCGAAAGCGCTAAAATGATGAATGCCACGTTACATAGTGTTGTTAGATAGAAGAAAGGCAAAATGCGCTTCTAGTACATTTAAGAATTGGTTCATGCTTAGCGTGCGCCTATCGAGTTATGGATGCACGCGGGAAGTTGGGAGAGCACGAGAGAAGCGTCAGAATTGCTCGAGGCCTAGCCGAGGGCAACTCTAGCTTCACGAGTGCTCTCCCAACTTCCCAAGTACATCCATAACTCGATAGACACACAGCTAAAAGCATGAACCAATTCTTTTATAACACAGGCACACGAAATTATGAGCGAAAACAAACATTCATTTCTGATTGAATGCAAAATTCTCTTTCGACGCGCAAAAGGAAAAACAAACTCTTTCATTGGCTGATTGAAAACATTCCAGAACTTACTAACATTTCTGTCATCTAAAAGTTGATGAGAGTCGATGAAAAAGATGTCGTTTAATCGACGAAAACACCAAAAGTACTGTTAACCTGGCGTGGTGAAAGCCAGCAGCCTGCGGTGACTTTAGAATTTGTGATGATGTAAATATTTTGAACGGTACATAGTTGAAGATGAACCCAGGAAATTCAAGTCGCCGCTTAAAAACAACGTAAGATTCACCTTGAACTATGGCAGACAATGCGGGTCTGGAAAAGTAAAGTGATCCGTCGAAGAATGTGAACAATCACCATGAGCGAAAGAGATAGAAATGTTTGCCGAGCGGACTTGTTTGTTATTCGAGCTTCCAGCAAACTGTACTGTAAACACTGCAAGTATAGCGGCTTTCGGAATGAATGAACGCCGTTTCATTTAAAATCCATTGAAGGCTTGACGGATATTTATCTTTGCTGTGATGGATTTAACTGTCCAAGAGAATTAAGCCGTCGAGAAATAGGTGAGTTTTGATTCATACAATTTTCTGTGCCGACCGTTGAAATACAGAATTTTTCAGACTTGATTACTGATTTCCTTTGGGTGCCGGTTTGACTTCATGTAGTACAAATTTCTTCGGAAAATAAAGCTATTTTCTTCTTAATTGTAAAGCTTCTGTTAATTTATAAACGAGGAAAGCTAGAAAAAGTCGAAAGGAAGCGACATTTGCTCACGTCACATTATTGAGCACGGGCGTGCACGATTTAACAAATTGACGTCAGTTTTTTATGTGTCTGTCCTCTTATTGATCATGAAACGCGTCATAACATTGTCAAAAAGTTGTGGATCCACGAGGCGCTTCGCCGAGGTGAAGCGCCTCGTGGATCCACAACTTTTTGACAATGTTATGACGCGTTTCATGATCAATAAGAGGACAGACACATAAAAAACTGACGTCAATTTGTTTTTTACAATAACAAAACTCAAGCGACGACGCGGAGAAAACACACAAGAAAACTGGATTTTGTTCAATTTGACCGAAATGTTGTCAACAAATTTTCCCGCTTTCTAATTGGTCGAGGTTAAAATTCAAGACATTTCATTGGCCAAAAAGTGACAGTTTGACGTGGGCATTTCGCGCGTGCAAAATAAAATTTTGTCAAAGAAGTTGGAAAGAAATGAAACTAGACGCTTTTCTGCTGCGGTTTTCTCGACAATTTCAAGACAAAGCTCAAGGAAATTCGCCTCTGAACACTTCTGGTTCTCTACTTCAAATGCCGAATGTCGCTTTTGCAAGAACTGAGGTAAAATTGAAGCTGAATTCACCTTCTTCGTCCAAATGACTGTCGTCAGCACTCGATTTTATGTGTCTGTCCTCTTATTGATAATGAAAATTAGCCAATCACAAAGCGAGAAACTGACGTGTTATTGTAAAAAAAGTTATGGAGCACGCTCTTCGACCAATCAGAACGTGGTTTATATTGCGACTATGTTATAGTAGTCTATGTAACATAATAACAGCTTTTAGATGATGAATGCTATGTTACATAGTGTGCTAGAGAGAAGAACGACAACCACGTGTGAAAATACGCGTTTATAAAGTATACTAGGTCTACATAAAATCAACAGGTTTTAGAAGATGACTGGTGCAAGCAAGTTTCAGCTACCTGAAGGTATCCAGCCTTTGTGTCGGAGCTGCACCATGTCGACGTCTTGTACAACCGTCCGTTGGATGGGGTATTCGTGTTGGGTTGAGCTGTGATCTGTGAATCTGTTATTGAGTTATCCTCCATACCCAAGGAAGAACGGCAAGCTAAAAGCAAGGAAAAGAGATGTAGAGAGAAAACGAACGAAAATGATTCTACCTGAACAACACACAGACTAAAGCGAAAAACAAATTATCTCCTCTAAATCAAATAGATTGGGAACAAATTTTGCATAATATGGTACCTTGTACTGCTCCATAAATCTCCACCCTGAGGACGGCCCAATTGTTGACGTCGGTAGGCCAGAAACGGATGAACTTGGTCCTTGGAAGACTGGCAACGTCGTTTGTATTGATTGTGGTCCTGTCCGTGTTACCAGTAAATATCTGTACGCGTATAAAAATAATATAGATAACATCACTTGACTAAAACGGTAAAGCTGATCATGCTGATAAACACTCTAGATTCAGTACGTTCACACGTAATACATTTTTTTATGTACAATACAATTAACCTTTTTTTAATTTTTTACATATTTAAATTTAAGCTACAGTCAACTCTCTCTGAGCGGACACCTTTCTAAAGCGGACACCTCTCTAAAGCGGACACCTCTCTAAGGTGGACATCATGCAAATTTCGTCCTTTGCCGATTTTCACATGTTTCTCTGTAACTGAACTCTCTCTAAGGCGGACACAAAATCTAGTCCCGAAGGTGTCCGTCTTAGAGAGAGTTGACTGTATAGGCTGGAAAAACAAAGCAGTGCTATCCACTACACTCACCTTGTCCACTCCATTTTCTTTGTAAATGTTCCAAGATTTGTTGTCTAATGACAAGTAGATTTTGTATTTTTTAGTCCATGCTGAAAGCCCGGCACAACCATTTCCTTTCGTAGCCAGTGCACAGATAAAATGAACTCCAACAAGATCCACCTGCAGGTAGTCTTTACCGGTGAATCGCGTCTTGGCTTCCCAAGCGCAATTCGTCACACTTAACCTGCCTTGATAAGGCATGTAACGTTTATCCGCGTTATCGTGCGCATAATACGAGGTCGCTGTCATCCTGTGATTAGGAATCTTGGAGCGGTCTGCAATTCCTACAGGTGTGGTTCGGCAAGAAGTGTCTGAAAAGTTAACAAAAAAACAAAACCTGAGGTGTATAATGAAACGACGTCCTGAGTATAAAAAGTCACTTTTACAATCAAGTGCAGTGGCATCGATAGTAGTGATTGTCTGCGAAGTACAGTAAATATCCCTGCCGAGCCTTATTATTTTTGTTCTAAACAATTGCACTGTGAGAAAAGAGCACTTATCCACTCTGTCTACCAAGTTTTATCATCATGTGACCCGCCAAAATATCTCAGCTTCGTGAAATGCACATAATTGTGAAAGTGGCTTATAAAAATAAGACAAAAATAGACACCTAGTATAATAATGTTGGTAAAGTAAGAAAAATAATTATGGATATGGTGAGAACTGATAGTTTAATCAACTTTCATCTTAGTAAGATATCAAAAACCAAGTTCTCCATACTGTACTGATGTACAGTATACGTAGTGAGAGACTGAAACAGAAAATTGAAGTTTATCAGTTAACGTACGTACCAGGAGCTCCGTACAGTTCCACTCTCAGGCAACAAAATCCATGACAAGTCTTAGGAAAAAAACGGACGTATCTGGATACAACGCCTTCAAACAAGATTTGTTTAACTGCCGTCTTCCTGTCTCCATTTCCCTGAAAATCCTGCAGAAGATAATAACACGCATCACGCGAACTTCTAGAAAGTTTACAACATATTCACGGCATAAATTCAACAACGTATCAGTCATCGCGCTGCATTCTGTGCATTTGCGTAGCCCTACGCGGAGCGATCCCAAAAATGCGTAACGAGAATATACAATACGTACGGTGTAACCGTATATTTTACACAAAAAAGAGGATATATATTTTGAAACAAAAACGGGGCGAGCGTAGCTAGCACTTTTCATGGTATACGTACGAACATAATTTTGTGCGAGCGCCGAAGGCGCGAGCCGCTTGGAAAATTTTTAAATTTAGTGACCCGGAAATACCTTCCCCAGCTTTTTTAGAAGACCAATTTTCCCATATTAAATCAAGGCGTACTAAAGCGCTGAATAGGTGTACATGCTAAAATGGTCGCTACGTCGCGGAAAAGTGCATCAACTGTGTAATGTTCTGTATGTTATTTATCGCGTTTGTCAACGTCATGCCGTCAGATCAAGAGTAGCCGGATAAGCACAATTGTGAAACATTTAACGTAGAACATGACTAGCATGCGTCGCATCCGAACTACACACCAGTTTGGATGCAACACAGGTTAGGCATGACAGACTCAATTTGTTTTGGGTTTGCGACCTTCGACTCGAAAGATCAATGTGGATTTGGTTTACTCGTAAGACTAAGAAGCTTGCTCCTAAAAATGTTGCATCGCATCGCAGCTAAGCGAGAATAAACAACGAGACATTTTTCTGGAACTTAGCAGACGCCGATCGACTGAATGTGGAAATTCGGCAGTTAAAATTTTCTCACGCGTTGCGCTTTTTACGTTTATAGATTAATCTTAACAACAACGATAAGCTTTATCGTTCGTACAGTCACAAAACACAGGCAAAAATCGATTCCAGTGTTGACCATAACGTGTACACGCACAATAAGAAGCGCCAATTACAATGTTTCAGAATGCGTACGCGTACGCAGACGTTCAGTCAAAATGCGTAGGCAGCGATAAAAATACACTAAATACGCAGAATTTTGCCGCGTAGAGTGCAATGACTGCGTATGTTCTGAACGGCGGACATCAGAGTGGAGAGGAGAGGGGATGTTGTTAAATGATAACAACAACAATACTAGAAATACGATAATCGCAGATACCCCCTCACTCTGCCATTGATGGGACTTTTACTTTGGTAACTCCCAACAAGAGTAGCCTTTGTTTTACCGAAATGTTGACTCGATCTTTTCTTCGAAGTCAAGTGCTACACGCAAAGGAAGGAGAAAAAGAATGGTGTGTGTTATACTTTTGCGTTGAAAAAAGAATCGATTGCGTGACGAAGTACGTATTTCCCACGGTCGGCACGCCAAATTAATTCATGCAGTCTGCCAAGCACGTTCTCAAAATTTAATACTCAAAGTTTGAAGTTGGTCGGCCGTCGTAGTACGGGGAAAAAGGAACACTGATTTTCCAATTTTGAATTCATAGGCAGTACAATTAAATAGGCTTCCTGTGCGATTTGTTTTTACTCTGGACTGCATGCACCAGATTCAGACATGCATATTTAATAGGCTCGAATTGTTTTGTATGTGAACCCACTCAAAACAGCAAGATTTCTCCCAGAATCAAAGCAAAACTTGAACAGTTTACTTCAAATTATACACGGGCTTCAGACCCAGTAATACTTCTAAGGGCTTGTGAACGATTCTCGCCGCAATCACCGCGTGTCACATTACAGAAAAATAAGACATCTGACTAAATCATTCAAGACTCCAAGTTCCGATTTGCTCTGAGCGAATACGGTAGCCGAAACTGGCGACAGAAGCGTAGTAAAACAATACTTCGAGGGAAAATGATCAGCATACAGATTTTAATACATTCTTGAAGTGATCAATTTACAAGCTATACGGGATACAATATATTTGTCACGGTGATTGTTCGGTTTCCACTGACTAACCTTTGTTGCTTGTCCTTTCTAAATAAGTATCTGAGTTTAACACAAAACGGCGTCTGAAGCTCCCGATTTGCTTTCAAGCGCTGTTCCCTTTGCGGAGTTGTCTGTGTTACCCGCTTCTGTTCATGTCGCTTTTGGTCGGCATTCATGCGCTGTTGTCTTTGCGGAGTCTTCTCTTCGGCCCGCTTTTTCTCCTGAAGGTCCCGATTCGCTTTCAAGCGCTGTTCTTTTTGCGGAGTTGTCTGTGTTGCCCGCTTCTGTTCATGTCGCTTTTGGTCGGCATTCATGCGCTGTTGTCTTTGCGGAGTCTTCTCTTCGGTCCGCTTTTGCTCTTGAAGTGCCTGTTCGCTTCTCTTTTGAAGACGAGCTTCGCGAGACCGTTCTGTTTCAAGTTTTCTAGCTTTCAAATTCATTTTCGTGAACGCAGTTACGTACAATTGTTGCTTCGTTTAAATCTTTCTTAAAAACATGGCGGTGGCTAGTCGATAATGATTACGTCTTGCCTTATTTGGACATTGCCTTAGGCACCTGGCCTAAAAAGGTCGCATCGCACACACAAACACACAAACACACAAACACACAAACACACGAACATTAGATTTCGAGATGGCGACGCGCTTGGAGTCTTCAAATGAGCCGACTATGCTGCATTAGCGTCGTAAATATTTCCCTCACTTCGTTCGGGGATAATTCACTTAAATTCACTTCACTATTTACTTACCAGTATTATAATACCCGTACCCGTATTCATCTAGCTGGAGTAAATTTTCAACTCATGCACAAACCCCGTTGTTATTGTGCGCAACGTAGAAAATGCACTTGATTATAATTAACTTATAAATGAGTATCAATTCTTAGTTTTGAGTTTCTTTGCTAAATCTTGAGGTTCTACGAACTAGAAAAACTGCATTTCACAAAGTGTCTTTTTCACAATTTTCTGTAATAAACACCGACTCAAAAACGTGATCGTACGGTCAAACTTAAAATTAAAAAAACAAAAAAACAAAAACAAACAAAAACAAAAAAACAACGTATTTCCGCATTGTGGTCTATCATACACTACTCGCCCATACTATTAGACTAAAGTCTTTCAACTTGTAAGGCTTTCCTACCACTCTTACGGACACCATGTTTTCGTGTGAGGATAAGTTGTCGGCTGATGTAACCGTTAAAAGCGTGAGCCGAAAGTCTGACGGAACGATCGGGACGGGACGGGAGAATTGGACATTTAACATTCATTAACTATTACTACGTATTAATAAACGAAATCCAGTGAAGACCTGAAGTACTGAGAAGCGACTCCCCGTCTGCTACGACACGAAAGTGCCCCGTAACAATTATATAATTTACCCTGACTTGTCCTCCTTCTTCGTAATCTGTCCAAGTTGTCCCATCTGTGGACATTTTTAACTGGTAAGTCTCCACCCACTGGTCCGCTTTAGAATACCCCTGTGTAGCCACAGCACAGACAGCGTGTAGTGATCCCAGATCAACTTCTAAGTACAGCGGTGTACTACTCTCTACAGCGCACCATGGCAACCCCACAAAGTTGAGCCTGGCGTTTTTGGCGGGAGTACTGGCGTTAAAAGACGACGAAGATGTGAGCTGTCCATCAGGAATTGTTTTGTTCTCAATACCAAGTGCATTTTCTTCACATGAAGCTGAAACACAAGTCATGTAGGACTTTATCATATTTTTAATCATATCGTTTTGTGAAGTGGAAATTAACAAATTGACGTCAGTTTTTTGTGTCTGTCCTCTTATTGATCATGAAACGCGCCGAGTGGATCCGCAACTTTTTAACAATGTTTTGACGCGTTTCATGATCAATAAGAGTTTTGTCATTGTAAAAAATCGAAATATAAATCCGTGTTTATATAGCCTGATGCAAAACACTCGAGCGAGTTTGGAAGAACTCGAAAGTTTGTGTAAACCCTCGCCGCGGCGGCTCGGCAGGCTGTGTAAACATGGCGTATGTTTTATTTCCTAAACAAACCTTACAGCAGCGAGATTTAATTTTGCCAGTTGATAGTTTGCTAAGATGAAAGCTGAATGGCATTGACCTTTAGAGCGCGGTTATACTCGTCAAAATCAACGGAAGTAAGATTTTCATGAAGGTTTTCTCAACATTTTCGCCACACTAAATTTTGGGTATTTTATGGTCTTTGACGTGGCGGCAGAAACAAATAGCGATGTCGAGAGAAAGCAGAGTTGACCTACGTTTACGACAAATGCATGCAATTTCCTGGTATCAAGCAGCACAGTGCTTAATCATGATGGCGAACAAACTGTTCAAAAACAATATCCAAATACACATCCCTCACCCGGTGACACTACAGTGTAGCAGAATGGGTGAAGGCCACAAGGATAAGAAATCGGTAAAGGAGAGAATAATAAAAAACAACTAATATTGAATGCACCTGTAGCAGAATGATTGGGTGAAGACCACAAGGATAAAAAGCTGGTTAAAGTATGAGTAATACACGAAAAAATGTTTTGAATGCTGCATTACTGCAACCTTTAGCAGAATGGGTGAAAACCACAAGCTGGTAAAGGAGAGAATAATAACAAACAACTAATATTTTGAACGCATCTGTAGCAGAATGATTGGGTGAAGACCACAAGGATAAAAAGCTGGTCAAAAGTGTTGGTAATACAAGAAACAATGTTGAATGCTGCATATCTCTAACCTGTAGCAGAATGGGTGAAGACCACAAGGATAAGAAGCCAGTAAAGAAGCGAGTAATGACAAACATAACGCTTCATTGATCGCGGTCCACTGCGTTTGTCTTGTAGTTCCTTGGTCGCCCAGCTGCATCATAACAGAGCGTAAAAGGATTAAGAAAAATAAGAAGTAGAAATGTAGAACTTCAAGACGTGTGTTAAATAGAGAAATAAAGAAAAAATGATACAGGAAAAAATATTTTGGTCTCCATAACAATGGTAGTAAATTTAACAACAAAAACTGTAAATGAAGTTTATATGACTAAACTAGAGAAACTGTAAGTAAATAATGAGTGAAATACCTTGTGGGACAGACTTTAAAAGGATGGTAGAATTCAAAAGGTTTTGTAGTTTGTAAACGTGGCAGGTTTTGTAGTTTTGTTTGCAAAACTCGGTTGGAAATGACGAAGAAATAGAATTTGCTGACGCCAAAATTCGCTTCGTCTCGTTGCTAAGTGATGAGAAACTAAGAACCAGGCTCTGCGCAAAATTATCGACTCTAACTGAAGGACAACTCGATCGTGGTATGTATTTGTAAGGCTTGTATGAAACGTAATCAAATAATGAATATAATGCACTGTAAACCGGATTTAGTGGTAAATGGAAGTAAAGGTAAGATATGTTTTACAACATTGTAGAATATTGACTATAGATTTGTAATCGTAGTCGGCAATAATGATGGTTGATCGTTGGAAATGAGCGAGTAAAATGCGTGCATATGAAAATTGTACGGTTTTAGATGGGAACGATGTTTAGATAGGAGTAGAAACGGGGCAGTTTTGAGAAATAATATTATAATCCGCTGGAAAAAGAGATCTTGTTTATATTATCACAGGCAGCCCACAAGGTGTTACTAAGTCACGCCTGATCGGTCAAGGTCTGATGACGTCACGGCCGATCGGTTAATAAGGATTTGTATGGGGAGATTTCAAATCACATTTTATGTGTGAAAATAAAACAATCTTTCTCCTAAAATTCGTCAGATAACATTACGAGTCCTTATTTACCGTTTAAGGTGACTTTCGAGGCGATTTGGCGCCGATTTAGTGATTTTTTTTTGTGCTGCCTGTGTATGTACTGCTTAAACGGTAAATAAGGACTCGTAATGTTATCTGACGAATTTTAGGAGAAAGATTGTTTTATTTTCACGCATAAAATGTGATTTGAAAATCTCCCCATACAAATCCTTATTAACCGATCGGCCGTGACGTCATCAGACCTTGACCGATCAGGCGTGACTTAGTAACACCTTGTGGGCTGCCTGTGATATTATAAACCGAAAACAGTAATCGTGATCGACATATAGAAAACGAAATGGCCGGTCGCCAAAAAACTGAATTCGTGCAAAGGAAAATCAAATCAAATGTTTTAATCTAAAGAATGATGTCCATTATTCTTTATTATAAAATATTTCAGGCTGAAAATGCAGCTTATTTGAAACTCAGAGAATGACAGTTTGGGTCAGTGTTTGTCTTTGGTGCTGATGGGGACACGATGCTAGAGGCATTCACTTGGAAAAATGTGCAAGCTAAATTAGATGGTGAATCCATGCTGTATTAACAGCAAAAGTGGTGCTCCCCTCCCCCCGCCCCCCCCCCCCCTCCACACAAAAAAAATACTCACATGCATGCACAGAATCACATACTGTACATAGTGCAGACAGTGTTAAAAGCCCTCATGCTTACAGATCAGACGTCACACTTTCATGTTGCATTAGAGCTGTCTCATCTGCACCTCATAAAATACTGTATTGCCCAAGACTGCCACCAAGCATGTCATTTCACCATGACTACACCAGTTTAGTCAGGGAAAAATTCTGTCATATTACTTCAAAGGTAATAACAATCACCATTGATTAAAAAACACGTGTACACACTGCACAGTGAAGTAAATATTTTCCATTTCTCTTTTGAAAGAAATCCTTCCAGATCCTTGCTACTGATGACTTTCATAATATCAACATGATCAAAACACCTCAGGGGCAGGTGCTGACAAATGCTGTCCACATGACCACTCTTCTGATGAATGCACAGCAGCAACAGGAGGCAGTACCAATCCCTGAAGCTCCAGATGCAATCCATAGACAAGTGCTGGTACACACACCAGGTGGTCTGCCAAAGACATGCAGAGGGGGTGTATGTGTAACTGCATTCCTGGAAGAAGTAAGACAGTTTTGGCTGCAGTACTGCAGGGAGTCATTTTGTTTAGTTTCTAACTTACTAAATTTGTCATACTCAAAAAGTTGGACCCAAGGGTTTTTCAACAGTCATTGATTACTAAGGCAAGACAAAAATTACTATTAGTTTGGTACCAGCGACTAACTTACATAGTACCCTGTATGTGTAAATTATGTGCACAAAATTTTAAGTTTTCCAAACATTAGCTAATAAAGCCCATAAAATGTTGTTTGCATTCTTGTTCACAGAGTCGAACTTAAGAGAAGATCACCAGGAATGTTTATCATGATGGACAGGCACCAATACAACAAGGCCACTATCTCTTGGATCAGTGACTGCACCCACCAAAGGGATCACTTTCAGAGATATTTCAATGCCAAGAAAGCCTTGTGCTCTGTTATCACAGAAAAGAGGTTGAAGTTTTCATTCTAAACTGTGAAGCAGGATCAACAAGACTGACAATGCTGATAAAACACAAGAAACTGCCATGGGGGTTTAAACAAACCTAAGTGCCAGCTGTTTACCAGCATGGACATAGTGACACTGACTTAATACTCGTAGTAACAGGTAATCAAGTCAACTGAATTTCTACATTACAGTAGTTTTGCTGTGAGAACACTATATTAAATATTGTGATAATGGCATTTTGTCTATATTTTTGTTTGTAATATTAAATTTTTATCTATCAGTACCATAACGTTACAATTTATTACTGAATGGGACATGTAATCATATTTACTTACTTTTTTTAAAATGTAGGTTTAGATTCTGAAGGAATCCTTGCTATGCTTGAGCGAGTTGCTGTCAAAGGCAGGTAAGTCCTACATTCAACCATGACCCTAAAACAATAGCTGGAAAACCATATGGCAAGGCCACCCATTTGGCAAGTTTTGAGAAGGATTTCAACAACAATTCTCTGCCACTTGGCTATAGATCAGGCCTTCTTTATGTCACCCAAAGCATCATCTTGATTGTGACTCACCAGTGAGCTACCATCCTCCCTAGCAGGAAATACATCGACTGACATGTGGTCACACATTTCACACCACTTGCATGTGTGATAGCCAAGGGGAGAACTTTGATTGCACGTTCTGCCTGCCCAATCTTGTGAGAAACATCCAGAAGTTGTCCCTTTTATGGAATGTTGGATTGTGCTTTCTGGTCAAATTGATGAGTTTCCCATGCAGTGACGACGATTGTTCTCAGCTACAAAAGCCTAGAATAAAGAAACAAAAGAAACAAGTATACTTTCAGTCACCACAATTCACCACATTTATCGAGGAAAAGAGTAAAATTCATTAAGGAAGCTGTGCATTCAAAGCAATCTAATGAAGATTAGCATAAAAGTAACCCTTTTCCTAGAGCAAGGTTATCAGTCTGGGCCGGAAAGCGAGTACAAATTGTCAGCAACTTTCAATGGGAGGACAGCCATGAAAGCACATATATTTCTCAGGGGGAGGGGGAAGACTCCCACATAAAAATGACGGGGATTCTCGTTGGGAATTGTCGTTTTGACCCCTAAGAGGTACTAAAATGGGCATGGCTCGAGCTTAATTTGACCCCTAAAAGATACCAATAAATACACACCAAGAATTTAAAATTCGATGCCTTTAATTGCTATAAAAGATGATATCATGAAGCACTTTATCCCTTGCTGTTTTCAAACAATAAAAGTTCATTCGACTGACACCCGACCCTAAACGGTATCACGTCACACAAAAATGTCAGCTTGATGTTAATCACCCTAAGCGGTACCAACATCGTCCTTTTTTATATGACATTTGAAGAGTTGATAACATCAAAGTCCACGAGATGTAATTCTTAATGCACGGGGATGAGATTAAGAGGGCACGTGCCAGCAGGCCTTATTGCAAAATGTTCCTCGTGAACTACCTACTGACTCGCTAATAAGGTTAAGTAAATTGCACAAGGCTATCTAGACACTGTACCTTGAACTCATATCATATTCGGGGTAATTTACGTGGGCCCCACGCCAGTTAGGCTGATTCATAGCATCTGCTCGTCCGAGTAACAGCTAGCACTCGGCAAGCTCAGTTTTCTGCTCGACAGAGTAACAACTAGAAATCGGCAAGCTCGCTTTCCCAGCCCACCCACTCCTAGCAGTCCATAATTTATGTGTAACATTTGGAGTAATTTATAAATGTTTTATTATTTAGGTAGTTATTAGTAGTATTATCAATATCATTGCATGTAATAGTAATAGAGTATTTGAGGAATCATATTTGTAATAAAGACTGTTGGAGCCCAAATGGAGTCTCACTGTGTTAAGCAAAGGGACAACATAATCCGAATATTTATCAGTTATCACTCACCTGTAGCAGAATGGGTAAAGACCACTACGAGAAGCAGCCAAAAAATCAGTGACTAATAACAAAAAGAACGCTTCATCACGGTCCACTGCGGCATGCCAGCAAAGTTTAGTTAATTAGTTTCCAGGCCTCCCGCTGCGCCACAGGAAGTGAGACCAGACCAAGTCAAACAACAAATGAAATATTGCTTGATTTCAGAATTGTGTCTGGACGAAATGAGTAACAGGCCGTTTTGCTGATTTTGCATTGAGAAGAATTTTGTGGCTTTGGATCCGGGAGCTGTACCCGAATACCGTAAAATTCCGAAAATAAGCCCCGGGGCTTGAATTTTTCAAAGGTCTTTTTTTGGGGGCTTCTATTTGGAAGGAACTTTGCGTTTCAAAATCTGCTGGGCTTATAATTGGAGGGAAATTTGAGTCCGCAATTTTTCCATGTGCAAATGATAATATTGGGGCGTTAACTAGAAATTTGTGACAACTTGAATTTCTCTGAACATGCCAACTTCAAACACAACAGCAACAAACTTTATTGAAAATGGAATACTGTACATAAATGTCATACCGTATTAAGTTTATAGTTCATACGGTACATGGTAGTTCAAAGTTCATAGAAATCTAACGTGTGAATCCGAAGCGAGAGTGAGGAGTGCGCTACTTAAACGACAATAAACTTAAAAAAAAAAAAGCTTAACCGTAATGGTACCGGTATGTGTAATTTGCTTTGGTATAATTTGTATTTTACAATAACACGTCAGTTTCTCGCTTTGTGATTGGCTAATTTTCATTATCAATAAGAGGACAGACACATAAAATCGAGTGCTGACGACAGTGATTTGGATGAAGAAGGTGAATTCAGCTTCAATTTTACCTCAGTTCTTGCAAAAGCGACATTCGGCATTTGAAGTAGAGAACCAGAAGTGTTCAGAGGCGAATTCCTTGAGCTTTGTCTTGAAATTGTCGAGAAAACCGCAGCAGAAAAGCGTCTAGTTTCATTTCTTTCCAACTTCTTTGACAAAATTTTATTTTGCACGCGCGAAATGCTCACGTCAAACTGTCACTTTTTGGCCAATGAAATGTCTTGAATTTCAACCTCGACCAATTAGAAAGCGGGAAAAGTTGTTGACATCATTTCGGTCAAATCGAACAAAATCCAGTTTTCTTGCGTGTTTTCCCCGCGTCGTCGCTTGAGTTTTGTTATTGTAAAAAACAAATTGACGCCAATTTTTTTATGTGTCTGTCCTCTTATTGATCATGAAACGCGTCATAACATTGTCAAAAAGTTGCGGATCCACTCGGCGAAGCGCCTCGTGGATCCACAACTTTTTGACAATGTTATGACGCGTTTCATGATCAATAAGAGGACAGACACATAAAAAACTGACGTCAATTTGTTAATTTGAGGGCAAATCCCAAATATAAGCCCCAGGGGGCTTATTATAGGAGGGCTTTTTGCGCTTCGAATTTGAGGGGTATATATTCGGAGGGGCTTATTTTCGGAATTTTACGGGGTATGTAAAACTATATGAAATATAAACGCTGGCGTATCAACTGAAAGCTGATCGAGGTACTGGGACGCCGTAAGAGTAACAGTAGCTGACGTTTCAAGCGTCATCCCTTCTTCATTCGCTCAGTTTCTTCCATATTTAAAACCCCCTTTACCCATAATCCTCTCATTCGCTCTGACGAAGGGCTAACGCTCGAAACGTCAGCTACTGTTACTCAGCTTACGGCGTTCCAGTACCTCGATTAACTTTCAGTTGACACCAGCCTTTTTACCACCACGTCAACGCAGTTAATCTAGTTCTCTTAAGAGCTTGTATCACACTATATCAAATATAATTTCCATGAAATGACGTTATTAGGCTTTTCAGGGTACTTTTGAGCAAAATTGAAATGTAGCAAAAAGACTTTCCGATTTACATTTTCCTTTCTCCGATATCTGAATATGAACAAACGAATGAAGATGCTTCGGAACTTTTCGTAGACAAAGTACTCAGTACATTTCGAACAAATTAAATAATGTAAGAAGATAAACTCCACAAAACATTGATTAATCATCATTTGCGCCTCACTTTACTAAAGGGCCTCTTCATATGAACCCGTCCAACCAAGCTGGCCTGGTTTCCGAGATTTCGCCTCGTCACTGTTCTGACTATTTGTAAAGATTTCGATGTGTTCATACGAGAAGGCGGGCGAGCCTCGCTATCAAGACTCCGCTTACTCATATGAACACTCCAGCCTGGTTACTGGGGCGAAACTTACAGGTGGTCTTTGGGTTTTGCAAACCACATTTCGCGCCTTTCTCACTTCGGTAACAGGGCTCAAATTTCCCATATGAACAGAAGATTAATATATATTTTTCCCACTAACCGGGCTCATACAATACGAAGAGACCCACACTCCAGCGAATAGAAAAAGTTACAATTTCAAATATCTATTCAAAGAAAGGTAACATTGTTTTATCGGGGGAGATAGAAAGTTAAGGTCTGGGATTGAAAGCCAGAATAAAACCTTGTAATAAAATGCGGTGCACGTGCAGCTATCTTACGCAAGTTTTGTATCCAGAATAGGCGGGATTCTTTCTTCAATACACTCGCGTTTAAACTTCTTTAACTGCGTTTTGCTTTTCGACAAAATATCAGCTTTTGCGGTGGGGCGTTTAAATCTACCCAGCATATCTAAGAAAAGGAGGAGCCCACTGTTTCGTAGGCTCCACAGACTTCATAGGCATCAGAAGCCACGTTATAAGCAGGTCCGCCAGCTGTAGAACTTAAGGTTTGGTATGCTTCTTTGGGTTGTAGCTCCATGTAAATTCTTGGGTTGTCCGTATCGCTTTTCTGCCCCAGTGATTCTTGGTGGACTTCTGCCTGCTGTGATGGAGGGCTTTTTTTCCTCAGTCTCCAAGTCAAGCAAGCAACGGCAATAATCAAGATAAGTATGATGAGCCCAGCTACACCTAAGATCACGGGGTTGCCAAAAGTGCCACCTGCAGTTAAAAGAGAAGTATCCGGAAAACAACTTAGAATCAATATCTATAATTATTTAGGACTGACACACTGAGCCATTACACGTTCTCACCTTTTTCCTTCACACTGTACTCTTCAAGCAGAATTCCTTGCACTGCGCTGCCATAACTGTTGGTCACATGACACGTGTACAACCCAAAGTCCTGCTGGGACTGAGGTCTGACGATCAGGAAATCGTCCAGCTTTTGTATGTACTCTTTATCTATGGACTCGCCTTCTTTGCTCCAGCTGTAAGAAACCTTCTGTTTGCTTTTTGCATAGCAACGTAGTACCACCGTCTTCTCAAGAGGACATGCTACTTTCGTTGTTGATTCCTCTGCAATTATCCTGGGATTTAATGCTGTTGATAACATGAGAAAATAGCATATATAACAAATGTAAAATATTTTTTGGAACATTTAAGATTTTCATTATGCGCACGATATGAAAAAGCATCATTCTGACAAGAATTATTGGAATCTTATCACGATCATTTGGATTATGACTTTGATACGTTCTTGACCACAGCTAAAGCAGTCAATAAATAATGCGATTACCCGTTCACAATTGTGTACCTTTCGTCAGTGCAACATCGGCAATCAACACTGGTTCTCCTTCTCTGGCTTTCTATAACGAGCAGAATTCAAGAGTAAAGATTGTTAGTTTTTAAAGAAGCGGAAGCGGAAAATGACAGCCAAACTCACTACATATGCAAAAGATAGCATAGAGGCAGGCTTCAACCGTTTATTCCCAAGCTTTGAATACAAATTCTCCCAGTCCTTCAAAAAGAACATGTATGAGCGATGTAGTGAGAATTGATAGTTTAATAGCTATATATCAAACGCCAAGTTCTCTTTACTGTGAGATATATCTCTGGCAAGAGAAAAAACTAATTAAAGTCGATCATTTATGAGAGTGAAAGGGTTTGATCCAAAGAAGAAAGAAACATAAAATCAAAATTATTCCCACGCCCTGCGTTGGGTACTAATCTGAACACCATGTCGTTTTTTAGTGTTTTTCGTTCGTTCGTTCGTTCGGCTGCGCCTCGAGCAACTCTTACGCTTCTTTCGTGCTCTCCAAACTTCCCGCGTGCATCCATAACTCGATATACGCACGCTAAGCATGAACCAATTCTTAATTAGTAGACATTGTTATGATTATTTTGTCAATTTGGCACCAGGAAAAGAATGTAATTTATTGCTGCATTTCCTTTTGCATTTTTGAATTAGCAGTTTAGCTGTACTTTATACATTACTGTGTATAAAGTAATGTTCAAAAGATATTTACTGTGTTAGTAGCTGGTGTGGGCAGAAAAAAAATTGCCATGATCTAAACAAGTTCAATTAGATAATGCCTTGACAAGTCAATGCCTTCAGTAGACTGAAAGTCAAAAATCATTTGCAAAGATACATAATTATAACAGCCAAACAAGTCAATTTGCATTTACCACAGTTAGCTTCATTTTACTTAGGCCAGCTCTTTACTAGCATTACTTTCTTCCTTTTCCTAGATAGAATTAGTAATGATATTTTATTACGTTTTCTTTTTTGAACAAGTATTTTTTCCATGCAGCTGCATGACATTAATTTCTGGTGAGATATTGTCTAAACTGTTACCCCAACACAATCTGCTTCCCCCACCCATCTATCTCCAGCAGAACACACTTTTTAAATTATAGACTTTGATGCTTGTTCTGTTTTTCATAGACCCCTAAATATCAAGACGAACATGAAGTTCACCAAGTCCAACTGGAAAAAGTATCTTTCTGTGATTAGGAAGAGTTAGTTTATATCCACATGACATGGGAAATGAGACATTTTTAAGATAAGATGGCATGGGAATTTGTGTGTTTGTACATGTACTAGGCAACACATGCAACAATTGAGAACTTCTGAGAAGTATAATGTAACCTACAGGTACTCAGTATTTTATCAATGAATGTAGTGCAAAGACTGGCTCTGTATACTTTCTTATGAGACAAAATAAATTACTGTAAAATGGACATGGCATGACAAATAATATCGTGAGAACTTCCTTCTTCTAAGACCACCCTACATATTATATAATAAAATTACTGTACTCTTCAAACAGCAATGGGACCCCGGGGGGGTACTATGCCATATAGGTATGTGCCGCCCCAAAGTGTGTCGTTTTCAAACATTTTTAGTCTGAAATAGGGTACAGATTTTGCCTTCTTGGTCTGAAATAGGGTATCGATTTTGTGTTTTTGGCCTGGGATAAGGTATGATTTTAATAGAAATGTGTCGCAGCGGACAGTGCACGGCAAATGGAAGAAAAAACAGGGCGGAAATTGTTGCAAAAGAGGTAAATCTCTAAAATAGGCCTGAAATAGGGTATACATTTTGGAGTCAGGTTTGAAATAGGGTATAGTAAATCAGATGAGTACTCCCCGGAATGGGACACATGCCAATATCATGTAAATGCAAATATAGTGTCATCTGCCTTTAATTACATTATATTTATTGAGATACATGAGAGCTCTTAGCAATGTCATACATAATGGATTACTTGGGCGTGGGGCCTCTGCGAATATCGTATTTCTAGTATATAGCATACCCCTGGTGTCCTTGATACGATGGCTCTTTCATAGACACTGTAAATTTCCCCCTTCTCCAACTCCACATTTTCGTAATCCTTGACGCTACTTCCATCTCCGATGATAACAGACGGCGACGACCAATCAACCGAATCTGCGTTGATGGCTACCGCGATGTAGTAGTCAATGTTGTTGTCCTGCGAGTATTTGTAGTTCCCCAAGTTTAAATCCGGTGGCAATCTCTTACTTTCTCCACCGGTCTTATGGACAATCACTTGGTATGCGCTGCAAATTAGTACAGACTTATTGATGCAAATACATATTTGGGTGCAAATGGATTTTGGTTTCTACTTCTTTTTAACTTTCAGGCTTATGGCAACAATAAAGTCCTTAAGACTGATTTATTTAATACGTTTTATAGAATCGGTTTTGTGCGCCTACGGCAGGCTTCACGAATTAAAATACAACCCTAGACCTCTGCCAAGACAGGGTCGTTCAACCGAGTAACTCTACACTGTACGTAACACTAATCCTAACCAATAGAAAAAAAGTGAAAAGACCATGGATTGCTATTCTTTACATAAAAATGACCTCGGATTAAAAAAACATAATTAGTAAAAACGTTAATATAACATGGACAAAATGTCATTATGCCTTCATGAGGGGCAGCATAAAAACCAATAATTTGTCAAATAGTCACTGGCAACTATTTTGTAGCCAGTTACCTTATTTCGCCATTGAGATCACTGGCCTGCCAGAGCGTCACGTTCACTGCCGTATCTTCGGTATTAATCTGTGCTACCTTGGCTACGCTGACAGGCGGAGGAACTAAAGCAAACAAACAAACAAAAAGACATAAAACAAACAAACAAACAGCATACACACAAACATACACACAGTCTAGTGAATGTTAATCACACGGATGCATGATTTGTTCTAACAACTTTTAAAAGGCATATAAGCATTTTTTATTATTTAAGTCTGTAAATGAAGCTAATCTTTTTTGAAATTTTCTGTGTTCGAATCCAAGCGGAGTAAAACTTTTCACTCGCAACGAATTAAGTTAAAAAAGGAAGTAAGCCTCCAAACTGGCGCGTCGACACCAGGCGCCACTCCGTTTTCGGAGCTGCGCTATTAAACTCCGTCAATGTAAGGCGGTTTGTTTGCATATATGTAAAAAAAAAAAAAAAAAAATGCTTACCATCTGTTAAGGTTGATGCAGTAGCAGTGCTGAATGTTCCTTCGCCACACGAGGTTTTGGCGGAAATACGAAACTTGTACACCGTGCCTGGTGTTAAACCAGTAACTGTGCCATGCAAAGGACTGGCTGGAAATGTCTTCTCGTTACTGTCCTTAAAAGACTTATTATACGTTTTAGATCCTTCCCATATGATCTGTCGAGAAACAAACACAAAATGAACAAAGGAAAAAAAAACGGCTGAACAGTCGTTATTGTCTGTTTAATTTATTGCGTTTGCTAAGCAAAAACAAACAAACTAAGGAAAGAAAACAACGGAGGAACACTTACTCCTTCACTGAGCTTAACTGGTGCTGAGTGGGTTTCCTACTTGAACAACAATTTCAATTGTAGTAGCAAATTCGTATTTAGCATGTCACCTAAACATCCCAGGAAACCTAAATCGATGTTATAGGTGAGACGCGGCACTGCTCGTTGAAGACTGACATTCATCACGATGGTAGGAAAGGTTTATTTAACATTTTGAGGAATGTGCCACATCGGATGGTGCTTTTGCTCAAATCATGCGGAGGGACCAACTCACCGTGTATGTCTGAATGTCATCAGCGAGTCGATCCGGTTTTATCCATTTGAGAGTCATTTCCCGGGATTTGGTTTCAGATGACACGACTCTAAGATCACGTGGTGCGGTTGGCACTGTAAAACAGATAACGTTCATGTCATTGGACGCCCAACCTCAAAACTCACACACGTACAGCGTTTCCCTTAAATTAAAATCAAGATAGTTTTGAAGCATTTGGCAAGTAAACCAACCTGCGGTTGTTCTTTCGACAGGAAAACTATCAGGCCCAGATCCAGCAGACGTGTAAGCTTTAACTTTGACGGAGTACTTGTTACATGGGGTCAAGCCTGTCAGCAATATCGACTCCTCGGTTGTGTTCGTTTGAACGACTGTAGGGTTCCCCCTTCGTACTCGTTGCTGTTGTGTGGAGCTGTGAGTTACTTCATAAGCGACAATTATTCCATTGCTCTCGTTTCTCGAAAGTGATCGCCATGACACGTTAAAAGCTGTATCGTTAAACTCGTCAACCGCAAGACCACTTGGCGCGAAACTAGGAGCTGAGGAGAACAAGATTAAGAAATATTACAACAACAATTAACAAACGTTCGTTAATAATGTGTTAATAATGTTCATAATTTACGGTTAAATAAAAATTGAGGCATTCCCAGATGACTGCTGCTTTTGCGTTTGCTGCGCTTTTGGATTAGTCCAAACAAGTTCCGAAATATTCTTGATCAATCAGGAACAAAAGCAAATTAAACACGAGCAGGATCTTCTCATGTAACCAAGCACCTGGTGATGACGTAGCACTGTTGATTGGTTTCTTCTTCAAAGTGAAACCATTGAAAACACTTACTGTGGCTTATAATTGGTAGAAAGTGTTTCGCACAGCTTCTATGTAATTACTTAATTACAGTTTTTGGTTTTCTACAATCGTTCGAAAACCGCTTCAAGCAAGCAATCGGAAAATTGATAATACACAATTTCCGACCTTTAATAAACACTGAAAACAACCAGCAGAAGTTCCACAAACATGAGGAGCCGGATGATTGTTTCGATTGTTATTGGTATTGGTATTGCTGTGGCTATTGCTATTGCTATTGAAATCTTTGTCGCGTGCTCGATCTCTTGATGTTAACAGCATGAAGAAACACCGTCATCCTATACCAACAAACTGGAAGTTCCTAGTCGTTGTTATCGCTCATAACACGCGTTATTCCAACCATTTAACAATAAAATTGTGTTATATCGTGAGGTTTGATAGCTCAAAAGATTATCATCTGAGAAAGCTATCAAGTGCTAAGGCCCACTTAAGACGTCGCTGGTATCAATGGTATTGCACATATCCGTTGTGTTTGGCGCATGTAAGGAGCGAAATCTCAACCGGACTAAACTATACATTCTGTATGTATTTGTAATGAAAGTTGGTATCTCCCGGGTGTGAATAAACTTGTCTTACCATACTCGGGGACAGATTTAACTATAGTACTTTTGGGTCCTTCTTTGATGGTGGTTGCGCTTAAATGAAACGAATATGTTGTTCCTCCATACACAAAGAGTGAAAGTGAAAACACAGATTTGTCCAGCGTGCGCTTTGTGACACTTCCTGCAGCTCCAGTCTCAGAGTAGGACAGCAAGTAGTTCTTGATGACACCGTTTTCCTGAGCTGGTCCTTGCCACGTTAACTTCACACTCGGGCGCTGATGAACCGCAGGCGATTCAAGTTGTGCAGCAAAGTTTCTCGGTTTAATTGCAGCTGAAAATATAAAAACGGAAAAAGCAGTACTTTGGGTGATATGGAGCCTCTGTGAATAAACTAAAATTCTCGTATGGCATAATAACGAATAATTACTATGCTTCTCAATTGTTGTTGAACTCACTCGGTTGGAAACATCTTCACATCAAGACTTAGACTAGTCTGCGAAATGGTGGTGGTGGTGACAGAAGGAAGAAATATACCGTAAGCATAAGTTAAACAATGATCGAGAAAACTTGCTTGTTTGTTTGGTGGAATTGATTTCAGTTTCGGCAAATTGATTTGTGTTTTGGCATATCGGTGAACATGTACATTATAGAAATCGTACTCACCGTCCTGATGAGTTATAAATGATTTCCGAGTGCTCGCCGGGCCATCACCGACGCTTGTGTACGCCAAGACTTGATAATTATATTCAGTATAAATTGAAAGACCATCAAGATTTGTACCACGCGCAGAGTTGCTATTAATATCTTTAATACCCGTAAGAGCAGCACCCTTCTTGCCATACACGAGTTTGAACCCACGGATTATGCCATTCCTTGAGTCCTGAGGGGGCGGCTGCCAAGACACATACACCCTTGTCGAACTATTGACGGAGGAAGTTACAGATGACGGGGGTTTGCTGGGAACTGTAACAAAAATGGCATCAGAAAATTTGAGGAGCAGTAGATAGAAAACAGTTAAACCTCTCTGAGTGACCACCTCCCGTAAGCGACCATGCACCTCTCTTAGGCGAGCACTTGCGATTTGACCGATTGGTCCCTAAAGTCAAATCTCTATTAGTGAAACCTCTCGGCGTAAGCGACCACGACCACCTTTGACTCACCGTTTGAGTTTTTCTATTGTTTCTTACCTCAGGTAAGCGACCACTCTATGCTCCCAGAAAGCATGTTTTTGAGCAAGGTCAAAATTCTTTTTAATTATTATAATGCAGCAACCATACTCGAGAAAAACTGAAATATTTACCGTCCTCTTTGGTCTTGACAGTTTTCTCTACACTGTACGGACCAACTCCTTTATCGTTTTTCACTTGAACGCGAATCTTATATTCGGTCCACTTCTTCAGCGAGTCCAGTTCAACTGTAAGCGTTGTGCTCCGCACTGCCTTCACTAATTCTGCCCCTCCGTCAGGTCGGTAGGAAATCTGGTATCCTTGCAATGGTCCATTAACTTTGTCAGTTGGCTTCTGTACGGAAAATCCAAAAGTTGTAAAGATCAAAGTATTCAAAGACATCCACCCCTCCTCTTCCCCACAAAAGAAATGAAAATGAAAACAAAAAAAACAAACAAACAAACAAAACAAACAAAAACAACAAAAAACAAACAATGACATCAACAACATCAACAGCAAAGATCTAGTGTTTTGCATCTTTCTCCACTCGAATCTCTTCATTCAAACTAGAATGACCGAAATTTCTCCGAATTGGTCTTGACTGCTTGGTCTCGACACACCCTAACTGTTCATCATTACTAGTATCAGCAAAATTGGTGAATTGCAAGATGCTCCAGATCTTAATTCCACACATGTACAGTTGTAGTTCTATAAACTTACGATCACCTGAAGTTTGTAGTATTGTCTTGAGAAATCCAACAAAGAGCAGAGCGAAGGACGATGATTCACAGCAATGTTCACATTAAAATGTCTCTAAAGACGCGGGCAGTTTTGACGGACAAGTAAACCGCGTACTATCGGATTCAACACATACCTTCCAGGTGACCTTTATCGTCTGAGATGACGTTGCCACCGGATTCTCGACTACTGGAGCAACTTCAGGTTCTGGTGCAGGAATAACAAATATCACAAAATCGCTATATTCATTTTTCTTCAAGTCGTGGGTACCAAATACTCAAATCTCTCCAAAAAACAATTACAAGTTTCTTGAACGAAAATTATGAAAGATTTTGATAATAGTAAAACAGTACAGTACAACCCAGGATGAATAGTTTCCAGCATGTTCAGACAACTCGGTTATTATTGAACTGCACAACAGAAACGTCAATCAATATCAGGTTCTAGCCCTCGCTACATACATGATTATACCAGCTTCATGTTTCGCGATTACGATGCAATAGTTGATATAACGTATCACGTGTAAAACAAAATAAGCAAACACCCAACAGACAACTACGTTAATGTTAACCTTTAAAATAAAACTGAACACGAGTTGCGTCATCACATGTTTATATTTACACCCTGGGGTTGACTTTATATCAAGGCGTCCACGTCTTAGTTTATCAATCCATCTGTCGCTACTGGCATTAAGAAAAGCGGACAAAAATTAGCAATACTCGTAATCCGCCATTTTCGTTTGCTATGAAAGTGGCCGTTGACAGTTTATGGGCGCGCTAAGCATCCTGGTCTGTGTGAAGATCACATTTGGCAGCATAACGGTTCTCTTAAAAAATATCTTCGCCAGAGTTAACTTACTTGCAGAGTCTGTTTTAAAGTCCACCCAGTCACTCCACAGTCCTTCGCCAACAGTACTGACCGCGCGTAATCTCACCCTGTACGCTGTGTACGGAAGCAGGTCCGAAATCTGAAAGCTCGAAGATTGCGAAGGGGCCGTTACCGAAGTAACACTGCTTGAGCTGCCACTAATATGGTGTTCTATGATGAACGAAGAAATGGAGCCTTCATTGGAGCCCAGCGCAGTTATGCTCCACTGTAGTGTTACGTTCTTTGATTGGTTGTTGCTCACTTTAACTGAGGTAGGAGCAGCAGGAACAGCTGTGTTGAGCGAAAAGACCAAACTATCGTTAATTTGTCAACTTTTCATAATGATGCACATGTATCTACGACACAATGAAAAGTTTGTCCCTCGTGGGGAATACCGAAACCCAGAAAATGGTAAAAACTGCGTAAAACTAAAAATCTTACAGCGACGAAGGACTAACTCTCGAAACATCATACGTTAATGCATTACAAGTTTTACTTGTGTCAAGCCTTGCCCATTTATTAAACGGTCTTAATCAAATACCATGCATTTGTAAAGCATGTTCTAGTTCAAAACGTTTTGCAAATTATAAACCTATGATTAACGTATTAGGCCGGTTTCAAACGTCGCGGCACTCCCGTGCCCAACTAAATCTAAAGGAGCAAAATCCATTGTTTTCAGACCTAATTTGCGTTCGGCACGGCAGTGGCGCGACGTTTGAAACAAGCCTTGATGGTGTGAACAACTGGACTAACATGTTAGAATCCAGAATCTTTATGGAATGCCCTTACATTGGAAAAATCCTTCTACTCTAAAAAGACTTCTGCTACTAATCGAAACTTGCACTCGTCTTGTATGAGGAACTCATAACTGAGGGGCCAATTCAATCAAGTATTCTATAAGTGGGACTACTATTCTAACATCGCTGAACGGACTTCAGATCAATATCTGACTAGCATTGATATTCTTACACAGAGTAACAGCAACCGCAGTAGACCGTGTGACTATCGTCTCTGACTTGATTCCTGCATAAAACGCAGAGCAGCTAAACGCCACCGTACATGCCACTACACGTGACGATGAACTTTCTCTCGTGCAGTCGTACTTTGCTGCAATGTCATCTGCAGAGGTGAAGTTAACTCGCAGAGTAGAAACACTCACACCACTCACAGAGTCATCTGAGCGGACCACGCCAGAGGAGAGTGACGTGACATCTGTGTTACCAAGCCACCACTGCATTACCAGTTGAGACTGGGAGGTTACATTGCAGAACACGTCAACAAACTTTCCTTGAGCGAGAGGGAGGACCTTCCTTGTTAACGTCATTACTGGACGCAGGACTAAAGGAAAAAATGGATTATTTTAATCTCCCTATTTTAGCACTGTCACTGATCATCACTAAAGTCCAAAAAGAACAAAGTGAATATAAAATATCAGGGAAACACTTTGCAATAAACATTTTTCAGTGAGCAAGAAACAATTTTACAAAGAAGCAAGTTTTGGCGTTCGAACGATATGGTCACTGGACTGTTATGGTCCTAAAGTCAAAAAGTCAAATGGACTCACCATGATCACATCCGTACAGGTCGATCCTTAGACATGGTCCACTGGATGATGGTGTCCATGAACCTGCTATGACCCGGATGTGACGAGCCACAACAGGTACTGGGAACCAGTTAACTCGGACCCCGTTCTTGTTCACATTTCCATCAAAAGTCTACGGAAACGCAGACAATAAAATAGCGCTAAGCCAATGTCAATACGTAAAGTTAACAAGTACTTCCGGGAGAAAAATCAAGCACAAGGTGACGAGAAACAAATTGTCAAATAAAGATCGCAAGTGCGACTATTGGCATTCTCGATAAGAGAGGAAAAAGAGGGAGTTGTAAAGGGTACATAATTACTAACTCCGGGAACTTTGCCAGCAACCTATCAACACGCTTTGCCGCTTATATAAGCATTATCATACCATCACTGGACCAGAGTCTTTCAGCTTGTAGTCTTGCCAGCTTGCACTCAACGAAGAATCGTAGTTATAGCTGATTTTGTACGTCTTGACCCATTTGCCACTTGAATGATGACTTTGAGTGGCCACGCCTGTTACTGTTTTTACCTGACCAAGGTCAACCTGCAAAAATGTGGTATGGGTAGAAAGTAAGAAAAAGATGAACGCAGAGACATCACGTGGTCGGCGAAAGCGCTAAAATGATGAATGCCATGTTACATAGTGTTGTTAGATAGAAGAAAGACAAAATGCGCTTCTAGTACATTTAAGAATTGGTTCATGCTTAGCGTGCGCCTATCGAGTTATGGATGCACGCGGGAAGTTGGGAGAGCACGAGAGAAGCGTAAGAGTTGCTCGAGGCGTAGCCGAGTTTCATGAGTGCTCTCCCAACTTCCCAAGTGCATCCATAACTCGATAGACGCACAGCAAAAAGCATGAACCAATTCTTTTATAACACAGGCACACGAAATTATGAGCGAAAACAAACATTCATTTCTGATTGAATGCAAAATTCTCTTTCGACGCGCAAAACGAAAAACAAACTCTCTCATTGGCTGATTGAAAACATGCCACAACTTACTAACATTTCTGTCATCTAAAAGTTGATGAGAGCACAGGCAGCCCACAAGGTGTTACTAAGTCACGCCTGATCGGTCAAGGTCCGATGACGTCACGGCCGATCGGTTAATACGGATTTGTATGGGGAGATTTTCAAATCACATTTTATGCGTGAAAATAAAACAATCTTTCTCCTAAAATTCGTCAGATAACATTAAGAGTCCTTATTTACCGTTTAAGGTGACTTTCGAGGCGATTTGGCGCCGATTTAGCGATTTTTTTTTGTGGTGATTGTGTATGTACGCGTACGTTGTTGAAGATGAACCCAGGAAATTCAAGTCGCCGCTTAAAAACAACGTGAGATTCACCTTGAACTATGGCAGACAATGCGGGTCTGGAAAAGCAAAGTGATCCGTCGAAGAATGTGAATAATCACCATGAGCGAAAGAGATAGAAATGTTTGCCGAGCGGACTTGTTTGTTATTCGAGCTGCCAGCAAACTGTACTGTAAGCACTGCAAGTATAGCGGCTTTCGGAATGAATGAACGCCGTTTCATTTAAAATCCATTGAAGGCTTGACGGATATGTATCTTTGCTGTGATGGATTTCACTGTCCATGAGAATTAAGCCATCGAGAAATAGGTGAGTTTTGATTCATACAATTTTCTGTGCCGACCGTTGAAATACAGAATTTTTCAGTCTTGATTACTAATTTCCTTTGGGTGCCGGTTTGACTTCATGTAGTACAAATTTTGCTATTTTCTTCTTAGTTGTAAAGCTTCTGTTAACTTATAAACGATGAAAGCTAGAAAAAGTCGAAAGGAAGCGACATTTGCTCACGTCATATAATTGAGCACGGGCGTGCACGATTTAACAAATTGACGTCAGTTTTTTATGTGTCTGTCCTCTTATTGATCATGAAACGCGTCATAACATTGTCAAAAAGTTGTGGATCCACGAGGCGCTTCGCCGAGTGGATCCGCAACTTTTTGACAATGTTATGACGCGTTTCATGATCAATAAGAGGACAGACACATAAAAAACTGGCGTCAATTTGTTTTTTACAATAACAAAACTCAAGCGACGACGCGGGGAAAACACGCAAGAAAACTGGATTTTGTTCGATTTGACCGAAATGTTGTCAACAACTTTTCCCGCTTTCTAATTGGTCGAGGTTGAAATTCAAGACATTTCATTGGCCAAAAAGTGACAGTTTGACGCGAGCATTTCGCGCGTGCAAAATAAAATTTTGTCAAAGAAGTTGGAAAGAAATGAAACTAGACGCTTTTCTGCTGCGGTTTTCTCGACAATTTCAAGACAAAGCTCAAGGAAATTCGCCTCTGAACACTTCTGGTTCTCTACTTCAAATGCCGAATGTCGCTTTTGCAAGAACTGAGATAAAATTGAAGCTGAATTCACCTTCTTCGTCCAAATCACTGTCGTCAGCACTCGATTTTGTGTCTGTCCTCTTATTGATAATGAAAATTAGCCAATCACAAAGCGAGAAACTGACGTGTTATTGTAAAAAAAGCTATGGAGCACGCTCTTCGACCAATTAGAACGTGGCTTATATTGCGCCTATGTTATAATAGTCTATGTAACATAATAACAGCTTTTAGATGATGAATGCTATGTTACATAGTGTGCTAGAGAGAAGAACGACAACCACGTGTGAAAATACGCGTTTATAAAGTATACTAAGTCTACATAACATCAACAGGTTTTAGAAGATGACTGGTGCAAGCAAATTTCAGCTACCTGAAGGTATCCAGCCTTTGTGTCGGAGCTGCACCATGTCGAGGTCTTGTACAAACGTCCATTGGATGGGGTATTCGTGTTGGGTTGAGCTGTGATCTGTGAATCTGTTATTGAGTTATCCTCCATACCCAAGGAAGAACGGCAAGCTAAAAGCAAGGAAAAGAGATGTAGAGAGAAAAAGAACGAAAATGATTCTACCTGAACAACACACAGACTAAAGCGAAAAAAAATTATCTCCGCTAAAACAAATAGATTGGGAACAAACTTTGCATAATATGGTACCTTGTACTGCTCCATAAATCTCCACCCTGAGGACGGCCCAGCCATTGACGTCGGTAGGCCAGAAACGGATGAACTTGGTCCTTGGAAGACTGGCAACGTCGTTTGTATTGATTGTGGTCTTGTCCGTGTTACCAGTAAATATCTGTACGCGTATAAAAATAATATAGATAACATCACTTGACTAAAACGGTAAAGCTGATCATGCTGATAAACACTCTAAATTCAGTACGTTCACACGTAATACATTTTATATGTACAATACAATTTTAAAACCTTTTTTTTATTTTTTACATATTTAAATTTAAGCTGGGCTGGAAAAACAAAGCAGTGCTACCCACTACACTCACCTTGTCCACTCCATTTTCTTTGTAAATGTTCCACGATTTGTTGTCTAATGACAGGTAGATTTTGTATTTTTCAGTCCATTCACTTTGACAATTGTTTCCTTTCGTACCCAGTGCACAAACGAAATGAACTCCACCAAGATCCACCTGCAGGTAGTCATTGCGGGTGAATGCCGTTTTGGCTTCCCAAGCGCAACGTGTCACACTGAACCTGCCTTGATAAGCTGCGTATCGATCATCATAATACGAGGTCGCTGTCATCCTGTGATCAGGAATCTTGGAGCGGTCTGCAATTCCTACAGGTGTGGTTCGGCAAGAAGTTTCTGAAAAGTTAACAAAAAACAAAACCTGAGGTGTATAATGAAACGACGTCCTGAGTATAAAAAGCCACTTTTACAATCAAGTGCAGTAGTATCAATAGTAGTGATTGTCTGCGAAGTACAGTAAATATCCCTGCCGAGCCTTATTACTTTTGTTCTAAATAATTGCATTGTGATCAAAAAGCAGTTATTCACTCTGTCTACCAAGTTTTATCATCCTGTGACCCGCCAAAATATATCAGCTTCGTGAAATGCACAAAATTGGAAAGTGGCTTGTAAAAATAAGACAAAATAGACGCCTGGTATAGTGTTGGTAAAGTAAGAAAAATACTCAATGTGACAAGATCTTGGACAGTAATGAAACAAATCGTACTGATCCTTTTAACTTCCAGGGTTAAAATGCAGATTCTCCCAGCTTTGTAAGAAAAAAATGTATGGATGATGTGGTGAGAACTGATAGTTTAATCAACTTTCATCTTAGTAAGATATCAAAAGCCAAGTTCTCCATACTGTACTGATGTACAGTATACGTAGTGAGAGACTGAAACAGAAAATTGAAGTTTATCAGTTAACGTACGTACCAGGAGCTCCGTATAGTTCCACTCTCAGGCAACAAAATCCATGACAAGTCTTAGGAACAAAACGGACGTATCTGGATACAACTCCTTCAAACAAGATTTGTTTAACCGCCGTCTTCCTGTCTCCATTTCCCTGAAAATCCTGCAGAAGATAATAACACGCATCACGCGAACTTCTAGAAAGTTTACAACATATTCACGGCATAAATTCAACAACGTATCAGTCATCGCGCTGCATTCTGTGCATTTGCGTAGCCCTACGCGGAGCGATCCCAAAAATGCGCAACGAGAATATACAATATGTACGGTGTAACCGTATATTTTACACTAAAAAGAGGGATATATATTTTGAAACAAAAACGGGGCGAGCTTAGCTAGCACTTTTCATGGTATACGTACGAACATAATTTGTGCGAGCGCCGAAGGCGCGAGTCGCTTGGGAAATTTTTAAATTTAGTGACCCGGAAATACCTTCCCTAGGTTTTTCAGAAGACCAATTTTCCCATATTAAATCAAGGCGTACTAAAGCGCTGAATAGGTGTACATGCTAAAATGGTCGCTACGTCCGCGGAAAAGTGCATCAACTGTGTAATGTTCTGTATGTTATTTATCGCGTTTGTCAACGTCAGGCCGTCAGATCAAGAGTAGCCGGATAAGCACAATTGTGAAACATTTAACGTAGAACATGACTAGCATGCGTCGCATCCGAACTACACACCAGTTTGGATGCAACACAGGTTAGGCATGACAGACTCAATTTGTTCTCAATGAGTATCAAGTCTTAGTTTTGAGTTTCTTTGCTAAATCTTGAGGTCCTACGAACTAGAAAAACTGCATTTCACAAAGTGTCTTTTTCACAATTTTCTGTAATAAACACCGACTCAAAAACGTGATCGCACGGTCAAACTTAAAATTAAAAAAACAAAAAACAAAACAAAACAAAACAAAACAAAAACAAAAAAACAACGTATTTCCGCATTGTGGTCTGTCATACACTACTCACCCATGCTATTAGACTAAAGTCTGTCAACTTGTAAGGTTTGCCTACCACTCTTACGGACACCATGTTTTCGTATGAGGATAAGTTGTCGGCTGATGTAACTGTTAAAAGCGTGAGCCGAAAGTCTGACGGAATGATCGGGACGGGAAGGGAGAATTGGACATTTAACATTAATTAACTATTACTATTAATAAACGAGATCCAGTGAAGACCTGAAGTACTGAGAAGTGACTCCCCGTAAAGTCTGCTACGACACGAAAGTGCCCGTAACAGTTATATAATTTACCCTGACTTGTCCTCCTTCTTCGTAATCTGTCCAAGTTGTCCCATCTGTGGACGTTTTTAACTGGTAAGTCTCCACCCACTGGTCCGCTACAGAATTCCCCTGTGTAGCCACAGCACATACAGCGTGTAGTGATCCCAGATCAACTTGTAAGTACAGCGGTGTACTACTCTCTACAGCGCACCATGGCAACCCCACAATGTTGAGCCTGGCGTTTTTGGCGGAAGTACTGGCGTTAAAAGACGACGAAGATGTGAGCTGTCCATCAGGAATTGTTTTGCTCTCAATACCAAGTGCATTGTCTTCACACGAAGCTGTAAAACAAGTCATGCAAAATTCAGGTCATCATTCTTGCTCTAACTCACCATGCTAACATTAATAAAGAAATATCAGCCATATCATGGTGCTACGGACTATTGTACGTAATAAAGCCGTTGGATTCCGCAGTCCAGAAACCAGGAAATGTCAAATGACCTGACTTGCACGTCATGTCTTGCCTGGGGCAGCAAATTCTGAAATAACAGCAGCTTCATATTGTCATGGTATTTGACTTACCTCTTCCTTACTGGCATCGAAAACGAGACAAATACGGCAAATTGCAACTTTTGAGGTTTGTGGGCTGTGGAATACAGCAATTTTAAACTGCCTAATGTTTTACCCTTTCACTGCAAACGGAGAATTTCTCAAAAGGCAACAAACTAAACACTTTACCATTCATATAAAAGCTCCCAGTACTGTAAGTATATTATAATAGTATTTCTGTCATTTTCGAGCGAAATCCATGCCATGGCTTACAGCATGTGAACGCAGATTTTGTCTGTTCTCAATACAGACCATATGCACACCGCACACAAGAATGCCAGAGTCTTACCTAAGATTGGCAGAGTTTTACCTGAGATTTTGGCAGGATCTTGCCATGACCTTGGCAGGATCCTACCTAACTTATTTAGAAGACCTTACCGAGATCTTGACAGGATCTTCCTGACTGATCTTGGCTAAACTGTGACAAGATCTTGGCAAGATCTTATTGAGATCAGGCAAGATGTATCTAAGATCTTGATAAAATTCTGGTAAGACAAAATCTTAGCAAGATGTATGGCCTAGTGCAGGCCATTAACCTTTACATTTCCCTTCAAAACATTTTTTTTTTTTTTTACAAAAGTATGAAAATTTTAGGATTGGAAAGAAATAACAGTACGATTATTATTGATACAAAGTATCCGGTTCAAAGTTCTCACTTTCAATCCCTGGATTCACCAAACTAGAAGTGTAAAAGGCTTTCATGAATCCGGGAATAATTGTCTTAAACCCACATAAATTCACTAAGCTACTGGCAAGATCATGGTGGGTCTTGCATGATCTTGGCAGCATCTTACCTAAGATCTTGACAGAGTTTTACCGACTTTTGCATGATCTTGACATGATCTAGGCAGGATCTTACCCAATATATTGGCAGGATATCTTACAATCTTGTCAGGATCTTACCTGAAGATCTTGGCAGGTTCCCTTCAAAACACTTTTTTTTTATACAAATGTACGGATTGGAAAGAAATAGTAATACGACTATTTCTGATACAAAGCATCCAGGTTCAAAGTTCTCACTTTCGGCCAGCTCTCCAGATTCGCCAAAACTAGAAATAAAAGCTTTCGCGAATCTGGAAACAATTGTCTCAAACCCAGTCTATAAATTCGTTCTAGTGAAAACGGGGCCTTAGTGCACTTTAATCGCTACAATGTGGCAAGTTTACTAATGCATACATCCTATCAAAATAACAATACATTTCTAAGTGTTCGTAATTTTCTGACCTTTGCTTTGCGTTTGTGAAGTCCAGTGTAATGTTCTTTCGACTTTTATCAAACTGTCGATGAGATCTTCTGCTCTCCAGTTCAGACACTCCACGTTGTTCATATGGCACATAATTAGTTCTTCGAAGACTCATTCTTCGGCTGCCAAATTTGGCTTCATACATCGCCCAGAGAATATGTTCGTAGAAGTTTAAAATCCTCTTCTTTTCGTCCCGACTCGATAACGAACACTCACAAATGAACTTTTGAACATGTGACTAGTCCCAGTGCCCCTCTGTCGTTCTTCTTCGACTTTCTTTACGAACATTTGACGGATTTTGACGAAAATGCAAGGACTGTTGGACCAGTTATAGATGACTGCAACGATTTTGAGAGGTAAAAGAAATGTGCATAGCAGTAATTGCCACATCTAAGTGGCTCTAATGTACAATTTTCTTGCTGTAAATCTTGACAACCACTGGCTTGGAAAATATTGTGGACGAAAAGTTAATGCTTCAGAGTTTTAAACCACAGGACTGTATAGAGAAGAAACTGGAAAGACTAATAGCTTAACGGAAAACTTAGAATGTTAACACATGACCCAAAACTCACTAACTGTGACCGAAATTCATCACGTCAGGCTTTGCCTGTATATAATTTTTTCGATGTTCCGTTCCATTTCTGACACTAAGAAATCCCGAGTGATAAATTTTCAGCTCATCTTCGTGTCCAGATCCTATTCCCATAATTAATTTGATTTCAAACTAAATTTAAGCGCAATGTTCTTATTTTTAATGTTCACAATATTAACTAGTGTAGTTCAATTTTTGCATGCATGGGTGCTGCATACAAAGAATAAATAGACAGCAGAAAGGCTTGCAGTGTATCTGGTATAACTAATTTTTACAGTCTTGATATTTTTTGCTGTTTCCCAAAAACATTTAATGAGTAAACTTTGAATTTTTTGGTGGTTACTATAAAGTCTGACATTCTCTTTCTGTTTGTTTACACTGTAGCTTTAATAAACTAGATTTATGCTAATGAGGCAAAAATGTAAAAATCCTCCAAAAAATAAAGATGCAGCATGTGTAATCTGATTGGTAAATGGGTGATAATGCTGCATGCATCACAAACTGAACACAGCACATGTATGTCAGTTTGATGCCACTACAATGCATGATTCTTTTTCTTGCTTGCCTTTAATAAATTAATAATTATTTTATAATAATTGTAAAAAGCATTTGTCAATATACTAAAATAATGTACAGTATAGTGGTACTGCACTGTGGTACTTTTCTCTCATGTTTTTTTCAAGTCCTTCTTTTATTCAACATTGCCCATGTCCAACAAATTGGCAAGACCTTGTAAGATCCCCCAAGATCTTTTAAGATTTTGTCAAACTTTGCCAATATCTTATCTTGGTAAAATCTTGCCAAGATGATCTGGTTCCAGAAAATTCTTGCTTCTCTAACAGAAGGTCTTGCCAAGATCCCACAAAATCTTGCTGCGATCTTGTTAAGATCTTACATGATCTTGTCAGGACATCTTGTTGAAGTCTTGATAACTTTTTTATATACTACTGTACACTTGCAATATTCTAAGGAGCATTACACTAACCTCCCAGCTAAAGTGATGTTTCACACACTATCTTATTTTACTTTTGTCAATATTTTCTGGACAATTCAATCGGGCTTACTGGAATCACCACAGAAGATTGGTTGAACTCAAATAAACCTTTTTGAAGAAAAAGTGGACAAAAAAACAAACAAAAAAAAAACAAAAACAAAAAATATATATATGTTCTCAGATTTTTGTTGTCAACTCTAACTGTGAACATCTCTCCGATAAGAAAATAAAGAATCCCAACCGATATTGTACATGTTATGTTAGGGATTATGGTATACTCATTGCTGCACCCTAGCCCATTGCTGTTTTCTACTTATTGCTGGAGCAAATTACTTAATAAACAGTATAGTAATTCAGCAAAAATTACAGTGTATAGTCTGTCAGTGCTCTCTTTTGATATCTATGGAGCCCTACACATGGCTAAATATTGTTACCTATGGTATGTATGCTGTTTAAAAGTGTACATAGACAGCAAAGACAAAGCCCCTATAGTGTTTGCATATAGCTATCTTCACAAATGAACCCAAATTTTAGTGATGGGGTATTTGGGCAAGTCTAATATTATAAGAGTTTGAGTGCAAATGTTTATATATAATGACACTTCTTTATTCTCTACAAGCAAGGAAAAAGCAAAAAAGGAAACCTTGTAGGACTTCACTTTCTCGATGAGTCTAAGTATCACGTGCAGGGGTTGAAATTTGAAATTCTCATCCAAGCTATTGTGAGGAAAAATGGTTGAACTTTAGAATTATACTTTTACTGATCATGCCTGATTTTCATCTTTTGAAGGGAATATTATGGTCTAATGCAAGATCACTGAAGAGGCAGGCATCATAACTGTCTAGTAAAAATGGTATGGCAGGTCATCTCCAACAGCCCAGAGACAGTTGAATGGCAGACATGGTCATTATTTTCATGTCAAAAACAACTGTCTAGCAAGCTATTTTGGAGCTCTGCCTATACGTTTTCTGTCTAGCATGCTACTGACAATGGACCACAGCTGAAAATCACTTTAACTGGCTGAAATTGTATACACAGACCTCTGAAGAGCATGCAGATACACACCTGGTAAGTTTCAATTTTGATTTTGATGATGCACTCAAAGCTGAAGATCATGCCAAACCCCCAACACTTGGGTGTAGCCGTCATATCAAAATGCAGCATATTGGTGTTCCTTTGTGTGTCTATACTATTATTATATTTAGATAGTCTTGACATGTTTACATACATACACTGAGACAGCTGAGCCCAGAATATTTGCAATTAAATTAATCTGTATCTGTCGAACAAGAATTTGAAACAACACTGGGAACCCTCAAGAATTACACCGTGACTGGATGAAAAGTAAAATTGACTCCAAAAACAAAGTAATTGCTTTTAAAGCACTCGTCCATGAATACTATTCATTAAATACCTTCCTCTGCAAGGCTCTCCCATCCATTTTATGGGTGTGCGCTCTTGTGGGATAGGAGAGCCTGCTTGCCAGGCATAAATGGCATTAACTATTCAACCTGTAAAGGATTTGTCATGTGTCTGACCATTTGGGTGAGGCAGCAATATAACATTACGCATAACGACTACATTAGTTATAATATGTCAAATTATTGCTAGAAGCAGACTGGGCGTAATTGAAACTTGATAGATAATAACTGCAATTTATTTGTTTTCTGTTGAGCAATCTACAGTATACAGCTGTTCTCAGAAGACTCCCGTGAAATTCTCAAGCAGATTTTTTTCTCTAAAACATTTTTATGGTTTTCAGTTAATAGGTCAGTGTGCATGGTCATGAGTCGTTACCGCTTAGGCTCCGGTCGCACTCGTAACTTTAACGACATTAATATTGACATTTGCATCATTTGAAGTCCAAACAGCGCTTGTCACTAAAAATATATGTCAGTAAGTTGCTACGATACATTAATGTACCGATCAATTTGAAACTCGCACATCCCCCCCCCCCCCCCGGGCATTTGACCGCCTCCCTTGCCCGGGGAGGGGGGAATTTGACCAGCCGCTCTCGCCCGGGGTGGGGCATTTGACCACAACCACGGAGGGGTGGGGAATTTGAACTCGTTCCCTCAATTTCACCCCGCTTTACGCGAAAGTGTTTTAGCTGTGCGTACGGTGTGTGCTAACTGTTTATTTTGTCTAAATTGAGAGGCATATCAGTGAATGTTCCAAGCACAACGTTCATTTATCGAGTATCAATCTCCGATGTTGAGCCGTTACGATTTAAACAACTCGCAATAAAACGTTGCTTCGCTCAAGGTATGGTTTGAAACCTTATCATTGGATGTTAAATAAATGCATTTTGTTAGCCATACGGTTTAAAGAAAAATGTCAACGACTTTAATACCCTCGGCACGTCGGAACACGACTCGTGGCATTTCTTGTTAACAATTCTGTGTCAATTCCCTTTGACTTTTTTCCCTTTGCCCAGTATATATATAGTTTATAAATCTGCTTCAGTCTTGCAAATCACTCCTTTGTACTTCCTCAGATACAGTGTAATTCGCTTAAAGAAACAATTTTAGCCAACGTACTCACCGTTATCGAACTCGTACGCGCGCGACTTTCACAAAAACAAGTCAAATTGTTAGACGTGTATCTGTTTTTCAGCTTTTTTATTTTTGTCCCAGGGGTGGGGCGTTTGACCACTAAATTCAGCCTTAAACCGGGGCATTTGAACGGTCATTTTGGCCCGAGGGTGGGGAATTTGACCATCGGAAAATCAAAAAGTCCAAATGCCCGGGGGGCTGCCCGGGGGGGGGGGGGGGGGATGTGCGAGTTTCGAATTGATCGGTACATAAAGAAGCCGTCGCATTGCTCTCGATGCTGAGTTTATTATCGACCAAACTTCCCAGTGCGACCGTGCCCTTATTCATTGATTTTATTTATGTACAGTACTGTGCAAAAGTAATGGCAGCAAAATTCGACGAATTTCGTTCTTTGTTCTCGCGAAATGTCGTCGAAATTTCGAACGAAATTTCGCAAATACAGACGAAATTTTTTCGGACCCGCTCGAAAATTCGACAAAGTCTTCGCAAGGTCATTAAATCGAAATTTCGAAGACTGATCACAGAAGGTCGGATTTTATCCCCCCAGATAGAATCCGCTAGCGGATAGAAGACTGCCCTTTTAGCCAGAGTCATCGACGGATCAAACCGCATACTATGATTTCAAATCGGGATCCAAACCACTAATTAAACGTTTTCAACGCTTCACTGTAACGAATTGAATTGAAGTTTTTTTAAAACCGCCTATTGTTATAAAAGCGTTTACACTTCGAATGGATCGAAGCCTTCCGTTTACACACTAATTAAACGTTTTTAACGCTTCGCTATAACGAATTGAATTAATTGAATTGAAGATTTTTTAAAACCGCCTATTGTTATAAAGGCGTTTACACTTCGAATGGATCGAAGCCTTCCGTTTATCGTTTCAACAAAACCTTGGATTTAAGCCCTCAAACAAGTGTTTGTTTCAAGTTCATTGAGAAAGCATCGATGTCCTCAACGAAATTTCGCTCGAAATTCCGTGCGATATTTCGACAAGAGCGAAATTTCGTTCTGCTCAACGAAATTTCGCTTGAAAATTCGCGCGAAATTTCGCCGGCAAGAGCGAAATTTCGATGTCCTCAACGAAATTTTGCTCGAAATTTCGTTCTTCTTAACGAAATTTCGCTCTGCAAACAATAGGCGCTTCGAAATTTCGTCCAATTTCGCTCTTTTTCGCCATTTTTTCGCTCTTTTTCACCATTTTTCGCCGAAATTCGTCGAATTTCGATGCCATTACTTTTGCACAGTACCTGTTTCATTTTAGCAGTAAATACCTGTGTGCTAAAATTCTGCATAAGCAGCTTGCACACATTGAAATGCCCCATGCATGAAATTATTCATGCATTTAATATAAGGAACGTTAATCTGTCATAACAAATTTAGTCCTTCAGTCCGTGAAGCGAGAAATTTGAAAAGATTAAGATACAGCATTAAGATATTCGCGAAGGTCTTCACAAAATCTTGGCAGTGCGACTATTAACAGGATCTTTCATAATCAACATTGGCGCAACAACTGAACTATACTGTAGACCGACCGTCATAGATGTAAAGGAAGTTGTCCCGCGTCATCGTTTTAAGATAAATACGGTTTCTTAACACATGTATATACAATTACTGCTTCTAGGCAGCATAGCATCTTTAATTTACGGTCGCCAGGCTTTTCTTTCGAAACGAAACTACAAAAACGGGACCATGATTTCTGCATTTCCGGGTTGAGATTATTATATCTGTGCTGGTATCAAACCGCATAAAATCCGGAACAATACAAATGCCTAAGATCAATATTTTGAATTCATATTTCTCACCTGTAGCAGAATGGGTGAAGACCACAAGGATAAGAAGCCAGTAAAGGAGCGAGTAATAACAAACAGAACGCTTCATCACGGTTCACTGCTCGCTTGCCTTCGTGCTGCGGATCAAATACGCATGCAGTTCAACAGTAGTTTACAGGCCACCCAGCTGCGCCACAGGAAGTGAAAGTTCAATCAATCTCTACTTCCTCATTATACATCACGGTTATTAGAGAAGGCTGATATATATACAAATATTTTTGCATAATAAGGAGGACTATTAGCAAACTTACGAGCTTTTCCAAAATTCACCCAGTTAATTGCTCGCGCGAAGCGACGAGCTTAGGTTTCGAGACCGTGTCTTTATTTTTGTGGGTTACGAATCTGCACACGGTGATTGGTTCATATTATCACGTGATATGCGATGACGTAAACCGCCGTCCGGTTGGCTCAGTTGGTTGAGTGCCGGTCTTTCGTGCGGGAGGTTGCGGGTTCAAACCCCGGCCGGACCAGCACTCGGGGTCTTAAAATAACTAAGGATAAGATGCCGCCTTTGTTTCTATCAGCAAATGGTAATATTTTCACGTGACTCGAATGACTACGTAAAATGGCGGTCCCGTCTCCCTACTTCTATACTTGATTACAGGGGGGACGTAAAAGAACCGCTGAGGACAAAAACAAATCTCTGGCAGTGACCACCCTCAGTGCCTGTACTCCACAGTAATATGGTGAAGCCAAATTGTTGCTGAAAAACCCCTTGAGGGTATTAAAAATATGTATGTATGTATGTATGTATGTATGTATGTATGTATGTAATTGACTTCGCTAAACAACTCGAGAAGTGGCCTTGCTCGTTACTTGTGTGTAAAAGTTAAGTGCATCCCATCCAAACTCAACACCGTTGGACTCTGTGGAACATGTACGGATAAACTGGATTTTTCAACGCGACAACGCGTTCAGTTACGGCGTGTCGCGACGCGTCCAGTGTGAATTGGCCTTTAAGTTCGCCGCGGAAGCTTTGAGAATAGCCGTAAACAAATGTTTGATGGATACCGCTGGGGGATTGCAAATTTCTCTGTTGCCGCTAAATATTTAGTCCCGACGAAACTTTCTGTGGCGGCACGAAATACTTCTGGGAAGATAACAGGCCGAAAACGGAAACCAAAGCTACAATGAGCTTTAGCCGCAAAACAATGGCATTTATGCTATACTCTGTACATGACATATGTTGCCTCATAACATTCTTCTGCTTATCGTACATTGCCTGTTGAAATGTTTCTTTCATTCGATCATGTAGCCTTTGTTTCGCAATGGTCATTGTATATCAGATATAAAAAATACACCGAAATAGTCCTGAGCATTGTGTTTGCAGTTCACAAATGACTGAACACACTGTGAACAAAACCGCAATAATATTGACGTGAACAAGTGTCGTGTTACATTCCTCGCTTGTTGCAGAACACGAAAACTCGAAAGCCTGATAGAAGAAACGTATTTAGTTAATAAAAGAAAACACAGAAGTATTGAAGCGAAGGCTGGATTAATCGTGGCCTCTCGTTAGAAATAAGAGTCGAAGTCAAACTGTCAATCAAAGCAGCGTCGCCGCTGAAAGGTCGCCCAATTCTTGTTAATCGATAGGTTTCGTCGCACTTGCTAGCTCGGGTACTCTTCTATCATTTAATGAGGCAATTGAGGAAATTGATAATTGTTTGCAAAAGTTAGTTTGGGATGGGCATTGCTATATAACAGTGAAACAATTTTTTCAAATATTTTTTAAAAAGGAATGAAAACAGCAAATCAAAGGAGCAAGGCAGCTGTAAGCTCGCGAATTTGTGAAAATTACTTTTGCGGCTTAAGGTCACATTTTATAATTTGCTCAATTTTTGGTATGTGGAAGTTCAGAACCGTTTCTGCGGGCCTCCACTTTCGCTAAACTGTGTACTCGAATAAGTCTTAGTTTTAAAAGCCCTCCATTTACAAGGCGGCAGAGGGTGAAAACTATATGTGGCGCTCAAAATGAGAGAATTTAGAATTTTCTCCAAAACACTGCGGCAACATTTAGTACTCTGAACCGTGAACGGGACTTCCCAAGCCGGCAAAGAAAAAGGTCTATCCGTGACTTTTTCGACACAAATATTTATTAGAGACTACGATATTCCAGCCTGAGCTGCATAGGCTACGTTTAGACTATACCGGATAGGATTTTGAGCCGTTACGAAAACCTAACGAAAACATCGGTCCGGAGCGACTTTGGCTGAAAAACCTATCCGGTACAGTGTACCGACACAAGGCCAGTCCGGAACAGCTTTGTCACAATCAATCAATTCAAATCGGAGCGTTTTAGTATCCGATACGGGTCCGTACCATTTTCAGAAGCGGAGCGGAGCAACAGCGCTACGGAAAGCTATCCGGTATAGTGTAGACGTAGCCTAAATACGTGCGCAAAGAAAACTATACCTTTCTTCTTTTGGCTGAGTTTCAAGTTAAACAAATTGTAGGAAAATCTGATACACTTGTTGACAATTCTTCCAGTATCCAGTATCATACACAGCTAGTCTTTGACACCTACAAATTTATCAGAAGCCATGATACTACGCCTGGGCTGCATCCAAACTAAATACGCACGTAGAGAAATCTGTGCCGTTCTTCTTTTGGCTGAGTTTCAAGTTCAAGGACATGACTTGGGGTTTCGGTCACGCATTATTCTTCTTCCATTTGTGTACAGTTTTTATTGCTGTGGAATATGACAAATTTGAACAAGTGGCAGAGACGTTGTTTTTTTTTTCCCAAGAGGAATATGCGACGGTTCTCTGGTCGAGTCACTTCTGAATGACTTTATTTACCCTCACCACTCCGCTTAAATAGTAACGCGAGCGTTCGTCAAACATTTCGAGTTCACAAGCTGCTGTTGCACCCTCATTCAGCGGCTGGTTTTCGTTAAAAACAACGAAATGGCTGCACTTCATGATAACAGTATAGCCATGCAGTTTGACTATTGATTTCAGTGTCTTCAGTGTCCGCACCCAACGGCGTTATATTATCGTGCCTTGATAATCACACTGTAATATACATTCGCGGAAACTTTTAAGCTTAATGGTCAAATAAACTTCGAATGTTGACCACCAGACAAACGACAACGAGTTCCAGAAAACCTTCCGCACAAAACCTACTTGGAGAACTGCTTTATAACGCGTAACACGATCATGCCCAAATTTGGAATTGACAAGTTCCTTATTTGGAAGTTCATTGTTGACACAGAAGCCTGGAAGGACACCGTGACTGCTTTAAGGCGACCTTAAAAATCAATTGTGCATAAAAAGATATGTCACGCATTCTCAAAATGCAGGGTCACTCAACCTTTAAGAAGCAAGTGTATGAGTGTTGTAATGATAAGTTATAGTTTAATCAGGTTTCATTTGAGCAAGGTGTCAACAGCCAAGTTCTCTATAACTCTGTGATATTTTTCTGGTGAGAAACTGGAAGTCTCTCTTGTGAGTTCCACTCTTGTCCCTACTTATCCATTTTAGTATATTCTGGTCTCGACGCAACTCACGCCGCGAGCTCACTGGCAATGCCAATCTAGTTAAATCTAATTTATACGCACTCTCATAAGTGTCAGTTTACTTTTGTTTTTAATATTTTATGTCTGTTAAAAGCTAACAGTTCGAGTCGTAGCATATCAGAGGCAACATCTGAGAAGGGTTATAAAGTCGAAAGTTTATAAATTTGCCCTCAAAAGTATGTGTGTGGCTTTTCGAGATACCTGTAAGTCGTTTTTAAGAAAGAAAGGTTGCGCACCAGGCCTCGGTTGGAGCAGAGACAACACGCATCTTGGAAATGACATGATAAAACTCTCTCCGGGAGAACTATAAATTTGAAACTCCGGCAGGAACTCTGAGATTTATCTAGAATCAGAGACAACAACAGGAAATTTGCGAGGGGGCGATAGATTTTCGCTTTGTGCCCGGCAGAACTATAAAACTGTTTTTCTCCCCCAAGGCGTTAATCACCCAGCTGCATTCCAAAATAAGTTTTGATTAATGCGTAATTTTAGTCAAGCCGCATTTGGGGAATGGCCGTGTTGTGCTTTGCGGTTTCAGTTTTGTGGAATACATCTTTTAGTTCCGTCTTCTGCTTCCGTCATAAACTGATTGCTCAAGGGGGACTGGAAATCACCCACTAAAAAGTGGCCCGGCTCAGAAGGGAGTCGGTTTTCACGACTCAGCAGAATATTATACAATATATGTAAGAAAAATTATATTTTTTTGCTATCATTGTCAGCAAGAAAAGTTGGACGAACACCGTATTGGCATTTTATCGCACTGATAGCCAACTCTCGTGTCTCGGTCGGAGCCTTTGCAGTTATCGCGTTGTTGCCGAGTTCGGTGTCAGTTTGGATCTATCTGTGCAAGGTATCGTAAAAGGGAACCCTTCTTTTTCTAGAGGTATGTAAGGCCTGAGACGTGTTCGACTGGTATGTACCAACTAGGCGGTCCGCTGATTCAATATGCCAAGTCATCTAGTACTCAGTCTAGACGTTCCCGCGTCGCGCGAGTAACGAAGGCGTGCGTGCAACGACACTGATAGAAGACAAAGTAGCTTTTCCAATGGCAGGGTTTGACGCTACTACGATCAAGTTGGAATAACTTATTTTTTTCTACCAAATCGGTAGTTAACACTCTAAATTAAGAGATCACCAAAGTGCACTGTCATACGATGAAGGAAAGTGAGCTTTTTCTGCGTTCGAACTATCTGTATATTCCCGCCGCCATGTTCCTGCGACCTGGTTACCAATTTCAGTTGTGACGTCATTTTCTCAAGTCAGGTACTTAAATGTCGCAAAAAAGGTTTTTGGAATTACGTTGCTTTAACCCTTTCACTCCTGGGCTCAGATTACAAATTCTAACTATTCAAGAAGAAAATGTATGAGTGATATAGTGAAAATTGATAGGCCAATCAGTTTTCGTCTAAATGATCCATCAAATGGTAAATTCTCCATACTGTACCATATTGATTACTCTCAAGAGTTAAAGGGTTCAGGAAGTCTATATGGTCATCAAAAAGACTGAATGATTCTACTCGCCTGTTATCCAGTCTGGCAGTATTTTCACTGGATGAACCACTAACCGCATTCACTTTGAGCTTCAGTATCGAATATCGCAGTTTGTACGAGGAATTAGCCATGTGAGTTGCCCCGTATCCTGAAAAGGCAAGAAAACAATGTAATTTCAGTGAAAAGTGTATTTCAAAAATTTCAGCAGCAAGAGCAGTGCCCCCGGGCTCCACCCCCATAAATTTGCATATTCATTGCATACATTAGCAAAAGTTATAATAATTTTAATATCAGAAAATATATGTAAAAATAGCTAACCATCAGCTAACATAAATTCAAACATATATCTAAAATCACGTATAAATACAGCTGTTTGCAAAAAATGTAGGTGAATATATTATGTAAACGGCCCCTAATTTATTGTGAAATTTGTTTTTCCATGCAACCACTGGTAACCAGCTATCTCCACAGTGATATGAAAAAATATCGACAGGCTATCTAGAACTATTTATCGCTTCCCTTGAGAGCTCGAGATAGCGGGGTTCTATTGTATTTTACAAACGTCTCATACGAAAGGTTTTCGCAGTAGGCTACGCTTTGAAGTAAAGACAACAGACATGACTAGTTATAACGCAGTAAGCGGTCACGTGGTATATGTAACGGCTAATTCATCTCTTCTCTCCTGAACTCTTTCAGGAATTCAAGAAGATAGTTCGGGTGATACGGTGTTAATAAATTTAGTCTGCCAAGTTCACAATACTGTGTGGCCTATATCCTCGTATTTTATACGAGAAATGTAAATTATTGAGTAGTAACTACAACGCAGAGTAAACAAACGGAAATGCGAAGGTTATAAATTGTCCTCGACTTTTCTAAAATGTATTAGCCATTTCTGTGTGCAAAATTTATCAAAATTCACCCAAACAAGCGCACAAGCACATTAGTAAGTATTCCAGATTTCAGCACGATTGGCCTATCAGGAATTGAATGATTGGCTTTCAAAAATCAGAAAAATAAACTTTAGTATGGAATGGGACATGGTGCGTCAGTTTCGTGCTGAAATGTGGAATTCTTACTAATTTGGAAGTGCTCTTTCTTGTGACATTGTAATAATATAGCACTATTTCAAAATAGCTAATGAGGAGATATAGACTGATCCAGTGCTCGTCCAATGAAGCTCTGAACCAGGAGGTCGTGGGTTCGAACCCCACGGCCGGCAGTAGTAGGAAGAGTTTTCGTCCGAGGAGGCAACTCCAACGGTTTTTCCCTTCCGAACTTGTCTGTTTTCTACAGGACTTCCACCAACACGGCCCCACCAGCTACAAGCTGAATTTTTTACCGTGTATAAAAGTTGTGTGTGTGTGTGTGTAGCAGCGCTAAACTTCAGAGAAATTGGCGTAGTCACTGAAAGAATCCAGGTACTGCTGGATGGCTTCATAACAGAAGACATACTGATCCTGAAAATGCAGAAATAGTACATTTTACCCAACGGGAATAAGAACACGATTCATTGAGCATTTATGAAATGTAGTCCATTCCGTTGAGTATTACGTTTTTCTAGCTTACGAAAAAGGCTACCTTTTCGCCTCCTATTATATTACCATTCATCGATAGCTATTTCTTGTACTGGCTATTTACTCTATTTGTAAGTGTTTACTACTTCTTCAATAGATATGGTGACTACGTGCGTGTCCATTTCCATGGCAACGCGTATCTACCTCACACTTCCTCTGATAAACGTACCAAAGTCTCCACCGCCCCAGGCCTCTTGACCCGCAGTAGTTTGATTGACTGGAATACGTCCACCACTTGATCAAGTTTCAGTCGCTCAACAGCCGAGTAAACGGCGCAGAAGGTCCCACTGCGTCCCACTCCATCGCTGCACGAATTTGTATAACACAACAATGACGTCAAAAAATCAGAGAGCAGCGGTTGGCGTGCAGTTGGTGTGTATTTAGTGTGTAGATGGTATGTAATTGGTGTGTAGTTGGTATATAGTTGGTGTGTTTTTGGTGTGTATTTGGTGTGTAGTTGGTGTGTAGTTGGCCTGCAGTTGGTGTGGTGTGTAAATGGTTTTTTTGTTTTCTCTTAGCAACACGCAATGCGGCTGTATATTTTGCACGCTATTTGATATTCGAACGTTCCTGTATCCGTAGCTTTTACAGACACCACTTAATCATTTCAATTCAAAGTTAACTTAAAAATACAAAAATCTCCCAACCACTCAAGACAACATTTATGAGTGCTGTTGTAAGAATTAATGGTTTGATCAGCTTTCATCTGAGCGAGCTATCAAACGCCAAGTTATCCTTACCATGTGACATATTTCTGGCATGAACATTGAAGTTTAGCACTCTTTGGAGTGAAAGGGTGGTACTAAAATGATAGCCCAACTTTTGAAAGGCACGTGCATAGATTTATCGAGATGGCCTATGGTCAGAGAGCTTAAGGACAACAGACACAGCGCACAAAAATCATAACAGACACTTGAAAGCTAAACCTCACCTGCAGTGAACGACGACTGGAGCATTCCCCGAGCGCTGCTGGGATATCTGAACTGCATTCATCATGTCCAGCAGTCCTCCGTAGTTGGCTGGAACAGACTTGTCGGGCCAGCAAGTGTGCTGGTGATGCTTTAATGTTAAGCTTTGACGCGGATTCTGTAAAATAACAAAATAAAAAAAGAAAGACGTGTGGCATAAACTTAAGTACCCAAAATGCACTTAGAGCACACAATAGAGCACTTTCAAAGCTTGGCAGATTAGCAATTACCCTCAGACTAAATGATACGTTTTCTCTGGGAAGGCTGTGAGAATTAAGTCGGAGATCTTTGGAGCTAAGAGAGAAGACAAACCTTGGAGCTGAACACTTTGAAAGTCCTTATAACAATTTCGTCTCGGTTCTCTTCTGAGACGGATTCCACGATAACGCAACCATAAGTTGCTGAACGAACCGACGGCCAGTACTGAGGGAAGTTCTGTCGATATTTAACAAAACGAAGTATGACGCGACAACTGATACCCTTCCATAAGACAAAACTAGATAGAAATTATTGATATTTTGAGAGGGTGGCACAGAGTTAACACAAGGATAATATTAGGGTGGTCATGTATATCGCTATTAGTGTATCTTGTAAATGACAGATCGCAGCACCGGGGATGTTCCCTAACTCCTTTGGAGGAGTTCTTTAAAGACCCTCCCGTGGGTTAGTGAAAGTTGAGAGACAATTTCTTCACCCAAGAACAGAGGGTAGCTCAGATAGGAAGAGAGCCTTTCTCCCTTACTGCTCCGGGATCAGGTCCTCAGCCGAAAATTGAATCCGGCGGAACTCGTGAGAGACCGACTTCCTCGGTCATCTGAGTAAACCACAAGATGGATTTTAAGATTATCTTACATAAATGCGATAGCACTTTCGATTAATTTCAATCTAACCTCATTCCCTTCTTGCAAGTTATTCAGCATCACAATAGTGCCAATCTTGTACTGCAGAAGCATGAGCCAGAAATCCTCAATGGTTGACTCAAGGGGGGCTTGGGTCATAATAAACGCATTGCGCTCCCTGAAAGCCTGCAAAAAAATATGCATTCCACTTGTACTCTCACCACGGCCTTTACCTAACATGCATGGTAATACTTTGTGAGAAACTGGGTGTACAAGCAAAGACTTTTCCATGACTTTTAAAATATCTCAAAACAACGAGCAAAATGCCCTGGCAGCCAAAGATTTTGATGTATGCCACAAAACTCGCATCTAATTTATATAAAAATCTGAAATTCCACGGCTTTTGAATGATCTGAACACATTTTCCTAAATTCCATGACTTTTCCAGGCCTTGAATACAAAAATTTCAAATTCAGTGACTTTCCATGACCATGTGAACCCTTAAAGCATAGCATGCGCTGCATCCGAACGCGTAACATTGTTGTTGTTGTTGGCTAGAATAACAATGAACAGGAATGTACGCTTACACACACTTGGAGCATCAACAGCAACAACTAAATGTATACATACGTCGACGAACGAAGCGTTAATGTAACCCTGCTGCTCTCCGACTCTCAGGATCACTCGAGAAGAGTCCACTAAAAAAATATCAAAGCAAAAAACAAACAGAAACATTAATCACTCTCCGAACACATTCTTTGCGGTATCCAGCACATCCACATCAACCTTACGTTCTATATTTACCGCTTTGTAGTTGGTGTGTAGCTGGTGTGTAGTTGGTGTGTAGTTGGTGTGTAGGTGGTATGTGGTTGACGTGTTGTTGGTATGTAGTTGAACACATTTCTTACGGTGTCCAGCACATCCACGTCAAGGTTACGTTCTATATTTTCCTCTCTGCTGCAGAAGAAGATCAAAACTATAGTTCTTACAAGGAATAGTAGAACCGTTTTCGGATGACTGGTCGAAAACCAAACCAAAGCAAGTACATCGCCATCATAGATGCTGTAAGGAACATGTCAGCTAATCGGAAGTCAGAGCAATCCGCGCTTGGTAGTTTACTTTGAAGAAGAAACCAAATAGAAGTCCGAGAACACTTGCTTTCTTGCGTGAGAATATCGTAATCAGGTTTTTCTTTTGCTCCTGATTGGCCAAAAATGCTGCTAAAGTTGTTAGGACCAATCGGAAAGCGTAGCAAAAGCAAAATTAAAGCAATCACACGATTACTTTCGACAGTCATCCGAAAACGGCTATAGCATTTCGCTATTTGCTATAAGGTTATCCTTTTCTCTCAGTTATTTGCTTGGTTGTTAATATGCTACCAAATCTAATCTTGCATGAAATTGATTAGTAGGCTATAACATGGAGGAAAATAATACGTAGCTTGAATTTAATACTTACATGGTACAATACATGGAAACCTGTTCTTAGTGGCATTCTCCACTGCTAGACCAATCTTACTGTCATCTCGTGAATTCTGGTTTGTCACAAATTCGAGGCGCTAACAAGAGGAAAGCAAATGCTTGGATAACTACATCTTGTGAATTTCCTTCGTTTTACGAAAGAAAAACTATATATTCACGCAGTTGTCATTGAATTTTTTACCTGGAACTGTTGTTTGTATCCGTTATTTCCTCGACTGTTTTTCGATAACTTGCTCATGGTCACACGGAGGTCATGAACGGGGACTTCTGTATTTCCGCACGTGAGCGCTTCAAGGATAGCATCGTGAATGAACACATACTGTTGCTATAAGAAAGAAAAACACCGACTTTAAACCAACTATTTACAAAACAGTTTAGATCAGTCTCAAAAAAAAAAAAAAAAAAAAAAAAAAAAAGGGAAGAAAACAACAACACAACTACAACAAACGGACAAGAAACAGGAATACTAACCGCGTATGATCATAAAGATTACAATATAACGCGTACGTTTACTGGCTGAAAACAACGTCTATATTTTTGAGAACAACCAAGGGAATAAACTGATGGATAAAATGTGTTGCCCTAAGCTTGATGCTAAACGCTGTAAGAATTGTGTAAGCATTCCATTGTAGACAAGACAGATATAATGTATTAAATAAATAGAAAAACAGGTATAAAAGGACAATACAATGGAAAACTAGTAATTGGGAGAACTACTTTTGTGCTGCGCCGGCACGCGGAGAAAAACGTATGATAATGAATCGATTCCAGCTCGATGTGAGAATTTTGAGCTAACGTTTCAATCGTTAGCCTTTCGTCGGATCACGTGGCTATAAAAGGACGATGACCTGAATGATTGCATGATTGACAAATTAAGATACAAATCTTACATCTGTCTGGACCATGTACGGTCGATTCTCTCGAAGTGTTCGAGTGTAGTTAAAAATGTCAACAGTCTTCAGCTTCTTTGCCTGTTCTATCATGGCATCGATCACGATGTACGTTCCTGTACGACCCACACCAGCACTAAGAGATGAAGAGAGAGAAAAAAAAATACTGTAATAGCGAGACTTCGGCGTTTCAACTCTCATGGTCTGCTTTTCTTAACCCTTTCACTCCCAAGAGTGATCAATTTCAATTTTCTCTTTCAGTCTCTCACCAGGGATATATCATAAAGTATGGAGAAATTGACTTTTGACAGCTTACTCAGATGACAACTGATTAAACTATTAATTCTCACTACATCACTCATACATTTTGTTCTTAAAAGGTTGGGAGAACCTGTACTTTGAGATTGGGAGTGAAAGGGTTAAAAAGGGATACCCCACTGCAAAAACTGTTTCATACTGATACCTACAGCAAATCTATAGCTGAGTTACCAAGAATGTTAGTACTGGTGAGATACAGTTTTAGACTGCAGTGTATCCGTAGAGATAAAACGTGTAATGAGTCCACTAAAAGTCGATGTGAAAAGAGAAATGCCGTCAAGAAAGTTAAAGCTGACGTTTCGAGCGTTAGCCCTTCGTCGGTGCAAGTAAGACACTATTATGGGATAGAAAAGAGACAGAGAGAGGATGAGGAGCACTGACCTCGGAGGAAACTGCTGTGTTAGATAATTCTGTACATTGTAACATTGTACACAGAGATTATCAACGCCTCACCTGCAGTGCACCACAACTGGCCCGCTGTTAGCAGGTTTCCATGAACGAATTTTCCTTCTGAAGGTCAGCACGGCCGTGGGGCATCGTGGGACTCCTTTGTCGGGCCACGAGATGAAATGAAACTGGCAAACTTGGCGAGATACACCGTCCTACAGAAACAACAAGAAAATCAGTGAATACAAGTAAAAAATCTATACTTTGAAGGTAGTGCTAGTGCTCTCGCTACGTTCATCACTGGTACCGTTACTGCTCTGCTGCTATTTTTTTATTGCTACCGCTGGTAACACTACTGCTGCGGAAATAAGTTTTCCAGCCGTGCGGTAACCTTAGTCTTGAGTCAGCGGTCAATGCACAAAACTGTGGTTTCGCAGTTCAGTGTATAACGCTCGTAAAACCTCAAAACTTAGCCAAGGAACTCAATACTAGGACTCGATACTCCACTATAAATTACTTCAGTGCATTTTATATGGCGTAAGTTGTGTACAAGGAAAACGGTGCTTGTGTTCTACCTGGACGTGAACCTAGTTAATAGTAATGGCGGCGAACGCTGACCAACCGAAGTGACGTCAGGAACGCATTTCCGCGGTGTCCTGCTTCTGCCAACGCCTTTGTTGCTACCACTTTTGCCACTGGTGGGGCGGCAGTTATAGCAGCAGCAGTAGTAGCAAAATTTAAAAACAAATGCTGTTGACATTATAGCTCTCACCTTCTTCACCACAAAGGTCCTCACGAGGTAGTCAGCAAACACTTCCTCTTTATGGAGTGTCACAGTCATAGACCCATAATCTTTTGTAGCATCAGGCCAATATTGGGAGCATTTCGCCTGGTAAATGACAACGACATACTGCACATTCAGCGTTTATTATTAAGTTCTTAACAAATGGCAGTAATAGTGTTTATAACGTAAGTTTATTTTCTTTGTCAGTAATACTTTAACGTTAGTTTGTTTTATAAAATAACTATGATACTACGCGCGTTCTGATTTGTCGTTTTTCCCTTTGACTGATGCATTATTTTTGTTAACGCAAACGGACACCAAATAGTATTTTAATTGATTTGTTCGTACCTTGCCTTGCTCGACCAGGTTTGTGAGCATGACAATGGAGGTGCAGTTTTGTTGCCAAACCATAAGCCAGAAGTCGTCTAACGTTTTATCTGTTGGACCTACATCACCAGTGGCACCAACGAAGACTGTTAACATCGTAGCAATACAAGTAACTACAATCGAGGATAAAAGCACTTGGAACAAATGAATTAGTACATACCTTGTGTAGCAATGTACGTGTGTGGATTCTTGTCGAACCCCTAAATCAGTGAAAGAAGCAATCAGCGAATAATCAAACAACTATAAACTAACTGAATCAATTATGTCAAGAACTTGAAGTGCAGGTATTCTTGCACTCAATAAGACCATTACAAAAACAAAAACAAAAACAAAAACAAACAAACACACCAACAAACAAACAAAATAAAACAATATAAATTAATCAACCAAACAACCGAGAGAAGAAAAACTACCTCAAAAATTTGGAACAACAAAGGTGGAATTCAAGTTCGAAAAGAAACATACGAGAAATGTTCTGGGGGTAATGGTTGTAAGTATAAATCCTCAGTATAGTTTTGTACAATTCCAACGCTATAGAAATCATTCTATGGCAAAGAAATTCCACAGCTATTATGGAAATCGTTTGGAAGTAAGAAAAGGGACAACACAACAAAAATGCAGCGACTTTTCCTACATTATGTAATGAAAACAGTCATCCTCGGTGGTCTAAGACTAAGAAGACAGTATTCCTGTCTCATGTGATCAGAGTTTTGGGGCTCAAAATTGGATGGATTTGGATTTGGATGGAGCTCATTGGATGAATTAAAGATTACAAATTGTATTCATAACTATCAATAAACTTTAATATAAGAGAGGAAGTGTAATTAAAGGAAATTGACTCACTGGAATGTAGCTGGCGTTGATGTAATCGTTCTCATCGTTAGAGTACATGGTCTCCAAGATAACTCGCGAATCATTATCTGAAACATCCGAAAGAAGAAACAAATAAAGAAACAGTCAATTAAAAAAATAATAATCACAACCTGCACGTAAGTAACCTTATTTTTAAGTAAAGAACGAATCGACCACTGATCCTCAGAAGAAGCTTATACAATGCGCGATTTTTTGATTACATCTATAAACTTGTATAATTATCTTTTTAAAATAACGTCGATCATTTTGAAGAACTGAAAAACAAGACCGAGAGGTCTGTTGGGATATCGCATAGTTTAATTTAACGTATTTCTCGTGTTATGATGTCCGATACAATAAAGATTAGCATGATGGGCTTGGTTATACTGCTGCAGAAACAAAAGTGACTCACCTCGCCCTCACCACGAAACATACTGTGAAATAGTTTTTTCTTTTCTTTTTTCTTCTTCTATTTTTTTTTTCTTTTTTTTTTTTGCAGCCAAACCTGATTAGGAATCATGTCCCTTCTTTAAAGTGGTGAACGTATTTTTAAGGCATATAATTTATCAAAAACGGTTTTGAGTCGCAAACAACCTTAAGCTGTGTTTACACGGATGGATTTTCAGCTCGATTTCGTTGCGTTTTTATCTCCCGTCTATACGACAAACGAAAACGCGCACAAAGAGAAAGTTGAGAAAGTTTCCTGGAAATAAACACGTACATGTCAAAATGTTGGCATAGCGGTTCCTCGATTTGTTCTCAGGCCTCTTGGCGATAGAATAAGACCTCTTTATCAGACCCTTGTCCAATGACTTTAGGAGAGCAACAGAACAGCACTCATTAGAAAAATTATAGGGAAACATATTTTGAATGCTCTATTACAATGCCTATTGGAGCTCTTTTCGGATGACTGTCGAAAGAAATCGTGTAATTGTTTTGGTTTTGCAGTTAAAGCGTTTGCTACGTTTCTGAATTGGTCCAAACAAGTTCGAATGTATTTTCTTGGCCAACCATTTGCGATCTTCTCACGCAAGAAAACAAGTGGCGAAGGCGTTTCCTCGCACTCACCCTGATGATTGGCTTCTTCTTCACAGTTAAACCAAACGCAATTTACTGGTTTCTGATTGGCTAAAAGTGTTCCTGGCAGCCTCTGTGACTGACGGTGTACTTACTTTGGTTTTGGTTTCACGAAAGTCATCCGGAAAGCGCTCTCTAAACACATTATTTACAAAGACTGACAAAGTGTACAGTAGAGAATGATTACATTGAATTCCCCCTTCAGACTGACGTTATCATTCTGTTTCATTCGGTTTGTGTAGTCACTAAACCCGAGTACAGCGATTGGTTGGTGATCACCACCATCGTCATTTGGCGCACAGTAGACACCTTCTGATGCCTTGTTATCTACAAGAGAGAGGACACAATCAATAAGTCAATATAAATCAAGAAAAAGCGAAGGAAAATTGCAAATCCTGACTTGCTTTAAAGCAAAAAAAAAAAAAAAAAAGGAAAAAAAAAAGAAAGGAAGAAAGAAAAGGGAGAAAAAAAGGAAAGAAAGAAAGAAAGAAAAGGGAGAAAAAGAGAAAAAAGAAAGAAAGAAATCTCGAAAATATCGTGGAAATCTGTATTGGATGACCAGTACGACGTTTAAAATATTAGGTAATGTTTCTTGCATTTTTCAACCACTTCACTACCAAATATCAGGGAAATGTTCATTTATAGAACCACTTAAACAAAATCCCTCAGGCAGAAAATACACGTCACTGTCCACCACTCGGTGGGGTATAATTCGTGGTGTGAATTTAAAGACAATTTGGATAAGGTAACATTTTACTTTTATAAATAGCGTGTTTTACAACAATATAAAGTGATATAAAGTAAGCCAATCTTGAGAGAATAGCACTAGGTATATAACCTAAGCCACCGTAAGAATTATGCTTTCGTGTGTTACTTGGTAGTAAGATATTTCTGTGCAGCGCTTTTACGTGATTGAAATTACCGACATAATCAAGCAAAGAGACATCCACTGAGTGAAGCACCTGAACACGTCGGCTTTTCTTCAGGAGGCTGCTCAATGTTCAGATCCTCTGTTATTACTTCCAATGACACTTCAGGGACCAATGGATTAAGTCTGTAAGGAGTCTCTTTCTTCTCGCTCCTCTCGTTCCTCTGGTGGTTTCTCCGACGTCTGCAGTGAACAATACCAAAAACAAAAGTGTGTATCTCCCTCTTAGAGCTTGCAAACAAACAAACAAGTAAATAAAACAAAACGAAACAAAAACACTCATACACTGTCAAACAAAAAATTGGTTCTCACATCATAATATATATACAGTCTCACTATCCGTTTCAGAGAGGTGTCCGTCTTAAAGAGAGTTCAGTCGGAGTAAAGGACTGAACAAACGGCACAAACCGCTCCTATCAGGTGTCTGTCTTAGAGGGGCGTCCGTTATGAGGGAGTTAACTGTATGGGCAAATTTGTCACATTATCACATACATACGTAACGGCCTTCTAGTTATAAATTATAGTAATCGCGGCTAGATAAACATGCAGATTGAAGCAAAATGAAGGTCACCTTCTCCAAACGAGGAAGATTAAAAGCGGCACTAGAAACAGCACAAAAGCAATTGGCACTGCCACAGCGACTGGGGAAACTGGCTCAGATCTCGACGACTCAGTTACTCCTTCGTTTGCTAAAGAAAAGAACGAAATACAATAGAGATCATTGAACAATGTATTTCTGCGATGTGGCTTATTAATTAGAAAAACAAAATCTCAACGTAAACAACACATATTAGTTGATGACCGAAGAAAAAAAAACCCTTACCATCGTGACCATTATGATAGACATAAAATATTTTAACGTTGTCATCACAATAACCGCATAAACAACAAAAACGTCATCATCATTGCCAACATCATTATCATCAGCGTCGTCATCAAGCTGTCCTTATCATTCATCATATCCTCTTTCTTATCAAAACTATCACATTCATCAAAATTAAATTAAATGTCTGATTTTGTTGGTTATTATATCCATGAACAAAAAATAACAGGGAAAAAGTCAAGAGTAGAAATAAGGAACAAGCAAACACAGAACAACAAATACAATTTCGTTTCGTTTCCAAATACGCACCTTTTGACACCACAACATTAGCAATCAACTTCGGCTCTCCCTCAAGGACTTTCTAAGGAGCAGAATTTATGAACGCAAATTAGCTTTAAAAGATGCAGAAGAGAAGAATCGCCGCCAAAAGTCACAATGAAAAGCATTAAAGTTAAAAGGACTTGATCCTCAGAAAAAGGAAACATAAAATCAAATATATAACATACCCCTGGTGTCTTTGATACGATAGCTCTTTCATAGACACTGTAGACTTCCCCCTTCTCCAACTCCACATTTTCGTAATCCTTGACGCTACTTCCATCTCCGATGATAACAGACGGCGACGACCAATCAACCGAATCTGCGTTGATGGCTACAGCGATGTAGTAGTCAATGTTGTTGTCCTGCGAGTATTTGTAGTTCCCCAAGTTTAAATCCGGTGGCAATCTCTTACTTTCTCCGCCGGTCTTATGTACGATCACTTGGTATAAGCTGCAAATTAGTACAGACTTATTGAAACAAATCCATTTTTGGGTATAACTTTCTTTTTAACTTTCATGCTTACAATTTCCGATAAAACATTATTATCACCCAAATGATTTATTTATAGAATCGGTTTGTCTGACTACGGCAGACTTCACGAATAAAAAATGAATTGTCCTAGACCTCTGTCTAGACGGGGTCGTTCAGCCGAGTAACTCTACACTGTACGTGACACTAATCCTGGTAAATACAAAAAAAGTAAACTATTTTGTAGCCAGTTACCTTATTTGGCCATTGAGATCACTGGCCTGCCAGAGCGTTACGTTCACTGCCGTATCTTCTGTATTAATCTGTGCTACCTTGACAACGCTGAGAGGCGGAGGAACTGAAACAAACAATTAAACAAAAAAATAAAATAAAATAAAAATAAACATGCTTGCATACATACATACATACATACATACATACATACATACATACATACATACACACATACATTCTAGTGAATGTTTATCACACGGATGTATGATTCGTTCTAACAACTTTTTAAAAGCCTATAAGCAATTTTAATATATAAGTCTGCAAAAAAAACAGAACTTATCTTTTTTTAATTTTTTCTGTGTTCGAATTCAAACAGACTGAACCTTTTCTACCAAAACGGATTAGGTAAAAAAAAAAAAAAAAAAAAAAAAAAAGGCTGTCCAATTTATTGGGAGTAAATTAGAGTAAGCCTCCGAACCGCGTTGACACCAAGTGCTTCTCCGTTTTCGGAGCTGACCAGTTAACGTACACTTCCGTTTTGAAACACGTTTATAAAAATCCGGGAACACAAGGTTTGTTTGCATGTAAGTACTAAACTGACGCTTACCATCTGTTAACGTTGATGCAGTAGCAGTACTGCTGAATGTTCCTTCGCCACACGAGGTTTTGGCGGAAATACGAAACTTGTACACCGTGGCTGGTGTTAAATCAGTAACTGTGCCATTTAAAGGACTTGATGGAAATGTCTTCTCGTTGCTATCGTTAAAAGACCTATCATACGTTTTGGATCCTTCCCATTTGATCTGTCGAAAAACAAAAACAAGAACGAACAAAAGAAAAAAATAACGGAGAAACAGTCAATATTATCTGTTTACTTTACTGCCTTCACTGAGTTGTCAGCCACACTTCAGGTACAGTAAAATGTCAATTGTAGTAGTTAAATCCACATTTAGCATGACACGTGAACATACCAGGAAACCTCTACAAAAAACATATAAGAAACGTTTACTCAATATTTTGGGGATTGTGGTGTCTTCAAGAACTTGCTTTGAACAACGCTTTTACAACAGCCAAAGGCTTTAACTGCTCAAAATCATGTGGAAGGCCCAACTCACCGTGTATGACTCAATGTTATCAGAGAATCGATCCGGTTTTTTCCATTTGAGAGTCACTTCCCGGGGTTTGTTTTCAGATGACACGACTTGAAAATCACGTGGTGCGGTTGGCGCTGTAAAACATAGAGCAATCATGTCACTGGACCATCAATCTCAAAACATTGGACGATGAAATTTTCACCCAACACACACACACATAGACATACAGCGTTTCTCTTGAATTAAAATCAAGTTCGCTTTTAAGGCATTTGGCAGTAAACCAACCTGCAGTTGTTCTCACGACAGGAACACTATCAGGTCCAGGTCCAACAGACGTGTAAGCTTTAACTTTGACGGAGTACTTGTTACATGGGGCCAAGCCTGTCAGCAATATCGACTCCTCGGTTGTGTTCGTTTGAACGACTGTAGGGTTCCCCCTTCGTACTCGTTGCTGTTGTGTGGAGCTGCGAGTTACTTCATAAGCGACAACAATTCCATTGCTCTCGTTTCTCGAAAGTAGTCGCCATGACACGTTAAAAGCTGTATCGTTAAACTCGTCAACTACAAGATCACTTGGCGCGAAACTAGGAGCTGAGGAGAACAAGATCAAGAAATATTACAACAACAATGAACAAACGTTCTTTGTTAATATGTAAATTTTACAATTAGATCAAAGCAGCAAGGCAGCTGTGAGCTCGCGAATTTGTAAAACTTTTAGTACTTGTAGTACCTTTTTTTTTTTTGCGGGAGTAGGTTTTTGATAGAACTGGCTCAAGGCCACATTGTAAAATTTGCTCAGTTTTAGGAATGTGGAAGTTCGCATCCGTTTCCGCGGGCTTCCACTATTGCTGAACCGCGTATTCGATTTTATAGTCTCACTTTTGAAAACTCTCACACAAGGCGGCATGCGGCCGCCATGTTAGTGGAACTCGGAACACGAAATGAACCTGATCTTTGAATCAGCTTGATGTTATGTTACTTCACATCTTTCGCAGTGCCAATTTTAAAATGTCTCGCGAAGGAAAACTTTATGATCCAGACACAAGCGCGTGTCACACGGCTTTGTTGTCACAGTATTCAAACGTCCATAGCTCCAGAATTTTGCTTTAAGTCTTAAGGCATAATAGTTTTGAACTATCAGTGTACTGGACTTATGGGATACGTTACTTTTGAAATGGATTTTTTTATCACGTCACATGCAAACCAAGAATTGAAATACCTGACTAATTTGCATACTGTATGAACTTGTAAACATTCACCGGAAATGGATATTTTTTGGATTTTTTTATAGCCGAGAGATTCAATATCTTTCGGCCTAGTATCTTCCAAGCCGTACTATCACTACATTAAATTTGGCGGATACTAAACCAACGGCTTTAGATTTGTTTACGATATATAACGCCATCGGTGCCAATGATTGTTTGACCTTCATGGCACCGCGCCAAAATGTCGCAAGAACAACGCAAAACACAGCAGAGTGAAACATAATCGATGTCAGAATCAATGGCCAAACAAACTTTGAACCCATGAAAACCTTCAAAATGAGAACACGTTCCGAACAAAAATATGGTCGCAAAAACTACGACAACATCTTCCTTTTAAAACTGCGTTGTTCGACACACACTGTAACGCGACCTTCGTCATGCCCTAATTTGGAAAACCGCAACTGCTTTATTTAGAAATCTATTATTGACAACAGATGGACATAGGGAGGCACAGAGTGATTTTAAAACCTCGCAATCCCACAAGTGGGATCGCGAGCTAATAAAAATAGAAGCATTCCCATATGACTGTCGAAAGTAATCGTGTGATTGCGTTGCTTTTGCGTTTGCTACGCTTTTGGATTGGTCCAAACAAGTTCGGAAGTATTCTTGATCAATCAGGAACAAAAGCAAATTAAACAGGAGTAGGATCTTCTCATGTAATCAAGCAACTGGTGATGACGTTTCCCAGCACTGTTGATTGGTTTCTTCTTCAAAGTGAAACCATTAAAAACAAAACTTACTGCGTCTTATGATTGGTTGAAAGTGTTTCGTACAGCCTCCATGTGATTACTTTTTTGGTTTTCGGTTCTTGGTTTTCTACAATCGTCCGAAAACCGCTCCAAGCAAGCAGTGGGAAGAATAATAACACACACTTCCGACCTTCAACAAACACTGAGAGCAACCAGCTGAAGTTCCACAAACATGAAAAGCCGGATTATTGTGCCGGTTGCTATATTGGTGTTGGTATTGCTATTGCTGTTGAAATCTTTATCGCGTGCTTGATCTGCTGATGTTAACAGCATGAAGAAACACCGTCATCCTATACCAACATAGTGGAAGCTACTAGTCGTTGTTATCGCTCATAACACGCGTTATTCCAACCGTTTAACAATAAAATTGTGTTATGTCGTGAGATTTGATAGCTCAAAAAATTATCATCTGAGATAGCTATAAATTGCTAAGGCCCACTTCAAACGCTGCTCTTCTGATGTGCCGAGTCTAATGCAAATTTGTTCAAACAGTGGTTTTTGCACATATCCGTTGTGTTTGGCGCATGCGAGGAGCGACGTCTAAATCGGGACTAAACTATACATACTGTATGTGTTGGTATCTCTTGGGTGTGATTAACTTAAATAAGCTTGTCTTACCATACTCGGGGACAGACTTGACTATAGTACTTTTGGGTCCTTCTTTGATGGTGGTTGCGCTTAAATGAAACGAATATGTTGTTCCTCCATACACAGAAAGTGAAAGCGAAAACACAGATTTGTCCAGCGTGCGCTTTGTGACAGGAGCTCCAGTCTCGGAGTAGGACAGCAAATAGTTCTTGATAACACCGTTTTCCTGAGCTGGTCCTTGCCACGTTAACTTCACACTCGGGCGCTGATGAACCACAGGCGATACAAGTTGTGCAGCAAAGTTTCTCGGTTTACTTGGAGCTAAAAAATATCAAAACGGAAAAAGCAGTACTTTGGGTGATATGGAGCCTCTGTGAATAAACTAAAATTCTCGTATGGCATAATAACGAACAATTAATATGTTTCTCAATTGTTGAACTCACTCGGTTGGAAATATCTTCACATCAAGACTTAGATTAGTCTGCGAAATGGTGGTGGTGGTGGTGGTGACAGAAGGAAGAAACATACCGTAAGCATAAGTTAAACAATGATCGAGAAAACTTGCTTGTTTGTTTGGTGGAATTGATTTCAGTTTCGGCAAATTGATTTGTGTTTTGGCATATCGGTGAACATGTACATTATAGAAATCGTACTCACCGTCCTGATGAGTTATAAATGATTTCCGAGTGCTCTCCGGGCCATCACCGACGCTTGTGTACGCCAAGACTTGATAATCATATTCAGTATAAATTAAAAGACCATCAAGATTTGTACCACGTGCAGAGTTGCTATTAATATCTTTAATACCCGTAAGAGCAGCACCCTTCTTGCCATACATGAGTTTGAACCCACGGATTATGCCATTCCTTGAGCCCTGAGGGGGCGGCTGCCAAGACACATACACCCTTGTCGAACTATTGACGGAGGAAGTTACAGATGACGGGGGTTTGCTGGGAACTGTAAAAAAAATGGCATCAGAAAATTTGAGGAGCAGTAGATAGAAAACAGTTAAACCTCTCTGAGTGACCACCTCCCGTAAGCGACCATGCACCTCTCTTAGGCGAGCACTTGCGATTTGACCGATTGGTCCCTAAAGTCAAATCTCTATTAGTGAAACCTCTCGGCGTAAGCGACCACGACCACCTTTGACTCACCGTTTGAGTTTTTCTATTGTTTCTTACCTCGGGTAAGCGACCACTCTATGCTCCCAGAAAGCATTTTTTTGAGCAAGGTCAAAATTCCTTGCAGAAACCGGGCGGGACAAAACACTAATATATGTATAGTGACTTGCAAAAGGACATAAGGGTCGATTTTCTAAAACTCAAAGTGTCATTCAGTCACAAAGACTGCATTATTTGACATTGGTTGTGACTCAAATCTGAATCTTGCATTTAGACCTCCCATGGTGACAAATTCGACCACTTATAGCCTAACGAAGGGTGGTCGCTTACAAGAGGTTTCACTGTACAATACATTTTACGTTCTTTTGAAAATATCAAGGGTTCTGAATAACAAATTAAAGAAATACTTTACGACTGCTACAGACGGCTCGATGGAGAGTGCTTCTAAAGATAAAAGAAATTGGATTAAATCCTCAAATTGGAACAGTTAAAAAAGCAAAACTAAGATATATTGTTGCAGTGATTTTTGTCGAGCTCGTGATTGATGCATTAAAAAATCACTCTTGTTCATGATTGACAAAGCCAAAAGTGTCCGATTAACTATTTTAATGCAGGAATTTATAATGGTAATAGGACTGAGTGGAGTCCGATTCGGTCTGTAATCATACGAGTGATTACGAAATCGGACGACCGCGCTTCGCGGGAGTCCGATTTCGTAATCACGAGTATGATTACAGACCGACATCGGACGACACGAAGTCCTCTTACCAATTAATCATAAATATTACAATTTCTGAGAATGAAGTGATCATATAGCTTCAGCGTCTTCTGCTGTACTATACATAAAAACAAAGCATCAAGAAGTACTTTATCGCCAACCTATTTTAACACGCGCGTACACACGGCTCGGCGTTTGTAAAACACGTTAACCGCTTGTTCGTAGTCATCTAGCTCTCAGTTTTATCAACTTAAAATACTTGAGAGAATCAAGAAGCTAATTTACCCAATGATTTGAGTTGAATGCGGAATTTGGAAGTAAACTCAAAAATGTATAAGTTCTGTACACTCAGTAAAAATCAGTAAACCCAACGAACTCACAAATTGAAAGACAGTTTCTTTCGACTTTTCAGGTTTACATTTATGAACTTAACAGGTCCTTTGAAACTTAGAATACTAGTTTATTTTTTCACAGAAGTTTACAAGGCATTCAAAGGAAATATTCAAGACTGGAAAAATCTGTATCTTAGCGGGTCGGCACAATCCAAACTTACCGATTTCTTGACGGCTTAATTCTCGAGGAATATTTGTCCATCACAGTCCATCACAACAAAGTTAAAAGTCTTCCATGAATTTGAAATGAATTAACGACGATCATTGACATTGAGCCGTAAGTTGCAGAGTGGCTATAGCACAGCTTGCTGGCGACGTTGTGCACTAAACAAACGCGTCCGATCGGCGAAAATTTCCTGTCTTCTTTCGTTCCATAGTGACTGTTCACGTTCTTCGCCTGACCACAAACTGTTCCTTACATTTTAAGTTGTCCAACAATTAACAAAATTCGCCTTTCGGGATGCCACAAACTCACACCGGCAATCGCTTTTTCCACTGAAAAGCAGTGTAATGCTGATTGATGCATTTAAATTTCGCTCTTGCTTATGATTGGTTAAGCCAACTGCCCGATTACAGAACAAAGAAGTATCCGATTACAGAACAATAGGTGTCCAATTAATGATTAATCGGTGGTGTTATGAGCCAATCAAATTCGAGGAAATTGTAATGTTTATGATTAATGCAGCAACCATACTCGAGAAAAACTGAAATATTTACCGTCCTCTTTGGTCTTGACAGTTTTCTCTACACTGTACGGACCAACTCCTTTATCGTTTTTCACTTGAACGCGAATCTTATATTCGGTCCACTTCTTCAGCGAGTCCAGTTCAACTGTAAGCGTTGTGCTCCGCACTGCCTTCACTAATTCTGCCCCTCCGTCAGGTCGGTAGGAAATCTGGTATCCTTGCAATGGTCCATTAACTTTGTCAGTTGGCTTCTGTACGGAAAATCCAAAAGTTGTAAAGATCAAAGTATTCAAAGACATCCATCCCTCCTCTTCCCCACAAAAGAAACGAAAATGAAAACAAAAAAAAAAAAAACAAAACAAAACAAACAAAAACAACAAAAAACAAACAATGACATCAACAACATCAACAACAAAGATCTAGTGTTTTGCATCTTTCTCCACTCGAATCTCTTCATTCAAACTAGAATTACCGAAATTTCTCCCAATTGGTCTTGACTGCTTGGTCTCGACACACCCTAACTGTTCATCATCACTAGTATCAGCAAAATTGGTGAATTGCTAGATGCTCCAGATCTTAATTCCACACATGTACAGTTGTAGTTCTATAAACTTACGATCACCTGAAGTTTGTAGTATTGTCTTGAGAAATCCAACAAAGAGCAGAGCGAATGACAATGATTCACAGCAATGTTCACATTAAAATGTCTCTAAAGACGCGGGCAGTTTTGACGGACAAGTAAACCGCGTACTATCGGATTCAACACATACCTTCCAGGTGACCTTTATCGTCTGAGATGACGTTGCCACTGGATTCTCGACTACTGGAGCAACTTCAGGTTCTGGTGCAGGAACAACAAATATCACAAAATCGCTATATTAATTTTTCTTTAAGTCGTGGGTACCAAATACTCAAATCTCTCCAAATAACCATTACAAGTTTCTTGAACAAAAATGATAAAAGATTTTGATAATAGTAAAACAGTACAGTACAACCCAGGATGAATAGTTTCCAGCATGTTCAGACAACTCGGTTATTATTGAACTGCACAACAGAAACGTCAATCAATATCAGGTTCTAGCCCTCGCTACATGCATGATTATACCAGCTTCATGTTTCGCGATTACGATGCAATAGTTGATATAACGTATCACGTGTAAAACAAAATAAGCAAACACCCAACAGTACGTTAATGTTAACCTTTAAAATAAAACTGAACACGAGTTGCGTCATCACATGTTTATATTTACACCCTGGGGTTGACTTTATATCAAGGCGTCCACGTCTTAGTTTATCAATCCATCTGTCGCTACTGGCATTAAGAAAAGCGGACAAAAATTAGCAATACTCGTAATCCGCCATTTTCGTTTGCTATGAAAGTAGCCGTTGACAGTTTCTGGGAGCGCTAAGCATCCTGGTCTGCGTGAAGATCACATTTCGCAGTGTCTGGGTTCTCTTAAAAATATCTTCGCCAGGGTTAACTTACTTGCAGAGTCTGTTTTAAAGTCCACCCAGTCACTCCACAGTCCTTCGCCAACAGCACTGACCGCGTGTAATCTCACCCTGTACGCTGTGTACGGAAGCAAGTCCAAAATCTGGAAACTCGAAGATTGCGAAGGGGCCGTTACCGAAGTAACACTGCTTGAGCTACCACTAATATGGTGTTCTATGATGAACGAAGAAATGGAGCCTTCATTGGAGCCCAGTGCAGGTATGCTCCACTGTAGTGTTACCTTCTTTGATTGGATGTTGTTCACTTTAACTGAGGTAGGAGCAGCAGGAACAGCTGTGTTGAGCGAAAAGACCAAACTATCGTTAATTTGTCAACTTTTCATAATGATGCACATGTATCTACGACACAATGAAAAGTTTGTCCCATGTGGGGAATACCGAAACCCAGAAAATGGTAAAAACTGCGTAAAACTAAAAATCTTACAGCAACAAAGGACTAACTCTAGAAACATCATACGTTAATGCATTACAAGTTTTACTTGTGTCAAGCCTTGCCCATTTATTAAACGGTCTTAATCAAATACCATGCATTTGTAAAGCATGCTCTAGTTCAAAATATTTTACAAATTATAAACCTATGATTAACGTATTAAGCCGGTTTCAAACGTCGCGGCATTCCCGTGCCCAACTAAATCTAAATGAGCAAAATCCATTGTTTTCAGACCTAATTTGCGTTCGGCACGCCAGTGGCGCGACGTTTGAAACAAGCCTTGATGGTGTGAACAACTGGACTAACATGTTAGAATTCAGAATCTTTATGGAATGCCCTTACATTGGAAAAATCCTTCTACTCTAAAAAGACTTCTACTACTAATCGAAACTTGCACTCGTCTTGTATCAGGAACTCATAACTGAGGGCCAATTCAATCAAGTATTCTATAAGTGGGACTACTATTCTAACATCGCTGAACGGACTTCAGATCTATATCTGACTAGCATTGATATTCTTACACAGAGTAACAGCAACCGCGGCAGACCGTGTGACTATCGTCTCTGACTTGATTCCTGCATAAAACGCAGAGCAGCTAAACGCCGTACATGCCACTACACGTGACGATGAACTTTCTCTCGTGCAGTCGTACTTTGCTGCAATGTCATCTACAGAGGTGGAGTTAACTCGCAGAGTAGAAACACTGACACCACTCAAAGAGTCATCTGAACGGGTCACGCCAGAGGAGAGTAACGTAACATCTGTGTTGTTCAGCCACCACTGTATTACGAGCTGGGACTGGGAAGTTACCTTGCAAACCACGTCAACAAACTTTCCTTGAGCGAGAGGGAGGACCTTCCTTGTTAACGTCATTACTGGACGCAGGACTAAAGGAAAAAATGGATTATTATAATCTCCCTATTTTAGCACTGTCACTGATCATCACTAAAGTCCACAAAGAACAAAGTGAATATAAAATATCAGGGAAGCACTTTGCAATAAACATTTTTTCAGTGAGCAAGAGAAATTTCTACAAAGAAGCAAGTTTTGGCGTTCGAACGATATGGTCACTGGACTGTTATGGTCCTAAAGTCACAAAGTCAGATGGACTCACCATGATCACATCCGTACAGGTCAATCCTTAGACATGGTCCACTGGCTGATGGTGTCCATGAATCTGCTATGACCCGGATGTGACGAGCCACAACAGGTACTGGGAACCAGTTAACTCGGACCCCGTTCTTGTTCACATTTCCATCAAAAGTCTACGGAAACGCAGACAATAAAATAGCGCTAAGCCAATGTCAATACGTAAAGTTAACAAGTACTTCCGGGAGAAAAATCAAGCACAAGGTGACGAGAAACAAATTGTCAAATAAGGATCGCAAGTGCGACTATTGGCATTCTCGATGACAGAGGAAAAAGAGGGAGTTGTAAAGGGTACATAATTATTAACTCCGGGAACTTTGCCAGCAACCTATCAACACGCTTTGCCGCTTATATAAGCATTATCATACCATCACTGGACCAGAGTCCTTCAGTTTGTAGTCTTCCCAGCTTGCATTCAACGAAGAATCGTATTTATAGCTGATTTTGTACGTCTTGACCCATTTGTCACTTGAATGATGACCTTGAGTAGCCACGCCTGTTACTGTTTTTACCTGACCAAGGTCAACCTGCAAAAATGTGGTACGGGTAGAAAGTAAGAAAAAGATGAACGCAGAGACATCACGTGGTCGGCGAAAGCGCTAAAATGATGAATGCCACGTTACATAGTGTTGTTAGATAGAAGAAAGACAAAATGCGCTTCTAGTACATTTAAGAATTGATTCATGCTTAGCGTGCGCCTATCGAGTTATGGATGCACGCGGGAAGTTGGGAGAGCACGAGAGAAGCGTGAATTGCTTGAGGCGTAGCCGAGAGCAACTCTAGCTTCACGAGTGCTCTCCGAACTTCCCAAGTGCATCCATAACTCGATAGACGCAAAGCTAAAAGCATGAACCAATTCTTTTATAACACAGGCACACGAGATTATGAGCGAAAACAAACATTCATTTCTGATTGAATGCAAAATTCTCTTTCGACGCGCAAAAGGAAAAACAAACTCTCTCTTTGGCTGATTGAAAACATGCCACAACTTACTAACATTTCTGTCATCTAAAAGTTGATGAGAGTCGATGAAAAAGATGTCGTTTAATCGACGAAAACACCGAAAGTACTGTTAACCTGGCGTGGTGAAAGCCAGCACCCTGCGGTGACTTTAGAATTTGTGATGATGTAAATATTTTGAACGGTACATTGTTGAAGATGAACCCAGGAAATTCAAGTCGCCGCTTAAAAACAACGTGAGATTCACCTTGAACTATGGCAGACAATGCGGGTCTGGAAAAGCAAAGTGATCCGTCGAAGAATGTGAACAATCACCATGAGCGAAAGAGATAGAAATGTTTGCTGAGCGGACTTGTTTGTTATTCGAGCTGCCAGCAAACTGTACTGTAAACACTGCAAGTATAGCGGCTTTCGGAATGAATGAACGCCGTTTCATTTAAAATCCATTGAAGGCTTGACGGATATTTATCTTTGCTGTGATGGATTTCACTGTCCATGAGAATTAAGCCGTCGAGAAATAGGTGAGTTTTGATTCATACAATTTTCTGTGCCGACCGTTGAAATACAGAATTTTTCAGACTTGATTACTGATTTCCTTTGGGTGCCGGTTTGACTTCATGTAGTACAAATTTCTTCGGAAAATAAAGCTATTTTCTTCTTAGTTGTAAAGCTTCTGTTAATTTATAAACGAGGAAAGCTAGAAAAAGTCGAAAGGAAGCGACATTTGCTCACGTCATATTATTGAGCACGGGCGTGCACGATAGAGTTATGGAGCACGCTCTTCGACCAATCAGAACGTGGCTTATATTGCGACTATGTTATAATAGTCTATGTAACATAATAACAGCTTTTAGATGATGAATGCTATGTTACACAGTGGTGCTAGAGAGAAGAACGACAACCACGTGTGAAAATACGCGTTTATCCCCGAGCGAAGCAAAGCAAAGTGAGGGTAATAATCACGGCGCTAATGCATTAATATCGCCTAACTTGGGGACTCCAAGCCTGTCGCCATCTCGAAATTTAACGTTCGTCTGTCAGTCAGTCAGTCTGTCTGGCGTACGACTTTAGGCGCGGTTACCCTGCATAACCAATAACAAAGGCCGGATCGATCACGTGTGCACTGTAGTTTTAATCGGAATTAGAGCGAAGCAATTAGATTTGAACGAAGCAACAATATATCGTAGCTGCGTTCACGAAAATGGAAAACTTAAAAACTGGAAAACTTGAAACACAACAGTCTTGCGAAGCTCGTCTTCAAATAAGAAGGGAACAGGCACGAGCAAGGCGAAATCGTGAAACGAGCGAGCAGCGCCTAATTTGTCTCGAGAAAAGGCGACAATCCTGTTATGATCGACAGCATCATAAAGAGAAGCGTGCCGAAGAAACGGCTCCGCAAAGGGAACAGCGCTTGCAAGCAAATCGGGAGCTTCAGACGCCGTTTTGTGTTAAACTCAGATACTTATTTAGAAAGGACAAGCACAAAGGTTAGTGAAAATCGAACAATCACCGTGAAAAATATATTCTATCCCGTATAGCCTGTAACTCGATCACTTCAAGAATTATTAAAATCTTTATGCTGATCATTTTCCCTCAAAGTATTGTTTTAATACGCTTCTGTCGCCAGTTTCGGCTACCGTATTCGCTCAGAGCAATCGGAACTTGGTGAATGATTTAGTCAGATGTCTTATTTTTCTGTAATCTGACACGCGGTCAGGGGCGTAGCTACCATATACGCACGTACGCACGGGCGTACAGCTGAAATCTGAGAATTATTTTTTTATCTAACAAAAATATAAAGAGGTTATTACACGGGAAGGAGTGCAATACGGCGGAGTATTTTTACGAGTCGGTTTTATTTTTTCGAGCCTGCTTCAGGCGAGAAAAAATAAAACTGACTCGTAAAAATACAGCCGTATTGCACGACTTTTCGTGTAATAAATTGTTTATTATACGACAAACGAAGCAGGGCAAACGTTCTCGCCGCGCGCAAAATGGAACAAAAAAATGACGCGTTCGTAAACTTTGCTTGCGAAAATTGATCACGTAAGCTAATAAACCAGTTGATCTGGTTCCTGACGAGTGCAATACGCTCCCATATTTGCACTCGTTTTGGCCCGTATTTGCACTCGAAAATGTGAAGTCGTGTAATAAAATTTTATATTGGCTGAATACGTTTTTATCATTAAATTGGCTGATTTGAATTGATTTCATATATTTTTTCGTATAATAGTGTAAAAAACGCGTCACGTATTTCTCTGTGAAGGAGAGGTTACCCCGCCGTACAGCTTCAGAACTGGACAAAATTGCCTTCAACTGAGCATAGGAATTAGTGAATAAGTAATGCGTGTGAAGTCAGAGTGAAGTCCAAGAGGTCTGAGGGTCCGAAGAAACTGCTAGAGAACGCCTTCCAAATTTCTGTGAGGTGAAAGAGCGTAATTACTTGTTTACACGTATTAAAGCGTGACACCGACCGCAACATCACTGTCAATTTGTAATGGCTCGTTTTACTGAAGTAATTATTTATTGAAATATCCCACGGAAAATGTAGGAAATGGCATTTCCGAGAGCCAAAATTTAAAAATTTTCTGGGGAAGCATGCCCCCAGACCCCCCTAGCGAGGAGCGCCTCCGGCGCTCAAAATAGTCCCTTTGTGCGTACAGTTACAAAATCGCTAGCTACGCCCCTGGCGGTGATTGCAGCGAGAATCGTTCTCAAGCCTGACACAAGTATGACTAGGTCTGAAGCCCGTGTATAATTTGAAGTAAACCGTTCAAGTTTTGCTTTGATTCTGGGAGAAATCATGCTGTTTTGAGCGGGTTTACATACAAAACAATTCGAGCCTATTAAATATGCATTCCCAGGATCTGGTGCATGCAGTCCAGAGTAAAAACAAACCGCACAGGAAGCCTATTTAATTGTACTGCCTATGAATTCAAAATTGGAAAATCAGTGTTCCTTTTTTCCGTACTACGACGGCCGACCAACTTCAAACTTTGAGTATTAAATTTTGAGAACGTGCTTGGCAGACTGTATGAATTAATTTGAGGTGCCGACCGTGGGAAATACGTACTTCATCACGCAATCGACTCTTTTTTCAACGCAAAAGTATAACACACACCATTCTTTTTCTCCGTCCTTTGCGTGTAGCACTTGACTTCGAAGAAAAGATTGAGTCAACATTTCGGCAAAACAAAGGCTACTCTTGTTGGGAGTACCAAAGTAAAACTCCCATCAATGGCAGAGCGAGGGGGTATCTGCGATTATCGCATTTTTACTAAATAGAGGATATTACACGGCGGCGCGAAGATATGAATTTTATTTTCGAGTGGTAAAAACAATATTTTACGTATTTAGTAAAATATTGTTTTTACCACGAGAAAATAAAATCCATATCTTCAAGCCGCCGTGTAATTTTCTTTTTATTATAATAGGCACGAGTGTTTTACGAGAAATTGCACAAACAACCGTGCAAAAACGGGAAATGATGCCAACGATATCCTCACTACTGAGGATATGGAAAATACGCCACTCGGGTCCCGGATGTAGTTTCGTATGGATTTTACGCACGGTATATTTTCCAGTAAAACACTCGTGTCTATATAATAAAGTATACTAAGTCTACATAACATCAACAGGTTTTAGAAGATGACTGGTGCAAGCAAGTTTCAGCTACCTGAAGGTATCCAGCCTTTGTGTCGGAGCTGCACCATGTCGAGGTCTTGTACAAACGTCCATTGGATGGGGTATTCGTGTTGGGTTGAGCTGTGATCTGTGAATCTGTTATTGAGTTATCCTCCATACCCAAGGAAGAACGGCAAGCTAAAAGCGAGGAAAAGAGATGTAGAGAGAAAAAGAACGAAAATAATTCTACCTGAACAACACACAGACTAAAGCGAAAAACAAATTATCTCTGCTAAAACAAATAGATTGGGAACAAATTTTGCATAATATGGTACCTTGTACTGCTCCATAAATCTCCACCCTGAGGACGGCCCAGCCCTTGACGTCGGTAGGCCAGAAACGGATGAACTTGGTCCTTGGAAGACTGGCAACGTCGTTTGTATTGATTGTGGTCTTGTCCGTGTTACCAGTAAATATCTGTACGCGTATAAAAATAATATAGATAACAGCACTTGACTAAAACGGTAAAGCTGATCATGCTGATAAACACTCTAGATTCAGTACGTTCACACGTAATACATTTTATATGTACAATACAATTAACCTTTTTTTATTTTTTACATATTTAAATTTAGGCTATAGGCTGGAAAAACAAAGCAGTGCTATCCCCTACACTCACCTTGTCCACTCCATTTTCTTTGTATGTGCTCCACGATTTGTTGTCCAATGACAAGTAGATTTTGTATTTTTTAGTCCATTCTTCTACCGGACAACCGTTTCCTTTCGTACCCAGTGCACAGATAAAATGAACTCCACCAAGATCCACCTGCAGGTAGTCATTACCGGTGAATTTCTTCTTGGCTTCCCAAGCGCAGTTCGTCACACTGAACCTGCCTTGATAAGCTGCGTATCGATCATCATAATACGAGGTCGCTGTCATCCTGTGATTAGGAATCTTGGAGCGATCTGCAATTCCTACAGGTGTGGTTCGGCAAGAAGTTTCTGAAAAGTTAGCAAAACAACAAAACCTGAGGCGTATAATGAAACGACGTCCTGAGTATAAAAAGCCACTTTTACAATCAAGTGCAGTAGCATTAATAGTAGTGATTGTACACTAAAGTACAGTAAATATCCCTGCCGAGACTTATTACTTTTGTTCTAAATAATTGCATTGTGATCAAAAAGCAGTTATCCACTTTGTCTACCAAGTTTTATCATCATGTGACCCGCCAAAATATCTCAGCTTCGTGAAATGCACAAAATTGGAAAGTGGCTTGTAAAAATAAGACAAAAATAGACGCCTAGTATAATAATGTTGGTAAAGTAAGAAAAATAATTATGGATATGGTGAGAACTGATAGTTTAATCAACTTTCATCTTAGTAAGATATCAAAAGCCAAGTTCTCCATACTGTACTGATGTACAGTATACGTAGTGAGAGACTGAAACAGAAAATTGAAGTTTATCAGTTAACGTACGTACCAGGAGCTCCGTACAGTTCCACTCTCAGGCAACAAAATCCATGACAAGTCTTAGGAAAAAAACGGACGTATCTGGATACAACGCCTTCAAACAAGATTTGTTTAACTGCCGTCTTCCTGTCTCCATTTCCCTGAAAATCCTGCAGAAGATAATAACACGCATCACGCGAACTTCTAGAAAGTTTACAACATATTCACGGCATAAATTCAACAACGTATCAGTCAGCGCGCTGCATTCTGTGCATTTGCATAGCCCTACGCGGAGCGATCCCAAAAATGCGTAACGAGAATATACAATACGTACGGTGTAACCGTATATTTTACACAAAAAGGAGGATATATATTTTGAAACAAAAACGGGGCGAGCGTAGCTAGCACGTTTCATGGTATACGTACGAACATAATTTTGTGCGAGCGCCGAAGGCGCAAGCCGCTTGGAAAATCTTTAAATTTAGTGATCCGGAAATACCTTCCCTAGGTTTTTCAAAACACCAATTTTCCCATATTAAATCAAGGCGTACTAAAGCGCTGAATAGGTGTACATGCTAAAATGGTCGCTACGTCCGCGGAAAAGTGCATCAACTGTGTAATGTTCTGTATGTTATTTATCGCGTTTGTCAACGTCAGGCCGTCAGATCAAGAGTAGCCGGATGAGCACAATTGTGAAACATTTAACGTAGAACATGACTAGCATGCGTCGCATCCGAACTACACACCAGTTTGGATGCAACACAGGTTAGGCATGACAGACTCAATTTGTTTTGGGTTTGTGACCTTCGACTCGAAAGATCGATATGGATTTGGTTTACTCGTAAGACTAAGAAGCTTGCTCCTAAAAATGTTGCATCGCATCGCAGCTAAGCGAGAATAAACAACGAGACATTTTTCTTGAACTTAGCAGACGCCGATCGACTGAATGTGGAAATTCGGCAGTTAAAATTTTCTCACGCGTCGCGCTTATTACGTTTATAGATTAATCTTAACAACAACGATAAGCTTTATCGTTCGTACAGTCACAAAACACAGGCAAAAATCGATTCCAGTGTTGACAATAACGTGTACATCCACAATAAGAAGCGCCAATTACGATGTTTCAGAATGCGTACGCGTACGCAGACGTTCAGTCAAAATGCGTAGGCATCGATAAAAATACACTAAATACGCAGAATTTTGCGTAGAGTGCAATGACTGCGTATGTTCTGAACGGCGGACATCAGAGTGGAGAGGAGAGGGGATGTTGTTAAATGATAACAACAACAATATTATTCACTTAAATTCACTTAACTATTTACTTACCAGTATTACAATACCCGTACCCGTATTCATCTAGCTGGAGTAAATTTTCAACTCATGTACAAACCACGTTGTTATTGTGCGCAAAGTAGAAAATGCACTTGATTATAATTAACTTATAAATGAGTATCAAGTCTTAGTTTTGAGTTTCTTTGCTAAATCTTGAGGTTCTACGAACTAGAAAAATAAACACCGACTCAAAAACGTGATCGCACGGTCAAACTTAAAATTAAACAAAAAAAAAAACAACGTATTTCCGCATTGTGGTCTATCATACACTACTCACCCATGCTATTAGACTAAAGTCTGTAAACTTGTAAGGTTTGCCTACCACTCTTACGGAAACCATGTTTTCGTATGAGGATACGTTGTCGGCCGCTGATGTAACCGTTAAAAGCGTGAGCCGAAAGTCTGACGGAATGATCGGGACGGGACGGGAGAATTGGACATTTAACATTCATTAACTATTACTATTAATAAACGAGATCCAGTGAAGACCTGAAGTACTGAGAAGTGACTCCCCGTAAAGTCTGCTACGACACGAAAGTGCCCGTAACAGTTATATAATTTACCCTGACTTGTCCTCCTTCTTCGTAATCTGTCCAAGTTGTCCCATCTGTGGATGCTTTTAACTGGTACGTCTCCACCCACTGGTCCGCTACAGAATTCCCCTGTGTAGCCACAGCACATACAGCGTGTAGTGATCCCAGATCAACTTGTAAGTACTGCGGTGTACTACTCTCTACAGCGCACCATGGCAACCCCACAAAGTTGAGCCTGGCGTTTTTGGCGGAAGTACTGGCGTTAAAAGACGACGAAGATGTGAGCTGTCCATCAGGAACTGTTTTGCTCTCAATACCAAGTGTATTGTATTCACACCAAACTGTAAAACAAGTCATGTAAAATTCAGGTCATCATTCTTGCTCTAACTCACCATGCTAATATTAATAAAGAAATATCAGCCATATCATGGTGCTACGCACTATTGTACGTAATAAAGCCGTCGGATTCCGCAGTCCAGAAACCACGAAATGTCAAATAACGTGACTCGCACGTCATGTCTTGCATTCCAGGTGACATGCACATGACCGGATTCTCGACTACTGGAGCAACTTCAGGTTCTGGTGCAGGAATAACAAATATCACAAAATCGCTATATTCAGTTTTCTTTAAGTCGTGGGTACCAAATACTCAAATCTCTCCAAATAACAATTACAAGTTTCTTGAACAAAAATGATGAAAGATTTTGATAATAGTAAAACAGTACAGTACAACCCAGGATGAATAGTTTCCAGCATGTTCAGACAACTCGGTTATTATTGAACTGCACAACAGAAACGTCAATCAATATCAGGTTCTAGCCCTCGCTACATGCATGATTATACCAGCTTCATGTTTCGCGATTACGATGCAATAGTTGATATAACGTATCACGCGTAAAACAAAATAAGCAAACACCCAACAGACGACTACGTTAATGTTAACCTTTAAAATAAAACTGAACACGAGTTGCGTCATCACATGTTTATATTTACACCCTGGGGTTGACTTTATATCAAGGCGTCCACGTCTTAGTTTATCAATCCATCTGTCGCTACTGGCATTAAGAAAAGCGGACAAAAATTAGCAATACTCGTAATCCGCCATTTTCGTTTGCTATGAAAGTGGCCGTTGACAGTTTATGGGCGCGCTAAGCATCCTGGTCTGCGTAAAGATCACATTTGGCAGCATATCGGTTCTCTTAAAAAATATCTTCCCCAGAGTTAACTTACTTGCAGAGTCTGTTTTAAAGTCCACCCAGTCACTCCACAGTCCTTCGCCAACAGTACTGACCGCGTGTAATCTCACCCTGTACGCTGTGTACGGAAGCAGGTCCGAAATCTGAAAGCTCGAAGATTGCGAAGGGGCCGTTACCGAAGTAACACTGCTTGAGTTGCCACTAATATGGTGTTCTATGATGAACGAAGAAATGGAGCCTTCATTGGAGCCCAGCGCAGTTATGCTCCACTGTAGTGTTACGTTCTTTGATTGGATGTTGCTCACTTTAACTGAGGTAGGAGCAGCAGGAACAGCTGTGTTGAGCGAAAAGACCAAGCTATCGTTAATTTGTCAACTATTCATAATGATGCACATGTATCTACGACACAATGAAAAGTTTGTCCCTCGTGGGGAATACCGAAACCCAGAAAATGGTAAAAACTGCGTAAAACTAAAAATCTTACAGCAACGAAGGACTAACTCTAGAAACATCATACGTTAATGTATTACAAGTTTTACTTGTGTCAAGCCTTGCCCATTTATTAAACGGTCTTAATCAAATACCATGCATTTGTAAAGCATGTTCTAGTTCAAAATATTTTACAAATTATAAACCTATGATTAACGTATTAGGCCGGTTTCAAACGTCGCGGCATTCCCGTGCCCAACTAAATCTAAATGAGCAAAATCCATTGTTTGACCTAATTTGCGTTCGGCACGGCAGTGGCGCGACGTTTGAAACAAGCCTTGATGGTGTGAACAACTGGACTAACATGTAAGAATCCAGAATCTTTATGGAATGCCCTTACATTGGAAAAATCCTTCTACTCTAAAAAGACTTCTACTACTAATCGAAACTTGCACTCGTCTTGTATCAGGAACTCATAACTGAAGGCCAATTCAATCAAGTATTCTATAAGTGGGACTACTATTCTAACATCGCTGAACGGACTTCAGATCTATATCTGACTAGCATTGATATTCTTACACAGAGTAACAGCAACCGCGGCAGACCGTGTGACTATCGTCTTTGACTTGATTCCTGCATAAAACGCAGAGCAGCTAAACGCCGTACATGCCACTACACGTGACGATGAACTTTCTCTCGTGCAGTCGTACTTTGCTGCAATGTCATCTACAGAGGTGAAGTTAACTCGCAGAGTAGAAACACTGACACCACTCAAAGAGTCATCTGAACGGGTCACGCCAGAGGAGAGTAACGTAACATCTGTGTTGTTCAGCCACCACTGTATTACGAGCTGGGACTGGGAGGTTACCTTGCAAACCACGTCAACAAACTTTCCTTGAGCGAGAGGGAGGACCTTCCTTGTTAACGTCATTACTGGACGCAGGACTAAAGGAAAAAATGGATTATTATAATCTCCCTATTTTAGCACTGTCACTGATCATCATTAAAGTCCACAAAGAACAAAGTGAATATAAAATATCAGGGAAACACTTTGCAATAAACATTTTTTCAGTGAGCAAGAAAATTTTTTACAAAGAAGCAAGTTTTGGTGTTTGAACGATATGGTCACTGGACTGGTATGGTTCTAAAGTCACAAAGTCAAATGGACTCACCATGGTCACATCCGTACAAGTCAATTCTTAAACATGGTCCACTGGATGGTAGTGTCCATGAATCTGCTATGACCCGGATGTGACGAGCCACAACAGGTACTGGGAACCAGTTAACTCGGACCCCGTTCTTGTTCACATTTCCATCAAAAATCTACGGAAACGCAGACAATAAAAGAGCGCTAAGCCAATGTCAATACGTAAAGTTAACAAGTACTTCCGGGAGAAAAATCAAGCACAAGGTGACGAGAAACAAATTGTCAAATAAAGATCGCAAGTGCGACTATTGGCATTCTCGATGACAGAGGAAAAAGAGGGAGTTGTAAAGGGTACATAATTACTAGAAATACGATAATCGCAGATACCCCCTCACTCTGCCATTGATGGGACTTTTACTTTGGTAACTCCCAACAAGAGTAGCCTTTTGTTTTACCGAAATGTTGACTCGATCTTTTCTTCGAAGTCAAGTGCTACACGCAAAGGAAGGAGAAAAAGAATGGTGTGTGTTATACTTTTGCGTTGAAAAAAGAATCGATTGCGTGACGAAGTACGTATTTCCCACGGTCGGCACGTCAAATTAATTCATGCAGTCTGCCAAGCACGTTCTCAAAATTTAATACTCAAAGTTTGAAGTTGGTCGGCCGTCGTAGTACGGGAAAAAAGGAACACTGATTTTCCAATTTTGAATTCATAGGCAGTACAATTAAATAGGCTTCCTGTGCGATTTGTTTTTACTCTGGACTGCATGCACCAGATTCAGACATGCATATTTAATAGGCTCGAATTGTTTTGTATGTGAACCCACTCAAAACAGCAAGATTTCTCCCAGAATCAAAGCAAAACTTGAACAGTTTACTTCAAATTATACACGGGCTTCAGACCCAGTAATACTTCTAAGGGCTTGTGAACGATTCTCGCTGCAATCACCGCGTGCCAGATTACAGAAAAATAAGACATCTGACTAAATCATTCAAGACTCCAAGTTCCGATTTGCTCTGAGCGAATACGGTAGCCGAAACTGGCGACAGAAGCGTAGTAAAACAATACTTCGAGGGAAAATGATCAGCATACAGATTTTAATACATTCTTGAAGTGATCAAGTTACAAGCTATACGGGATACAATATATTTGTCACGGTGATTGTTCGGTTTCCACTGACTAACCTTTGTTGCTTGTCCTTTCTAAATAAGTATCTGAGTTTAACACAAAACGGCGTCTGAAGCTCCCGATTTGCTTTCAAGCGCTGTTCCCTTTGCGGAGTTGTCTGTGTTACCCGCTTCTGTTCATGTCGCTTTTGGTCGGCATTCATGCGCTGCTGTCTTTGCGGAGTCTTCTCTTCGGCCCACTTTTTCTCCTGAAGGTCCCGATTCGCTTTCAAGCGCTGTTCTTTTTGCGGAGTTGTCTGTGTTGCCCGCTTCTGTTCATGTCGCTTTTGGTCGGCATTCATGCGCTGTTGTCTTTGCGGAGTCTTCTCTTCGGTCTGCTTTTGCTCTTGAAGTGCCTGTTCGCTTCTCTTTTGAAGACGAGCTTCGCGAGACCGTTCTGTTTCAAGTTTTCTAGCTTTCAAATTCATTTTCGTGAACGCAGTTACGTACAATTGTTGCTTCGTTTAAATCTTTCTTAAAAACATGGCGGTGGCTAGTCGATAATGATTACGTCATTGCCTTATTTGGACATTGCCTTAGGCACCTGGCCTAAAAAGGTCGCATCGCACACACAAACACACAAACACACGAACATTAGACTTCGAGATGGCGACGCGCTTGGAGTCTTCAAATGAGCCGACTATGCTGCATTAGCGTCGTAAATATTTCCCTCACTTCGTTCGGGGACTAACTCCGGGAACTTTGCCAGCAACCTATCAACACGCTTTGCCGCTTATATAAGCATTATCATACCATCACTGGACCAGAGTCCTTCAGTTTGTAGTCTTGCCAGCTTGCACTCAACGAAGAATCGTAGTTATAGCTGATTTTGTACGTCTTGACCCATTTCTCACTTGAGTGATGACCTTGAGTGGCCACGCCTGTTACTGCTTTCACCTGACCAAGGTCAACCTGCAAAAATGTGATACGGGTAGAAAGTAAGAAAAAGATGAACGCAGAGACATCACGTGACAAAGCAGAGACAAAGCCACGTTACATAGTGTTGTTAGATAGAAGAAAGACAAAATGCGCTTCTAGTACATTAGTCTATGTAACATAATAACAGCTTTTAGATGATGAATGCCATGTTACATAGTGTTGCTAGAGAGAAGAACGACAACCACGTGTGAAAATACGCGTTTATAATAAAGTATACTAAGTCTACATAACATCAACAGGTTTTAGAAGATGACTGGTGCAAGCAAGTTTCAGCTACCTGAAGGTATCCACCATTTTTGTCGGAGCTGCACCATGTCGACGTCTTGTACAACCGTCCGTTGGATGGGGTGTTCGTGTTGGGCTGAGCTGTGATCTGTGGATCTTTTATTGATTTAAGCTCCATACCCAAGGAAGAACGGCAAGCTAAAAGCAAGGAAAAGAGAGGAAAACAAAAGAAAAAGGATTATCGTTCTACCTCAACAACACCCCTTCCGACTTTCATTATGTGTTAGCGCCTCCGTAAACTTCACCAGCTACAAAATCAAAAGACTCGGAACACAATTTGAGACTAAAGTAGTAACCTTGCGCTGTTCCATAAACCTCCACTCTGAGGAGGGCCCAGACATGGACTGCGGTAGGCCAGAAACGGATAAACTTGGCCCTTGGAAGACGAGGAACTTGGTTTTTCTGGATGGTAGTCTTGTCTTTGTTGCCAGTAAACTCCTGAGGTATAACAGAAGATATACCCAATAAATAACTAGATAAAGTCTGAAACCTAATGCATACTGTATACAATGTAATATATACTAGTAACTACAGCTGAAGTCCCGTAAGCAGACACGGAAGCAGAAAAGGTGTCCGTAACTGCAACTGTCGACTTACGACAATGTGTGAATACAGACTTTGACTAAGCTAGATTTTAAACGGGGTTCGTCCAGGCGTCCGTAAGTAGAGCTGTCCGCTTACGAGAGAGCTTCGACTGTATGCAACCACTCGGTAAAAGCTCTCAATTCGTACATTCACGCTATATCAATTTTTAATTCACGACTGTTGCATTATCGTTTCGGTTGGCATCATAGAAGTGCCATTCACTCCACACGCACCTAGGCTGAGTCTCCAGCCGTCGGTGTTTCGCGTAGAAGCACCGACGGCTTAGGACTGAGCCTACACTCACCTTGTCCACACCATTTTCTTTGTAAGTGTTCCACGACTTGTTGTCCAATGACAAGTAGACTTTATATTTTGTAGTCCATTCTGTTGCACTACAATCTTTTCCATTTCCTTTCGTAGCCAGTGCACAGATAACATGAACTCCACCAAGATCCACCTGCAGGTAGTCATTACCGGTGAATTTTGTCGCTGCTTCCCAAGCGCATTCCTCCACGCTAAATCTACCTTTATGAGGTTTGTAGGTTTGTTTACGATACGATGACGATGCAGTCATCCTGTGATCAGGAATCTTGGAGGGATCTGCAATTCCTACAGGAGTGGTTTGACAAGAAGTGTCTGAAAAGTAACAAAACAAAGTGTCAGTGGGAAAAACGAAAAAAACAAACAAAAAGAAAACGTCCTGGTAGTCTCAAAGGTACGAAACAAAGCGAAGACAAGGAATTTACAAAAATATGTTACAAGACAAAACTAGACAAATAACCATACATAGTATTTATAGTCAGTCTCTTGACTTGAGACAAGGAAACGAAGACAAAGACACAAAACAAAGCGAAGACAAGGAATTTACAAAACTAAGTTTACAAGTTAAAACTGGACAAATAATCATACATAGTATTTATAGTCAGTCTCTTGACTTGAGACAAGGTACTGGACAGTAATGAATGAACAGGACATGTTGAGGTAAGCGACTGCTAGGCAGCATTAGTCTTGAAGTAGTGGATGCCGATTCTATGCGTGTTCTAGTATTCGTACCAGCCGCTCCATATAGTTCAATTTTCAGGCAACAAAGTCCGTGGCAGGTCTTGGGAACCACACGGACATATCTGGTTACCACGCTTTCAAACAAAACTTGTTTAACCGTCATGTTGGTGTCTGCATTCCCCCGAAAACTCTAAAGAAGATAAGAAACACGTAACACTCACAGACGTTACAAAGTATATAAAAATAATTGTCATAATACATACTCAACAATACACCTCAAAACCTCAAAATTTAGTTCTTTATTATTTACTCTGATTTGGTCCCCTTCCTTATAATCTGTCCAAGTTGTCTTATTTGTGGACGTTTTTAACTGGTACGTCTCCACCCACTGGTCCGCTTTAGAATTCCCCTGTGTAGCCACAGCACAGACAGCGCGTAGTGATCCCAGATCAACTTGTAAGTACTGCGGTGTACTACTCTCTACAGCGCACCATGGCAACCCCACAAAGTTGAGCCTGGCATTTTTGGCGGGAGTACTGGCGTTAAAAGAGGACGAAGATGTGAGCTGTCCATCAGGAATTGTTTTGCTCTGAATACCAAGTGCATTGTCTTCACACGAAGCTGTAAAACAAGTCATGCAAAATTCAGGTCATCATTCTTACTCTAACTCACCATGCTAATATTAATAAAGATACATATATCAGCCATATCATGGTGCTACGCACTATTGTACGTAATAAAGCCGTTGGATTCCGCAGTCCAGAAACCACAAAATGTCAAATGATGACCTGACTCTCACGTCATGTCTTGCCCAAGGGCAGCAAACATGTTCTGAAATAGAAGCAGCTTCATATGGTATTTGACTTACCTCTTCCTTACTGGCATCGAAAACGAGACAAATATGGCAAATTGCAACAAACTAAAGACTTCACCATTCATATAAAAGCTCTCAGTACTGTAAGTATAATAGTATTTCTGTCGTTTTCGAGCGAAATCCATGCCATGGCTTACAGCATGTGATCACAGATTTTGTCTGTTCTCAAACAGACCATTTGCACACCGCACACAAGAATGCCAGTCTTACCTAAGATCTTGGCAGAGTTTTACCTGAGATTTCGGCAGGATCTTGCCATGATCTTGGCAGGATCTTACCTAACATATTTACAAGATCTTCCTGACTGATCTTGGCTAAACTGTGACAAGATCTTGGCAAGATCTTATAAAGACCAGGCAAGATGTATCTAAGATGTTGATAAAATTCTGGTAAGACAAAATCTTAGCAAGATGCATGGCCTAGTGCAGGCCATTAACCTTTACATTTCCCTTCAAAACAAATAATTTTTTTCATGGTGAGCCTTACATGATCTTGGCAGCATCTTACCTAAGATCTTGACAGAGTTTTACCGACTTTTGCATGATCTTGCCATGATCTTGGCAGGATCTTACCCAATATATTGGCAGGATATCTTACAATCTTGGCAGGATCTTACCTGAAGATCTTGGCAGGTTCCCTTCAAAACACTTTTTTCTTTGATACAAAGGTACGGATTGGAAAGAAATAGCAATACGACTATTTCTGATACAAAGCATCCAGGTTCAAAGTTCTCACTTTCGGTCAGCTCTCCGGATTCGCCAAAACTAGAAATAAAAGCTTTCACGAATCCGGAAACAATTGTCTCAAACTCAGTCACTCTATAAATTCGTTCAAATGAAAACGGAGCCTTAGTGCACTTTAACCGCAAGAATGTGGCAAGTTTACTGATGCATACGTCCTATCAAAATAACAATACATTTCTAAGTGTTCGTAATTTTCTGACCTTTGCTTTGCGTTTGCGAAGTACAGTGTTGTTCTTTCGACTTTCATCAAACTGTCGATGAGGTCTTCTGCTCTCCAGTTCAGCCAACACCACGTTGTTCATATGGCACATAATTAGTTCTTCGAAGACTCATTCTTCAGCTGACAAATTTGGCTTCATACATCGCCCAGAGAATATTTTCGTAGAAGTTTAAAATCCTCTTCTTTTCGTCCCGACTCGATAACGAACACTCACAAATGAACTTTTGAACATGTGACTAGTCCCAGTGCCCCTCTGTCGTTCTTCTTCGACTTTCTTCACGAACATTTGACGAATTTTGACGAAAATTCAAGGACTGTTGGACCAGTTATAGATGACTGCAACGATTTTGAGAGGTAAAAGAAATGTGCATAGCAGTAATTGCCACATCTAAGTGGCTCTAATGTACAATTTTCTTGCTGTAAATCTTGACAACCACTGGCTTGGAAAATATTGTGGACGAAAAGTTAATGCCTCAAAGTTTTAAACCACAGGACTGTATACAGAAGAAACTGGAAAGACTAATAGGTTTACGGAAAACTTAGAATGTTTTACCCTTATTAACACATGACCCAAAACTCACCAACTGTGACCGAACTTCATCACCTCAGGCTTTGCCTGTATATAATTTTTTCGATGTTCCGACTTCCATTTCTGACACTTAGAAATCCCGAGTGATAAATTTTCAGCTCATCTTGGTGTCCAGATCCTATTCCCACACTTAATCTGAATTCACACTAAATTTAAGCGCAGTTCTTATTTTTAATGTTCACCATATTTACGTAGTTCAATTTTTGCATGCATGGGTGCTGCATACAAAGAATAAATAGACAGTAGAAAGGCTTGCAGTGTATCTCTGGTATATATACTACAGTATGTATAGATAGCAATGGACGACATTTCACCCTGCAACTTTATCAAAGCTGTAAAAATTAGTAATAATGTATGGTTGGGTGGAAACTTTATATGTAGTTTACATTCTTTTTAATTTCTACAGTCTTGATATTTTTTGTTGTTTCCCAAAAACATTTTTATTAATGAGTAACCTTTGAATTTTTTTGGTAGTTACTATAAAGTCTGACATTCGCTTTCTGTTTGTTTACACTGTAGCTTTAATAAACTAGATTTATGCTAATGCCGCAAAAATGTAAAAATCCTCCAAAAAATAAAGATGCAGCATGTGTAATCTGATTGGTAAATGGGTGATAATGCTGCATGCATCACAAACTGAACATAGCACATGTATGTCAGTTTGATGTCACATGCATGATTCTTTTTCTTGTTTTATTTTTCCAAAATTATTGCTTGCCTTTAATAAAATAAAAATTATTTTATAATAATATTGTAAAAAGCATTTGTCAATATACTAAATGTACAGTATAGTGCTACTGCACTGTGGTACTTTTCTCTCATGTTCTTTCGAGTCCTTCTTTTATTCAACACTGTGCACATCCAACATATTGGCAAGACCTTGTAAGATCCCCCAAGATCTTTTAAGATTTTGTCAAACCGTGCCAATATCTTATCTTGGTAAAATCTTGCCAAGATGATCTGGTTCCAGAAAATTCTTGCTTCTCTAACAGAAGGTCTTGCCAAGATCCCACAGAATCTTGCTGCAATCTTGTTAAGATCTTACATGATCTTGTCAGGACATCTTGTTGAAGTCTTGATAAGTTTTTGCCAAAATTTTACCAAGATGGTTTTGCTAGCAATTAATAATTATACTACTGTACACTTGCAATATTCTAAGGGGCATTACACTAACTTCCCAGCTAAAGTGTGTGCATGCCAGCTAGCTCAAAATATGTTTCACATACTATCTTATTTTACTTTTGTCAATATTTTCTGGACAATTCAATCGGGGTTACTGGAATCACCACAGAAGATTGGTTGAACTCAAATCAACCTTTTTGAAGAAAAAGTGGACAAACAAACAAACAAAAATAAACAAAAATAAAAAAATATATATATGTTCCCAGCTTTTTGTTGTCAACTCTAACTGTGAACATCTCTCCGATAAGAAAATATACAATCCCAACCGATATTGTACATTATGTTATGTTAGGGATTACAAATTGGTATCTCATTGCTGCACCCTATTGCAGCTGTTTTCCACTTATTGCCGGAGCAAATTACTTAATAGACAGTATAGTAATTTAGCAAAAACTACAGTGTATAGTCTGTCAGTGCTCTCTTTTGATATCTATGGAGCCCTACACATGGTTGAATATTGTTACCTATGGTATGTATGCTGTTTAAAAGTGCACATAGACAGCAAAGACAAAGCCCCTATAGTGTTTGCATATAGCTGTCTTCACAAATGAACCCAAATTTTAGTGATGGGGTATTTGGGCAAGTCTTTAATTATAAGAGTTTGAGTGCAAATGTTTATATAATGACACTTCTTTATTCTCTACAAGCAAGGAAAAAGCAAAAAAGGAAACCTTGTAGGACTTCACTTTCTCGTAAGTATCACTATGCAGGGGTTGAAATTTGAAATTCTCATCCAAGCTATTGTGAGGAAAAATGGTTGGACTTTAGAATTATACTTTTCCTAATCATGCCTGATTTTCATCTTTTGAAGGGAATGTTATGGTCTAATGTAAGATCACTGAAGAGGCAGGCATCATAACTGTCTAGTAAAAATGGTATGGCAAGTCGTCTCCAACAGCCCAGAGACAGTTGAATGGCAGAACAAATGGTCATTATTTTCATGTCAAAAACAGCTGTCTAACAAGCTATTTTGGAGCTCTGCCTATACATTTTCTGTCTAGCATGCTATACTGACAATGGACCACAGCTGAAAATCACTTTAACTGGCTCAAATTGTTAACACAGACCTCTGAAGAGCATATGCAGACACACACCTGGTAAGTTTCAATTCTGATTTTGATGATGCGCTCAAAGCTGAAGATCTTGCCGAACCCCCAACACTTGGGTGTACCCGTCATATCAAAATGCAGCATATTGATGTTCCTTTGTGTGTCTATACTATTATTATATTTAGATAGTATTGACATGTTTACATACATACACTGAGACAGCTGAGCCCAGAATATTTGCAATTAAATTAAATAAATCTGTATCTGTCGAACAATAATTTGAAACAACACTGGAAATCCTTAAGAATTACACCATGACTGGATGAAAAGTAAAATTGACTCCAAAAACAAAGTAATATTGCTTTTAAAGCACTCGTCTGTGAATACTATTCATTAAATACCTTCCTCTGCAAGGCTCTCCTGTCCATTTTATGGGTGTGCACTCTTGTGGGATGGAGAGCCCGCTTGCCAGGCATTAATTAATGACATTAACTATTCAGCCTGTAAAGGATTTGTGTCTGACCATTTGGGCGAGGCAACAATTATAATATTAGGCATATTAACATTATATTAATTATATGTCAAATTATTGCTAAAAGCAGATTGGACGTAATTATTGTAACTTGATAGATAATATTGCAATTTATTTGTTGTCTGTTTAGCGATCTACAGTTTACAGGTTCTCGGAAGATTCCCATGAATTCCCATAAAATTTCAGTGAAAGCAAATTTTTGTTTCTAAAACATTTTAATGGTTTTCAGTATATAGATCAGTGTGCATGGTCATGAGAGTTACAGCCTAATTGATTTTATTTATTTATATACTGTTTCATTTTAGCAGTGTGTTTACTAAAATTCTTCACAAACAGCTTGCACGCAATGAAATGCCCCATGCATGAAATTGTTCATGATAAGCAATGACAATATAATAAACCTTAATCTGTCATGAAAATTTGGTCCTTGAGTCTATGAAGCGAGACATTTGAAAAGATCCAGGTACGGTATTAAGATAGTCGCGAAGGTCTTCACAAAATCTTGGCAGTGCGACTATTAACAGGATCCTTCATTATCAAAAATTGGCGCAACAACTGAACCATAGACCGTCATAGATATAAAGGAAGTTGTTCCGCGTCATCGGTTTAAGATAAATACGGTTTCTTAACACATGTATATACAATTACTGCTTCTAGGCAGCAAAGTATCTTTAATTTATTGTCGCCAGGCTTTTGTTTCGAAACGAAACTACATCAACTGGACCATGCATAGCAGTGCATTTCTACATTTCCGGGTTGAGATTATTATATCTGTGCTGGAAATCAAACCGCATAAAATCCGGAACAATACAAATGCCTAAGATCAATGTTTTGAATACATATCTCTCACCTGTAGCAGAATGGGTGAAGACCACAAGGATAAGAAGCCAGTAAAGGAGCGCGTAATAACAAACAGAACGCTTCATCATGGTTCACTGCTCGCTTGCGTGATATTTGATCCGCAGCACGCAGGCATGCAAGTTCAACAATAGTTTCCAGGCCACCCAGCTGCGCCACAGGAAGTGAAAGTTTAATCAATCTATTTCCTCATTATACATCACGGTTATTTAGAGAAGGCTGATATATATACAAATATTTTTGCATAATAAGGAGACAATTAGCAAACATACGAGCTTTTCCAAAATTCCCCCAGTTAATTAAATCTAATTTATATGTACTCCTCTCATAAGTAAATATCAGTCTACTTTTATTTTAAAACGTTACGTCTGTCATTAAACGCTAACCGAGTCGTAGCATATCAGAGATAACATATGAGAATGGATATGAAGTCGAATTTTTATAAATTTGCACTCAAAAGTGTGTGGGTAGCATTTCCGAGATATAGTGTTATGAAAGTTCACAACACACAAAAATCAAAGGCATTTTTAAGAAAAGAAAGGTTGCGCAGTTGGCCTCGGTTTCGGAGACAACACGCATATTAAGGCCTATAAAAATTATCTCTCTCTCCCTCTCTCCCTTTCCCTCCTCCTCTCTGGGAGAATTATAAATTTGAAACTCAGGAATTCTGAGATGTATCTAGAATCGGAGACAATAACACGAAATTTGCGAGGGGGCACCGACAGATTTTAGCTTTGAGCCCGGCAGAACTAGAAAATTGTCTTTCTCCCTTAAGGCATTAATCACCCAGCTACATTCCAAAATAACTTGTAATTAATGATTAATTTTAATCGAGCATTTAGGTACTCCAGTACCCTGAAAAGGCAAATAATAATAATAATAATAATAATAATAATAATAATAATAATAATAATAATAATAATAATAATAATTTCAGTGAAAAGTTTATTTCAAAAATTTCGTTTCTGCAGCAAAAACAGTGCCCAAGGGCTCCACCCTCAGAAATTTGCATGTTCTGTGCTCTAATCAGCAATACCCACAAACTTAAACCAGTCTCACATGACTAAAACTGAACTGAAGCTTGTTTATGAACTTTCACTTCCTTTTGTGATGCGAGCAGTGGACGTCCGTGATGAAGCGTTCTGTTTGTTATTACTCGCTGATTTCCTGGTCAGTTGTCCTCGTGGTCTTCACCCATTCTGCTACAGGTAAGAGATGATTATTTAGACATTGTTCTTGGGCATGAGGTTGTATTGTTCGACTTGATTAAGGCGCTGTTCGGTTTGGTACCCGGAAGTCCCAGCTTCTGTCGTAGTTTCGCTTCGATGCAAAACCCGATCATAACTTAAAGGTTATTTGTCATGTTCGCTTCCTGGAAGCAGTAATTGTATGTACATGTGGCGACGAAAGACAACTCCACTTTCTCTAAATAATTCTAAATTGTTCCTGCCGCCACTTTGATAATCTTCTTGGAAGCCATGAGTGAAATATCATTTTTAGTGTTGCTAAGATTTTTGGAAAACCTTCGTGAAAATCTCACAACCACCGATTTTGGCATATAACCACCCTAACTTTTTCGCTCTATTGAAGAATGTGACGAAATATTTAATGACACAAGGTCAAATGTCATTCAGCTTTTGTCTGAGGAAACCGTGTATCAAGTAGCAAATTCTCCAAACCGTTTCTGGTGAGGGTCTGAAAGAGAAAGTTGAAGAGATTGATTCACGCTTTTTGCTTGTTTGTTTGTTTGTTTGTTTTATCACGCTTCTATCGCACTACACAAAGCTGTGATTAAAAGTATAAAACAGTCAGCAGTATAAAATACCATCGGGTTTTAACGCCAATCCAAGTTTGCAGAATGCGCTATATAAGTACACCGAACGGAACAGTCAGTTTACGCAAACCATGAAATGAGCTCCGCCATTTCTGGGTTGCCTTCAAATTCATTTTTCGCAGTGAAAGGCTGGTCAATTTTGTTAGGGTGTATTCCCTCGACTGGCAGCACTTTATATTGCTTTATAGTGTTAGCAGCGTCACTACAAGAATAATGAGTCGTACATTGCTTGTTTTTCAGCTTCATGTGAAGACAATGCACTTGGTATTGAGGGGAAAACAATTCCTGATGGACAACTCACGTCTTCGTCGTCTTTCAACGCCAGTACTCCAGCCAAAAACGCCAGGTTGAACTTTGTGGGGTTGCCATGGTGCGCTGTAGAGAGTAGTACACCGCTGTACTTACAAGTTGATCTGGGATCACTACACGCTGTCTGTGCTGTGGCTACACAGGGAAATTCTATAGCGGACCAGTGGGTGGAGACGTACCAGCTAAAAACGTCTACAGATGGGACAACTTGGACAGATTACGAAGAAGGGGGGCAACTTAGGGTAAGCTATATATTAAGAAAACCAGTTTTAAGATCTTGAGACGTTCAAAGATTGATGATAGTTTGATGCTGATTACAGCTTGTAACATAAAAGCGGGAAAAAAGCAATCATAAACTTGACATAAACCAAGGAAAGAGATACAGATTTCTTCACCATCAGGAAGAGATTTCCAGCTGTATGGCACTTTATTAACGTTGCTTTTTTATTTTTCGACGACTAAAGTAATGTTTAATGTATGTTAAATGTCCAATTTCCCCGTCCCGTCCCGATTTTTCCGTCAGACTTTCGGCCTACGCTTCTTAACGGTCATATCGGCCGACAACTATCCTCATACGAAAACATGGTGTCCATAAGAGCGGTAGGAATTAAAGCCTTACAAGTTGACAGGCTTTGGTTCAATAGCATGGGCGAGTAGTGTACTGATACAGTGATGCACTTGTGACTACAATGCGGAAGTACGTTGTTTGATTATTTTTGTTTGTTTTTGTTTTGATGTTTTATTCCACCGCGCAATCGCTATATTTTGGAGTCAGCGGTCACTTCACAAAACTGTAAAAAAGACAGTAGACTTAAATGCAGTTTTCGTAGTTAGTGTAACACTTGTGAAACTTTAAGATTTAGCAAATAATCCAAAGACTATATACTGAGTATAATTTAACTCAGTGCATTTTCTACGTTGCACACAATAAAAACGTGGCTTATACATGAGTTGAAACTTTTACTCCAGTTAGACCAAGTGCGAGTACGGGTGTTGTAATACCAGTTCACATTTTGTGCATGTTCTCCGTGTTTAGTGAATTCAAAATGTTCACAGTGGCCTTTTTTAAATCTGTTGTTTTTTTTTTGTTTCTTTTTTGCCTCAGATATTTGGCCAAAATGTGTATTTTTGGTCGTTATTAGAAAGTCTGTAGTGTAAAATTTGAATAATGTTCAAGCTATAGCTGTTGGTGTTGTTGTTTTTGTTGACATTATTGTTTATTTAGCAACATTCCCCCTCCCCCTCCACCCTGTTCTCCGCCGTTTAGGAGCTACGTTGTTGAACTTTAAGCCGACTCGACCAACCATAGGCCGACATAACGGACCAATCACTTCTACGACCAGAGACATATATACCGCCATCTGACGAATACTTTTCACTTGACTCTGAAGATGACTTCCGCTCAGGTAGTCGAAACGTCAGTCACCAACAACAGTCTTTCTGGAGACTACACTAACCCGGACGATCACAACCAACCTACTGTTCACACTCCTGGGTTCAAACCATTTGCCATGCCGTAAATATGTTGTAAACTTCCTACAAATTTTACGTGATGCGTGTTTATTATCCTCTTCTGCAGGAATTTCAGGGAAATGCAGACAGTAACACGACGGTTAAACAAGCCTTGTTTGAAGGTGTTGTATCCAGTTACGTTCGTGTGGTTCCCAAGACATGTCGGGAATTTTGTTGCCTGAGAGTGGAACTGTACGGAGCACCTGGTACGTGTACAGCATGAGTTTCTATAAATGTACTAGTTGTAAAATAGAGTTTGGAATCGAATATATTTCCTTACTATCCGGAATTTTGTCACAATTGAGTATCTTTCTTTACTTACTTATCGACTTGGTGTGATCTTCTTGTAATTTATATATTTCTTAATTCTTTTTCTCTGTGTGTTTGTTTTCGGTCTTGATTTGTCAGAGACGTCAGGACGTCGTCCCATTACACACCTCAGTTTAGTTGTGTTACATTTCAGAGACTTCTTGTCAAAACACAGCTGTAGGAATTGCAGATCGCTCCAAGATTCCCGATCACAGGATGACAGCGACGTCGCATTATGCGATCTCACTACTGGATAAACGTTACGTACCTTATCAAGGCAGGTTCAGTGTGACGCGTTGCGCTTGGGAAGCCAAGACGCGATTCACCAGTAATGACTACCTGCAGGTGGATCTTGGTGGAGTTCATTTCATCTGTGCACTGGCTACGAAAGGAAGCGGTTGTTCTCTACAGGAATGGACTAAAAAATACAAAATCTACTTGTCATTGGACAACAAGTCGTGGAACATTTACAAAGAAAATGGAGTGGACAAGGTGAGTGTAGAGTGGATGGCACTGCTTTGTTTTCTGCTCCGCAACTCAAACCTAAACACGCGAACTGAATAATCGCAACAACAACGTAACTACTGCCATGATGTTGATGTATTTATCGAGGGGTTTAAGATGTCTATTTTGGGGGGTTTTAACCAAGTGACGTCATTTAGTTATAATCTCCTTTTCCGACAGACATTTATTGGCAACACAGACAGAACTACTGTCAAGAAAAATAACGTTCCCAGTCTTCCAAGAGCCAAGTTTATACGTTTCTGGCCTACTGAAGTCAATGAGTGGGCTCTCCTTAGAGTGGAGGTTTATGGAGCAGTGCAAGGTGCCAATTCAGTCTTTCAAATTATCTCGTATAAGCCGTATAAGTATGTGCCGCGCCAATAGGTATCGTTTTCAAGTATTTTAGTATAAATTAGAGTATAGATTTTGTGTTTTTGGTCTGGGAATGGGGTGCTAGATTTGATTAGGCTAAAATAGCGTATACATTTTGGAGTCAGGTCTGAAATAGGGTATGAAAAATCGTATATTTTGGTATGAAATAGGTTCAGGGTTTGGATAACCGTGCAGCACACCCCCACCCAAAATTATCGGGTGAAACCCCACTCCCCCCCCCCCCTTCCCCCTTCCCCCGGGGGGAGGGGCAAAATATGCAAGTGTGATCCGCAACTGTTGGTTTTAGCGGTGATCTCTCTTTATCTTAGCTACAGTCTGTTGTTCAGGTAGAATGATTACTTATTTATTGTGTCTTCCTCTTATTTCCTTTTAGCTTGCCGTTCTTCCTTGGGTATGGAGGATAACTCAATAAAAGATTCACAGATCACAGCTCAACCCAACGTGAACATCTCATCCAACGGACGGTTGTACAATACCTCGACATGGTGCAGCTCCGACACAAATGCTGGATACCTACAGGTAGCTTAAACTTGTTTGCATCGGTTATCTTCTAAAACCTGTTGATGTTATGTAGACTAGTGGACTTTAAACGCGTATTTTCACACGTGGTTGTCGTTCTTTTCTCTAGCAACACTATGTAACATTACATTCATCATCCAAAAGCTGCTTTTATGTTACATACTGAACATTGTACTAGAAGCGCATTTTGTTTTTCTTCTATCTAACAACACTATGCGTGCCATTCATCATTTTTGTGCTTTTGCCCACCACGTGGTGTCTCTTTGCGTTCACCTATTTATTACTTTTACCTGTTTCACATTTTTGCAGGTTGATCTTGGTCAGGTGAGTACAGTAACAGGCGTGACCACTCAAGGTCATCATTCAAGTGACAAATGGGTCAAGACGTACAAAATCAGCTATAAATACGATTCATCGTTGAGTGCTAGCTGGCAAGACTACAAGCTGAAAGACTCTGGTCCAGTGATGGTATGATATTGCTTACATAGGCGGCAAAACCTGTTCATAGGTTGCTGGCAAAGTTCCCGAGTTGTTAGTAATTATGTGTAATAATAGAGAACAGACAGTACGTCGAGTATCGTAACATCCTATGAAAAGTCGGGGTTTTTTTGTGACACTATTTGACTGGAAATTCAGGTGAGATTTTTCCAACTCTAAGTGTTGATTTATTGTAGGCTTGTTTGAGACATCACGTAAATAACATCCCAATTCACCCCTCCCTCCCCCTTTACAACTCTTTTCCTCTGTCATCGAGAATGCCAACGCGAATATGGTAATATCTTATGGAAAGTTGTCTTTATGAATTATTTCAAGCGTGCTTGAGACGACACGTAAATAACATCCCAATTCACCCCCCCCCCCTCCCCCCTCCCCTCTCCCTGAAGTACTTGTAAATTTTATGTGTCGACGTTGCTTAATCACAGTTAAATATGTTTATGAGCGCTCTTTTATTGTCTGCGTTTCTGCAGACGTTTGATGGAAATGTGAACAAGAACGGAGTCCGAGTTAACTGGTTCCCAGTTCCTGTTGTGGCTCGTTACATCCGGGTCATAGCAGATTCATGGACACCATCATCCAGTGGACCATGTCTAAGGATTGACCTGTACGGATGTGATCGTGGTGAGGCCAATTCGATTTTGCGACTTTAAATTAATCCATAACAGTCCAGTGACCATATCGTTCGAGTGCCAAAAATGCTTCTTTGTAAAACTCATTTTATGCTTACTAAAAAACTGTTGATTGCAAAGTGTTTTCCTGATACTTTATATTCACTTTGCTCTGTGTGGACTTGAGTGATGATCATTGACAGTACCAAAATAAGGAGATTAAATTTTTTCATGTTCTCCTTTAGTCCTGCTTCCAGTAATGACATTGACGAGGAAGGTTCTCACTCTCGCGCAAGGAGAATTTGTTGACGTGGTCTGCAAGGTAACCTCCCAGTCCCAACTCGTAATACAGTGGTGGCTGAACAACACAGATGTTACGTCACTCTCCTCTGGCGTGATCCGCTCAGATGACTCTATGAACGGTGTCAGTGTTTCTATTCTGCGAGTTAACTTCACCTCTGTAGATGACATTGCAGCAAAGTACGACTGCGTGAGAGAAGGTTTATCGTCACGTGTAGTGGCGTGTACGGCGTTTAGCTGCTCTGCGTTTTATGCAGGAATCAAGTCAGAGACGATAGTCACACGGTCTACTGCGGTTGCTGTTACTCTCTGTAAGTATAAAAATACCATATATTGATGTTAACTTGGTGGTCCCACCTATAATTAACACTTGTAAATGTTTATTGAATTAGCCTATGAATTATGAGTACAGGTACTGAGCGCAGGTTTCGATTGAGATGTCTTGGATTTTCACATTGCTTGCATGTGAGGCGCAACTACAAGTTAACCTATGAACATTCCCGCGTGCTAAGCTTAGTTCTAGCGCAAGTATGATCACGGCCTAGGTCCAGTTGTTCAAACTACTAGTACGCTAATCACAGCTTACGTCGTTATTTTGTGAAACGTTTTAAGGCAGAACATCCTTTATAAGTGGTCTTTGATCAAAACCATTTATGGGCAAAAGAAATAGAACTTGTAAGTATCAGGCTAAGGGTAAACTGCCAAAGACAGTATACAAGAATGATCATTGGTATGGGCTCACTCCCTCAAAGTCAAAGACTACAAAAGCTCAGCATAACGAATTTGCTTGAACGTAGAATGCGTGGAAATTTGATCAAAACTTTTAAAATTGCTATAGGCCAGGGCCCAGTTTTTCAAAGCACGATTAGGCTAATCCAGGATTAGGTCTAAACTTTCTACAACGACTTTTTTGCTGACGTTTTAAGCTGGAACAAGCTTTCTAATCCATCTTCGAACAAAACACTGCAGTTTATTGGGAGAGAGGTCGCAATGCAATAAAAACAAGGGGTCACCGTGTTCGTTTTTACGGCACAAGCTGACGAATATGATGTTCTAGCGTCTGTTGCGCACACCCCGATACTGGTAAATAAGGTCAATGATTAAGGTGATTCCCTAGTTTTGCATTGCGCATCTTTAGTGCGCATAACACTTTTGAGATGGCGGCCATTGAGAACCACCAAAATTTCAAGATCGAACGTTCTTTGTACTCTTTACGAAAATAAGTTTTGTTTTCCGTCGTTCCTTGTGGGAGCAGCCACCTTGAAAGTTGAAACTCGTCCCAGTCCCCTTTCGGAAAGACGTATTTTGAAGTAAATATTCGCCTTTTCCTGATTAATTTATATATATTATATTTATGTTGTTGCTAAATTGTGGAATAGCCTACCCATTGAACTTCGTTTAAATACCGAACAAACTGAATTTTGTAAGAAACTCCGTAAATTACAATTTGTGGTGTTATCGATAGGTAATTTAGAATGCATTTTTGCAGTGTAATTTTACGACCAAATGTAATGTTATACATTTAGTTAGTAATGTGGATATTGTAATTTCAATTAAAATATCATAATTAGTAGGTTAAATAGACAGTAATGTAGCTATATTTTTATACATTTAGATAGTAGTATTAGCCGTGTAGTAGTTTTATTAGAAATTTTAAATACACTATCGTATTTTGATTGAGCTGTCATAAGCTCTTAGGCGACTTGTGTTTAAATATTGAGTCATACAAAAATGGCTCTAAAACCCAATGCTTAATATTTTTGGCGTACGTGTTACAACTGTATTCCATTCGATCCTTGACAATACGCTGTGTGCTGGGCACCTTTATCATGCGTCATGTAAGGTTTTATATATTTACCTTTTTAGATGTTCCCGCTCGTCCTTCGCCTGTTAAAGTGAGCAAAATTCAAGCAACAACTGTAACGCTGCAATGGGACACAAACTCGGAGGCCCCAGACACAGGCTCCGTTTTATCATACATCGTTAAGTACCACCCCACGTGGAGCCTGAACGTCACTTCAGTAAAAGCTGCACCACTATCAAAAAGTCTTCAATTATCAAATTTGATTCCGCACACTAAGTACAGCGTCGAAGTTTCTTCTCGTACGATTGATCATGAAGATCCATGGAAGGTGCTGGTGAATTTTACGACTGCTGGTAGGTTTATCACACGATATTTTAGTTTTTGTCTGCAAAATTCGTACAAAACATAGAATTGTTCATCGGGAACTAACTTACTGCTTTCTATTAATACCCTATTAGAACGGTTTTCAGTATGATTGACTTTCGTAAAACCAAATCCAAAGTATTTATGCCACAACCACAAATGCTTTTTAAAAGAAGACAATTTCGATCAATCAGAAGCCAAATATAATTTGCGAATGGTTTTACTTTAAAGAAGAGAACATTCAATCAACAGTGCGAGGCAACTCCATCGACTACTTGCTTACTTGCATGAACAGATCGCGATCAGGTTTCGTTTTTGTTCCTGATTGGCCAGTAAAGATGACTGTCGAAAATAATCGCGTAATTTTTTTCATTGGCTTTGTATTCGCTATGCCTTCCCATTTGTCCACGTAAAATGACTAATTTGTTACTGCTCAACAGACGTACTACCTCCCCGGATAATCAAAGAGCAATCTACAACGTACGTGGTCTCTGATTTGAACACCACAGCAGTGTTGCGTTGCTATGCAACGGGAGATCAGGTGTCGTACAGTTGGAGTAAGGATGAGAAATCTCTGACGTCAGATAACATAATAGTTGAAAACAATCTCCTGATCATCAGACCTCAGTCTCAGTTGGAATTTGGGAATTACATGTGTAACGTGACCAACAGTGCTGGCAGTACAACGCAAATGTTTCTTCTTGAAAAGTACAAAAGGTGCACTAGTGTGACGAAACAAGGTAAAAATATGAGATAAAGAGGCACTTAATTGAGTTGTATTGTCACTCCAACAGTATCATGAACAAGGCATGTGAAAACAAGGAACTGAAACTAACATTGTTTTGTTGTTGTTGTTTTTTTTTTTTTTTTTATAATAATAATAATTTGCCTTTATTGTTTTATGATTTGTACATATTTGAAATTAATAGCCAAAGCCAGAGGCTTATATTGCATAGGCTGGAGGAAAGTCTATAGTGAAAAAAAAAAAAAAAAAATGTTGCTGTTTTACTTATACTACACTGAGGAAATGTCAAAATCCTTTGCTGTAAAATTTAAAAATATGTCGTTTTCCTAAGGATCATATAGCTTGATATCATATCATTCTCATGAAACCAGGAGTTGCCCTTGAGAATCTCACATTGCACAGTATTTAAGATTGCTAGATTCCAAATTGTTCTTGATATTATCTCTCTTCAGAAACAGACTGTGCTTTCGGCAACCCTCTGGTCCTAGTGAGTGTATGTGGAGCCATTATACTTGTCTTGGTGATCATTGTTGTCTGTTTAACCTGGCGGCTGAGGAGAAGTGTTCGACGCCAAACGAGTGGAGTCCACCAGGAATCACCGAGACAGCAGAATGCCACTGGCGACTCGAGAGTATACATGGACCTGCAACCCAATATCCAGGAATATCAGCCCTTAGAGCCTATAGCTGGTCCACCTGGGCAACAAGCCGACCAAGAGCGTCCTGCTTCTCTTTCGCCTGAAGACTGTGAGGCGTACGAAACAGTTGAAGTGTCCTAGATCAAGAATAGATGGAGGGACAGCCGCGGTTTCCATGTACATACGCATGTTCCAACGTGAGTCGTACCAAATCTATTTTAACAGCATTCTACATTTTTCAACTTAAAATTATAACAAGACTGGTCTCACCAGTGAGCTGAGCCCAAGCTGTTACTACTGCACATTTTTGATCCGCCAGGCCTCGTTTTTCTTTTTATCCTCTTGAATATAGCTTATATTTCAAATCTATATTCATCGCCGGAAATTTTAGACATCCGGTTGCGTCGGGTTAAAATGAAACACATGCACACTGACTGACGGACTCTTCGTGTAATATTATTTAGACAATATTTTTCTCACAAACGAGTTTAATATCAGGCCGGATTTATGTTGGACCTTGGTGCATAGTGGACCTGCTTCAAACGTTTGTTTATGTCCCTTGCTGTTAATTCAAACAGGTAGATCGATCTACATGGCGAATATAATAGTATATCTGTGAGTTCAGATTTCATATCATTCCACATTTTTAGAAGAGAATTATTACTCTAATCATAAATATTACTGCAGTATCCTCGAATGTGATTAGTTCATAGCCCCACCCCACCCCTATTATACGTACTTACTTTCAAGGTTATTTTTTCCAGTTTTGACGATTATAGTCTATCGAAAGCTTCCTGGATATTGACATCTCCAGTCCCAAAACAAAAATCTGTCACCCACCTCCCAACTGTTCCTGTGATGCCCCATTTTATCTATCCCTGGTATCCCTGAGTATCGAATTTCTAATTCTTCCTGCAATTCAGGGCAAAACATCATGGGGGACACAGAGAGAATTTGACTGAACATAAAGAGGCTGTGGTTGCTTTGCAAAATAATTCATTATGCTAAATGTTACTGATTCCTTTTCAAAGGATGAAGATATTTTTTAGCTTTTACTAAACTTCAAACCGCTAGGGACCACTCTGATGGAACTGATGCGGAAATACTAAAGAGATTGGGGTACAAGGGAAAATAACCTCTTACAAGAAGTAGTCCGAAAATGCAGGAAAAGCGCTTTTTCAGACAGACTAAATTTCAAAGTGGAGCATGCTCCTAGTCCTCCCTAAGATTCTTGATCCTTTTTGCGCATGAGATGTTGGCAAGAACGATGTCTTCTTTTGAAAAAGGACATGGCTCTGATAAGCAGACTGGATAACAGGCGAGTAGAATCATTTATATTTTTTTACTGCACCGTAAATTCATCAATCTGCTTTGCAGCATTAAGGTATCTGTACCCTGAAAAGTTAAGAAATAATGCAACTTCGTTCCCAGGTTCTTTCAGGGCCGGGAGATGAAAGAGCCTGGGAACGAAGTTGGAAATAATGTAATTTCAGCAAAAAGTATGTTTCAAAAATTTCAGCAGCAAGAGTAGTGCCCCCGAGGTCCACCTTCAGCAATACCCATAAACTCAAACCAGTCTCACAGTTAATGTTTGACTAAAACTGAACTGAAATTCCTTGTTTGTGAACTGTTTAATACGCAGCTTAGCGGCCTGGAAACTACAACACAAGCGAGCAGTGGACGTCCGTGATGAAGAGCTCTGTCTGCTATTACTCACTGATTTTCTGCTTAATTGTCCTCGTGGTCTTCACCTATTCTGCTACAGGTAAGAGATAAGGTAAGAGATGGTAAGAGATAAGTATTTATAGACTATAGATTTATTGAGCAGGAGGTCGTATTGATCGACTTGATGAAGGCGCTGTTCGGTTTCGTAACCGGAAGTCCCAGCTTCTGTCATAGTTTCGCTTCGAAGCAAAGCCCGATCATAGCTTAAAGGTCCTTTATCATGTTCGCTTCCTAGAAGCAGTATTTGTATGTACATGTGTCTTGTTTCTTCTATGTGGCGACGTAGGACAACTTCACTTTCTCTTAATATTTTTAATTTGTTACTTTCGCCATGTCGATGAATTTACTGGAAGCCACGAGTGAAATATCATTTTTAGTGTTTCTAAGATTTCGGGAAAACTTTCGTGAAGATCTCACTACCACCGATTTTGGCATAAAACTACCCTAAATTTCTCGCTTCATTGAAGAATGTTACGAAATATTTAATGACACAAGGTCAAATGCCATTCAGCTTTCGTCTGAGGAAACTATCAAGCGGCTAATTCTCTCTACCGTACGATCATGTTTCTGGTGAGAGACTGAACGAGAAAGTTGTACAGATTGATTTACGCTTTTTCGTTTGTTTGTTTGTTTGTTTTGTTTGTTTCACGCTTATATCGCCCTACACAAAGCTGTGATTAAAATTATGATAATGTTGATTAATAGAATGAAATGTCAAATTAATACAGTCAGCAGTATAAAATACCATCGCCAATTCAAGTTTGCAAAATGCGCTATAGGTACACCGGACGGAACAGTTTCTGTGTTGCCTTCAAATTCATCTTTCGCAGTGGAAGGCTGGTCAATTATTTTTTGGTGTATTCTCTTAACTGCCAGCACTATATATTGCTTTAGTGTTAGCACTGTCACTACAAGAATATTAAGTCCTACATGACTTGTTTTTTAGCTTCATGTGAAGACAATGCACTTGGTATTGAAAGCAAAACAATTCCCGATGGACAACTCACATCTTCGTCGTCTTTCAACGCCAGTACTCCCGCCAAAAATGCCAGGTTGAACTTTGTGGGGTTGCCATGGTGCGCTGTAGAGAGTAGTACACCGCTGTACTTACAAGTTGATCTGGGATCACTACACGCTGTATGTGCTGTGGCTACACAGGGGAATTCTAAAGCGGACCAGTGGGTGGAGACATACCAGCTAAAAATGTCCACAGATGGGACAACTTGGACAGATTACGAAGAAGGAGGACAAGTTAGGGTAAGCTATTATATTAAGAAAACTAGTTTAACATCTTGAGACGTTCAAAGATTGGCGATAGTTTGATGCTGCTTACAGCTCGTAACATAAAAGCGGGAAAAAAGCAATCATAAACTTGACAGAAACCAAGGAAAGAGATTTCCTCACCATCAGGAAGAGATTTCCAACTGTATGGCACTTTATAAACGTTGCTTTTCTTTCGCCCACTGAAGTAATAGTTAGTGTCCCGTCCCGATTGTTCCGTCAGACTTTCGGCTCACGCTTTTAACGGTTACACTTATCCTCATACGAAAACATGGCGTATAAGTGCTAGACAAGCCTTACAAGTTGACAGGCTTTGGTTCGATGACATGGGCGAGAGGTGTACTGATACAGTGATGCACTTGAGACTACAATCCGGAAATACGTTGTTTGATTATATTTGTTTGTTTTTGTTTTGATGTTTGTATTCGACCGCGCAATCACTATGTTTTGAAGTCAGCGGTCACTTCACAAAACTGTAAAAAAGACAGTAGACTTAAATGCAGTTTAAATGTAGTTAGTGTAACACTTGTAAAACTTTAAAATTTAGCAAATAATCCAAAGACTATATACTGAGTATATACTGAGTATAATTTAACGCAATGCATTTTCTACGTTGCGCACAATAAAAACGTGGCTTACACATGAGTTGAAACTATTTACTCCAGTTAGACCAAGTGTGGGTACGGGTGTTATAATACCAGTCCACATTTTGTGCATGTTCTCCGTGTTTAGTGAATTCAAAATGTTCACAATGGCCTTTTGGAAATCTGTTATTTTTTTTTGTTTTTTTTGTTTTTTTTTTGCCTCAAATGTTTGGCCAAAATGTGTATTTGTGGTCGTTATTAGAAAGTCTGTAGTGTAAAATTTGAATAATGTTCAAGCTGTAGCTGTTGATGTTGTTGTTTTTGTTAACATTATTGTTTATTTAGCAACATTCCCCCTCCCCCTCCACCATGTTCTCCGCTGTTTAGGAGCTACGTTGTTGAACTTTATGCCGTAAATATGTTGTAAACTTCCTACACGTTTTACGTGATGCGTGTTTATTATCCTCTTCTGCAGGAATTTCAGGGAAATGCAGACAGTAACACGACGGTTAAACAAGCCTTGTTTGAAGGTGTTGTATCCAGATACGTTCGTGTGGTTCCTAAGACATGTCGGGAATTTTGTTGCCTGAGAGTGGAGCTGTACGGAGCACCTGGTACGTGTACAGCATGAGTTTCTATACATGTACTAGTTGTAAAATAGAGTTTGGAATCGAATATATTTCCTTACTATCCGGAATTTTGTCACAATTGAGTATTTTTCTTTACTTACCTATCGACTTAGTGTGATCTTCTTGTAATTTATATATTTCTTAATTCTTTTTCTCTGTGTGTTTGTTTTCGGTCTTGTTTTGTCAGAGACGTCAGGACGTCGTCCCATTACACACCTCAGTTTAGTTTTGTTACATTTCAGAGACTTCTTGTCAAAACACAGCTGTAGGAATTGCAGATCGCTCCAAGATTCCTAATCACAGGATGACAGCGACAACATATTTGTATAGTTCATACGTACCTTACAACGGCAGGTTCAGTGTGACGATCTGTGCTTGGGAAGCCGAGAAGGCATTCACCGGTAATGACTACCTACAGGTGGATCTTGGTGCAGTTCATTTCATCTGTGCACTGGCTACGAAAGGAAACGGTTGTAAGGCACAAGAATGGACTAAAACATACAAAATCTACTTGTCATTAGACAACAAGTCGTGGAACATTTACAAAGAAAATGGAGTGGTCAAGGTGCGTGTAGAGTGGATGGCACTGCTTTGTTTTCTGCTCCGCAACTCAAACCTAAACACGCGAACTGAATAATCGTAACAACAACGTAACTCCTGCCATGATGTTGATGTATTTAGCGAGGGGTTTAATATGTCTATTTTAGGGGGTTTTAACCAAGTGACGTCATTTAGTTATAATCTCCGTTTCCGACAGGCATTTATTGGCAACACAGACAGAACTACTGTCAAGAAAAATAATGTTCCCAGTCTTCCAAGAGCCAAGTTTATCCGTTTCTGGCCTACTGAAGTCAAAACGTGGGCCCTCCTTAGAGTGGAGGTTTATGGAGCAGTGCAAGGTGCCAATTCAGTCTTTTAAATTATCTCGTATAAGCCGTATAAGTATGTGCCGCGCCAATAGGTACCGTTTTCAAGCATTTTAGTATAAATTAGAGTATAGATTTTGTGTTTTTGGTCTGGGAATGGGGTGCTAGATTTGATTAGGCTAAAATAGCGTGTACATTTTGGAGTCAGGTCTGAAATAGGGTATGAAAAATCGTATATTTTGTTATGAAATAGGTTCAGGGTTTGGATAACCGTGCAGCACACCCCCACCCAAAATTATCGGGTAAAACCCCACTCCCCCCCCCCCTTCCCCGGGGGGAGGGGGGAGGGGCAAATGATGCAAGTGTGATCCGCAACTGTTGGTTTTAGCGGTGATCTCTCTTTATCTTCGCTGCGGTCTGTTGTTCAGGTAGAATGATTACTTATTTATTGTGTCTTCCTCTTATTTCCTTTTAGCTTGCCGTTCTTCCTTGGGTATGGAGGATAACTCAATAAAAGATTCACAGATCACAGCTCAACCCAACGTGAACATCTCATCCAACGGACGGTTGTACAATACCTCGACATGGTGCAGCTCCGACACAAATGCTGGATACCTACAGGTAGCTTAAACTTGTTTGCATCGGTTATCTTCTAAAACCTGTTGATGTTATGTAGACTAGTGGACTTTAAACGCGTATTTTCGCACGTGGTTGTCGTTCTTCTCTCTAGCAACACTATGTAACATTACATTCATCATCTAAAAGCTGTTTTTATGTTACATACATAACATTGTACTAGAAGCGCATTTTGTTTTTCTTCTATCTAACAACACTATGCGTGGCATTCATCATTTTTGTGCTTTTGCCGACCAAGTGGTGTCTCTTTGCGTTCACCTTTTATTACTTTTACCTGTTTCACATTTTTGCAGGTTGATCTTGGTCAGGTGAGTACAGTAACAGGCGTGGCCTCTCAAGGACATCATTCAAGTGACAAATGGGTCAAGACGTACAAAATCAGCTATAAATACGATTCATCGTTGAGTGCAAGCTGGCAAGACTACAAGCTGAAAGACTCTGGTCCAGTGATGGTATGATATTGCTTACATAGGCGGCAAAACCTGTTCATAGGTTACTGGCAAAGTTCCCGAGTTGTTAGTAATTATGTATAATAATAGAGAACAGACAGTACGTCGAGTATCGTAACATCCTATGAAAAGTCGGTTTTTTTTGTGACACTATTTGACTGGAAATTCAGGTGAGATTTTTCCAACTCTAAGTGTTGATTTATTGTAGGCTTGTTTGAGACGTCACGTAAATAACATCCCAATTCACCCCTCCCTCTCCCTTTACAACTCTTTTCCTCTGTCATCGAGAATGCCAAAAACGCGAATATGGTAATATCTTATGGAAAGTTGTCCTTATGAATTATTTCAAGCGTGCTTGAGACGACACGTAAATAACATCCCAATTCACCCCCCCCCCCCTCCCCCCTCCTCCCTGAAGTACTTGTAAATTTTATGTGTCGACGTTGGTTGATCACAGTTAAATATGTTTATGAGCGCTCTTTTATTGTCTGCGTTTCTGCAGACGTTTGATGGAAATGTGAACAAGAACGGAGTCCGAGTTAACTGGTTCCCAGTTCCTGTTGTGGCTCGTTACATCCGGGTCATAGCAGATTCATGGACACCATCATCCAGTGGACCATGTCTAAGGATTGACCTGTACGGATGTGATCGTGGTGAGGCCAATTCGATTTTACGACTTTAAATTAATCCATAACAGTCCAGTGACCATATCGTTCGAGTGCCAAAAATGCTTCTTTGTAAAACTCATTTTATGCTTACTAAAAAAAACTGTTGATTGCAAAGTGTTTTCCTGATACTTTATATTCGCTTTGCTCTGTGTGGACTTGAGTGATGATCATTGACAGTACCAAAATAAGGAGATTAAAATTTTTCATCTTCTCCTGGCGGTCACCTCTGGGACAGTCTTTATGTATGCGGACGACACAACACTCTATTGTATTGGCGACTCTGTGGACGAAGTTACTGAACTACTCAACAATTCGCTCGACGAGCTGTATACTTGGTGTAATTCGAACTCCATGATCCCGCACCCCGTGAAATGTGAGGCGATGCTACTCCACCGAGGCTCCTTCATCGGCCCACTCAACAAACTCACACTAGGAGCACATGAAATACGATGGGTCAAACACTCCAGATTGCTCGCAGTCACAATTGATGACAAACTTACTTGGTCCCGTCACATGGGCGAAGTAAAAAAGAGCTTCGCCAGTAAATTAAATATGATCAAAAGAAGCAGATTTCTGCCCAGACAAACGCTTTTAGATTTATATTTTAAAGTAATTCTACCCTCAGTAACGTATGCGATACCCGTCTGGGGTGGCTTCACCTGTAAGGACAATCCTTACACTGCAGAGCAGCCAAACTTATTTTCAATCTCCCATGGGATATGCCTACAGTGGACGTTCTGAGAACGGCAAAATGGGACAACCTATTTTTTATATATAAAACTAGTTTAGTGAAATTAATGTACAAGCTATATCATGATTTAGCACCGAACAGCATGTCCCACATTATAGAAAGACCCAATAATAATTATAATTTCAGAAATAGCAACAAACTCAAGGTGCCCCGGTTCAATACCTATTTCATGAAAAACTCTATAGCCCATAGGGGCCCTATAGTTTGGAACGCACTTTCAGCGCACTTACCCTGCGATGAAACACTATCTGCTACAACGTATGTGAAAAGGGCCAAAGGAACAAAAACACTTCGTAATATAGATTTTAACGCCCTATCTGCCCAGTCCATCCCAGATTTTAATGAACATTTTAGATATTATTAATTATACACTATACTAGCACGCTATTGTTATTGCTGTTATTATTATTAGTATTTTTAGATATTTATTATAGGAATGTTAGTTTTTACTAGTTATTAATAATTTAAATATAGGTTACTGATTAGCTTATTACTATTTGTTTTTATACACGACCCCACAAGCTGATGCTTAAACTCTTATCGTGTTTAAATAAAGATTATCGTATCGTATTGTATCCTTTAGTCCTGCTTCCAGTAATGACATTGACGAGGAAGGTTCTCACTCTCGCGCAAGGAGAATTTGTTGACGTGGTCTGCAAGGTAACCTCCCAGTCCCAACTCGTAATACAGTGGTGGCTGAACAACACAGATGTTACGTCACTCTCCTCTGGCGTGATCCGCTCAGATGACTCTATGAACGGTGTCAGTGTTTCTATTCTGCGAGTTAACTTCACCTCTGTAGATGACATTGCAGCAAAGTACGACTGCGTGAGAGAAGGTTTATCGTCACGTGTAGTGGCGTGTACGGCGTTTAGCTGCTCTGCGTTTTATGCAGGAATCAAGTCAGAGACGATAGTCACACGGTCTACTGCGGTTGCTGTTACTCTATGTAAGTATAAAAATACCATATATTGATGTTAACTTGGTGGTCCCACCTATAATTAACACTTGTAAATGTTTATTGAATTAGCCTATGAATTATGAGTACAGGTACTGAGTGCAGGTTTCGATTGAGATGTCTTGGATTTTCACATTGCTTGCATGTGAGGCGCAACTACAAGTTAACCTATGAACATTCCCGCGTGCTAAGCTTAGTTCTATATAGCGCAAGTATGATCACGGCCTAGGTCCAGTTGTTCAAACTACTAGTACGCTAATCACAGCTTACGTCGTTATTTTAAGGCAGAACATCCTTTATAAGTGGTCTTTGATCAAAACCATTTATGGGCAAAAGAAATAGAACTTGTAAGTAAGTATCAGGCTAAGGGTAAACTGCCAAAGACAGTATATAAGAATGATCATTGGTATGGGCTCACTTTCTCAAAGTCAAAGATTACAAAAGCTCAGCATAACGAATTTGCTTGAACGTAGAATGCGTGGAAATTTGATCAAAACTTTTAAAATTGCTATAGGCGAGGGCCCAGTTTTTCAAAGCACGATTAGGCTAATTCAGGATTAAGTCTAAACTCTCTTGTCATTTTTTTAGCCTGAAAACGTGAACATTTCGTCTACAACGACTTTTTTGCTGACGTTTTAAGCTGGAACAAGCTTTCTAATCCATCTTCGAACAAAACCCTGCAGTTTATTGGGAGAGAGATCGCAATGCAATAAAAACAAGGGGTCACCGTGTTCGTTTTTACGGCACAAGCTGACGAATATGATGTTCTAGCGTCTGTTGCGCACACCCCGATACTGGTAAATAAGATCAATGATTAAGGTGATTCCCTAGTTTTGCATTGCGCATCTTTAGTTCGCATAACACTTTTGAGATGACGGCCATTGAGAACCACCAAAATTTCAAGATCGAAAGTTCTTTGTACTCTTTACGAAAATAAGTTTTGTTTTCCGTCGTTCCTTGTGGGAGCAGCCGCCTTGAAAGTTGAAACTCGTCCCAGTCCCCTTTCGGAAGACGTATTTTGAAGTAAATATTCGCCTTTTCCTGTCAAATGTGCAAAAACGAGCACGGTGACCCCCATTTTTTATTCAATAAATTTAATAGGAACAGTATCCCCAGTAAAAGTTTCATTACAAATCTATCACTAATCCTTGCTTTCAGCAATCGGGCCCTGGTGAAGTGAAGGTTTAGTACATTCGAGATTTTTTAAATTTCAAGAAATTAGGAGGCAGTGTGGCCGAGTGGTTAGGGCGCCGGACTTGAAATCCGGAGGTCCCAGGTTCAAGTCCCGCTCTGACCACTAGCTGAATTTGCAACACGGTAGCTCTGAGTTCAAATCCTCGGCCAAACTATGTAAATAGCCAACTGGTTAGCTTCCGACCATTTGGGATTCTTAACGAATTTGTGTTCAGTTTATGATATTTCGTTTCTGCATTTCAAGTCTCCCCAATTAGTACGGCAAATGCTAAATATATTGAGTACTAGAAATACGATAATCGCAGATATCCCCTCGCTCAGTAGTGGGTTTTCGGAAAGCGGGATTCTTGTTTATTTTCCGTTCGGAGATTATTTAAATTTTTTTTTGCAAACCACGGCTGTGTAGCGACGTCACCAGTCGGCCGCTAAAAATAATCTTTGTCACACGGCAGTCTGGTTTAGTTCAGACAACGTGCACAGTCTGCAATTTTCGTAGACACCAGCTGAACTTCAAAATTCGCTGAGAAAACATTTACACGCAACTAAAGAATACTCCCGAGGCTTGAAAGCCAAGCAAAGTCGATCTTGGACACCGAAATTTTTATGAATTTCAAGAAAAGCCGCGATTTCTCCAGCCAATGCTTTATCCTAACCACATACGTGTATGTTTGTTTTGTGTGTGTGTGTGTGTGTGTGTGTGTGCCAAATTTAGAACCGTCAAAGCGATTCGCTTGTTTACACGCTTTCGAAGTCTCGGAATCGTGTGAATTTTGGCAGGGATTCAATTTTGAACACAACAACTTTTCAAACTGCGTTTGACGATTTTAAAATCTTTGACAGAAAAAAAAAACCCCAAGTCACTAAATAATACAAGGTCCAATTTTATTGAGCGAGCAAACCCGATCACTAAATAATACAAAGTCCGATTGTGTTGAGCGAGTATCTTACGGGGGTCCCGCTAGTAGACATATTGTTTAATTTGGAAAGCAATGGCCGGATATTTTCTACTTTAATAGCCTTCAAAAAGCAGAAGCATTTTAACCCGGTTACATTTTATCCTTGAATACAGTGTGCCAACAAACGCGGCGACAAAACTTCACAGACTGTCAGACTGTCAATGAAATTATGCAAACATGTCAGGAATCGGATGACATAATCTTGCACGAAGGCACTCTGAAATAGCTTTGAAAACCAGTGAAAAGATAACAGTATAATCCTACTTGGCCTTCATCACAGTTCCCGGGGCATCAAACGACAAAATATACGGCAATTGTTGAAATACCATAATGATAACACAACCGTCGTTTAACAAAAGTGTATTGTACGTTAATTGATGTAAATTTTCAAAACTCACCGGTTCCTGAAAGCCATAGCTTTAGCTCTTTTCCAGCAAAGGAAACAAAACCCAAAACACTACTGTTTACGTCTTCAATGATTTCAAAATACACTGTATAGAGCAGTCCTTATACAGTACGAAAATTCCACTTTCCATTGTATTGTGTTGTCATCTTGTCAAACTTAGATTCTGAAAACTGCATTCCTGTTATTGCGAAAGGTGAAATTTGCCACGGTGATTGTTCGATTTCCACCGACTGTATTTTGCTATTCCTTTCTGAAGAAGTGTCTGCGTTTTAACACAATACTGGCGTCTGGGATTGTGTTCAGGTCGGCCAGTTGGGCCTTAAAGAATCCGTTTTACGTCTAGTAGAGCTTGCCTCCCATGCACTGGCAAAATATCCGGGCAATTTACAGCCGTCCGTCGAACTGCTTGGCCTTGTATCTGCATCTTCTTGTACAAAATCACTTCAGTTCGTACTCTACCGCATGTCACCAAGAAAATGGCGGTTTACAGTTAAGCTGCCGATGTAACCTCGCCTGCTGTGGTCGCTCGACGCGGAGGGCCTTGGGACGAGGTCGTATCGCACACACAAACACACAAACACACAAACACACAAACACACAAACACACGAACATTAGATTTCGAGATGGCGACACGCTTGGAGTCACCGATAAGGCGATAATACTACTGCATTAGCGTCGTGAATATTTCCCTCACTTCGTTCGGGGATTAAATAAAGTGATATATATATCTATTATATATATATATTTTTATCTAAGAGGCAAAGGATCAATATTAAGTCAGCCAAATTTCAAGTAAAATATCATAATTAGTAGGTTAAATAGACAGTAATGTAGCTATATTTCTTATACATTTAGATAGTAGTATTAGCCGTGTAGTAGTTTTATTAGAAATTTTAAATTCACGATCGTATTTTGATTGAGCTGTCATAAGCTCTTAGGCGACTTGTGTTTAAACATTGAGTCATACAAAAATGGCTCTAAAACCCAATGCTTAATATTTTTGGCGTACGTGTTACAGCTGTATTCCATTCGATCCTTGACAATACGCTGTGTGCTGGGCACATTTATCATGCGTCATGTAAGGTTTTATATATTTACCTTTTTAGATGTTCCCGCTCGTCCTTCGCCTGTTAAAGTGAGCAAAATTCAAGCAACAACTGCAACGCTGCAATGGGACACAAACTCGGAGGCCCCAGACACAGGCTCCGTTTTATCATACATCGTTAAGTACCACCCCACGTGGAGCCTGGACGTCACTTCAGTAAAAGCTGCACCACTATCAAAAAGTCTTGAATTATCAAATTTGATTCCGCACACTAAGTACAGCGTCGAAATTTCTTCTCGTACGATTGATCATGAAGATCCATGGAAGGTGCTGGTGAATTTTACGACTGCTGGTAGGTTTATCACACGATATTTTAGTTTTTGTCTGCAAAATCCGTACAAAACATGGAATTGTTCATCGGGAACTAACTTACTGCTTTCTATTAATACCCTATTAGAACGGTTTTCAGTATGATTGACTTTCGTAAAACCAAATCCAAAGTATTTATGCCACAACCACAAATGCTTTTTAAAAGAAGACAATTTCGATCAATCAGAAGCCAAATATAATTTGCGAATTGTTTTACTTTAAAGAAGAGAACATTCATTCAACAGCGCGAGGCAACTCCATCGACTACTTGCTTACTTGCATGAACAGATCGCGATCAGGTTTTGTTTTTGTTCCTGATTGGCCAGTAAAGATTACTGTTGAAAATAATCGTGTAATTGTTTTCATTGGCTTTGTATTTGTTATGCCTTCCCATTTTTCCACGTAAAATAACTAATTTGTCACTGCCCAACAGACGTACTACCTCCCCGGATAATCAAAGAGCAATCTACAACGCACGTGGTCTCTGATTTGAACACCACAGCAGTGTTGCGTTGCTATGCAACGGGTGGTCAGGTGTCGTACAGCTGGAGTAAGGATGGGAAATCTTTGGCGTCAGAAAACATAGTTGAAAACAATCTCCTGATCATCAGACCTCAGTCTCAGTTGGAATTTGGGAATTACATGTGTAACGTGACCAACAGTGCTGGCAGTACAACGCAAATGTTTCTTCTTGAAAAGTACAAAAGGTGCACTGGTGTGACGAAACAAGGTAAAAATATGAGATAAAGAGGCACTTAAAGTGCCTATAAGCCTTCAGACGTTACGTTTTTATATGAAAGTAGGAAGTGATCTAAGCAACTTATATTCAAAGAAACTCCGTTCCGAAGCGTTCTTATACTTTTTTCACGCGGTTGAACTCAGAATTCCGAAATCTTAACCGAGCGACATGGGAGACTGGGTCTGTGACGTCAGAGAAGGCACTGGCATCGCTTTGGCGTCTCTTTACCTTAGTTGTTTTTTTCCCTTGGTTACGTTTTTCTCGACAACACATCTATGAGCATAATTCTCACCTCGCCAACTGCAAAATCTGTGTGAAAGTTTTGTTTGACAAGAAACGAATCCCTCCTCTGACGTCATAACCCAGGCTCTCGATCGAAAAACTTTGCGCGGTCAGATTCAAAATGGCGGTCAAAATCGCATGTTTGCCGGGCGGAAAAATATATAAAAACGCTTCGGAGCGGAGTTTCTTTGGCCATAAGTTGTTTAGATCACTTCCTACTTTCATATAAAAACGTAACGTCTGAAGGCTTATAGGCACTTTAATAGAGTTGTATTGTCACTCCAACAGTATCATGAACAAGGCATGTAAAAACAAGGAACTGAAACTAACTTTGTTGTTTTGTTGTTGTTTTTTTTTTTTTTTTTATAATAATAATAATTTGCCTTTATTGTTTTATGATTTGTACATATTTGAAATTAATAGCCAAAGCCAGAGGCTTATATTGCATAGGCTGGAGGAAAGTCTATAGTGAAAAAAAAAAAAAAAAAAAATGTTGCTGTTTTACTTATACTACACTGAGGAAATGTCAAAATCCTTTGCTGTAAAATTTAAAAATATGTCGTTTTCCTAAGGATCATATAGCTTGATATCATATCATTCTCATGAAACCAGGAGTTGCCCTTGAGAATCTCACATTGCACAGTATTTAAGATTGCTAGCTTCCAAATTGTTCTTGATATTATCTCTCTTCAGAAAGAGACTGTGCTTTCGGCAACCCTCTGGTCCTAGTGAGTGTATGTGGAGCCATTATACTTGTCTTGGTGATCATTGTTGTCTGTTTAACCTGGCGGCTGAGGAGAAGTGTTCGACGCCAAACGAGTGGAGTCCACCAGGAATCACCGAGACAGCAGAATGCCACTGGCGACTCGAGAGTATACATGGACCTGCAACCCAATGTCCAGGAATATCAGCCCTTAGAGCCTATAGCTGGTCCACCTGGGCAACAAGCCGACCAAGAGCGTCCTGCTCCTCTTTCGCCTGAAGACTGTGAGGCGTACGAAACAGTTGAAGTGTCCTAGATCAAGAATAGATGGAGGGACAGCCGCGGTTTCCATGTACATACGCATGTTCCAACGTGAGTCGTACCAAATCTATTTTAACAGCATTCTACATTTTTCAACTTAAAATTATAACAGGACTGGTATCACCAGTGTGCTGGGCCCAAGCTGTTACTACTGCACATTTTTGATCCGCCAGGCCTCGTTTTTCTTTTTATCCTCTTGAATATAGCTTATATTTCAAATCTATATTCATCGCCGGAAATTTTAGACATCCGGTTGCATCGGGTTAAAATGAAACACATGCACACTGACTGACGGACTCTTCGTGTAATATTATTTAGACAATATTTTTTTCACAAACGAGTTTAATATCAGGCCGGATTTATGTTGGACCTTGGTGCATAGTGGACCTGCTTCAAACGTTTGTTTATGTCCCTTGCTGTTAATTCAAACAGGTAGATCGATCTACATGGCGAATATAATAGTATATCTGTGAGTTCAGATTTCATATCATTTCACATTTTTAGAAGCGAATTATTACTCTAATCATAAATATTACTGCAGTATCCTCGAATGTGATTAGTTCATAGCCCCACCCCACCCCTATTATAGGTACTTACTTTCAAGGTTATTTTTTCCAGTTTTGACGATTATAGTCTATCGAAAGCTTCCTGGATATTGACATCTCCAGTCCCAAAACAAAAATCTGTCACCCACCTCCCAACTGTTCCTGTGATGCCCCATTTTATCTATCCCTGGTATCCCTGAGTATCGAATTTCTAATTCTTCCTGCAATTCAGGGCAAAACATTATGGCGGACACAGAAAGAATTTGACTGAACATAAAGAGGCTGTGGTTGCTTTGCAAAATAACTCATTATGCTAAATGTTACTGATTCCTTTTCAGAGGATGAAGATATTTTTTAGCTTTTACTAAACTTCAAACCGCTAGGGACCACTCTGATGGAACTGATGCGGAAATACTAAAGAGATTGGGGTACAAGGGAAAATAACCTCTTACAAGAAGTAGTCCGAGAATGCAGGAAATGCTCTTTTTCAGACAGACTAAATTTCAAAGTAGAGTATGCTCCTAGTCCTCCCTGAGATTCTTGATCCTTTTTGCGCATGAGATGTTGGCAAGAACGATGTCTTCTTTTGAAAAAAGACATGGCTCTGATAAGCAGACTGGATAACAGGCGAGTAGAATCATTCATATTTTTTACTGCAACGTAAATTCATCAATCTGCTTTGCAGCATTAAGGTATCTGTACCCTGAAAAGTTAAGAAATAATGCAACCTCGTTCCCAGGCTCTTTCAGGGCCGGGAGATGAAAGAGCCTGGGAACGAGGTTGGAAATAATGTAATTTCAGCAAAAAGTATGTTTCAAAAATTTCAGCAGCAAGAGTAGTGCCCCCGAGCTCCACCTTCAGCAATACCCATAAACTCAAACCAGTCTCACAGTTAATGTTTGACTAAAACTGAACTGAAATTCCTTGTTTGTGAACTTTCACTTCCTGTTTAATACGCAGCTTAGCTGCCTGGAAACTGCAACACAAGCGAGCAGTGGACATCCGTGATGAAGAGCTCTGTCTGCTATTACTCACTGATTTTCTGCTTAATTGTCCTCGTGGTCTTTACCTATTCTGCTACAGGTAAGAGATAAGTATTTATAGACTATAGATTTATAGATTTATTGAGCATGAGGTCGTATTGATCGACTTGATGAAGGCGCTGTTCGGTTTCGTAACCGGAAGTCCCAGCTTCTGTCATAGTTTCGCTTCGAAGCAAAACCCGATCATAGCTTAAAGGTTCTTTATCATGTTCGCTTCCTAGAAGCAGTATTTGTATGTACATGTGTCTTGTTTCTTCTATGTGGCGACGTAGGACAACTTCACTTTCTCTTAATATTTTTAATTTGTTACTTTCGCCATGTCGATGAATTTACTGGAAGCCACGAGTGAAATATCATTTTTAGTGTTGCTAAGATTTCGGGAAAACTTTCGTGAAGATCTCACTACCACCGATTTTGGCATAAAACTACCCTAAATTTCTGGCTTCATTGAAGAATGTTACGAAATGATTAAACATGTTGTTATCCATCCAGTTGGTTTATATAATACGCAGGTTGAATCGCTTACTGGACATTGAGTATGAAACGAAGAACGTTTCTACGTGACTACCAGTAAGCTGAAGAAGGCCATGGGTTATGGCCGAAACGTTCTTCGTTTCATACTCGATGTCCAGTAAGCGATTCAACCTGCGTATTAATGTTACGAAATATTTAATGACACAAGGTCAAATGCCATTCAACTTTCGTCTGAGGAAACTATCAAGCGGCTAATTCTCTCTACCGTATGATCATGTTTCTGGTGAGAGACTGAACGAGAAAGTTGTACAGATTGATTTACGCTTTTTCGTTTGTTTGTTTGTTTGTTTTGTTTGTTTCACGCTTATATCGCCCTACACAAAGCTGTGATTAAAATTATGATAATGTTGATTAATAGAATGAAATGTCAAATTAATACAGTCAGCAGTATAAAATACCATCGCCAATTCAAGTTTGCAAAATGCGCTATAGGTACACCGGACGGAACAGTTTCTGTGTTGCCATTTCTGTGTTGCCTTCAAATTCATCTTTCGCAGTGGAAGGCTGGTCAATTATTTTTTGGTGTATTCTCTTAACTGCCAGCACTATATATTGCTTTAGTGTTAGCGCTGTCACTACAAGAATATTAAGTCCTACATGACTTGTTTTTTAGCTTCATGTGAAGACAATGCACTTGGTATTGAAAGCAAAACAATTCCCGATGGACAACTCACATCTTCGTCGTCTTTCAACGCCAGTACTCCCGCCAAAAACGCCAGGTTGAACTTTGTAGGGTTGCCATGGTGCGCTGTAGAGAGTAGTACACCGCTGTACTTACAAGTTGATCTGGGATCACTACACGCTGTATGTGCTGTGGCTACACAGGGGAATTCTAAAGCGGACCAGTGGGTGGAGACATACCAGTTAAAAACGTCCACGGATGGGACAACTTGGACAGATTACGAAGAAGGGGGACAAGTTAGGGTAAGCTATTATATTAAGAAAACTAGTTTAACATCTTGAGACGTTCAAAGATTGGCGATAGTTTGATGCTGCTTACAGCTCGTAACATAAAAGCGGGAAAAAAGCAATCATAAACTTGACAGAAACCAAGGAAAGAGATTTCTTCACCATCAGGAAGAGATTTCCAGCTGTATGGCACTTTATTAACGTTGCTTTTTTATTTTTCGACGACTAAAGTAATGTTTAATGTATGTTAAATGTCCATTTTCCCCGTCCCGTCCCGATTGTTCCGTCAGACTTTCGGCCTACGCTTCTTAACGGTCATATCGGCGACAGCTATCCTCATACGAAAACATGGTGTCCATAAGAGCGGTAGGAATTAAAGCCTTACAAGTTGACAGGCTTTGGTTCAATAGCATGGGCGAGTAGTGTACTGATACAGTGATGCACTTGTGACTACAATGCGGAAGTACGTTGTTTGATTATTTTTGTTTGTTTTTGTTTTGATGTTTTATTCCACCGCGCAATCGCTATATTTTGGAGTCAGCGGTCACTTCACAAAACTGTAAAAAAGACAGTAGACTTAAATGCAGTTTTCGTAGTTAGTGTAACACTTGTGAAACTTTAAGATTTAGCAAATAATCCAAAAACTATATACTGAGTATGATTTAATTCAGTGCATTTTCTACGTTGCGCACAATAAAAACGTGGCTTATACATGAGTTGAAACTTTTACTTCAGTTAGACCAAGTGCGAGTACGGGTGTTGTAATACCAGTTCACATTTTGTGCATGTTCTCCGTGTTTAGTGAATTCAAAATGTTCACAGTGGCCTTTTTGAAATCTGTTGTTTTTTTTTTGCCTCAAATATTTGGCCAAAATGTGTATTTTTGGTCGTTATTAGAAAGTCTGTAATGTAAAATTTGAATAATGTTCAAGCTGCAGCTGTTGGTGTTGTTGTTTTTGTTGACATTATTGTTTATTTAGCAACATTCCCCCTCCCCCTCCACCCTGTTCTCCGCCGTTTAGGAGCTACGTTGTTGAACTTTATGCCGTAAATATGTTGTAAACTTCCTACAAATTTTACGTGATGCGTGTTTATTATCCTCTTCTGCAGGAATTTCAGGAAAATGCAGACAGTAACACGACGGTTAAACAAGCCTTGTTTGAAGGTGTTGTATCCAGATACGTTCGTGTGGTTCCCAAGACATGTCGGGAATTTTGTTGCCTGAGAGTGGAGCTGTACGGAGCACTTGGTACGTATACAGCACGCGTTTCTATAAATGTACTAGTTGGAAAATCGAGTTTGGAATCGAATATATTTCCTTACTATCCGGAATTGTGTCACAATCTATATCTGCTCATTAGCTATTTTGAAATAGTGCTATATTATTACAATGTCACAAGAAAGAGCACTTCCAAATTAGTAAGAATTCCACATTTCAGCACGAAACTGACGCACCATGTCCCATTCCATACTAAAGTTTATTTTTCTGATTTTTGAAAGCCAATCATTCAATTCCTGATAGGCCAATCGTGCTGAAATCTGGAATACTTACTAATGTGCTTGTGCGCTTGTTTGGGTGAATTTTGATAAATTTTGCACACAGAAATGGCTAATACATTTTAGAAAAGTCGAGGACAATTTATAACCTTCGCATTTCCGTTTGTTTACTCTGCGTTGTAGTTACTACTCAATAATTTACATTTCTCGTATAAAATACGAGGATATAGGCCACACAGTATTGTGAACTTGGCAGACTAAATTTCTTAACACCGTATCACCCGAACTATCTTCTTGAATTCCTGAAAGAGTTTAGGAGAGAAGAGATGAATGAGCCGTTACATATACCACGTGACCGCTTACTGCGTTATAACTAGTCATGTGTGTTGTCTTTACTTCAAAGCGTAGCCTACTGCGAAAACCTTTCTTATGAGACGTTTGTAAAATACAATAGAACCCCGCTATCTCGAGCTCTCAAGGGAAGCGATAAATAGTTCTAGATAGCCTGTCGATATTTTTTCATATCACTGTGGAGATAGCTTGTTAGCAGTGGTTGCATGGAAAAACAAATTTCACAATAAATTAGGGGCCGTTTACATAGTATATTCACCCACATTTTTTGCAAACAGCTGTATTTATACGTGATTTTAGATATATGTTTGAATTTATGTTAGCTGATGGTTAGCTATTTTTACATATATTTTCTGATATTAAAATTATTATAACTTTTGCTAATGTATGCAATGAATATGCAAATTTATGGGGGTGGAGCCCGGGGGCACTGCTCTTGCTGCTGAAATTTTTGAAATACACTTTTCACTGAAATTACATTGTTTTCTTGCCTTTTCAGGATACGGGGCAACTCACATGGCTAATTCCTCGTACAAACTGCGATATTCGATACTGAAGCTCAAAGTGAATGCGGTTAGTGGTTCATCCAGTGAAAATACTGCCAGACTGGATAACAGGCGAGTAGAATCATTCAGTCTTTTTGATGACCATATAGACTTCCTGAACCCTTTAACTCTTGAGAGTAATCAATATGGTACAGTATAGAGAATTTCCCATTTGATAGATCATTTAGACGAAAACTGATTGGCCTATCAATTTTCACTATATCACTCATACATTTTCTTCTTGAATAGTTAGAATTTGTAATCTGAGCCCAGGAGTGAAAGGGTTAAAGCAACGTAATTCCAAAAACCTTTTTTGCGACATTTAAGTAACCGACTTGAGAAAATGACGTCACAACTGAAATTGGTAACCAGGTCGCAGGAACATGACGGCGGGAATATACAGATAGTTCGAATGCAGAAAAAGCTCACTTTCCTTCATCGTATGACAGTGCACTTTGGTGATCTCTTAATTTAGAGTGTTAACTACCGATTTGGTAGAAAAAAATAAGTTATTCCAACTTGATCGTAGTAGCACTTTAATGTTTAGTCAAACCCTGCCATTGGAAAAGCTACTTTGTCTTCTATCAGTGTCGTTGCACGCACGCCTTCGTTACTCGCGCGACGCGGGAACGTCTAGACTGAGTACTAAATGACTTGGCATATTGAATCAGCGGACCGCCTAGTTGGTACATACCAGTCGCACACGTCTCAGGCCTTACATACCTCTAGAAAAAGAAGGGTTCCCTTTTACGATACCTTGCACAGATAGATCCAAACTGACACCGAACTCGGCAACAACACGATAATTGCAAAAGCCTCAAGCGCGACACGAGAGCTAGCTATCCGGTGCGATAAAATGCCAATACGGTGTTCGTCCAACTTTTCTTACTGACAATGATAGCAATAAAAATATCATTTTTCTTACAGTCAACTCTCTCTAAAGCGGACGCCTCTCTAAGGCGGACAGCATGCATATTTGATCCTTTGCCGATTTTCACATGTTTCTCTGTAACTGAACTCTCTCTAAAGCGGACACCTCTCTAAGACAGACACTAAATCTAGTCCCGAGGGTGTCCGCCTTAGGAAGCGTTGAATGTATATTGTATATTATGCTGCTGAGGCTTGAAAAGCGACTCCCTTCTGGACCGGGCCACTTGTGGGTGATTCCCAGTCCCCCTTGAGTAATCAGTTTGTGACGGAAGCAGAAGACGGAACTAAAAGATGTATTCCACAAAACTGAAACCGCGAAGCACAACACGGCCATTCCCCGAATGCGGCTTGACTAAAATTACGCATTAATCAAAACTTATTTTGGAATATAGTTCTGCCGGGCTCAAAGCGAAAATCTGTCGCCCCCTCGCAAATTTCCTGTTGTTGTCTCTGATTCTAGATAACGCTCAGAATTCCTGCCGGAGTTTCAAGTTTATAGTTCTCCCGGAGAGAATTTTATTATGCCATTTCCAAGATGCGTGTTATCTCTGCCCCAACCGAGGCCTAGTGCGCAACCTTTCTTTTCTAAACGACTTGTGAATTGTGAACTTTCATAACAGGTGCAAATTTATAAACTTTCGACTTCATATCCCTTCTCAGATGTTGCCTCTGATATGCTACGACTCGAACTGTTAGCTTTTAATTTCCTTTTGACAAACATAAAGCATTAAAAACAAAAGGAAACTGATATTTACTTATGAGAGATACGTATAAATTAGATTTAATTAAGTGAGGGAATTTTGGAAAAGCTCGTAAGTTTCCTAATAGTCCTCCTTATTATGCAAAAATATTGTATGTATATCAGCCTTCTCTAATAACCGTGATGTAATAATGAGGAAGTAGAGATTGATTGAACTTTCACTTCCCGTGACGCAGCTGGGTGGCCTGGAAAATATTGTTGAACTACATGCTTGCGTGCTGCGGATCAAATATCACGCAAGCGAGCAGTGGACCGTGATGAAGCGTTCTGTTTGTTATTACTCGCTCCTTTACTGGCTTCTTATCCTTGTGGTCTTCACCCATTCTGCTACAGGTGAGAGATATGTATTCAAAACATTGATCTTAGGCATTTGTATTGTTCCGGATTACATGCGGTTTGATTACAGCACAGATCTCATGTCAACCCGGAAATGCAGACATGTATTGTTCGTTTATGTAGTTTCGCTTCGAAAGAAAAGCCTGGCGACCTCAACTTAAAGATACTTTGCTGCCCAGAAGCAGTAAATGTATGTACATGTGTTAAGAAACCGTATTTATCTTAAACCGATGACGCAGGACAACTTCCTTTATATCTATGACGGTCTATAGTTCAGTGGATCCTGTTAATAGTCGCACTGCCAAGACTATAAATATCTTAATACTGTATCTTGATCTTTTCAAATTTCTCGCTTCACAGACTCAAGGACCAAATTTTCATGACAGATTAAGGTTTATTATATTGTTATTGCTCAAATCATGAATAATTTCATGCATGGGGCATTTCATGGCGTGCAAGCTGTTTGTGAAGAATTTTAGTAAACGCACTGCTAAAATGAAACAGTACATAAATAAATAAAATCAATTAGGCTGTAACTCTCATGACCATGCACACTGATCTATATACTGAAAACCATTAAAATGTTTTAGAGACAAAAATTTGCTTTCATTGAAATTTTATGGGAATTCATGGGAATCTTCTGAGAACCTGTAAACTGTAGATTGCTAAACAGACAACAAATAAATTGCAATATTATCTATCAAGTTACAGTCAACTCTCTCTAAGACGGACACCTTCGGGACTAGATTTTGTGTCCGCCTTAGAGAGGTGTCCATGTTAGAGAGAGTTCAGTTACAGAGAAACATGTGAAAATCGGCAAAGGACGAAATCTGCATGTTGTCCACCTTAGAGAGGTGTCCGCTCAGAGAGAGTCGACTGTACAATAATTATGCCCAATCTGCTTTTAGCAATAATTTGACATTATAATTAATATAATGTTAATATAATGCATAATATTATAATTGTTGCCTCACCCAAATGGTCAGACACATGACAAATCCTTTACAGGCTGAATAGTTAATGTCATCAATTAATGCCTGGCAAGCGGGCTCTCCCATCACACAAGAGTGCACACCCATAAAATGGACGGGAGAACCTTGCAGAGGAAGGTATTTAATGAATAGTTTTCACGGACGAGTGCTTTAAAAGCAATATTACTTTGTTTTTAAAGTCAATTTTACTTTTCATCCAGTCACGGTGTAATTCTCGAGGATTTCCAGTGTTGTTTCAAATTCTTGTTTGACAGATACAGATTAATTTAATTGCAAATATTCTGGGCTCAGCTGTCTCAGTGTATGTATGTAAACATGTCAAGACTATCTAAATATAATAATAGTATAGACACACAAAGGAACACCAATATGCTGCATTTTGATATGACGGGTACACCCAAGTGTTGGGGGTTCGGCATGATCTTCAGCTTTGAGTGCATCATCAAAATCAAAATTGAAACTTACCAGGTGTGTATCTGCATCCTCTTCAGAGGTCTGTGTATACAATTTCAGCCAGTTAAAGCGATTTTCAGCTGTGGTCCATTGTCAATAGCATGCTAGACAGAAAACGTATAGGCAAAGCTCCAAAATAACTTGCTAGACAGCTGTTTTTGACATGAAAATAATGACCATGTCTGCCATTCAACTGTCTCCTGGGCTGTTGGAGATGACCTGCCATACCATTTTTACTAGACAGTTATGATGCCTGCCTCTTCAGTGATCTTGCATTAGACCATAATATTCCCTTCAAAAGATGAAAATCAGGCATGATCAGTAAAAGTATAATTCTAAAGTCCAACCATTTTTCCTCACAATAGCTTGGATGAGAATTTCAAATTTCAACCCCCACACATGATACTTAGATTCATCGAGAAAGTGAAGTTCTACAAGGTTTCCTTTTTTGCTTTTTCCTTGCTTGTAGAGAATAAAGAAGTGTCATTATATAAACATTTGCACTCAAACTCTTATAATATTAGACTTGCCCAAATACCCCATCACTAAAATTTGGGTTCATTTGTGAAGATAGCTATATGCAAACACTATAGGGGCTTTGTCTTTGCTGTCTATATACACTTTTAAACAGCATACATACCATAGGTAACAATATTTAGCCATAGATATCAAAAGACAGCACTAACAGACTATACACTGTAATTTTTGCTGAATTACTATACTGTCTGTATAGGTAATCGCATGATTTCGAGTGCAATTTGGAATAAATTAGCACGAGTAAATTTTTCAAAGACCACAAAATTGCACGAGCGCCGCGCGAGTGTAATTTGTGGTCTTTGAAAAATTTACGAGTGCTTATTTATTCCAAAATTGCAAGAGAAATCATGTGATTACTTGTTAATAACATGCATACAATAATTTCCGTCGCGTAATCTTTTTCAATTTCGTTACAATTCACAAGTGTCTCTCAAGAACTTTGTTTTCTCGCAAACAGAATCGGAATTGTCCTGAGGAATAAAACACGTCCTTTGTTTTGTTTTGCTTCGCAAGTACGCGCGCCAGCTGTCGGCAATTTTTAATTTCAAATTTCTGAACTGTTAATTACACATTTCTGCACTGTTAATTACACATTTTTGCACTGTTTGGGATAAATTGACGTGCGCTCAGCCAATCAGAATGCAGAAATTATTGTATGCATGTTATTAATTAAGTAATTTGCTCTGGCAATAAGTAGAAAACAGCAATAGGGTGCAGCAATGAGTATACCGTAATTCCTAACATAACATAATGTACAATTTTGGTTGGGATTGTATATTTTCTTATCAGAGAGAATTGTTCACAGTTAGAGTTGAAAACAAAAAGCTGGGAACATGTATATATTTTTTGTTTTTGTTTTTTTTGTTTGTTTGTTTGTTTGTCCACTTTTTCTTCAAAAAGGTTGATTTGAGTTCAATCAATCTTCTGTGGTGATTCCAGTAACCCCGATTGAATTGTCCAGGAAATATTGACAAAAGTAAAATAAGACAGTATGTGAAACCTATTTTGAGCTAGCTGCACACACTTTAGCTGTGGGAGGTTAGTGTAATGCGCTCCTTAGAATATTGCAAGTGTACAATAGTATTATTAATTGCTAGCAAAACCATCTTGGTAAAATCTTCGCAAAAACTTTCTCAAGACTTCAACAAGATGTCCTCACAAGAGCATGTAAGATTTTAAGAAGATTGCAGCAAGATCTTGGCGAGACCCTTGTGAGCAAGGATTTTCTAACCCTTGCATGCAAAAATTGAACTACACTTTAAATATTGCGAACATTAAAAATAAGAACATGCGCTTAAATTTAGTGTGAATTCAAATTAAGTGTGGGAATAGGATCTTGACACCAAGATGAGCTGAAAATTCATCACTCGGGATTTCTGAGTTGTCAGAAATGGAACGGAACATCGAAAAAATTATATACAGGCAAAGCCTGAGGTGATGAATTTCGGTCACATTTGGTGAGTTTTGGGTCATGTGTTAATAAGGGTAAAACATTCTAAGTTTTCCGTTAAGCTATTAGTCTTTCTATTAGTCTTTCTTTCAGTTTCTTCTATATACATTCCTGTGGTTTAAAACTCTGAGGCTTTAACTTTTCGTCCACAATGAAAACATTTTCCAAGTAGTTGCCAAGGTTTACAGCAAGAAAATTGTACAATAGAGGGGCTTAGATATGGCAATTACTACTATGCACATTCTATTTACCTCTCAAAATCGTTGCAGTCATCTATTAACTGGTCCAACAGTCCTTGAATTTTCGTCAAAATCCGTCAAATGTTCGTGAAGAAAGTCGAAGAAGAACGACTGCGGGGCACTGGGACTAGTCACATGTTAAAAAGTTCATTCTTGTGAGTGTTCGTTATCGAGTCGGGACGAAAAGAAGAGGATTTAACTTCTACGAAAATATTCTCTGGGCGATGTATGAAGCCAAATTTGGCAGTCGAAGAATGAGTCTTCGAAGAACTAATTATGTGCCATATGAACAACGTGGTGTTGGCTGAACTGGAGAGCAGAAGACCTCATCGACAGTTTGATGAAAGTCGAAAGAACAACACTGTACTTCGCAAACACAAAGCAAAGGTCAGAAAATTACGAACACTTAGAAATGTATTGTTATTTTGATAGGATGTATGCATCAGTAAACTTGCCACATTCTTGCGGTTAAAGTGCACTAAGGCTCCGTTTTCATTTGAACGAATTTATAGACTGAGTTTGAGACAATTGTTTCCGGATTCGTGAAAGCTTTTATTTCTAGTTTTGGCGAATCCGGAGAGCTGACCGAAAGTGAGAACTTTGAACCTGGATGCTTTGTATCAGAAATAGTCTTATTGCTATTTCTTTCCAATCCGTACCTTTGTATCAAAGAAAAAAGTGTTTTGAAGGGAACCTGCCAAGATCTTCAGGTAAGATCCTGCCAAGATTGTAAGATATCCTGCCAATATATTGGGTAAGATCCTGCCAAGATCATGGCAAGATCATGCAAAAGTCGGTAAAACTCTGTCAAGATCTTATGTAAGATGCTGCCAAGATCATGTAAAACTCACCATGATCTTGCCAGTAACTTAGTGAATTTATGTGGGTTTAAGACAATTATTTCCGGATTTGTGAAAGCCTTTTACACTTCTAGTTTGGTGAATCCAGGGACTGAAAGTGAGAACTTTGAACCGGATGATTTGTATCAAAAATAATCTTACTGTTATTTCTTTCCAATCCTAAAATTTTCATGCTTTTGTTAAAAAAAAAAAAAAAAAAAAAAAAAAAGAAATTATTTGTTTTGAAGGGAAATGTAAAGGTTAATGGCCTGCAATAGGCTATGCATCTTGCTAAGATTTTGTCTTACCAGAATTTTATCAAGATCTTAGATACATCTTGCCTGTCTTTATAAGATCTTGCTAAGATCTTGTCACAGTTTAGCCAAGATCAGTCAGGAAGATCTTGTAAATATGTTAGGTAAGATCCTGCCAAGATCATGGCAAGATCCTGCCGAAATCTCAGGTAAAACTCTGCCAAGATCTTAGGTAAGACTGGCATTCTTGTGTGCGGTGTGCATATGGTCTGTATTGAGAACAGACAAAATCTGCGTTCACATGCTGTAAGCCATGGCATGGATTTCGCTCGAAAACGACAGAAATACTATTATAATATACTTACAGTACTGAGAGCTTTTATATGAATGGTGAAGTCTTTAGTTTGTTGCAATTTGCCGTATTTGTCTCGTTTTCGATGCCAATAAGGAAGAGGTAAGTCAAATACCATATGAAGCTGCTTTTTTTTCAGAACATGTTTGCTGCCCTTGGGCAAGACATGACGTGAGAGTCAGGTCATCATTTGACATTTCGTGGTTTCTGGATTGCGGAATCCAACGGCTTTATTACGTACAATAGTGCGTAGCACCATGATATGGCTGATATTTCTTTATTAATATTAGCATGGTGAGTTAGAGCAAGAATGATGACCTGAATTTTGCATGACTTGTTTTACAGCTTCGTGTGAAGACAATACACTTGGTATTGAGAGCAAAACAGTTCCTGATGGACAGCTCACATCTTCGTCGTCTTTTAACGCCAGTACTCCCGCCAAAAACGCCAGGCTCAACTTTGTGGGGTTGCCATGGTGCGCTGTAGAGAGTAGTACACCGCAGTACTTACAAGTTGATCTGGGATCACTACACGCCGTCTGTGCTGTGGCTACACAGGGGAATTCTGTAGCGGACCAGTGGGTGGAGACGTACCAGTTAAAAGCGTCCACAGATGGGACAACTTGGACAGATTACCAAGAAGGAGGACAAGTCAGGGTAAATTATATAACTGTTACGGGCACTTTCGTGTCGTAGCAGACTTTACGGGGAGTCACTTCTCAGTACTTCAGGTCTTCATTGGATCTCGTTTATTAATAGTAATAGTTAATGAATGTTAAATGTCCAATTCTCCCGTCCCGTCCCGATCATTCCGTCAGACTTTCGGCTCACGCTTTTAACAGTTACATCAGCCGACAACTTATCCTCATACGAAAACATGGTGTCCGTAAGAGTGGTAGGCAAACCTTACAAGTTGACAGACTTTAGTCTAATAGCATGGGCGAGTAGTGTATGATAGACCACAATGCGGAAATACGTTGTTTTTTTTTCTTTAATTTTAAGTTTGACCGTGCGATCACGTTTTTGATTAGGTGTTTATTACAGAAAATTGTGAAAAAGACACTTTGTGAAATGCAGTTTTTCCAGTTCGTAGGACCTCAAGATTTAGCAAAGAAACTAAAAACTAAGACTTGATACTCATTTATAAGTTAATTATAATCAAGTGCATTTTCTACTTTGCGCACAATAACAACGTGGTTTGTGCATGAGTTGAAAATTTACTCCAGCTAGATGAATACGGGTACGGGTATTATAATACTGGTAAGTAAATAGTGAAGTGAATTTAAGTGAATAATATTGTTGTTGTTCTTGTTGTTACCATTTAGCGACATCCCCTCTCCTCTCCACTCTGATGTCCGCCGTTGAGAACATACGTTGTTGAATTTATGCCGTGAATATGTTGTAAACTTTCTAGAAGTTCGCGTGATGCGTGTTATTATCTTCTGCAGGATTTTCAGGGAAATGGAGACAGGAAGATGGCAGTTAAACAAATCTTGTTTGAAGGCGTTGTATCCAGATACGTCCGTTTTTTTCCTAAGACTTGTCATGGATTTTGTTGCCTGAGAGTGGAACTGTACGGAGCTCCTGGTACGTACGTTAACTGATAAACTTCAATTTTCTGTTTCAGTCTCTCACTACGTATACTGTACATCAGTACAGTATGGAGAACTTGGCTTTTGATATCTTACTAAGATGAAAGTTGATTAAACTATCAGTTCTCACCACATCACCCATACATTTTTTTCTTACAAGGCTGGGAGAATCTGCATTTTAACCCTATGAGTTAAAAGGATCAGTACGATTTGTTTCATTACTGTCCAAGATCTTGTCACGTTTGATTATTTTTCTTATTTCACCAACACTATTATGCCAGGCGTCTACTTTTGTCTTATTTTTATAAGCCACTTTCATAATTTTGCGCATTTCACGAAGCTGAGATATTTTGGCGGGTCACATGATGATAAAACTTGGTAGACAGAGTGGATAACTGCATTTTTATGACAATGCAATTGTTTAGAACAAAAATAATAAGGCTCGGCAGGGATATTTACCGTACTTCGCAGACAATCACTACTATTAATGCCACTGCACTTGATTGTACAAGTGGCTTTTATACTCAGGACGTCGTTTCATTATACACCTCAGGTTTTGTTTTTTTTTGTTAACTTTTCAGACACTTCTTGCCGAATCACACCTGTAGGAATTGCAGACCGCTCCAAGATTCCTAATCACAGGATGACAGCAACCACGTATTATGCGCGCAATAACGCGGATAAACGTTACGTGCCTTATCAAGGCAGGTTAAGTGTGACGACATGCGCTTGGGAAGCCGAGAAGAAATTCACCGGTAATGACTACCTGCAGGTGGATCTTGGTGGAGTTCATTTCATTTGTGCACTGGGTACGAAAGGAAACAATTGTAATAGTGAATGGACTAAAAAATACAAAATCTACTTGTCATTAGACAACAAATCGTGGAACATTTACAAAGAAAATGGAGTGGACAAGGTGAGTGTAGTGGGTAGCACTGCTTTGTTTTTCCAGCCTATAGCCTAAATTTAAATATGTAAAAAATAAAAAAAAGGTTAATTGTATTGTACTTATAAAATGTATTACGTGTGAACGTACTGAATCTAGAGTGTTTATCAGCATGATCAGCTTTACCGTTTTAGTCAAGTGATGTTATCTATATTATTTTTATACGCGTACAGATATTTACTGGTAACACGGACAAGACCACAATCAATACGAACGACGTTGCCAGTCTTCCAAGGACCAAGTTCATCCGTTTCTGGCCTACCGACTTCCAGGGCTGGGTCGCCCTCAGGGTGGAGATTTATGGAGCAGTACAAGGTACCATATTATGCAAAATTTGTTCCCAATCTATTTGTTTTAGCGGAGATAATTTGTTTTTCGCTTTAGCCTGTGTGTTGTTCAGGTAGAATCATTTTCGTTCTTTTTCTCTCTACATCTCTTTTCCTTGCTTTTAGCTTGCCGTTCTTCCTTGGGTATGGAGGATAACTCAATAAGAGATTCACAGATCACAGCTCAACCCAACACGAATACCCCATCCAACGGACGGATGTACAAGACGTCGACATGGTGCAGCTCCGACACAAAGGCTGGATACCTGCAGGTAGCTGAAACTTGCTTGCACCAGTCATCTTCTAAAACCTGTTGATGTTATGTAGACTTAGTATACTTTATTATATAGACACGAGTGTTTTACTGGAAAATATACCGTGCGTAAAATCCATACGAAACTACATCCGGGACCCGAGTGGCGTATTTTCCATATCCTCACTAGTGAGGATATCGTTGGCATCATTTCCCGCTTTTGCACGGTTGTTTGTGCAATTTCTCGTAAAACACTCGTGTCTATTATAATAAAAAGAAAATTACACGGTGGCTTGAAGATATGGATTTTATTTTCTCGTGGTAAAAACAACATTTTACTCACTCGCGAAGCGCTCGTTCGTAAAATATTGTTTTTACCACTCGAAAATAAAATTCATATCTTCGCGCCGCCGTGTAATATCCTTTATTTACTAAAAATGCGATAATCGCAGATACCCCCTCGCTCTGCCATTGATGGGAGTTTTACTTTGGTACTCCCAAGAAGAGTAGCCTTTGTTTTGCCGAAATGTTGACTCAATCTTTTCTTCGAAGTCAAGTGCTACACGCAAAGGACGGAGAATGGTATGTGTTATACTTTTGCGTTGAAAAAAGAGTCGATTGCGTGACGAAGTACGTATTTCCCACGGTCGGCACGTCAAATTAATTCATACAGTCTGCCAAGCACGTTCTCAAAATTTAATACTCAAAGTTTGAAGTTGGTCGGCCGTCGTAGGAAAAAAGGAACACTGATTTTCCAATTTTGAATTTATAGGCAGTACAATTAAATAGGCTTCCTGTGCGATTTGTTTTTACTCTGGACTGCATGTACCAGACCCCGGGAATGCATACTTAAAGGCTCGAATTGTTTTGTATGTAAACCCGCTCAAAACAGCATGATTTCTCCCAGAATCAAAGCAAAACTTGAACGGTTTACTTCAAATTATACACGGGCTTCAGACCTAGTCATACTTGTGTCAGGCTTGTGAACGATTCTCGCTGCAATCACCGCCAGGGGCGTAGCTAGCGATTTTGTAACTGTACGCACAAAGGGACTATTTTGAGCGCCGAAGGCGCTCCTCGCTAGGGGGGGTCTGGGGGCATGCTCCCCCAGCAAATTTTTAAATTTTGGCTCTCGGAAATACCATTTCCTACATTTTCCGTGGGATATTTCAATAAATAAATACTTCAGTAAAACGAGCCATTACAAATTGACAGTGATGTTGCGGTCGGTGTCACGCTTTAATACGTGTAAACAAGTAATTACGCTCTTTCACTTCACAGAAATTTGGAAGGCGTTCTCTAGCAGTTTCTTCGGACCCTCAAACCTCTTGGACTTCACTCTGACTTCACACGCATTACATATTCACTAATTCCTACTCTCAGTTGAAGGCAATTTTGTTCAGTTCTGAAGCCGTACGGCGGGGTAACCTCTCCTTCACAGTTAAAGACTAACTAACGTCTGGTGGGGCTGACACTGAGGGAGAAATACTTGACGCGTTTTTTACACTATATTACGAAAAAATATATGAAATCAATTCAAATCAGCCAATTTAATGATAAAAACGTATTCAGGCAATATAAAATTATATTTTTGTTAGATAAAAAAATAATTCTCAGATTTCAGCTGTACGCCCGTGCGTACGTGCGTATATGGTAGCTACGCCCCTGACCGCGTGTCAGATTACAGAAAAATAAGACATCTGACTAAATCATTCACCAAGTTCCGATTGCTCTGAGCGAATACCGTAGCCGTAACTGGCGACAGAAGCGTATTAAAACAATACTTCGAGGGAAAATGATCAGCATACAGATTTCAATACATTCTTGAAGTGATCGAGTTACAGGCTATACGGGATAGAATATATTTGTCACGGTGATTGTTCGATTTTCACTGACTAACCTTTGTGCTTGTCCTTTCTAAATAAGTATCTGAGTTTAACACAAAACGGCGTCTGAAGCTCCCGATTTGCTTGCAAGCGCTGTTTCCTTTGCGGAGCCGTTTCTTCGGCACGCTTCTCTTTATGATCCTGTCGATCATAACAGGATTGTCGCCTTTTCTCGAGACGAATTAGGCGCTGCTCGCTCGTTTCACGATTTCGCCTTGCTCGTGCCTGTTCCCTTCTTATTTGAAGACGAGCTTCGCAAGACTGTTGTGTTTCAAGTTTTCCAGTTTTTAAGTTATCCATTTTCGTGAACGCAGCTACGATATATTGTTGCTTCGTTCAAATCTAATTGCTTCGCTCAAATTCCGAGTAAAACTACAGTGCACACGTGATCGATCCGGCCTTTGTTATTGGTTATGCAGGGTAACCGCGCCTAAAGTCGTACGCCAGACAGACTGACTGACTGACAGACGAACGTTAAATTTCGAGATGACGACAGGCTTGGAGTCCCCAAGTTAGGCGATATTAATGCATTAGCACCGTGATTATTACCCTCACTTTGCTTCGCTTCGCTCGGAGATAAACGCGTATTTTCACACGTGGTTGTCGTTCTTCTCTCTAGCACACTATGTAACATAGCATTCATCATCTAAAAGCTGTTATTATGTTACATAGACTATTATAACATAGTCGCAATGTAAGCCACGTTCTGATTGGTCGACGAGCGTGCTCCATAACTTTATCGTGCACGCCCGTGCTCAATAATATGACGTGAGCAAATGTCGCTTCCTTTCGACTTTTTCTAGCTTTCCTCGTTTATAAATTAACAGAAGCTTTACAACTAAGAAGAAAATAGCTTTATTTTCCGAAGAAATTTGTACTACATGAAGTCAAACCGGCACCCAAAGGAAATCAGTAATCAAGTCTGAAAAATTATGTATTTCAACGGTCGGCACAGAAAATTGTATGAATCAAAACTCACCTATTTCTCGACGGCTTAATTCTCATGGACATTGAAATCCATCACAGCAAAGATAAATATCCGTCAAGCCTTCAATGGATTTTAAATGAAACGGCGTTCATTCATTCCGAAAGCCGCTATACTTGCAGTGTTTACAGTACAGTTTGCTGGCAGCTCGAATAACAAACAAGTCCGCTCGGCAAATATTTCTATCTCTTTCGCTCATGGTGATTGTTCACATTCTTCGACGGATCACTTTACTTTTCCAGACCCGCATTGTCTGCTATAGTTCAAGGTGAATCTCACGTTGTTTTTAAGCGGCGCGCGACTTGAATTTCCTGGGTTCATCTTCAACAATGTACCGTTCAAAATATTTACATCATCACGAATTCTAAACTCACCGCAGGCTGCTGGCTTTCACCACGCCAGGTTAACAGTACTTTCGGTGTTTTCGTCGATTAAACGACATCTTTTTCATCGACTCTCATCAACTTTTAGATGACAGAAATGTTAGTAAGTTGTGGCATGTTTTCAATCAGCCAATGAGAGAGTTTGTTTTTCCTTTTGCGCGTCGAAAGAGAATTTTGCATTCAATCAGAAATGTTTGTTTTCGATCATAATTTCGTGTACCTGTGTTATAAAAGAATTGGTTCATGCTTTTAGCTGTGCGTCTATCGAGTTATGGATGTACTTGGGAAGTTGGGAGAGCACTCGTGAAGCTAGAGTTGCTCTCGGCTACGCCTCGAGCAACTCTTACGCTTCTCTCGTGCTCTCCCAACTTCCCGCGTGCATCCATAACTCGATAGGCGCACGCTAAGCATGAACCAATTCTTAAATGTACTAGAAGCGCATTTTGTCTTTCTTCTATCTAACAACACTATGTAACGTGGCATTCATCATTTTCGCCGACCACGTGATGTCTCTGCGTTCATCTTTTTCTTACTTTCTACCTGTACCACATTTTTGCAGGTTGACCTTGGTCAGGTAAAAACAGTAACAGGCGTGGCCACTCAAGGTCATCATTCAAGTGAGAAATGGGTCAAGACGTACAAAATCAGCTATAAATACGATTCTTCGTCGAGTGCAAGCTGGCAAGACTACAAACTGAAGGACTCTGGTCCAGTGATGGTATGATAATGCTTATAAGCGGCAAAGCGTGTTGATAGGTTGCTGGCAAAGTTCCCGGAGTTAATAATTATGTACCCTTTACAACTCCCTCTTTTTCCTCTGTCATCCAGAATGCCAATAGTCGCACTTGCGATCTTTATTTGACAATTTGTTTCTCGTCACCTTGTGCTTGATTTTTCTCCCGGAAGTACTTGTTAACTTTACGTATTGACATTGGCTTAGCGCTATTTTATTGTCTGCGTTTCCGTAGACTTTTGATGGAAATGTGAACAAGAACGGGGTCCGAGTTAACTGGTTCCCAGTACCTGTTGTGGCTCGTCACATCCGGGTCATAGCAGATTCATGGACACCATCAGCCAGTGGACCATGTCTAAGGATTGACCTGTACGGATGTGATCATGGTGAGTCCATCTGACTTTGTGACTTTAGGACCATAACAGTCCAGTGACCATATCGTTCGAACGCCAAAACTTGCTTCTTTGTACAAATTTCTCTTGCTCACTGAAAAAATGTTTATTGCAAAGTGTTTCCCTGATATTTTATATTCACTTTGTTCTTTGTGGACTTTAGTGATGATCAGTGACAGTGCTAAAATAGGGAGATTATAATAATCCATTTTTTCCTTTAGTCCTGCGTCCAGTAATGACGTTAACAAGGAAGGTCCTCCCTCTCGCTCAAGGAAAGTTTGTTGACGTGGTTTGCAAGGTAACCTCCCAGTCCCAGCTCGTAATACAGTGGTGGCTGAACAACACAGATGTTACGTTACTCTCCTCTGGCATGACCCGTTCAGATGACTCTTTGAGTGGTGTCAATGTTTCTACTCTGCGAGTTAACTCCACCTCTGTAGATGACATTGCAGCAAAGTACGACTGCACGAGAGAAAGTTTATCGTCACGTGTAGTGGCATGTACGGCGTTTAGCTGCTCTGCGTTTTATGCAGGAATCAAGTCAGAGACGATAGTCACACGGTCTGCCGCGGTTGCTGTTACTCTGTGTAAGAATATCAATGCTAGTCAGATATAGATCTGAAGTCCGTTCAGCGATGTTAGAATAGTAGTCCCACTTATAGAATACTTGATTGAATTGGCCCTCAGTTATGAGTTCCTGATACAAGACGAGTGCAAGTTTCGATTAGTAGTAGAAGTCTTTTTAGAGTAGAAGGATTTTTCCAATGTAAGGGCATTCCATAAAGATTCTGGATTCTAACATGTTAGTCCAGTTGTTCACACCATCAAGGCTTGTTTCAAACGTCGCGCCACTGGCGCGCCGAACGCAAATTAGGTCTGAAAACAATGGATTTTGCTCATTTAGATTTAGTTGGGTACGGGAGTGCCGCGACGTTTGAAACCGGCCTAATACGTTAATCATAGGTTTATAATTTGCAAAACATTTTGAACTAGAACATGCTTTACAAATGCATGGTATTTGATTAAGACCGTTTAATAAATGGGCAAGGCTTGACACAAGTAAAACTTGTAATGTATTAACGTATGATGTTTCGAGAGTTAGTCCTTCGTCGCTGTAAGATTTTTAGTTTTACGCAGTTTTTACCATTTTCTGGGTTTCGGTATTCCCCACGTGGGACAAACTTTTCATTGTGTCGTAGATACATGTGCATCATTATGAAAAGTTGACAAATTAACGATAGTTTGGTCTTTTCGTTCAACACAGCTGTTCCTGCTGCTCCTACCTCAGTTAAAGTGAGCAACATCCAATCAAAGAAGGTAACACTACAGTGGAGCATAACTGCGCTGGGCTCCAATGAAGGCTCCATTTCTTCGTTCATCATAGAACACCATATTAGTGGCAGCTCAAGCAGTGTTACTTCGGTAACGGCCCCTTCGCAATCTTCGAGCTTTCAGATTTCGGACCTGCTTTCGTACACAGCGTACAGGGTGAGATTACACGCGGTCAGTACTGTTGGCGAAGGACTGTGGAGTGACTGGGTGGACTTTAAAACAGACTCTGCAAGTAAGTTAACTCTGGGGAAGATATTTTTTAAGAGAACCGATATGCTGCCAAATGTGATCTTCACGCAGACCAGGATGCTTAGCGCGCCCATAAACTGTCAACGGCCACTTTCATAGCAAACGAAAATGGCGGATTACGAGTATTGCTAATTTTTGTCCGCTTTTCTTAATGCCAGTAGCGACAGATGGATTGATAAACTAAGACGTGGACGCCTTGATATAAAGTCAACCCCAGGGTGTAAATATAAACATGTGATGACGCAACTCGTGTTCAGCTTTATTTTAAAGGTTAACATTAACGTACTGTTGGGTGTTTGCTTATTTTGTTTTACACGTGATACGTTATATCAACTATTGCATCGTAATCGCGAAACATGAAGCTGGTATAATCATGCATGTAGCGAGGGCTAGAACCTGATATTGATTGACGTTTCTGTTGTGCAGTTCAATAATAACCGAGTTGTCTGAACATGCTGGAAACTATTCATCCTGGGTTGTACTGTACTGTTTTACTATTATCAAAATCTTTCATCATTTTTGTTCAAGAAACTTGTAATTGTTATTTGGAGAGATTTGAGTATTTGGTACCCACGACTTAAAGAAAAATGAATATAGCGATTTTGTGATATTTTGTTTTTCCTGCACCAGAACCTGAAGTTGCTCCAGTAGTCGAGAATCCGGTGGCAACGTCATCTCAGACGATAAAGGTCACCTGGAAGGTATGTGTTGAATCCGATAGTACGCGGTTTACTTGTCCGTCAAAACTGCCCGCGTCTTTAGAGACATTTTAATGTGAACATTGCTGTGAATCATCGTCCTTCGCTCTGCTCTTTGTTGGATTTCTCAAGACAATACTAGAAACTTCAGGTGATCGTAAGTTTATAGAACTACAACTGTACATGTGTGGAATTAAGATCTGGAGCATCTAGCAATTCACCAATTTTGCTGATACTGGTGATGATGAACAGTTAGGGTGTGTCGAGACCAAGCAGTCAAGACCAATTGGGAGAAATTTCGGTCATTCTAGTTTGAATGAAGAGATTCGAGTGGAGAAAGATGCAAAACACTAGATCTTTGCTGTTGATGTTGTTGATGTCATTGTTTGTTTTTTGTTGTTTTTGTTTGTTTTGTTTGTTTGTTTGTTTGTTTGTTTGTTTTTTTTGTTTTCATTTTCATTTCTTTTGTGGGGAAGAGGAGGGATGGATGTCTTTGAATACTTTGATCTTTACAACTTTTGGATTTTCCGTACAGAAGCCAACTGACAAAGTTAATGGACCATTGCAAGGATACCAGATTTCCTACCGACCTGACGGAGGGGCAGAATTAGTGAAGGCAGTGCGGAGCACAACGCTTACAGTTGAACTGGACTCGCTGAAGAAGTGGACCGAATATAAGATTCGCGTTCAAGTGAAAAACGATAAAGGAGTTGGTCCGTACAGTGTAGAGAAAACTGTCAAGACCAAAGAGGACGGTAAATATTTCAGTTTTTCTCGAGTATGGCTGCTGCATTATAATAATTAAAAAGAAGTTTGACCTTGCTCAAAAAAATGCTTTCTGGGAGCATAGAGTGGCCGCTTACCTGAGGTAAGAAACAATAGAAAAACTCAAACGGTGAGTCAAAGGTGGTCGTGGTCGCTTACGCCGAGAGGTTTCACTAATAGAGATTTGACTTTAGGGACCAATCGGTCAAATCGCAAGTGCTCGCCTAAGAGAGGTGCATGGTCGCTTACGGGAGGTGGTCACTCAGAGAGGTTTAACTGTTTTCTATCTACTGCTCCTCAAATTTGCTGATGCCATTTTTGTTACAGTTCCCAGCAAACCCCCGTCATCTGTAACTTCCTCCGTCAATAGTTCGACAAGGGTGTATGTGTCTTGGCAGCCGCCCACTCAGGACTCAAGGAATGGCATAATCCGTGGGTTCAAACTCGTGTATGGCAAGAAGGGTGCTGCTCTCACGGGTATTAAAGATATTAATAGCAACTCTGCACGTGGTACAAATCTTGATGGTCTTTCAATTTATACTGAATATGATTATCAAGTCTTGGCGTACACAAGCGTCGGTGATGGCCCGGCGAGCACTCGGAAATCATTTATAACTCATCAGGACGGTGAGTACGATTTCTATAATGTACATGTTCACCGATATGCCAAAACACAAATCAATTTGCCGAAACTGAAATCAATTCCACCAAACAAACAAGCAAGTTTTCTCGATCATTGTTTAACTTATGCTTACGGTATATTTCTTCCTTCTGTCACCACCACCACTATTTCGCAGACTAGTCTAAGTCTTGATGTGAAGATGTTTCCAACCGAGTGAGTTCAACAACAATTGAGAAACATATTAATTATTCGTTATTATGCCATACGAGAATTTTAGTTTATTCACAGAGGCTCCATATCACCCAAAGTACTGCTTTTTCCGTTTTTATATTTTCAGCTCCAAGTAAACCGAGAAACTTTGCTGCACAACTTGAATCGCCTGCGGTTCATCAGCGCCCGAGTGTGAAGTTGACGTGGCAAGGACCAGCTCAGGAAAACGGTGGCATCAAGAACTACTTGCTGTCCTACTCTGAGACTGGAGCTGCAGGAAGTGTCACAAAGCGCACGCTGGACAAATCTGTGTTTTCACTTTCACTCTTTGTGTATGGAGGAACAACATATTCGTTTCATTTAAGCGCAACCACCATCAAAGAAGGACCCAAAAGTACTATAGTTAAATCTGTCCCCGAGTATGGTAAGACAAGTTTATTCACACCCGGGAGATACCAACTTTCATTACAAATACATACAGAATGTATAGTTTAGTCCGGTTGAGATTTCGCTCCTTACATGCGCCAAACACAACGGATATGTGCAATACCATTGATACCTGCGACGTCTGAAGTGGGCCTTAGCACTTGATAGCTTTCTCAGATGATAATCTTTTGAGCTATCAAACCTCACGATATAACACAATTTTATTGTTAAACGGTTGGAATAACGCGTGTTATGAGCGATAACAACGACTATGAACTTCCAGTTTAATTGTTGGTATAGGATGACGGTGTTTCTTCATGCTGTTAACATCAAGAGATCGAGCACGCGACAAAGATTTCAATAGCAATAGCAATAGCAATAGCCACAGCAATACCAATACCAATAACAATCGAAACAATAATCCGGCTCCTCATGTTTGTGGAACTTCTGCTGGTTGTTTTCAGTGTTTATTAAAGGTCGGAAATTGTGTATTATCAATTTTCCGATTGCTTACTTGAAGCGGTTTTCGAACGATTGTAGAAAACCAAAAACTGTAATTAAGTAATTACATAGAAGCTGTGCGAAACACTTTCTACCAATTATAAGCCACAGTAAGTGTTTTCAATGGTTTCACTTTGAAGAAGAAACCAATCAACAGTGCTACGTCATCACCAGGTGCTTGGTTACATGAGAAGATCCTGCTCGTGTTTAATTTGCTTTTGTTCCTGATTGATCAAGAATATTTCGGAACTTGTTTGGACCAATCCAAAAGCGCAGCAAACGCAAAAGCAGCAGTCATCTGGGAATGCCTCAATTTTTATTTAACTGTAAAATATGAACATTATTAACACATTATTAACGAACGTTTGTTAATTGTTGTTGTAATATTTCTTAATCTTGTTCTCCTCAGCTCCTAGTTTCGCGCCAAGTGGTCTTGCGGTTGACGAGTTTAACGATACAGCTTTTAACGTGTCATGGCGATCACTTTCGAGAAACGAGAGCAATGGAATAATTGTCGCTTATGAAGTAACTCACAGCTCCACACAACAGCAACGAGTACGAAGGGGGAACCCTACAGTCGTTCAAACGAACACAACCGAGGAGTCGATATTGCTGACAGGCTTGACCCCATGTAACAAGTACTCCGTCAAAGTTAAAGCTTACACGTCTGCTGGATCTGGGCCTGATAGTTTTCCTGTCGAAAGAACAACCGCAGGTTGGTTTACTTGCCAAATGCTTCGAAACTATCTTGATTTTAATTTAAGGGAAACGCTGTACGTGTGTGAGTTTTGAGGTTGGGCGTCCAATGACATGAACGTTATCTGTTTTATAGTGCCAACCGCACCACGTGATCTTAGAGTCGTGTCATCTGAAACCAAATCCCGGGAAATGACTCTCAAATGGATAAAACCGGATCGACTCGCTGATGACATTCAGACATACACGGTGAGTTGGTCCCTCCGCATGATTTGAGCAAAAGCACCATCCGATGTGGCACATTCCTCAAAATGTTAAATAAACCTTTCCTACCATCGTGATGAATGTCAGTCTTCAACGAGCAGTGCCGCGTCTCACCTATAACATCGATTTAGGTTTCCTGGGATGTTTAGGTAGCATGCTAAATACGAATTTGCTACTACAATTGAAATTGTTGTTCAAGTAGGAAACCCACTCAGCACCAGTTAAGCTCAGTGAAGGAGTAAAGTGTGTTCCTCCGTTGTTTTCTTTCCTTAGTTTGTTTGTTTTTGCTTAGCGAACGCAATAAATTAAACAGACAATAACGACTGTTCAGCCGTTTTTTTTTTCCTTTGTTCAGTTTGTGTTTGTTTCTCGACAGATCAAATGGGAAGGATCTAAAACGTATAATAAGTCTTTTAAGGACAGTAACGAGAAGACATTTCCAGCCAATCCTTTGCATGGCACAGTTACTGGTTTAACACCAGGCACGGTGTACAAGTTTCGTATTTCCGCCAAAACCTCGTGTGGCGAAGGAACATTCAGCACTGCTACTGCATCAACCTTAACAGATGGTAAGCATTTTTTTTTTTTTTACATATATGCAAACAAGCCGCCTTACATTGAGGGAGTTCAATAGCGCAGCTCCGAAAACGGAGTGGCGCCTGGTGTCGACGCGCCAGTTTGGAGGCTTACTTCCTTTTTTAACTTAATTCGTTTTCGAGTGAAAAGTTTCACTCCGCTTGGATTCGAACACAGAAAATTTCAAAAAAGATTAGCTTCATTTACAGACTTAAATGATAAAAAATGCTTACATGCTTTTTAAAAGTTGTTAGCACAAATCATGCATCCGTGTGATTAACATTCACTAGACTGTGTGTATGTTTGTGTGTATGCTGTTTGTTTGTTTATTTGTTTGTTTTATGTCTTTTTGTTTGTTTGTTTGCTTTAGTTCCTCCGCCTGTCAGCGTAGCCAAGGTAGCACAGATTAATACCGAAGATACGGCAGTGAACGTAACGCTCTGGCAGGCCAGTGATCTCAATGGCGAAATAAGGTAACCGGCTACAAAATAGTTGCCAGTGACTATTTGACAAATTATGTATTGGTTTTTATGCTGCCCCTCATGAAGGCATAATGACATTTTGTCCATGCTATATGAACGTTTTTACTAATTATGTTTTTTTTAATCCGAGGTCATTTTTATGTAAAGAATAGCAATCCATGGTCTTTTCACTTTTTTGTATTGGTTAGGATTAGTGTTAAGTACAGTGTAGAGTTACTCGGTTGAACGACCCTGTCTTGGCAGAGGTCTAGGGTTGTATTTTAATTCGTGAAGCCTGCCGTAGGCGCACAAAACCGATTCTATAAAACGTATTAAATAAATCAGTCTTAAGGACTTGTTGCCATAAGCCTGAAAGTTAAAAAGAAGTAGAACCCAAAATCCATTTGCACCCAAATATGTATTTGCATCAATAAGTCTGTACTTATTTGCAGCGCATACCAAGTGATCGTTCATAAGACCGGTGGAGAAAGTAAGAGATTGCCACCGGATTTAAACTTGGGGAACTACAAATACTCGCAGGACAACAACATTGACTATTACATCACGGCAGCCGTCAACTCATATTCAATTGATTGGTCTTCGCCGTCTGTCGTCGTCGGAGATGGAAGTATCGTTAAGGGGTACGAAAATACTGAGCTGGAGAAGGGGGAAATTTACAGTGTCTATGAAAGAGCCATCGTATCAAGGACACCAGGGGTATGTTATATACTAGAAATACAATATTCGCAGAGGCCCCACGCCCAAGTAATCGATTATGTATGACATTGCTAAGAGCTCTCATGTATCTCAATAAATATAATGTAATTAAAGGCAGATGAAAATATATTTGCATTTACATGATATTGGCATGTGTCCCATTCCGGGGAGTACTCATCTGATTTACTATACCCTATTTCAAACCTGACTCCAAAATGTATACCCTATTTCAGGCCTATTTTAGAGATTTACTTCTTTTGCAACAATTTTCCGCCCTGTTTTTTCTTCCATTTGCCGTGCATTGTCCGCTGCGACACATTTCTATTAAAATCATACTTTATCCCAGGCCAAAAACACAAAATCGATACCCTATTTCAGACCAAGAAGGCAAAATCTATACCCTATTTCAGACTAAATATGTTTGAAAACGACACACTTTGGGGCGGCACATACCTATATGGCATAGTACCCCCCCCCCCCCGGGGGGTCCCATTGCTGTTTGAAGAGTACAGTAATTTTATTATATAATATGTAGGGTGGTCTTAGAAGAAGGAAGTTCTAACGATATTATTCGTCATGGCCATGTCCATCTTACAGTAATTTATTTTGTCTCATGAAAGTATACAGAGCCAGTCTTTGCACTACATTCATTGGTAAAATACTGAGTACCTGTAGGTACCTAGTACATGTACAAACACACAAATTCTCATGCCATCTTATCTTAAAAAGTCTCATTTCCCATGTCATGTGGATATAAACTAACTCTTCCTAATCACAGAAAGATACTTTTTCCAGTTGGACTTGGTGAACTTCATGTTTGTCTTGATATTTAGGGACCTATGAAAAACAAAACAAGCATCAAAGTCTATAATTTAAAAAGTGTGTTCTGCTGGAGATAGATGGGTGGGGGAAGCAGATTGTGTTGGGGTAACAGTTTAGACAATATCTCACCAGAGATTAATGTCATGCAGCTGCATGAAAAAAAAACTTGTTCAAAAGAAAACGTAATAAAATATCATTACTAATTCTATCTAGGAAAAGGAAGAAAGTAATGCTAGTAAAGAGCTGGCCTAAGTAAAATGAAACTAACTGTGGTAAATGCAAATTGACTTGTTTGGCTGTTATATTTATGTATCTTTGCAAATGATTTTTGACTTTCAGTCTACTGAAGGCATTGACTTGTCAAGGCATTATCTAATTGAACTTGTTTAGATCATGGCAATTTTTTTCTGCCCACACCAGCTACTAACACAGTAAATATCTTTTGAACATTACTTTATACACAGTAATGTATAAAGTACAGCTAAACTGCTAATTCAAAAATGCAAAAGGAAATGCAGCAATAAATTACATTCTTTTCCTGGTGCCAAATTGACAAAATAATCATAACAATTTCTAGTTTACTAATTAAGAATTGGTTCGTGCTTAGCGTGCGTATATCGAGTTATGGATGCACGCGGGAAGTTTGGAGAGCACGAAAGAAGCGTAAGAGTTGCTCGAGGCGCAGCCGAACGAACGAAAAACATTATAAAACGACATGGTGTTCAGATTAGTACCCACGCAGGGCGTGGGAATAATTTTGATTTTATGTTTCTTTCTTCTTTGGATCAAACCCTTTCACTCTCATAAATGATCGACTTTAATTAGTTTTTTCTCTTGCCAGAGATATATCTCACAGTAAAGAGAACTTGGCGTTTGATATATAGCTATTAAACTATCAATTCTCACTACATCGCTCATACATGTTCTTTTTGAAGGACTGGGAAAATTTGTATTCAAAGCTTGGGAATAAACGGTTGAAGCCTGCCTCTATGCTATCTTTTGCATATGTAGTGAGTTTGGCTGTCATTTTCCGCTTCCGCTTCTTTAAAAACTAACAATCTTTACTCTTGAATTCTGCTCGTTATAGAAAGCCAGAGAGGGAGAACCAGTGTTGATTGCCGATGTTGCACTGACGAAAGGTACACTGTGAACGGGTAATCGCATTATTTATTGACTGCTTTAGCTGTGGTCAAGAACGTATCAAAGTCATAATCCAAATGATCGTGATAAGATTCCAATAATTCTTGTCAGAATGATGCTTTTTCATATCGTGCGCATAATGAAAATCTTAAATGTTCCAAAAAATATTTTACATTTGTTATATGTGCTATTTTCTCATGTTATCAACAGCATTAAATCCCAGGATAATTGCAGAGGAATCAACAACGAAAGTAGCATGTCCTCTTGAGAAGACGGTGGTACTACGTTGCTATGCAAAAAGCAAACAGAAGGTTTTTTACAGCTGGAGCAAAGAAGGCGAGTCCATAGATAAAGAGTACATACAAAAGCTGGACGATTTCCTGATCGTCAGACCTCAGTCCCAGCAGGACTTTGGGTTGTACACGTGTCATGTGACCAACAGTTATGGCAGCGCAGTGCAAGGAATTCTGCTTGAAGAATACAAAACGTGTAATAGCGTGAAGGAGAAAGGTAAGAAAATGTAACGGCTAAGCGCCAGTTAGTTCCAGATATAGATATTGATTCCAAGTTGTTTTCTGGATACTTCTCTTTTAGCTACAGGTCATACTTCTGGCGACCCCGTGATCTTAGGTGTAGCTGGGCCTGTCATACTTATCTTGATTATTGCCGTTGCCTGCTTGACTTGGAGACTTAGGAAAAAAAGCCCTCCGTCACAGCAGGCAGGAGTCCACCAAGAATCACTGGGGCAGAAAAGTGATACGGACAACTCAAGAATTTACATGGAGCTACAGCCCAAAGAAGCATACCAAACCTTAAGTTCTATAGCTGGCGGACCTGCTCATAATGTGGCTTCTGATGCCTATGAAGCCTGTGGAGCCTACGAAACAGTGGGCTCCTCCTTTTCTTAGATATGTTGGGTAGATTTAAACGCCCCACCGCAAAAGCCGATATTTTGTCGAAAAGCAAAACGCAGTTAAAGAAGTTTAAACGCGAGTGTATTGAAGAAAGAATCCCGCCTATTCTGGATACAAAACTTGCGTAATGATAGCTGCACGTGCACCGCATTTTATTACAAGGTTTTATTCTGGCTTTCAATCCCAGACCTTAACTTTCTATCTCCCCCGATAAAACAATGTTACCTTTCTTTGAATAGATATTTGAAATTGTAACTTTTTCTATTCGCTGGAGTGTGGGTCCCTTCGTATTGTATGAGCCCGGTTAGTGGGAAAAATATATATTAATCTTCTGTTCATATGGGAAATTTGAGCCCTGTTACCGAAGTGAGAAAGGCGCGAAATGTGGTTTGCAAAACCCAAAGACCACCTGTAAGTTTCGCCCCAGTAACCAGGCTGGAGTGTTCATATGAGTAAGCGGAGTCTTGATAGCGAGGCTCGCCCGCCTTCTCATATGAACACATCGAAATCTTTACAAATAATCAGAACAGTGACGAGGCGAAATCTCGGAAACCAGGCCAGCTTGGTTGGATGGGTTCATATAAAGCGGCCCTTAGTAAAGTGAGGCGCAAATGATGAATATTCAATGTTTTGTGGAGTTTATCTTCTTACATTCTTTAATTTGTTCGAAATGTACTGAGTACTTTGTCTACGAAAAGTTCTGAAGCATCTTCATTCGTTTGTTCATATTCAGATATCGGAGAAAGGAAAATGTAAATCGGAAAGTCTTTTTGCTACATTTCAATTTTGCTCAAAAGTACCCTGAAAAGCCTAATAACGTCATTTCAGGGAAATTATATTTGATATAGTGTGATACAAGCTCTTAAGAGAACTAGATTAACTGCGTTGACGTGGTGATAAAAAGGCTGGTGTCAACTGAAAGTTAATCGAGGTACTGGAACGCCGTAAGCTGAGTAACAGTAGCTGACGTTTCGAGTGTTAGCCCTTCGTCAGAGCGAATGAAGAAGGGATGACGATTGAAACGTCAGCTACTGTTATTCTTACGGCGTCCCAGTACCTCGATCAGCTTTCAGTTGATACGCCAGCGTTTATATTTCATATAGTTTTACATACCCCGTAAAATTTCGAAATTAAGCCCCTCCGAATATATACCCCTCAAATTCGAAGCGCAAAAAGCCCTCCTATAATAAGCCCCCTAGGGTTTATATTTGGGATTTGCCCTCAAATACAAAATATAACACATACCGGTACCATTACGGTTAAGCTTTTTTTTTTTTTAAGTTTATTGTCGTTTACGTAGTGCACTCCTCACTCTCGCCTCGGATTCACACGTTAGATTTCTATGAACTTTGAACTACCATGTACCGTATGAACTATAAACTTAATACGGTATGGCATTTATGTACAGTATTCCATTTTCAATAAAGTTTGTTGCTGTTGTGTTTGAAGTTGGCATGTTCAGAGAAATTCAAGTTGTCACGAATTTCTAGTTAACGCCCCAATATTATCATTTGCACATGGAAAAATTGCGGACTCAAATTTCCCTCCAATTATAAGCCCAGCAGATTTTGAAACGCAAAGTTCCCTCCGAATATAAGCCCCCCAAAAAAGACCTTTGAAAAATTCAAGCCCCGGGGCTTATTTTCGGAATTTTACGGTATTCGGGTACAGCTCCCGGATCCAAAGCCAGAAAAAATTGCATCTTCTCAATGCAAAATCAGCAAAACGGCCTGTTACTCATTTCGTCCAGACACAATTCTGAAATCGAGCAATATTTCATTTGTTGTTTGGCTTGGTCTGGTCTCACTTCCTGTGGCGCAGCGGGAGGCCTGGAAACTAATTAACTAAACTTTGCTGGCATGCCGCAGTGGACCGTGATGAAGCGTTCTTTCTGTTATTAGTCACTGATTTTTTTGGCAGCTTCTCGTAGTGGTCTTTACCCATTCTGCTACAGGTGAGTGATAACTGATAAATATTCGGATTATGTTGTCCCTTTGAACTCTTCATATGTCATAAAAAAGGACGATTTTGGTACCGCTTAGGGTGATTAACATCAAGCTGACATTTTTGTGTGACGTGATACCGTTTAGAGTCGGGTGTCAGTCGAATGAACTTTTATTGTTTGAAAACAGCAAGGGATAAAGTGCTTCATGATATCATCTTTTATAGCAATTAAAGGCATCGAATTTTAAATTCTTGATGTGCATTTATTGGTATCTTTTAGGGGTCAAATTAAGCTGGAGCCACGCCCATTTTAGTACCTCTTAGGGGTCAAAACGACAATTCCCAACGAGCATCCCTGTCATTTTTATGTGGGAGTCTTCCCCCTCCCCCTGAGAAATATATGTGCTTTCATGATTGTCCTCCCATTGAAAGCTGCTGACAATTTGTACTCGCTTTCCGGCCCAGACTGACAACCTTGCTCTAGGAAAAGGGCTACTTTAGGCTGCTCTTCATTAGATTGCTTTGAATGCATGGCTTCCTTAATGAATTTTAGTCTTTCCTCGATAAACGTGGTGAATTGTGGTGACTGAAAGTATACTTGTTTCTTTTGTTTCTTTATTCTAGGCTTTTGTAGCTGAGAACAATCGTCGTCACTGCATGGGAAACTCATCATCAATTTGACCAGAAAGCACAATCCAACATTCCATAAAAGGGACAACTTCTGGATGTTTCTCACAAGATTGGGCAGGCAGAACATGCAATCAAAGTTCTCCCCTTGGCTATCACACATGCAAGTGGTGTGAAATGTGTGCCCACATGTCAGTCGATGTATTTCCTGCTAGGGAGGATGGTAGCACACTGGTGAGTCACAATCAAGATGATGCTTTGGGTGACATAAAGAAGGCCTGATCTATAGCCAAGTGGCAGAGAATTGTTGTTGAAATCCTTCTCAAAACTTGCCAAATGGGTGGCCTTGCCATATGGTTTTCCAGCTATTGTTTTAGGGTCATGGTTGAATGTAGGACTTGCCTGCCTTTGACAGCAACTCGCTCAAGCATAGCAAGGATTCCTTCAGAAGCTAAACCTACATTTTAAAAAAGTAAGTAAATATGATTACATGTCCCATTCAGTAATAAATTGTAACGTTATGGTACTGATAGATAAAAATTTAATATTACAAACAAAAATATAGACAAAATGCCATTATCACAATATTTAATATAGTGTTCTCACAGCAAAACTACTGTAATGTAGAAATTCAGTTGACTTGATTACCTTTTTACTACGAGTATTAAGTCAGTGTCACTATGTCCATGCTGGTAAACAGCTGGCACTTAGGTTTGTTTAAACCCCCATGGCAGTTTCTTGTGTTTTATCAGCATTGTCAGTCTTGTTGATCCTGCTTCACAGTTTAGAATGAAAACTTCAACCTCTTTTCTGTGATAACAGAGCACAAGGCTTTCTTGGCATTGAAATATCTCTGAAAGTGATCCCTTTGGTGGGTGCAGTCACTGATCCAAGAGATAGTGGCCTTGTTGTAGTGGTGCCTGTCCATCATGATAAACATTCCTGGTGATCTTCTCTTAAGTTCGACTCTGTGAACAAGAATGCAAACAACATTTTATGGGCTTTATTAGCTAATGTTTGGAAAACTTAAAATTTTGTGCACATAATTTACACATGCAGGGTAGTACTATGTAAGTTAGTCGCTGGTACCAAACTAATAGTAATTTTTGTCTTGCCTTAGTTCAATGACTGTTGAAAAACCCTTGGGTCCAACTTTTTGAGTATGACAAATTTAGTAAGTTAGAAACTAAACAAAATGACTTCCTGCAGTACTGCAGCCAAAACTGTCTTACTTCTTCCAGGAATGCAGTTACACATACACCCCCTCTGCATGTCTTTGGCAGACCACCTGGTGTGTGTACCAGCACTTGTCTATGGATTGCATCTGGAGCTTCAGGGATTGGTACTGCCTCCTGTTGCTGCTGTGCATTCATCAGAAGAGTGGTCATGTGGACAGCATTTGTCAACATCTGCACCTGAGGTGTTTTGTGTTGATGTTATGACAGTCATCAGTAGCAAGGATCTGGAAGGATTTCTTTCAAAAGAGAAATGGAAAATAATAATTTACTTCACTGTGCAGTGTGTATGTGTTTTTTAATCAATGGTGATTGTTATTTGTGAAAGTGATTCCCAGCTTTTTGGGAATTCCCAGGAATTCCTAGGAATTCTCAACTCTTCCCAGTTATGCAAATTGATGTTTGCAGAGCAGGCTTGGAAGTCTTGGGAATTCCTGGGAATTCCCAACTCTTCTCAACTATACAAATCATATTTTTTGTGGAAGCTTGGAAGTCTTAGGAATTCCTAGGAATTCCCAAAGGTTCCCAGTCATACAAATCAATCTTAGCAAAATGAAGCAATGGAATACCTGGGATTTCCTGAGAATCCTATAAGACATAACATAAATGGATCGGAAATAGCTGGAAATGCGAATAAAGGGATTCATTGCTGTAGTTTCATACAATACTCATTTTCAGATGTGACCAATACAAATTATTTCAGTGTCGCAGTAACTTTTAATCTAAGCCATGAAAAAAATAACATTCTTGTTGTAAAACCACCACACATTTAACTCACAAAACTGGTCAAGTAAGACACCATAAGTGTATTCACCTCATCTTTATTTATTCGTTTTCACCTATTGTACCAGTCAAATTTTCTCACAATTTATTACAACAGTTAAATTCTGCGATTGGGATTCGAAGACACGACTCACGATCAATGGCACTCTCGAATAAGATATTCTCATCGCTAACTCGCGGTCAGTTCGACATCATACAGAAACCCGCTAATGTTTCAACCGTTTGAATTAAAAGAAACAAGAAATGGGAAACCTTCGTGTTGATCGAGTGTTAACTTCTTGCCAAGCCGCGGACCAAACCTGAACATGCTGGCTCTGACTTCAACAACCACTTAACGATCAACTGCATCCGAGTACGCTGTAAGCACTGCTTGCCACAGCCACACAAATGTATCCATTTTCAGAATCAAAGCACTCCCTCTCGGCGAAATTAACCACGGCGAACAATTCTTCCATGTGATGAACTCGCAAACAAAACTCGTTCTGAGTGCCTGGGTACTAGCTTGTCAATCAAAAATTGTCACGTGCAAACCAATCAAGACCTCACGCTGTTTTGTTTGGCGCTCGGGTTAACGGACTTTTCAACAGCGATCACTGCGTGTACATCGCCCCGTTTTTCACAGGATTTGTGCCTTTTATTTGAGGACTGTTCCCTGTTCTTCGCTTCGAGTGCAATTCTTTACCTTGTGTGTTGCTTGGAGGATAACAAAATAGGCATAACGTTCTCAAGAATCATGTTGATTGCTTGGAATTCGAAGTTCATTTACATTGTGTGGAGAGGTGGCTGGGACATCAGATTTGGATGATCAGTTCTCTATACGCATCATAATCCCGAGGACTTGTAGCAAGGTGAGATGAATGACGTGTTATTCTTTGTTTCAATCCGTTGTGATTCACGTGTTGGCCGTCGCTTTTGTGTTTCTAAATTAAATTGCCTGAATGTTCTCCCGTGTGCGCTTGAATTGGCCGGTTTGATGCGACTTTTAAAATATATTTAACTGACTCAGTGCAGTTCAATGTAGCAAATATCTTCCCTACGTACGTATTTATTTCACTCCAAAGTTTAAAGTGCGGATTCTCCCAAATTCAAGAAGAAAATGTGAGAGATATGTGGAGAGAATTAATACTCCAATCAGCTACCCATACAGCAAGCTATCTAAAGCTAACTTCTCCATACTGTAATGATAGGGATAATTGTCTTTAGTGAGAAATTAAAGGAGGAAATTGGGGTGGATCATTCTTGGGAGTGAATGGGGTTAAAATTCACTTAAGCTCCCACCATATAAATGTTAACCATATTCTGACTGCTACTGGTTCTCTGTTTTTTTTTTTTAGATAGCCTACATTCGTTTGCTTGGCGAGTTGTTAAACTTTAGATGAACATATGCGGAAAAGGAGAAATACATTCACATGGAAAATAACAAATAACAAAGTATAAAATATGACAAAGCTATTATGATGTTTATTCATTTCTTCCTTCACTGTATAGTTTGGTTACCATCGATTTTGTGTAACTGCCATAATGTATAAATTTGCTTTACCTGATCTGTTATTTTCTTGGCTTTTTATAGGGAAAAACACGGACAGGAGAGTGATGTAGGCATACAAGACAGCCACGAAGAACCTAATAGGGTCATTCCACAGTATTTCGTATGTTGCGGAGAAGACATTTAGAGACATTCAGTATGCCACAGCTTGAAATCCAAATGTCACAGTAATAAAATTCTACCTTTTTCTTGTAGACATTTATTATAGCTATGCCCACTATGTTGCAATTTTCTGTAAGTTTTAAACATGGAAGACTACAGCAAGATAAGTGACTGTTGCGGAGAAGACTCAGAGAATTTGCTATTTTTGTTTTACAAAATCTAAGTGAAAAGTTCTCTGATTCTATGATGGATTCACAATTTCTTTTTGTTTTGTATTAAAGAGTGGTGTATATATTTTAAATATATGGCAAAAAAAATTAGCTGCATTTGTTCGATCATCAGAAAAACTGACCATATTTTGATGTGTCTCTGTTGCGGAGAAGACGTTGCGGAGAGGACATTTTTGTCCATGAACAAATAACACAAAAATCTCATTGAATTTGACAAAGTGTGTTATGTTAAACAACTCTTATTAACATTCTAGAATATAAAACAGCTTTTAGTGAAACATATGGTGATAAATGTCAACAAAAACAAGGTCCTTTGATCAGACTAGCATGGTATTGAAAAAGAAAAGGGTTGTGGTCACATTTTTCAAGTTGATTTTGATATGGATAGACATTATTACTTCATTGTAGTTTTAATCATTGTATTTGGTGCATCAAGAACTGATGTTACCAGAAACTCTGGAAAAAACTTATGAAATGCATAAACTTTAATGCTGACTCAGACCACAAAGCATTATGGGTAAAACCAAAAAATCCAGAATACTTGGCAAAAATACCCCCCCAAAATAATTCTTGTCAAGTACACATAAATTCTGTTATTAACATATCCTATAATATATAACAGCTTTTAAAGAAACATACTATGCTGTTAAATGTCAACAATAACAAGGTCCTAATCACAGTAACTTCAAAACGTTTCATTTCAAACTTGTTGCAACAATGTTGGTTTCAACACAGTCATGTAAATACTTGTACATGTTAATGTACAATGTTTGTACATATCTCATGTTTACTGAACAGCAACATAGTGTAGCAGTTTAGTGACAACTCTGCTTCCTTGAAAGCTTGAAAAACAGTTCCAAGTTCCTCCAGATCTGGAGTTTCAAAGGGGCCATTGCCCTGCCATCGTACTGGGCCATAAAACACACAGGTGGCATGTACTTTATCAATGTCATCTATCTGAGGCCAATCAAACATTTTGGCACCAACTCTGTGCAAGAACTTTGAATGTGGTGAAGTGATTTTTATTAGCAAGTGCTCTCCCAAATGCTGTTTGAGTAGACAGAATGCCTTGTACTAATGTTATCTTCCTGTAGTAATGTTACTGTATCTTCCTCTCAAACTTTTAACTAATGCAGTCTAAGTACACTGCTGCACACTTCAAAATATACTAACAGCCCTGAAAAGTACAATTTACCTAACATGAGTTTATTTTAGAATTTATTTAGTTTATAATGAGTTTATTTTAAATCAACTTCTAAGCAATGTGTCCTCTCCGCAACAAAAAGAAAACGTCCCTAAATCATTAAGGTGATGAGCTGAAGAATATCTGAACACAATAAAACATACCTCCTGTTATAAATTAGAAGTTATCAAACTGTGTACCTAATATGATTATGTGGTCATCCATAACATAAACTTTTAGGTGTCAAAATGTTGCGGAGAGGACATTTAGCAAATGGACAGTCTCTAGCACAGGACTCTGGGTAAAACATCATCCTGTAACAACTGTTCTGTAAACCGCATCAGTAATAGTTTATGTCCTGATAACTTTTGTGAGGTTTCAGTTTTTCATTTGTTTTTAAATAATAAATTGATTTGTCCTCTCCGCAACGGCCATTTTTACTTTTTTCATGTTTGATTATAATTTATGCATCATTATCAACATGCTACCCCCATAAATCACATCATAAAGTAAACTATCAACACCAAGCTACAACTTAGGGGACATTTTGGGTTTGATTCAAAACATTTAGAAAACTGATATCCATGTCCAAAATACTGTGGAATGACCCAATAACAGCCCTGGACACTACAATATAGCAGCTGAGTCCAGTTTAAATATGTACTGATCATTGTCTTGCCTATCCTGAGTCGAAAAACACTGCATGTGCAGTATCTTAGCTGCATACTACTTTAGACCATTTACCAAGTTCCAAATGTGTAGCAAGATAATTTCAGGATGAAAAAATATGTGGAAATTAGGGATATCTACACTGGCAAATATAAATAATCTAATGATGTTGTTAATACTGTACAGACTTAGGCTCACAAAACAAATTTTATTTTCAAATCAAAATATTGTAGAATATTATCAATAGCAGAATAAATTTATTTCAGTGTACATGTATGTTCATGACAATATTGTGTTTTATTTGATATTTATAGGCAAGGGATCCTGTAGAATCAAAGAGCACAATTTGGGTGCTAAGGTTTCTATGGCAACCTGAATTCTCATCTCAGGGATTCCCAGGAATTCCCAAAAATTCTCAATAATTCCTAGGAATTGCTGGGAATTCTCAGGAATTCCCAATGATTACCAAGTAAAATGGCCTACTTTGAAGCATTCCTGGGAATTCCTTGGGTTTTTGTTTCAGTATGCTAAACCTGGGAATTCCTAGGAATTCCTAGGAATTAGCGTCCGAATTTACCGTGAAAATTCACACCTTCATTCTCAAGAATTCTTGAGAATTCCTAAGAATTCCTAAAACCAAATTCCTGTGAATTCCTAGGAATATCCTAGCAATTCCTAGGAATTCCCAGGCTCATTTCGCAAGGGACCTTTGAAGTAATATGACAGAATTTTTCCCTGACTAAACTGGTGTAGTCATGGTGAAATGACATGCTTCAGGTGGTAGTCTTGGGCAATACAGTATTTTATGAGGTGCAGATGAGACAGCTCTAATGCAACATGAAAGTGTGATGTGAAGGTGTATTTGGTGTATAATAGAATGTTTATAACTTTACCTATAGTAGTGTAGTTGCCAAATAGGTGCAGTGGCACGTTTCTCCTGCATGCCGTTCTAATGATATACAATGAAGTAACTGATGGAACAGGTGTGGAGAATGACACAGGATGAAGTCTTTCATTATGCAATGGTCAACTAGCTCCTCTCGATTTGCACACTTCTCCATAGCTTTGCATAGGGCTACGAGGTTTGTTCCAAAGAGGTTCTGTGAAAATAATGAGAGTTAATAGTTCATTTTTTCAATTGCAGCATGGGAGGGATAGGCATGAGGGCTTTTAACTGTCTGCACTATGTACAGTATGTGAGTCTGTGCATGTGAGTATTGTGATTTTTTTTTTTTTTTTTTGGGGGGGGGGGGGGGGGGAACACCACCTTTGCTGGTAATACAGCATGGACGTCTGATCTGTAAGCATGAGGGCTTTAACACTGTCTGCACTATGTACAGTATGTGAATCTGTGCATGCATGTGATTTTTTTTTTTTTTTTTTTGTGGGGGGGGGGGGGGGGGGGGGAAGCACCACTTTTGCTGTTAATACAGCATGGAATCACCATCTAATTTAGCTTGCACATTTTTCCAGGTGAATGTCTCTAGCATCGTGTCCCCATCAGCACCAAAGACAAGCACTGACCCAAACTGTCGTTCTCTGAGTTTCAAATAAGCTGCATTTTCAGCCTGAAATATTTTATAATAAAGAATAATGGACATCATTCTTTAGATTAAAACATTTGATTTGATTTTCCTTTGCACGAATTCAGTTTTTTGGCGACCGGCCATTTCGTTTTCTATATGTCGATCACGATTACGATTTTCGGTTTATAATATAAACAAGATCTCTTTTTCCAGCGGATTATAATATTATTTCTCAAAACTGCCCCGTTTCTACTCCTATCTAAACATCGTTCCCATCTAAAACCGTACAATTTTCATATGCACGCATTTTACTCGCTCATTTCCAACGATCAACCATCATTATTGCCGATTACGATTACAAATCTATAGTCAATATTCTACGATGTTGTAAAACATATCTTACCTTTATTTCCATTTACCACTAAATCCGGTTTAAAGTCCATTATATTCACTATTTGATTACGTTTCATACAAGCCTTACAAATACATACCACGAGTTGTCTTTAGCTTTCAGTTAGAGTCGATAATTTTGCGCAGAGCCTGGTTCTAAGTTTCTCATCACTTAGCAACGAGACGTAGTGAATTTTGGCGTCAGAAAATTCTGTTTCTTCGTCATTTCCAACCGAGTTTTGCAATCAAAACTACAAAACCTGACACATTTACAAACTACAAAACCTTTTGAATTCTAGCATCCTTTTAAAGTCTGTCCCACAAGGTATTTCACTTATTATTTACTTACAGTTTCTCTAGTTTAGTCATACTAGAAATACGATAATCGCATACACCCCTCACTCTGCCATTGATGGGACTTTTACTTTGGTAACTCCCAACAAGAGTAGCCTTTGTTTTACCGAAATGTTGACTCAATCTTTTCTTCGAACTCAAGTGCTACACGCAAAGGAAGGAGAAAAAGAATGGTGTGTGTTATACTTTTGCGTTGAAAAAAGAATCGATTGCGTGACGAAGTACGTATTTCCCACGGTCGGCACGTCAAATTAATTCATACAGTCTGCCAAGCACGTTCTCGAAATTTAATACTCAAAGTTTGAAGTTGGTCGGCCGTCGTAGTACGGGAAAAAAGGAACACTGATTTTCCAATTTTGAATTCATAGGCAGTACAATTAAATAGGCTTCCTGTGCGATTTGTTTTTACTACTGCATGCACCAGACTCAGGCATGCATATTTAATAGGCTCGAATTGTTTTGCATGTGAACCCACTCAAAACAGCAAGATTTCTCCCAGAATCAAAGCAAAACTTGAACAGTTTACTTCAAATTATACACGGGCTTCAGACCCAGTAATACTTCTAAGGGCTTGTGAACGATTCTCGCTGCAATCACCGCGTGCCAGATTACAGAAAAATAAGACATCTGACTAAATCATTCAAGACTCCAAGTTCCGATTGCTCTGAGCGAATACGGTCACAGCCGAAACTAGCGACAGAAGCGTAGTAAAACAATACTTCGAGGGAAAATGATCAGCATACAGATTTTAATAAATTCTTGAAGTGATCGAGTTACAAGCTATACGGGATAGAATATATTTGTCACGGTGATTGTTCGATTTCCACTGACTAACCTTTGTTGCTTGTCCTTTCTAAATAAGTATCTGAGTTTAACACAAAACGGCGTCTAAAGCTCCCGATTTGCTTTCAAGCAATGTTCCCTTTGCGGAGTTGTCTGTGTTACCCGCTTCTGTTCATGTCGCTTTTGGTCGGCATTCATGCGCTGTTGTCTTTGCGGAGTCTTCTCTTCGGCCCGCTTTTTCTCCTGAAGTTTCCGATTTGCGTTCAAGCGCTGTTCTCTTTGCGGAGTTGTCTGCGTTACCCGCTTCTGTTCATGTCGCTTTCGATCGGCATTCATGCGCTGTTGTTCGCTCGTTTCACGATTTCGCCTTGCTCGTGCCTGTTCCTTTCTCATTTGAAGACGAGCTTCGCGAGACTGTTGTGTTTCAAGTTTTTCAGTTAAGTTTTCCATTTTCGTAAACGCAGCTACGATATATTGTTGCTTCGTTCAAATCTAAATGCTTCGTTCAAATCTAATTTCTCTAGGGCACACGTGATTAATCCGACCTTTGTTATTGGTTAGCGGGGTAACCGCGCCTTAAGTCGTACGCCAGACAGACAGACTGACAGACAACGTTAAATTTCGAGATGGCGACAGGCTTGGAGTCTCCAAGTAGGCGGTATATAATATTACTGCATTAGTGTCGTGAGTATTTCCCTCACTTCGTTCGGGGATAAATTTCATTTACAGTTTTTGTTGTTAAATTTGCTACCATTGTTACGGAGACCACAGGCGGCCCAAGCTGATTGACTGTGTGACGTCACGGTCGGGTTTTATAAGCAAATGTATGGGAGATTTTAGTCGATCGATAACTCGAAAAATATTGCGAGAATAAAGCTTAGACTTGCTAACCTTGTTGTTCTGGTGGTTTTCTTGCTGCTGTAGCGATTTCAGCGTGAAAAATTCAGCGAAACACGCTGAAATCGCTACAGCAGCAAGAAAACCACCAGAACAACAAGGTTAGCAAGTCTAAGCTTTATTCTCGCAATATTTTTCGAGTTATCGATCGACTAAAATCTCCCATACATTTGCTTATAAAACCCGACCGTGACGTCACACAGTCAATCAGCTTGGGCCGCCTGTGCGGAGACCAAAATGTTTCTTTCCTGCATCATTTTTTTCTTTATTTCTCTATTTAAATCACGTATTGAAGTTCTACATTTCTACCTCTTATTTTTCTTAACCCTTTTACGCTCTGTTATGATGCAGCTGGGCGGCCAAGGAACTACAAGACAGACGCAGTGGACCGCGCAATCAATGAAGCGTTCTGTTTGTTATTATTCGCTTCTTTACTGGCTTCTTATCCTTGTGGTTTTCACCCATTCTGCTAAAGGTTGGATCAGTAATGCAGCATTCAAAACATTTTTTCGTGTATTACTCATACTTTTACCAGCTTTTTATCCTTGTAGTCTTCACCCAATCATTCTGCTACAGGTGCATTCAATATTAGTTGTTTGTTATTATTCTCTCCTTTACCGGTTTCTTATCCTTGTGGCCTTCACCCATTCTGCTACACTGTAGTGTCACCGGGTGAGAGATGTGTATTTGGATGTTGTTCTTGAGCAGTTTGTTCGTCATCATGATTAAGCACTGTGCTGTTTGATACCAGGAAGTTGCATGCATTTGTCGTAAACGTATGTCAACTCTGCTTTCTCTCGACATCGCTATTTGTTTCTGCCGCCACGTCAAAGACCATAAAATACCCAAAATTTAGTGTGGCGAAAATGTTGAGAAAACCTTCATGAAAATCTTACTTCCGTTGATTTTACGTATGAGTATAACCGCGCTCTAAAGGTCAATGCCATTCAGCTTTCGTCTTAGCAAACTATCAACTGGCAAAATTAAATCTCGCTGCTGTAAGGTTTGTTTAGGAAATAAAACATACGCCATGTTTACAGAGCCGCCGCGGCGAGGGTTTACACAAACTTTCGAGTTCTTCCAAACTCGCTCGAGTGTTTTGCATCAGGCTATATAAACACGGATTTATATTTCGATTTTTTACAATGACAAAACTCTTATTGATCATGAAACGCGTCAAAACATTGTTAAAAAGTTGCGGATCCACTCGGCGCGTTTCATGATCAATAAGAGGACAGACACAAAAAACTGACGTCAATTTGTTAATTTGCACTTCACAAAGCGATATGATTAAAAATATGATAAAGTCCTACATGACTTGTGTTTCAGCTTCATGTGAAGACAATGCACTTGGTATTGAGAACAAAACAATTCCTGATGGACAGCTCACATCTTCGTCGTCTTTTAACGCCAGTACTCCCGCCAAAAACGCCAGGCTCAACTTTGTAGGGTTGCCATGGTGCGCAGTGGAGAGTAGTACACCGCTGTACTTACAAGTTGATCTGGGATCACTACACGCTGTCTGTGCTGTGGCTACACAGGGGAATTCTAAAGCGGACCAGTGGGTGGAGACGTACCAGTTAAAAACGTCCAAAGATGGGACAACGTGGACAGATTATGAAGAAGGAGGAAAAGTCAGGGTAAATTATATATTTAAAAAATGAGTTGTTTTTTCTTTCTTGAAACGTTTAAATACTGGTGGTAGTTTGATGCTGCTTACTGCTCGAAACATAAAAGCAGGAAAAGCAACGATGGACTTGACACACAGAAGTCGGGAAGGAGATAATGGAAACCATTAGGAAGAGATTTTCAATTGTATAGATTATATAATAAACATTCTAATTTTTATTTTTTGATGACTGAAGTAACACTAATGTATGCTAAATGTCCAAGTCCCCCGTTCCGTCGCAATTGTTTCGCCAGACTTTTGGCTCGCGCTTTAATGTCTAAATAATTATCTCTTACCTGTAGCAGAATGGGTGAAGACCACGAGGACAACTGACCAGAAAATCAGCGAGTAATAACAAACAGAACGCTTCATCACGGACGTCCACTGCTCGCATCACAAAAGGAAGTGAAAGTTCATAAACAAGCTTCAGTTCAGTTTTAGTCATGTGAGACTGGTTTAAGTTTGTGGGTATTGCTGATTAACGCCTTAAGGGAGAAAGACGATTTTCTAGTTCTGCCGGGCTCAAAGCTAAAATCTGTCGGCGCCCCCTCGCAAATTTCGTGTTATTGTCTCCGATTCTAGATGCATCTCAGAATTCCTGAGTTTCAAATTTATAATTCTCCCAGAGAGGAGGAGGAGGGAAAGGGAGAGAGGGAGAGAGATAATTGTTATAGGCCTTAATATGCGTGTTGTCTCCGAAACCGAGGCCAACTGCGCAACCTTTCTTTTCTTAAAAACGCCTGTACGTTTCGTTCAAACGCCTTTCTCTCAGATGAAAGCTGATCAAACCATTAATTCTTACAACAGCACTCATAAATGTTGTCTTGAGTGGTTGGGAAAATTTGTATTTATAAGTTAACTTTGAATTGAAATGATTAAGTGGTGTCTGTAAAAGCTACGGATACAGTAACGTTCGAATATCAAAAAACGTGGAAAATATACAGCCGCATTGCGTGTTGCTAAGAGAAAACAAAAAAACATTTACACACCACACCAACTGCAGGCCAACTACACACCAACTACACACCAATTACATACCATCTACACACCAAATACACACCAAAAACACACCAACTATATACCAACTACACACCAATTACATACTGTCTACACACTAAATACACACCAACTACACGCCAACCGCTGCTCTCTGATTTTTTGACGTCATTGTTGTGTTATACAAATTTGTGCAGCGATGGAGTGGGACGCAGTGGGACCTTCTGCGCCATTTACTCGGCTGTTGAGCGACTCAAACTTGATCAAGTGGTGGACGTATTCCAGTCAATCAAACTACTGCGGGTCAAGAGGCCTGGGGCGGTGGAGACTTTGGTACATTTATAAGAGGAAGTGTGAGGTAGATACGCGTTGCCATGGAAATGGACACGCACGTAGTCACCATATCTATTGAAGAAGTAGTAAGCACTTACAAATAGAGTAAATAGCCAGTACAAGAAATAGCTATCGATGAATGGTAATATAATAAGAGGCGAAAAGGTAGCCTTTTTCGTAAGCTAGAAAAACGTAATACTTAACGGAATGGACTACATTTCATAAATGCTCAATGAATCGTGTTCTTATTCCCGTTGGGTAAAATGTACTATTTCTTCATTTTCAGGATCAGTATGTCTTCTGTTATGAAGCCATCCAGCAGTACCTGGATTCTTTCAGTGACTACGCCAATTTCTCTGAAGTTTAGGGTACACACACACACAACTTTTATACACGGTAAAAAATTCAGCTTGTAGCTGGTGGGGCCGTGTTGGTGGAAGACCTGTAGAAAACAGACAAGTTCGGAAGGGAAAAACCGTTGGAGTTGCCTCCTCGGACGAAAACCCTTCCTACTACTGCCGGCCGTGGGGTTCGAACCCACGACCTCCTGGTTCAGAGCTTCATTACGGATTCTGGTCCACCACCCCAGACCGCTCGGCCACTGGATCAGTCTATATCTGCTGATTAGCTATTTTGAATTAGTGCTATATTATTACAATGTCACAAGAAAGAGCACTTCCAAATTAGTAAGAATTCCACATTTCAGCACGAAACTGACGCACCATGTCCCATTCCATACTAAAGTTTATTTTTCTGATTTTTGAAAGACAATCATTCAATTCCTGATAGGCCAATCGTGCTGAAATCTGGAATACTTACTAATGTGCTTGTGCGCTTGTTTGGGTGACTTTAGATAAATTTTGCACACTGAAATGGCTAATATATTTTAGAAAAGTCGAGGACAATTTATAACCTTTGCATTTCCGTTTGTTTACTCTGCATTGTAGTTACTACTCAATAATTTACATTTCTCGTATAAAATACGAGGATATAGGCCACACAGTATTGTGAACTTGGCAGGCTAAATTTATTAACACCGTATCACCCGAACTATCTTCTTGAATTCCTGAAAGAGTTCAGGAGAGAAGAGATGAATGAGCCGTTTCATATACCACGTGACCGCTTACTGCGTTATAGCTAGTCATGCCTGTTGTCTTTACTTCAAAGCGTAGCCTACTGCGAAAACCTTTCGTATGAGACGTTTGTAAAATACAATAGAACCCCGCTATCTCGAGCTCTCAAGGGAAGCGATAAATAGTTCTAGATAGCCTGTCGATATCTTTTCATATCACTGTGGAGATAGCTGATTACCAATGGTTGCATGGAAAAACAAATTTCACAATAAATTAGGGGCCGTTTACATAATATATTCACCCACATTTTTTGCAAACTGCTGTATTTATACATGATTTTAGATATATGTTTGAATTTATGTTAGCTGATGGTTAGCTATTTTTACATATATTTTCTGATATTAAAATTATTATAACTTTTGCTAATGTATGCAATGAATATGCAAATTTATGGGGGTGGAGCCCGGGGGCACTGTTCTTGCTGCTGAAATTTTTGAAATACACTTTTCACTGAAATTACATTGTTTTCTTGCCTTTTCAGGATACGGGGCAACTCACATGGCTAATTCCTCGTACAAACTGCGATATTCGATACTGAAGCTCAAAGTGAATGCGGTTAGTAGTTCATCCAATGAAAATACTGCCAGACTGGACAACAGGCGAGTAGAATCATTCAGTCTTTTTGATGACGTCTAGACTGAGTACTAAATGACTTGGCATATTGAATCAGCGGACCGCCTAGTTGGTACATACCAGTCGCACACGTCTCAGGCCTTACATACCTCTAGAAAAAGAAGGGTTCCCTTTTACGATACCTTGCACAGATAGATCCAAACTGACACCGAACTCGGCAACAACGCGATAACTGCAAAGGCTCCGACCGAGACACGAGAGTTGGCTATCAGTGCGATAAAATGCCAATACGGTGTTCGTCCAACTTTTCTTGCTGACAATGATAGCAAAAAAATATCATTTTTCTTACAGTCAACTCTCTCTGAGCGGACACCTCTCTAAAGCGGCTGGGTGATTAACGCCTTGAGGGAGAAAAACAGTTTTATAGTTCTGCCAGGCACAAAGCGAAAATCTATCGCCCCCTCGCAAATTTCCTGTTGTTGTCTCTGATTCTAGATAAATCTCAGAATTCCTGCCGGAGTTTCAAATTTATAGTTCTCCCGGAGAGAGTTTTATCATGTCATTTCCAAGATGCGTGTTGTCTCTGCTCCAACCGAGGCCTGGTGCGCAACCTTTCTTTCTTAAAAACGACTTACAGGTATCTCGAAAAGCCACACACATACTTTTGAGGGCAAATTTCTAAACTTTATAACCCTTCTCAGATGTTGCCTCTGATATGCTACGACTCGAACTGTTAGCTTTTAACAGACATAAAGTATTAAAAACAAAAGTAAACTGATACTTATGAGAGTGCGTATAAATTAGATTTAATTAACTGAGTGAATTTTGGAAAAGCTCGTAAATTTGCTAATACAGTCAACTCTCTCTAAGACGGACACCTTCGGGACTAGATTTTGTGTCCACCTTAGAGAGGTGTCCGCTTTAGAGAGGTGTCCGCTCAGAGAGAGTTGACTGTAGTCCTCCTTATTATGCAAAAATATTTGTATATATATCAGCCTTCTCTAATAACCGTGATGTATAATGAGGAAGTAGAAATTGATTGAACTTTCACTTCCTGTGGCGCAGCTGGGTGGCCTGGAAACTACTGTTGAACTGCATGCGTATTTGATCCGCAGCACGCAGGCAGGCAAGCGAGCAGTGGACCGTGATACCGTGATGAAGCCTTCTGTTTGTTATTACTCGCTCCTTTACTGGCTTCTTATCCTTGTGGTCTTCACCCATTCTGCTACAGGTGAGAAATATGTATTCAAAATATTGATCTTAGGCAGTTGTATTGTTCCGGATTTTATGTGGTTTGGCTGCCAGCACAGATATAATAATCTCAACCCGGAAATGCAGAAATCATGGTCCCGTTTTTGTAGTTTCGTTTCGAAAGAAAAGCCTGGCGACCGTAAATTAAAGATGCTTTGCTGCCTAGAAGCAGTAATTGTATATACATGTGTTAAGAAACCGTATTTATCTTAAAACGATGACGCGGGACAAATTCCTTTATATCTATGACAGTCTACGGTATAGTTCAGTTGTTGCGCCAATGTTGATTATGAAAGATCCTGTTAATAGTCGCACTGCCAAGATTTTGTGAAGACCTTCGCGAATATCTTAATACTGTATCTTAATCTTTTCAAATTTCTCGCTTCACGGACTGAAGGACTAAATTTGTTATGACAGATTAAGGTTCCTTATATTACATGCATGAATAATTTCATGCATGGGGCATTTCAATGTGTGCAAGCTGTTTATGAAGAATTTTAGCACACAGGTATTTACTGCTAAAATGAAACAGGTACTGTGCAAAAGTAATGGCATCGAAAAAGAGCGAAAAACAGCGAAAAATGGCGAAAAACAGCGAAATTTCGCAAGAAGCGAAAATTGGACAAAATTTCGAAGCGCCTATTGTTTGCAGAGCGAAATTGCGTTAAGAAGAACGAAATTTCGCTCTTGTCGAAATATCGCACGGAATTTCGAGCGAAATTTCGTTGAGGACATCGATGCTTTCTCAATGAACTTGAAACAAACACTTGTTTGAGGGCTTAAATCCAAGGTTTTGTTGAAACGATAAACGGAAGGCTTCGATCCATTCGAAGTGTAAACGCCTTTATAACAATAGGCGGTTTTAAAAAAACTTCAATTCAATTCAATTCAATTCGTTATAGTGAAGCATTAAAAACGTTTAATTAGTGTGTAAACGGAAGGCTTCGATCCATTCGAAGTGTAAACGCCTTTATAACAATAGGCGGTTTTAAAAAAACTTCAATTCAATTCAATTCGTTACAGTGAAGCGTTGAAAACGTTTAATTAGTGGTTTGGATCCCGATTTGAAATCATAGTATGCGGTTCGATCCGTCAATGACTCTGGCTAAAAGGGCAGTCTTCTATCCGCTAGCGGATTCTATCTGGGGGGATAAAATCCGACCTTCTGTGATCAGTCTTCGAAATTTCGATTTAATGACCTTGCGAAGCCTTTGTCGAATTCGAGCGGGTCCGAAAAAATTTCGTTTGGATTTGCGAAATTTCGCGAGAACAAAGAACGAAATTCGTCGAATTTCGCTGCCATTACTTTTGCACAGTACTGTACATAAATAAAATCAATGAATAAGGGCACGGTCGCACTGGGAAGTTTGGTCGATAATAACTCAGTATCGAGAGCAATGCGACGGCTTTTTATGTACCGATCAATTCGAAACTCGCACATCCCCACCCCCGGGCAACCCCCCGGGTATTTGGACTATTTGATTTTCCGATGGTCAAATTCCCCACCCTCGGGCCAAAATGACTGTTCAAATGCCCCGGTTTAAGGCTGAATTTAGTGGTCAAATGCCCCACCCCTGGTACAAAAAAAAAGCTGAAAAACAGATACATGACTTGTTTTTGTGAAAGTCGCGCGCGTACGAGCTCGATAAATAATGGTAATAGGACTGAGTGGAGTCCGATTCGGTCTGTAATCATACGAGTGATTACGAAATCGGACGACCGCGCTTCGCGGGAGTCCGATTTCGTAATCACGAGTATGATTACAGACCGACATCGGACGACACGAAGTCCTCTTACCAATTAATCATAAATATTACAATTTCTGAGAATGAAGTGATCATATAGCTTCAGCGTCTTCTGCTGTACTATACATAAAAACAAAGCATCAAGAAGTACTTTATCGCAAATCTATTTTAACACGCGCGTACACACGGCTCGGCGTTTGTAAAACACGTTAACCGCTTGTTCGTAGTCATCTAGCTCTCAGTTTTATCAACTTAAAATACTTGAGAGAAACAAGAAGCTAATTTACCCAATGATTTGAGTTGAATGCGGAATTTGGAAGTAAACTCAAAAATGTATAAGTTCTGTACACTCAGTAAAAATCAGTAAACCCAACGAACTCAAATTGAAAGACAGTTTCTTTCGACTTTTCAGGTTTACATTTATGAACTTAACAGGTCCTTTGAAACTTAGAATACTAGTTTATTTTTTCACAGAAGTTTACAAGGCATTCAAAGGAAATATTCAAGACTGGAAAAATCTGTATCTTAGCGGGTCGGCACAATCCAAACTTACCGATTTCTTGACGGCTTAATTCTCGAGGAATATTTGTCCATCACAGTCCATCACAACAAAGTTAAAAGTCTTCCATGAATTTGAAATGAATTAACGACGTTCATTGACATTGAGCCGTAAGTTGCAGAGTGGCTATAGCACAGCTTGCTGGCGACGTCGTGCACTAAACAAACGCGTCCGATCGGCGAAAATTTCCTGTCTTCTTTCGTTCCATAGTGACTGTTCACGTTCTTCGCCTGACCACAAACTGTTCCTTACATTTTAAGTTGTCCAACAATTAACAAAATTCGCCTTTCGAGATGCCACAAACTCACACCGGCAATCGCTTTTTCCACTGAAAAGCAGTGTAATGCTGATTGGTGCATTTAAATTTCGCTCTTGCTTATGATTGGTTAAGCCAACTGTCCGATTACAGAACAAAGAAGTATCCGATTACAGAACAATAGGTGTCCAATTAATGATTAATCGGTGGTGTTATGAGCCAATCACATGCGAGGAAATTGTAATGTTTATGATTACGGTGAGTACGTTGGCTAAAATTGTTTCTCTAAGCGAATTACACTGTATCTGAGGAAGTACAAAGGAGTGATTTGCAAGACTGAAGCAGATTTATAAACTATTTATATACTGGGCAAAGGGAAAAAAGTCAAAGGGAATTGACACAGAATTGTTGACAAGAAATGCCACGAGTCGTGTTCCGACGTGCCGAGGGTATTAAAGTCGTTGACATTTTTCTTTAAACCGTATGGCTAACAAAATGCATTTATTTTACATCCAATGATAAGGTTTCAAACCATACCTTGAGCGACGCAACGTTTTATTGCGAGTTGTTTAAATCGTAACGGCTCAACATCGGAGATTGATACTCGATAAATGAACGTTGTACTTGGAACATTCACTGATATGCCTCTCAATTTAGACAAAATAAACAGTTAGCACACACCGTACGCACAGCTAAAACACTTTCGCGTAAAGCGGGGTGAAATTGAGGGAACGAGTTCAAATTCTCCACCCCTCCTTGGTTGTGGTCAAATGCCCCACCCCGGACGAGAGCGGTTGGTCAAATTCCCCCCTCTCCGGGCAAGGGAGGCGGTCAAATGCCCGGGGGGGGGGGGGGGGGGATGTGCGAGTTTCAAATTGATCGGTACATTAATGTATCGTAGCAACTTACTGACATATTTTTAGTGACAAGCGCAGTTTGGACTTCAAATGATGCAAATGTCGATATTAATGTCGTTAAAGTTACGAGTGCGACCGGAGCCTAAGCGGTAACGACTCATGACCATGCACACTGACCTATTAACTGAAAACCATAAAAATGTTTTAGAGAAAAAAATCTGCTTTCATTCTGCATTTCATTCATTTTATGAGAATTTCACGGGAGTCTTCTGAGAACAGCTGTATACTGTAGATTGCTCAACAGAAAACAAATAAATTGCAGTTATTATCTATCAAGTTTCAATTACGCCCAATCTGCTTCTAGCAATAATTTGACATATTATAACTAATGTAGTCGTTATGCGTAATGTTATATTGCTGCCTCACCCAAATGGTCAGACACATGACAAATCCTTTACAGGCTGAATAGTTAATGCCATTAATGCCTGGCAAGCAAGCTCTCCCATCCCACAAGAGCGCACACCCATAAAATGGACGGGAGAGCCTTGCAGAGGAAGGTATTTAATGAATAGTATTCACGGACGAGTGCTTTAAAAGCAATTATTTTGTTTTTGGAGTCAATTTTACTTTTCATCCAGTCACGGTGTAATTCTTGAGGATTTCCAGTGTTGTTTCAAATTCTTGTTCGACAGATACAGATTAATTTAATTGCAAATATTCTGGGCTCAGCTGTCTCAGTGTATGTATGTAAACATGTCCAGACTATCTAAATATAATAATAGTATACACACACAAAGGAACATCAATATGCTGCATTTTGATATGACGGCTACACCCAAGTGTTGGGGGTTTGGCATGATCTTCAGCTTTGAGTGCATCATTAAAATCAGAATTGAAACTTACCAGGTGTGTATCTGCATCCTCTTCAGAGGTCTGTGTATACAATTTCAGCCAGTTGAAGCGATTTTCAGCTGTGGTCCATTGTCAATAGCATGCTAGACAGAAAACGTATAGGCAGAGCTCCAAAATAGCTTGCTAGACAGCTATTTTTGACATGAAAATAATGACCATGTCTGCCATTCAATTGCCTCTGGGCTGTTGGAGAAGACCTGCCATACCATTTTTACTAGACAGTTATGATGCCTGCCTCTTCAGTGATCTTGCATTAGACCATAATATTCCCTTCAAAAGATGAAAATCAGGCATGATCAGTAAAAGTATAATTCTAAAGTTCAACCATTTTTCCTCACAAAACCTTAGATGAGAATTTCAAATTTCAACCCCTGCATGTGATACTTAGACTCATGGAGAAAGTGAAGTCTTGCAAGGTTTCCTTTTTTGTTTTTTCCTTGCTTGTAGAGAATAAAGAAGTGTCATTATATAAACATTTGCACTCAAACTCTTATAATATTAGACTTGCCCAAATACCCCATCACTAAAATTTGGGTTCATTTGTGAATATAGCTATATGCAAACACTATAGGGCAGGGGCGGATCCAGCATTTTTAGTGGGGAGTTTCCAAAATTGAGCGCCGAAGGCGCGAGTATGCTAGGGGGGTCCGGGGGCATGCTCCCCCGGGGAAATTTTAAAATCTAGGAGGCCAGAAACGCCATTTCCTGCAATTTTTGACGAAGGGGCGAGAAACAAAATTGAATGAAGGCGATTTCGTAAATGCTGCGGTCAGGTATCCCGCATGTTTGATCTTCCGAGACCACATGCTGGATAACCGAGCGCAATCTGTTTGCTAAACTTTTTGTGGCTATCTAGTCCACATTCAGCAAAGAGATTGGCCGCCAATTTTTCAGCAATTCCGAATTGTCCTTCTTAAACAAAAGTCGGAGATCCGCTCGGCGCTGTGTTGCAGAGAGCTCGCCTTTGTCATAGCTATAATTCAGCGTGTTGACAAGGTCAGGCCCTAGGTGACCCCAGAATCTTAAATAAAACTCAACAGGCAAACCATCCGGACCGAGAGATTTGCAAGACTCCATTGAGTTGAGAGCGTCATAACAGTCAGAAAATCATAGTCTTGAACAGCGGCGATAGGATCTTGCGATTCTTGTAAATTTGCTAGTGCTCCATCAAGTTGTCAAGCTGCTGACGGACTGGGACAGCCCGGCGTTTCATAACTTTCACGAAGTTATCCATGGCAAGGACTGCGTAATTGTGGTTCTCGTATTAATGACAGTGTTTCTTGAATCGGCCGGTGGCACTTGTCCAAAACGTTAGCGGTGATTTCACCATCTTGCCCACATTGTTCGCATTTCGACCAAATAGAACACAATGTAAACAAAATGCGCCATCCAGGTACTTAGAATAAGCCAGCCAAGGATACTGTTGCAGCCAGACTAGTTGGAACTTACGAGATTTTCCGCCACTCTCGATCGACGAAGGGAATTTAAAGAGAGGATCACCGCGTGGGCTCCAAACGCTCTCGATGTACTCTAACTTCTGGGGATCGGAAAAAGAACTAACACCGCTAAATACCACACCAGTATCAAAGCGAGAACAATCCTCCTTTCGAAAAATAGGTTCTCCACGCGGCCTGTTGTCTTGATTCAATGCCATGTTCGATAAACCGCACTGTATAATACTGTTCACGAGTTCAAAATCACTCAAACGGAACAGAGGACCTCACTGGGGTAGCCTGCCCTTTTTATACTTTGTCAGGTAGTTTCCAAGGTAGTTTCCGGCCAATGAGAGGCAAGCTTGGGGTGTTTCCGGTCAATGAGAGGCGAGTTTGGGGTGTTTCCGAATATCGCTTCAGTGGTTTCCTCCCATGGGTCCCCTCCCCGCAGTTCTCCATGCATAGAAACCGAAGAGAAGCGCATTTTTGCCCTCCAATGACACGAATAAACGCGGAGCGCGGGACGCAAGGTACTGGAAATGGCGTGAATTGGATTCCGGTACTCAGTGGAAACAAGAAAAGACTCAGTCATTTGTCAATTTATTTTTTATTTTTATTTTTTCCCCAAAATTCAGGTAGTTTCTGGAAATTAAGGAAACTACCCTGGATCCGCCCGTGAAGGGGCTTTGTCTTTGCTGTCTATAGACACTTTTAAACTGCATACATACCACAGGTAACAATATTTAACCATGTGTAGGGCTCCATAGATATCAAATAAGAGCACTGATAGACTATACACTGTAATTTTTGCTGAATTACTATACTGTCTATTAAGTAATTTGCTCCGGCAATAAGTAGAAAACAGCAATAGGGTGCAGCAATGAGTATACTGACTTGTAATCCCTAACATAACATAATGCACAATTTTGGTTGGGATTGTATATTTTCTTATCGGAGAGAATTGTTCACAGTTAGAGTTGACAACAAAAAGCTGGAAGTTTGTCCACTTTTTCTTCAAAAAGGTTGATTTGAGTTTAACCAATTTTCTGTGGTGATACCAGTAACCCCGATTGAATTGTCCAAGCCCAGAAAATATTGACAAAAGTAAAATAAGACAGTATGTGAAACATATTTTGAGCTAGCTGTACACACTTTAGCTGGGAGGTTAGTGTAATGCTCCTTAGAATATTGCAAGTGTACAGTAGTATATTAATTGCTAGCAAAACCATCTTGGTAAAATCTTGGCAAGAACTTATCAAGACTTCAACAAGATGCCCTGACAAGATCATGTAAGATCTTAACAAGATCGTAGCAAGACCTTCTGTGAGAGAAGCAAGGATTTTCTGGAACCAGATCTTGACAAGATTTTACCAAGATAAGATCTTGGCAATGTTTGACAAAATCTTAAAAGATCTTGGGGGATCTTACAAGGTCTTGCCAATATGTTGGACAATGGGCAATGTTGAATAAAAGAAGGACTTGAAAGAACATGAGAGAAAAGTACCACTATACTGTACATTTAGTATGTTGACAAATGCTTTTTACAATTATTTTATTAAAGAGCCTGTCTCAACCATGATCCTTCGCGCGCGTATATTATTGTTTACATTTTGCGTGTAACGTCAACACTCTTTGTTCAGCTTCATTGCACTGAAAGCGGACGATTTTCCTGAAGAAAGTAATGGCAATCGTCGTTTTATCTGTGGTCAATCGTCGAGTCTGAAGCATTGCACAGCGAAGACACTGTATTTCCTGCAACTAACTGCGCGCGTCTAATATTGTTATCAAAAGTTGTGGTCTAGACATTTTCACACGCGCGATTATGAATATTTGATTAGCGCATTTCAAATGGCAATTTTATGTCTAAACACGTGAAAACAGTTTATCATTTTCACTGCTAAATTTCTCCACTCATTGTCTCGGTGCGATTAAGTTATGGGAGAATGAGATTGGACCGAGGCCATGAGCGGAGCGCAAAGCGACGGACAGATGGTAGATAACGTAGTCGCCGAAGGGGAGGTGGGTGGGTCGGAAAAGGCTTTTACGCGTCCTTGTAGAAGGTCTTGTAGAAAAGCCCCGAAATTGAATAATTTGGATCTTAAATACATGTTTAAGAGGCGTGGCCATGCGGGGTATTCTAAACACACATTCCCTAGGGGGATAAAGCTAATAAATCGCACCCGCCGGTATTTCGTGTAGTCTTTTAGCAATGAAAATAGTTTATCATATTCACTACTAAATTTCTCCACTCATTGTCTCGGTGCGATTAAAGTGCCTATAAACCTTCAGACGTTACGTTTTTATATGAAAGTAGGAAGTGATCTAAGCAACTTATACTCAAAGAAACTCCGTTCCGAAGCGTTCTTATACTTTTTTCACGCGGTTAAATTCAGAATTCCGAAATCTTGACCGAGCGACACGGGAGACTGGGTCTGTGACGTCAGAGAAGGGACTGGCATCGCTTTGGCGTCTCTTTGCCTTAGTTGTTTTTTTCCCTTGGTTACGTTTTTCTCGACAACACATCTATGAGGCATAATTCTCACCTCGCCAGCTGCAAAATCTGTGTGAAAGTTTTGTTTGACAAGAAACGAGTCCCTCCTCTGACGTCATAACCCAGGCTCTCGATCGAAAAACTTTGCGCGGTCAGATTCAAAATGGCGGTCAAAATCGCATGTTTGCCGGGCGGAAAAATATATAAAAACGCTTCGGAGCGGAGTTCCTTTGGCCATAAGTTGTTTAGATTACTTCCTACTTTCATATAAAAACGTAACGTCTGAAGGTTTATAGGCACTTTAAGTTATGGGAGAATGAGATTGGACCTCCGCCTTAATCGCTGAATTGCTACCGCTACCTAGGTGATTTAAAGCAGATACAACCCAGGAGGGAAGCCAGACGGGGTGGAAGAAAAGATATCCTCCCGAAACTCAGAAACGAATCTCAGAGCGAATTTAAATATGTTTAATTAACATCAAGGGAAAGCTTGAACCAAGTTTCCGAGCTCATTATTGGCACGAAACTGTCTACCAGCAATAGACGCTTCCGACGCTGACTCCTTTGAATGTGCGGCGGTACTTCCAGCCAGATTCCAGGCATCATCACTCAGTGTGGCATCCAAATCTGATAAGACACGCGACGGGGCGTCAGCGGGTTGTCTTTCGACGGCACGTAGCGAAGTGACAAACCCAGATTCCTCTCAGTACAGAACTGGAATAAGGATTTTAACGTGGCCGAGATGACGAGCGATTTGGACACCTGCTTTTCCCAACTTGCTACCAGTACTTTACTATCCACGAAAACATCGATCCTGGCGTTGTGGAAGTCGTTTGCAAGGTTTTGAAGGGTATACAGGAGAGCTAAAGTCCCTTTGGCGGTGATGGGGAGTCCACATTCATGAACGTCCCAATAGCCTCGTGTTTCCACCGTCGTTTTGCCTTCCTGTAATATCTGACCGCTCCAACCGGAATTAGATGCATCAGAAAATGACTGGGCTTGGTGGTGGAATTCCGACCTCCAAGGTAAGCAGTCTTCCCCGGTATCTAGGAAGCGCCAGTGCGCGATCTCTTGTCGGAGTGGCTCTGATAGCCGGATTTTGGCGTTGGACTTGGGTGCCTTGCTTGCATTGGAAATGGCTTGGTAAACCAAGTTGGTATAAAGCTTGGCTGCCGGTACTAGCAAGGCGAACGAGGTGGTCTTGCCGGAGAATTTCTGTAGGTTTTTTAACGATACTGATTTGTTTTCCAGGATAGCTTCCCTCGATGCTGCAAATTTGACGCGCTTGTCTTGTGGAAGGATAAATGCTTGTCGCTGAGAATCACAAATGTATCCCAAGAAGCGGATGGATGTGGCCGGTTGTAGAGAGCTCTTTTTGAGACCTATGAAATATCCCAGCGATATAAGCGTGGAGCATGCGATGAAGGCGGCCATTTCTGCAAGCTGATAATGTGTGCATACCCCGATGGGAGAGCCGTGAGGCAGTCGTAATTGACCAGTATGACGATCGTCAATGTACTGTGAGCAGGGCACGCCTAAGGATCGTATAAAATTTGTAGCAGCTAAACCAATGCTATGGTACACAAAGGCGCTGGCTTTCCATCCGAACGGGAGAGTAGCGTAAGTGAAGTACCATCCCTGCCACTCCAGACCAAAGAGCGTAGAGCTAGATGGGTGGAGGCGCACGTGGTCATAACCACTTTTATCATCGAAAGTGGTTTGAAAATGGTCGCTGTTCACATACCGGATGAGATCAGTGAGGTAGTAAACGTGAATGGACAGTATTTAGTCCAGCAGTTAAGAAAACGTACATCGTGGCACATGCGTGGCATTGACGGTTCCACGGTGATTGGCATGACCAAATGAGGTGGCTGACAGGACCCGACTTTTCCCACTATATTTAGCGACCCGTTAACGATCCTCTCCATGATTGTCTTAGATATGAAATCATGAAACGCATCACACGAACGTGAATTGGGAAAGATGCCCGCTGGCGGGATGTCGCTGCTGTATTTTTTGCCTTGGAAGGTTCCATCAAAAGGGGGGAAGAACTCGGATATATCTATTCCCCGGGATATATAGGGTAGGATCTCGTCCCTCTTGGGGTAGTATGCCAGTATTGAAACCCATTGTGGGAGATTATTGGTGAGGTTACCCGCTGTAAAGGGATCCGGATCCCGGAACCTGAGCATACGTGGGGAAGCGAAAACCTTGCCGTTTGATACTAAATAGACGGACGGGAGTGGTCCAGTCCAGTTGGTAGGGTTGCCCTCCCAGTCACACCACTTAACCTCGTGGTTTTGGTGTTCTTAGGGTGCAGAACTTTGAAAACACCCTGGCGGTGAACTGAAGAGAAAAGAAAAGGGGGCGAAAATACCCATAACGACCTTAAAGAAAAATAAAGGGAAGGCCCCCACCAACCAAACCGGACCAGGAACCCGCCCGAGGGCAAGTTATAGGGTGGAAGCTGAGTTTACCCTTCTGGTCACGATTATGGAAGTGGGGAAGAACTACCCAATAAGGAACAAATGCGTGTTTTACACCTTTTATTGCAAACAATATGAAATATGGCTTGTTTTGTATAAAGGGATGTAAGGAAAAAATTCACTTTGGTTGCCAATTTTGTTGACACATGCGTACTTGAACACATGACTAAGCCGCTTTTGGTAATGCCAAACTTTGCCGACACACGGCTACTCTACCAAAATATGGCTACTACGCCGTACACGGCTACTTTATATACACGAGACCGATTCACTTTGGTTGGCAATTTTGCCGACATACGGCCACTTATACACGTGACCAAGTTACTTTTTGTAATGCCAAACTTTGCCGACACACGGCTACTCTGCCAACATATGGCTACTCTGCCGACACACGGCTACTTCATATACACGTGACTGCTTGACTTTGGTTGGCGATTTTGCCGACACACGGCCACTTATACACGTGACCAAGTCACTTTTGTAATGCCAAACTTTGCCGACACACGGCTACTCTGCCAACATATGGCTACTCTGCCGACACACGGCTACTTCATATACACGTGACTGCTTCACTTTTGGTTGCCAATTTTGCCGACACACGGCCACTTATACACGTGATAAAGTCACTTTTGTAATGCCAAACTTTGCAGACACACGGCTACTCTGCCAACATATGGCTACTCTGCCGACACACGGCTACTTCATATACACGTGATTGCTTGACTTTTGGTTGCCTTTTTTGCCGACACACGGCCACTAATACACGTGACCAAGTCACTTTTGGCAATGCCAAACTTTGCCGACACACGGCTACTCTGCCAACATATGGCTACTCTGCCGACACACGGCTACTTCATATACACGTGACTGCTTGACTTTTGGTTGCCAATTTTGCCGACACACGGCCACTAATACACGTGACCAAGTCACTTTTGGTAATGCCAAACTTTGCCGACACACGGCTACTCTGCCAACATATGGCTACTCTGCCGACACACGGCTACTTTATATACACGTGACTGCTTGACTTTTGGTTGCCAATTTTGCCGACACACGGCCACTAATACACGTGACCAAGTCACTTTTGGTAATGCCAAACTTTGCCGACACACGGCTACTCTGCCAACATATGGCTACTCTGCCGACACACGGCTACTTCATATACACGTGACTACTTGACTTTTGGTTGCCAATTTTGCCAACACACGGCCACCAAAACACGTGACCAAGTCACTTTTGGTAATGCCAACATTGCCGACACACGGCTACTCTGCCAACATATGGCTACTCTGCCGACACACGGCTACTTCATATACACGTGATTGCTTGACTTTTGGTTGCCAATTTTGCCAACACACGGCCACCAAAACACGTGACCAAGTCACTTTTGTAATGCCAAACTTTGCCGACACACGGCTACTCTGCCAACATATGGCTACTATGCCGACACACGGCTACTTATATGCGAGTACTAGGTAAACTTGAGGCTATGACACTAAATAACTGAAAATGTGTACCATGAAAAGTGTGAACCATGGCCCTACTTACAAGTAAAGTGACCCGAGGTGGGAACCCGCAAACTAAACTATTGGAACAAATAACAAACCCGGCCAGATAACCCGCGAAAAAACCGGGAAAAATAAATAACCCAAATGACCCGCGAACAAACTAGGGGAACAAGATAACAACCCGCATAAAAACCCGTGATTTAACCAAAATAACAAATAACTAAATACGGTTAGCGGACGAACCACGAGGAGAAATAACTACACATATGACCAGCGAACAAATCATGAGGACGAAACAAACTACACAGATAAATATATAGCCCGCGAACAAAAACCTGAGCACCGAACAAACTGCACCCATGACCTGCGGACAAAACCATGCGGACGAACAAACTACGCCCATGACTTGCGAACAAAACCATGAGGACGAACAAACTACACCCATGATCTGCGAACAAAAACCATGAGGACGAACAAACTACACACATGACCTGAGAACAAAACCATGCGGACGAACAAACTACACCCATGACCCACGAACCAAAACCATGCGGACGAACAAACTACATCCCTGACCTGGGAACAAAACGATGAGGACGAACAAACTACACCCATGACCCGCGAACAAAAAACCATGCGAATGAACAAACTACATCCCTGACCTGATTACACTGCTTGTTGTTGAGCAAGAGGTGGAACTGCTTGTTCGACTTGTTGTTGTGCGGGAACCGGTGGGACTATTTGTTGGACTTGTTGTTGAGCTGGGGGTTGAACACCAACGGGTTGAACGGCTTGTAAAGCTACAAGATCTTGTGAATTGGGGTTTTGTGGAGCTGCCATTATAGCTTCGGCGACGTCCAGGAGAAACAAAAATATCGGAAAAGGCTTTGACGCGTCCTTGTAGAAGGTCTTGTAGAAAAGCCCCGAAATTGAATAATTTGGATCTTAAATACATGTTTAAGAGGCGTGGCCATGCGGGGTATTCTAAACACACATTCCCTAGGGGGATAAAGCTAATAAATCGCACCCGCCGGTATTTCGTGTAGTCTTTTAGCAATGAAAATAGCTTTCAAAATGACATTTAAAACCTCGGTTAATTTGAAAGATAAATCTTGAACCACTGGACCTGAATTTCAGGTAATTTTTCTGTGTTGACTTTGACTGAGCTGAGCCGAAAAGATGTGCCCTTGATTCTGAATGTCTAATTTAACGCATTCCCAACCGAAATTCTATATGAAAGATCGGACGACAAAAACTACTTAAAACTACGGAAATCACATCAATAACCTCGGTTGATTTGCAAGATGAATTTCCATTTCTGAACCTTACTGGAGGCTCATCCGAAAGATTTTCCTGTGTATCTCTGTCAGTCTTGTGTCCTGTCGGTAAATGACATAATTTTTCCGTTGAGGCGGTCCTTCTGGCAGACGTATTTCGAGGTTCATCACAAACAGCGGAAACAACCACGGAAATAATGAAAATAACTAGAAGCACTTATATTTCCACACGCTGAGTCAAGAAACTAGAAACAAGTCCACTCTGACCTTTGAAGATATATATTGTATTAAGCATGCAGTCGACAGCAGCAGCTGGTCGCTAGCTTCAACATCCGAGATGGCGCTTAATTGATGGAATAAGAGTCCAGCGAACTTCCTGTGAGTTTGTTCTTTCCATCCAGTGGCTTCCTTCCTCCCCTTTGGTGTATGTTTTCGCCTCTTGGTGGCCTGCCTCTCCGCGGCTGTTTGGCCGCCGGTTGATCGGTGAACGGCATTATACATATTGAAAAAACCTCGGTACAAAACACAAAACGAATAAAAAAATGGGTAGAAAGATTATAGAACTATTTAGTTGAAAGATTAGCTTGATTATTCATTGATCGGCTGATTGATAGAAGAGGATTCAATCGGATTGTCATCAAACACTTGAAAAACCGAATTTCCGTGAAGTCGAAAATGGCGCCAGAGCGCGCGAAGGATCATGGTTGAGACAGGCTCTTTAAAGGCAAGGAATAATTTTGGAAAATAAAACAAGAAAAAGAATCATGCATGCTGACATCAAACTGACATACAGTCATGTGCTATGTTCAGTTTGTAATGCATGCAGCATTATCACCCATTTACCAATCAGATTACACATACTGCACCTTATTTGAAGGCCTAGATGGGGTTTACTGTTAAGTGTTATGGGCCTGGATTTTTTACTGTTAAGTGTTATGAAGCCAAAAAATTTAATGTTAAGTGTTATGGAAAAAAGATACAGTTAAGTGTTACAAGACTAGATATTTAATAAAACAAGACAAGAGGGTCTAGATGGGGTTTATACTGTTAAGTGTTATGCAGACCCCCACCCCCCCCCATCTAGGCCCTCTTATTTTTACATTTTTGCCTCATTAGCATAAAGCGGCTCGTGATTTTGAACTTTTTCTCGTGTTCTCCCAACATCCCAAGTGTTTATATAAGAGTACAAAGACATGGAAACTCGTGTTATATTGCTTAAATACAGGCAAAGCCTGAGGTGATGAATTTCGGTCACAGTTGGTGAGTTTTGGGCCATGTGTTAATAAGGGTAAAACATTGTAAGTTTTCCGTTAAGCTATTAGTCTTTCCAGTTTCTTCTGTATACATTCCTATGGTTTAAAACTCTGCGGCATTAACTTTTCGTCCACAATATTTTCCAAACCAGTGGTTGTCAAGATTTACAGCAAGAAAATTGTACATTATAGCCTCTTAGATGTGGCAATTACTGCTATGCACATTTCATTTACCTCTCAAAATCGTTGCAGTCATCTATAACTGGTCCAACAGCCCTTGATATTTTGTAAAAATCCGTCAAAATTAATGATCGTGAAGAAAGTCGAATAAAAACGACAGAGGGGCACTGGGACTAGTCACATGTTCAAAAGCTCATTCTTGTGAGTGTTCATTGAGTTGATTGAGTCGGGACGAAAAGAAGAGGATTTTTAAACTTTTACGAACGTTGTATTCTCTGGGCGATGTATGAAGCCAAATTTGGCAACCGAAGAATGAGTCTTCGAAGAACTAATTCTGTGCCATATGAACAACGTGTTGGTTGAACTGGAGAGCAGATATGTCATCGACAGTTTGATGAAAGTCGAAACAACAACACTGTACTTCGCAAACGCAAAGCAAAGTAAAGGTCAGAAAATTACGAACACTTAGAAATTATTGTCCCCGAACGAAGTGAGGGAAATACTCAAGACGCTAATGCAGTAGTATTATCGCCTTATCGGAGACTCCAAGCCTGCCGCCATCTCGAAATCTAATGTTCGTCTGTCAGTCTGTCAGTCTGTCAGTCTGTCAGTCTTGCGTGCGACCTCGTCCCCAGTTCCTATCGCGTCGCTGCAGAACCAATAACAAAGGCCGGATCGATCACGTGTGGCCCTGTAGTTTTACTCGCAGTATAAGAAATTAGATTGAACGAAGCAACTACAGTATATCGTAGCTGTGTTCACGAAAATAGAAAACTTGAAACACAACAGTCTCGCGAAGCTCGTCTTCAAAAGAGAAGGGAACAGGCACGAGCAAGGCGGAATCGTGAAACGATCAAACAGCGCCAAGTTCGTCTCGACAAAAGACGGAACTATGACCGAAAAGAAAACAGCGCATGAATGCCGATCGAAAGCGACATGAAGAGAAGCGGGTAACACAGACAACTCCGCAAAGAGAACAGCGCTTGAAAGCGAATCGAGACCTTCAGGAGAAAGAGCGGGCCGAAGGGAAGACTCCGCAAAGACAACAGCGCATGAATGCCGACCAAAAGCGACATGAACAGAAGCGGGTAACACAGAAAACTCCGCAAAGGGAACAGCGCTTGAAAGCAAATCGGGAGCTTCAGACGCCGTTTTGTGTTAAACTCAGATACTTATTTAGAAAGGACAAGCAACAAAGGTTAGTCAGTGGAAATCGAACAATCACCGTGACAAATAAATTCTATCCCGTATAGCTTGTAACTCGATCACTTCAAGAATGTACTAAAATCTGTATGCTGATCATTTTCGCCAGTTTCGGCTACCGTATTCGCTCAGAGCAATCGGAACTTGGAGTCTTGAATAATTTAGTCAGATGTCTTATTTTTCTGTAATCTGACACGCGGTGATTGCAGCGAGAATCGTTCACAAGCACTTAGACGTATTACTGGGTCTGAAGCCCGTGTATAATTTGAAGTAAACTGTTCAAGTTTTGCTTTGATTCTGGGAGAAATCTTGCTGTTTTGAGTGGGTTGACATACAAAACAATTCGAGCAATTCAATTAAATATGCATGCCTGAGTCTGGAGCATGCAATCCAGAGTAAAAACAAATCGCACAGGAAGCCTATTTAATTGTACTGCCTATGAATTCAAAATTGGAAAATCAGTGTTCCTTTTTTCCCGTACTACGACGGCCGACCAACTTCAAAATTTGAGTATTAAATTTTGAGAACGTGCTTGGAAGACTGTATGAATTAATTTGACGTGCCGACCGTGGGAAATACGTACTTCGTCACGCAATCGATTCTTTTTTCAACGCAAAAGTATAACACACACCATTCTTTTTCTCCTTCCTTTGCGTGTAGCACTTGAGTTCGAAGAAAAGATTGAGTCAACATTTCGGTAAAACAAAGGCTACTCTTGTTGGGAGTTTCCAAAGTAATATCCCATCAATGGCAGAGTGAGGGGGTATCTGCGATTATCGTATTTCTAGTTATTTTACTGGGATGTATGCATTAGTAAACTTGCCACATTGTAGCGGTTAAAGTGCAATGAGACCCCACTTACACTTGAACGAATTCAAAGACTGGGTTCGAGACAATATTGTTTCCGGATTCGTGAAAGCTTTTATTTACACTTCTAGTTTTGGTGAATCCGGAGAGCTGGCCGAAAGTGAGAGCTTTGAGCCTGGATGCTGTGTCAGAAATAGTCGTATTGCTATTTCTTTCCAATCCGTACCTTTGTATGAAAAAATAATGTGTTTTGAAGGGAACCTGCCCAAGTTCCTCAGGTAAGATCCTGCCAAGATCGTAAGATATCCTGCCAAGATTATGGCAAGATCATGCAAAAGTCGGTAAAACTCTGTCAAGATCTTGGGTAAGATGCTGCCAAGATCATGTAAGACCAACCTAGATCTTGCCAGTATCTTAGTTAACTTATGTGGGTTTAAGACAATTATTCCCGGATTCGTGAAAGCCTTTTACACTTCTAGTTTGGTGAATCCAGGGACTGAAAGTGAGAACTTTGAACCGGATGCTTTGTATCAAAAATAATCGTACTGTTATTTCTTTCCAATCCTAAAATTTTCATACTTTTGGAAAAAAAAATATATATATATATATATTTGTTTTGAAGGGAAATGTAAAGGTTAATGGCCTGCACTAGGCTATGCATCTTGCTAAGATTTTGATTACAAGATCTTGTCACAGTTTAGCCAAGATCAGTCAGGAAGATCCTGCCAAGATCTTGGTAAGATCTTGTAAATATGCTAGGTAGGATCCTGCCAAGAGCATGGCAAGATCCTGCCAAAATCTCAGGTAAAACTCCGCCAAGATCTTAGGTAAGACTCTGACATTCTTGTGTGCGGTGTGCATATGGTCTGTATTGAGAACAGACAAAATCTGCGTTCACATGCTGTAAGCCATGGCATGGATTTCGCTCGAAAATGACAGAAATACTATTATAATATACTTACAGTACTGAGAGCTTTTATATGAATGGTGAAGTCTTTAGTTTGTTACCTTTTGAGAAATTGCCCGTTTGCAGTGAAAGGGTAAAATATTAGGCAGTTTAAGATTGCTGTATTCTACAGCCCGCAAACCTCAAAAGTTGCAATTTGCCGTATTTGTCTCGTTTTCGATGCCAGTAAGGAAGAGGTAAGTCAAATACCATATGAAGCTGCTTTTATTTCAAAATTTGCTGCCCTTGGGCAAGATATGACGTGAGAGTCAGGTCATCATTTGACATTTCGTGATTTCTGGACTGCGGTATCCGACGGCTTTATTACGTACAATAGTGCGTAGCACCATGATATGGCTGATATTTCTTTCTTAATATTAGCATGGTGAGTTAGAGCAAGAATGATGACCTGCATGACTTGTTTTACAGCTTCGTGTGAAGACATTGCACTTGGTATTCAGAGCAAAACAATTCCTGATGGCCAGCTGACATCTTCGTCGTCTTTTAACGCCAGTACTTCCGCCAAAAACGCCAGGCTCAACTTTGTGGGGTTGCCATGGTGCGCTATAGAGAGTAGTACACCGCTGTACTTACAAGTTGATCTGGGATCACTACACGCTGTATGTGCTGTGGCTACACAGGGGAATTCTAAAGCGGACCAGTGGGTGGAGACGTACCAGTTACAAACGTCCACAGATGGAACAACTTGGGCAGACTACGAAGAAGGGGGACATGTCAGGGTAAATTATATAATTGTTACGGGCACTTTCGTGTCGTATCAGACTTTACGGGGACTCGCTTCTCAGTACTTCAGGTCTTTACTGGATCTCGTTTATTAATAGTAATATTTAATGTATGTGTTAAAATGTCCAATTCTCCCGTCCCGTCCCGATCATTCCGTCAGACTTTCGGCTCACGCTTTTAACGGTTACATCAGCGGCCGACAACGTATCCTCATACGAAAGCATGGTGTCCGTAAGAGTGGTAGGTAAACCTTACAAGTTGACAGACTTTAGTCTAATAGCATGGGCGAGTAGTGTATGATAGACCACAATGCGGAAGTACGTTGTTTTTTCTTTAATTTTAAGTTTGACCGTGCGATCACGTTGTTTTTGAGTCGGTGTTTATTACACAAAATTGTGAAAAAGACACTTTGTGAAATGCAGTTTTCCTAGTTCGTAAAACCTCAAGATTTAGCAAAGAAACTCAAAACTCAGACTCGATACTCAATTATTAGTTGATTATAATCAGTACATTTTCTACGTTACGCACAATAACAACGTGGTTTTCATGTGTGTTGAAAATTTACTCCAGTTGGACGAGTACGGGTACGGGTGTTATTGACTGGTATTAAAGTGAATAGTAAAGTGAATTTTTAAAGTGAATAATGTTGTTGTTGTTATCATTCATTTAGCAACATCCCCTCTTTCCTCCAGCCTGTTGTCCGCTGTTCAGAAACTACGTTGTTGAATATTATGCCGTGAGTATGTTGTATCCTTTCTACAAGTTCACGTGATGCGTGTTGTTATCTTCTGCAGGATTTTCAGGGGAATGGAGACAGGAACACGGCAGTTAAACAAATCTTGTTTAAAGGCGTTGTATCCAGATACGTTCGTGTGGTTCCCAAGACATGTCGGGAATTTTGTTGCTTAAGAGTGGAACTGTACGGAGCACCTGGTACGTGTACAGCACGCGTTTCTGTAAATGTACTAGTTGTAAAATCGAGTTTGGAATCGAACGCTACCTAACCTTAATCTCACAATACGGTTTATTTCATTACTATCCAGAATTTAATTATATTTCAACTTACGTATCGGCCTAGTTTTATCTTGTAATGTTTGTTTTGTGTGTGTGTGTGTGTGTGTGTGTGTGTGTGTGTGTGTGTGTGTGTGTGTGTGTTTTCGTTATTGTTTTGTCATAGACGTCAGGAAATTGTCCTATCACACACCTCAGTTTAGCTTTGTTACTTTTCAGAGACTTGTCAAAACACAGCCGTAGGAATTGCAGATCGCTCCAAGATTCCTAATCACAGGATGACAGCGACAACACATCCGAATAATTTATACGCACCTTACAACGGCAGGTTCAGTGTGACGAACTGCGCTTGGGAAGCCAAGACGCCATTCACCGGTAATGACTACCTGCAGGTCGATCTTGGTGGAGTTCATTTTATCTGTGCACTGGCTACGAAAGGAAACGGTTGTCAGGCAAAAGAATGGACTACAAAATACAAAATCTACTTGTCATTGGACAACAAGTCGTGGAACACGTACAAAGAAAATGGAGTGAACAAGGTGTGTGTAGAGTGGATGGCACTGCTTTGTTTTCCTTACCGTTTAAATAGAGGTGACCGCTAAAATAGAGGTCTAGTTTACAGTAATTAAGTGGAGCAAATCCGATACTTTAATAAGTGATCGCTTAGTAGAGGGTGTTTAATAGAGGTTTGACTGTGGTGTGTTTATTGATTGGTATCTATTTTGGAAGGTTTTAACCAAGTGATGCCATCTGGTTATAATCTCCTTTCCCGGCAGGCATTTATTGGCAACAAAGACAGGACTACTGTCAAGAAAAACAACGTTTCCAGTCTTCCAAGGGCCAAGTTTATCCGTTTCTGGCCTACGGAAGTCTATAAATGGACCGCCCTCAGAGTGGAAGTTTATGGAGTAGTACAAGGTGCCAATTCAGTCTTATAAATTATCCCCGGGGGGTGGGGTGGGAGGATACTTCCATAAATAAGCCATATAGGTATGTACCGCACCAAAGGCTATTGTTTTCAAGCGTTTTAGTCTGAAATAGGGTATAGATTTGGTTAAGCTGAAATGGGGTACACATTTTGCAATCAGGTCTGAAATAGAGTATGGAAAATCGTATATTTTGGTCTAAAATAGAGTAAGGGTTTGGAAAACCGTGAGGCACACCCCCACGGGGAAACAAAGTATGCAAATGTGATGCGCAACTATTGGTTTTTTTGCGTTGATAACCTCTTTACTTTTCGCTACGGTCTGTTGTTCAGGTAGAATAATTACTTATTTATTGTGTCTTCCTCTTATTTCCTTTTAGCTTGCCGTTCTTCCTTGGGTATGGAGGATAACTCAATAAAAGATTCACAGATCACAGCTCAGCCCAACACGAACACCGCACACAATGGACGTTTGTACAAGACCTCGACATGGTGCAGCTACGACAAAAAAGCTGGATACCTACAGGTAGCTCAAACTTGTTTGCATTGGTTATCTTCTAAAACCTGTTGATGTTATGCAGACTAGTGGACTTTAAACGCGTATTTTCTCACGTGGTTGTCGTTCTTCTATCTAACAACACTATTTAACGTGGCATTCATCATATTGTTGTGCTTTCACGTGGTGTTTCCTTGCGTTCACCTTTTTATTACTTTCATCCGTTTCACATTTTTTGCAGGTTGGCCTTGGTCAGGTGAAAACAGTAACAGGCGTGGCCACTCAAGGTCATCATTCAAGTGACAAATGGGTCAAGACGTACAGCATCAGCTATAAATACGATTCTCCGTCGGGTACAAGCTGGCAAGACTACAAGCTGAAAGACTCTGGTCCAGTGATGGTATGATATTGCTTATATAAGCGGCAAAGCCTGTTCATAGATTGCTGGCAAAGTTCCCGGAGTTGTTAGTAATTATGTACAATAATAGAGGAAAGACATTAAGTTGAACATGCTATCTCTGAGAACAACGCGAAAATCGTAATATCCCATGGAAAGTTGTCTTTTATGATATTATTTGACTGGAAATTCAGGTGAAATTTTTGCAACTCTAAGGCCCCGTCCACACTAATCCGGATAAATTTGAAAACGGATATTTATTTATCCGCTCTTGCCTCCCGTCCACACTAAGACGCGTTTTCGGTGACCGAAAACGGATATTTTCGAAAATGCTCTCCAGAGTGGGTATTTTCGAAAGGTCCGGTTTCATGTTGTGGACGGCGAAAACGGAGCTCTTCGAAAACGCATGATGTCACGGTGATCATGTGACCATGATGCGCTGAAACCGGGGATTTAGCGTTTTCGGTCGGGCCAGCCTATTAGTTTGGACAACAAAAACGATTCAAAAAGGATATTGTGGACGGAAAACTGTCGATGCGTTTTTGTATGAAAACTCCGTTTTTCAAATTTATCCGGATTGGTGTGGACGGGGCCTAAGTTTTGAATTATTGCAGGCGTGTTTGAGACGTCTCGTGAATAACATCCCAATTCACCCCTCCCTTCCCCCTCCTCCCACCTCCACCCCCTTTACAGCTCCCTCTTTTACTCTGTCATCGAGAATGCCAATTATCGCACTTTCGATCTATATTGACAATTTGTTTGTCGCCTCCCTTGTTCTTGATTTTTCTCCCGGAAAATTCTTGTTAATTTTACGCTTTGACATTAACTAATCACAGTTACCAATTATCGCTCTTTTATTGTCTGCGTTTCCGTAGACTTTTGATGGAAATGTGAACAAGAACGAAGTTCGAGTTAACTGGCTCCCAGCACCTTTTGTGGCTCGTTACATCCGGGTCATAGCAGATTCATGGACACCATCATCCAGTGGACCATGTCTAAGGATTGACCTGTACGGATGTGATTATGGTGAGTCCATTTGACTTTGTGACTTTAAATTAATCCATAACAGTCCAGTGACCATATCATTTCAGCGCCAAAAATTGCTTCTTTGAGAAACTCATTTTATACTTACTAAAAAAAATGTTCATCGTGAAGTGTTCTCCTGATATTTCATATTCACTTTGTTTTGTGTGGACTTGAGTGATGATCAATGGCAGTGCCAAAATAAGGAGATTAAAATATTTCATGTTCGCCTTTAGTCCTGCGTCCAGTAATGACGTTAACAAGGAAGGTCCTCCCTCTCGCTCAAGGAAAGTTTGTTGACGTTGTCTGCAATGTAACCTCCCAGTCTCAACTCGTAATGCAGTGGTGGCTGAACAACACAGATGTGACGTCACTCTCTTCTGGTGTGATCCGCTCAGATGACTCTTTAAACGGTGTGAGTGTTTCTACTCTGCGAATTAACTTCACCTCTGTAGATGACATTGCAGCAAAGTACGACTGCGTGAGAGAAGATTTATCGTCACGTGTAGTGACGTGTACGGCGCGGTTTAGCTGCTCTGCGTTTTATGCAGGAATCAAGTCAGAGACGATTGTCGCACGGTCTACTGCTGTTGCTGTTACTCTCGGTAAGTATAACAGTGCAAGTCAGATATAGATCTGAAGTCCGTTCAGCGATGTTAGAATAGTAGTCCCACTTATAAAATACTTGATCAAATTGGCCCCTCAGTTATGAGTTACTGATACAAGACGAGTGCAAGTTTCGATTAGTAGCAGTAGTCTTGGACTTTTTCAATGTACGGGCATTCCATAAAGATTCTGGATTCTAACATCTGGGTCCAGTTATTCAAACCATCAAGGCCTGTTTCAAACGTCGCGTACCGAACGCAAGTTAGGTCAAACAATGGATTTTGCTCATTTAGATTTAGTTCGGCACGGCAGTGCCGCGACGGTTGAAACCGGCCTAATACGTTAATCATAGGTCTATAGTTTGTGAAATATTTTGAACGAGAACATGCTTTACAAATGCATGGTATTTGATTAAGACTGTTTGGTAAATGGGCAAGGCTTGATAGAAGTAAAACTTGTGATGTAGTAACCTATGATATTTGGAGAGTTAGTCCTTCGTTGCAACATTTGTTTTTGTTCTATGCAGTTTTACCGTTTCCCCACGAATTCCCCACGTGGGACGAACTTTTCATTGTGTCTTACAAACATGTGCATCAAGTTAATGAATTAACGATCGTGTGATCTTTTCATTCAACACAGCTGTTCCTGCTGCTCCTACCTCAGTTAAAGTGAGCAACATCCAATCAAAGAACGTAACACTACAGTGGAGCATACCTGCACTGGGCTCCAATGAAGGCTCCATTTCTTTGATCATCATAGAACACCATATTAGTGGCAGCTCAAGCAGTGTTACTAGGGTAACGGCCCCTTCGGAATCTTCGAGCTTTGAGATTTCCGGGCTTGTACTGTATACAAAGTACAGGGTGAGATTACATGCGGTCAGTACTGTTGGCGAAGGACTGTGGAGTGCCTGGGTGGACTTTACAACAGACTCTACACGTAAGTTATCTCCGGCGAATACATTTAACAAATAAACCAGCTTCAAGCGTGCTCCGTTCAGAAATAAAGCACGCAGCAAGTGACGAGAGCACGAAAGAAGTGTAGGGAGAAACGCGAGCCGAAGGCGAGCGTTTTTCCCCACTTCTTGAGTGCTCTCGGCACTTGCTAAGTGCTTTATTTCTGAACGGAGCACGCTTGAAGCTGGTTTATTTGTTTTATAACATAGAACTTCAAAACTTTCACAATAAAACTGTCTTTATTCATCAAAAATGTTGGAATGCTAACAGCGATGAAAAAATAGATTCTCCTAAACGGCTCGGCGGTCCGAATTGCCAAGTCAGTACAGTTTCGCTTCAACTTTTCAACCAGGCCGTCTGTTCTATAAAATTAGACAACATCTCACAGTAAAGAACTATATATTTTCCTGTAGAACTTTGGACTACAAGTACATGAAATCATACAGTCGGCTAGTGCATAAAATGCAAATTTGAAGGGAATCAACAGATGCTCCAACGGCCGACTCGAAAATTGTGTGAATGAAAACTTACCGATTTCTTGACTCTACCTCGTAGTACAATCATTTGAAGTCCGTCCGAAAATTCTTCAATCATTTTTTTCAGTCACATTGTCGGAAATTCTTTCTCTTGCATCACTACAAACACGTCTGTTCGTCTGTCTTCGCCGTTCATGTTCAGTGATTGCTCACGGCTGATCTTCTTCAACTGAATGATTTGCTCTCTCCTTCCTTGTTGAAGCATTCAACTTCATTCAAAGAACCCACTGATGTAATTGTGACTCCCAAATATGCTGTACTTAGGGACAGTGCTTAAACCGAGTCGCTTTCCACGACGCTGACAAGAACTTGCCGTTCTTCGACATAGATTTTCCCTCTCCAAACTGTTGAAGTGCTTTTTGATGAGGTCACGTTCCATACCGATTCACGGTGAACCGTACTAGCCGGTGTCTTCACTTAAAGCCAAATTTTATCTCGAAGTTGGGCATTGGTGACTCCATTCTCGCATTACTTTCTTTTTTTTGCCAGAGGATGACGTGAGCGTGGTTTATAACTTATAAACCACGGGTAAGTGTGGTTTATACTCTGGCAAACCACGGTTTTTGACCAATCAGCGTGCGGCTTGTATCGTGACTATGTTATAATTAACAAATAAACCAGCTTCAAGCGTGCTCCGTTCAGAAATAAAGCACGCAGCAAGTGACGAGAGCACGAAAGAAGTGTAGGGAGAAACGCGAGCCGAAGGCGAGCGTTTTTCCCCACTTCTTGAGTGCTCTCGGCACTTGCTAAGTGCTTTATTTCTGAACGGAGCACGCTTGAAGCTGGTTTATTTGTTTTATAACATAGAACTTCAAAACTTTCACAATAAAACTGTCTTTATTCATCAAAAATGTTGGAATGCTAACAGCGATGAAAAAATAGATTCTCCTAAACGGCTCGGCGGTCCGAATTGCCAAGTCAGTACAGTTTCGCTTCAATTTTTCAACCAGGCCGTCTGTTCTATAAAATTAGACAACATCTCACAGTAAAGAACTATATTTCCTGTAGAACTTTGGACTACAAGTACATGAAATCATACAGTCGGCTAGTGCATAAAATGCAAATTTGAAGGGAATCAACAAATGCTCCAACGGCCGACTCGAAAATTGTGTGAATGAAAACTTACCGATTTCTTGACTCTACCTCGTAGTACAATCATTTGAAGTCCGTCCGAAAATTCTTCAATCATTTTTTGCAGTCACATCGTCGGAAATTCTTTCTCTTGCATCACTACAAACACGTCTGTTCGTCTGTCTTCGCCGTTCATGTTCAGTGATTGCTCACGGCTGATCTTCTTCAACTGAATGATTTGCTCTCTCCTTCCTTGTTGAAGCATTCAACTCCATTCAAACAAACCACTGATGTAATTGTGACTCCCAAATATGCTGTACTTAAGGACAGTGCTTAAACCGAGTCGCTTCCCACGACGCTGACAAGAAACTTGCCGTTCTTCGACATAGATTTTCCCTCTCCAAACTGTTGAAGTGTTTTTTGATGAGGTCACGTTCTTTACCGATTCACGGTGAATTGTACTAGCCGGTGCCTTCACTTAAAGACAAATTTTATCTCGAAGTTGGGCATTGGTGACTCCATTCTCGCATTGTTTTCTCTTTTTTTGCCAGAGGATGACGTAAGCGTGGTTTATAACTTATAAACCACGGAAAAGTGTGGTTTATACTCTGGCAAACCACGGTTTTCGACCAATCAGCGCGCGGCTTGTATCGTGACTATGTTATAAAACGTAATAACCGCCACACTGCCAAGGGTAGCTTGACCGATGTTAGAAGCGCTCTCATGGTCAATACTTTGCGCGCCCAGAAGCTGTCGGCTGCCACGTTCAATTTATATGAAAAAACAAAAAAAAACAAACAAACAAACCAGGAAAACAAAACAAACAAAACAAAACAAACATACATACAAAGAAAAAGGCGGACTACGAGTATTCCTGATATTTTAGATCCATAGATTAAGACGTGGACGCCTTAGATTAGGGCTCCCGGTTGCAAATATAAACATGGACGTTGACGGTGAGATAGTTCCATATTTTTTCTTTTAAATGTTAATATTGACAGTTAATATTAGGGAGTAGTTAAAGGAGTTGAATCGACTGTAGGAATGCAGTGCAGCGACGGGGAGTTTTGTTTCACTTTTTTTCTATGCAGCTGCCCTGTTATCAGAGGAGGGGCCTTTGGACGATGATATGTTTTTATCGGCGCAGTGGTCTGTTGGGTGTTTATTAATATTATTATTATTATTATTATTATTTTACCAATTTTAGTTTACGTGCACGTTTTAACGAGTTATGCATCTCGTTGGTTACACAAGATTATATCGACTGTTGTTCCGTAATTGCGAAACATGAAGCTTATATTATATGTACGTATAGATATTGATTGAAATATCTGTTGTATGATTGTGCAGTTCAGTAATGACTTTTGAGTTTGCTGGAAAATTGTCATCCTGAGTTGCATTACGCTGTTTCACTATTTTCAAAATCTCTAATATTTTTGTTCATAATGTTTGTATGGAGAGATTTGAGTATTTGGTAACCCACGACTTAAAGAAAAATGAATAATTATGTGGTTGTGTGATATTTGTTGTTCCTGCACCAGTACCTGAAGTTGATCCAGTCATAAAGAGTGCGGTGGCAACGTCATCCCAGAAGATTAAGATAACTTGGAAGGTATATGTTGACTCTGATTATACGCGAAAATGTAAAATAATGCCTGCTGGTCCGTCAAAACTACCTCCTTCTTTAGAGGAATTTTAGTGTGATTACACAGTTGACTGATAATCTTTTTTCCATCTTTTGTCTTTCGCTCTGCTTTTTGTGGGTTCCTCGAGACAATACCACAAACTTCAAGTGATCGTATGTCCTACAGTAGTACAACTGTACGTGTGTAGAAGATCAGAAAATCACCACTTTCAATACTAATCATAAATATTACAATTTCCTCGAATGTGATTGGTTCATAAACCCCCCGATTAATCATTAATTGGACACCTATTGTTCTGTAATCGGATGCTTCTTTGTTCTGTAATCGGACAGTTGGCTTAACCAATCATAAGCAAGTGTGAAATTTAAATGCACCAAACAGCGTTACACTGATTTTCAATGGAAAAAACGATTGCCAGTGTAAGTTTGTGGCATCTCGAAAGGCGAATTTTGTTAGCTCTTGGACAACTTAACATGCAAGGAACAGTTTGTGGTCAGTCGAAGGACGTGAACAGTCACTATGTAACGAAAGAAGACAGGAAATTTTCGCCGATCGGACGCGTTTGTTCAGGGTTGGATGGAAAATGCGGAGTGTGGAAAATACGGAGTCTAACGTAATTTTTATGGAAAATGCGGAGTCCGACGTAATTTTTATGGAAAATGCTGGGTCTGGTAGATCTCATTTCGCGAGTGCATTACCCGCTCAGAATATGAATCTTGGATGGTTTTCCTTCGAAATCATAGGGTAACACGGTGCCATTCTTTGAGGTTAACTGCAACAGCCATGACCAGCGCTCTTTCCGCCATTTTAGAACCAAAACACCCTTGCTCCTCCCCTAACGGGCATTGTTTTGTGTTGATTCCGGTAAACTTCCGCTCCGATGTAACAACCTTACTGAATAGTAATTTGACATGCGGTACGTTTATTGAATATCCACCTCAATAATATAGATGCAAAAATCAGAGGTGATTGCTCAGGTTAATTGATTTTGCACACTTCGTTCCATGACAATCACGCAAGCTCAACTTTTGCATCGAGAAAAAATAGTGGCCAAGAGCGAGAGATTCCCAAAACATGAACAAAGCAACCATAAAAGTTTAAACTGGGAAATTCAAACGAACGAAATCGACTCTAAAACATGGACGAAATGGCTGTAAGAAATTCGGGGAGGAGCTGGCAGAATTTTCGTCAAATGAAAGTGGAAATCTACGAGCCCGAAGTCAAGTTATGTTCCAAAGTGCCAAACCATCCGCAGCGGGAATAGTCTGAAACTTCAAGAGATCATCGACAGGTCGTGATCAGTAAACTTCGTAAGTTGAGTCTCAGTCTAGTTTCGATCCAGTTTCTTCTGCTGAAAAGCTTGTTTGTGAAGGTTTAGCCGCTCAATGTTCGGGAGTGTGTCGATCAGCTCCTCAGAACTTTATGACTGAAGATTGAAGCCTTCACGATACAATAGCAATTATTTTACTGAACAGCAGCTTCAACTGCTTCAGCAACTTAATCTTCACTAAGTAAATATAACTATATAGACTTGCCGTAAACTCAGGTTTCTCTTCCTTTCTGAGATTGTCGGCAGCCAGTTATGCCGTTTCAGCGGTTCTGTTGTTCGGTGAATTTCATCCATAACGAGTTCCACAGCAAAGCTCAGGGTAAACTCAGTGATCCTCGTTGACTTGAGTTTTGCATTACGCAAATTTCCACAGTGTGTGTGAAATTTCAGCGTCCAATAAAAAGTCACGCGTTTGACATTGATTGACTGTTGGTTCTGCTTTGGAATGGCTTCCTTACCTTGCCTATTTTTGCATCTATATTATTAACTAGTAATCATTGGTGTACTCATTCAATTAACGATTAACAGCGCTTCCTAGTTTTATAACACCACCGGAAATATCGTGTTTGTAACACCTTTCCCAAGCTGTCAATCATCAGTCAAGGCGCATCACTTTGCCACTTGAATGCGAGAGTTTAGAAATGTGAAAAGCATGGCCTTCAAACTCCCCGTTCTGTGTAGCCTCAAGGTATGAGGCGGCACACTGGTAAGTTACCAGAGCCTCTGGTAAGTTTCAGTGGTCGGAGTTGTCAGAGAAAGACGAGATTGGAAGAGGGGCTTATGGTTCTGTCTTGGTAGCCACTCACGAAACGTCGAAAGTGGTTGTCAAGAAGCATTTTCCATAAAAATTACGTCGGACTCCGCATTTTCCATGCACACTCCACATTTTCCATACTCCTTATTTTCCACACTCCGCAATCCGCATTTTCCATCCAACCTTTGTTTAGTTCATGACGTCGCCAGCATGCTTTGCTATAGACACTCTGCAACTTATGGCTCAATGTCAATCAACGTCGTTAATTCATTTTAAAATCATGGAAGACTCTCGACCCGCTAAGATACAGATTTTTTCAGTCTTGAATATTTCCTTTGAATGCCTTGTAAACTTCTGTGAAAGAATAAACTAGTATTCTGAGTTTCAAAGCACCTGTTATGTTAAAAAATGTAAACCTGAAAAGTCGAAAGAAACTGTCTTTCATTTTGTGAGTTCGTTATGGGTTTACTGATTTTTACTGAGTGTACAGAACTTACACATTTTTTACTTTTACTTCAAAAATCCGCATTCAACTCAAATCATAGGGTAAATTAGCTTCTTGTTTCTCTCAAGTATTTTAAGTTGATATAACTGAGAGCTAGATCACTACGAACAACCGGTGAGTTTACAAACGCCGAGCCGTGTGTACGCACGTGTTAAAATCGATTGGCGATGAAGTACTTCTTGATGCTTTGTTTTTATGTATAGTACAGCAGAAGACGCTGAAGCTACATGATTTCATTCTCAGAAATTGTAATATTTATGATTAATTGGTAATAGGACTTCGTGTCGTGCGATGTCGGTCTGTAATCATACAAGTGATTACGAAATCGGACTCCCGCGACGCGCGGTCGTCCGATTTCGTGATCACTCGTATGATTACTGACCGAATCGGACTCCACTCAGTCCTATATTACCATTATTAATGATGATGAATTAGGACGTGATTAGCAGAGACGAACAATTAAGAGAGTTTACGGTCATTTTTGTTTGAAGAGATTCAAGTGAAGAAAGGTGCATGCACTCGATTTTGTTTGCTTTTTTCTAATTTTGTTTATTTTTGCTTTCATTTTCAATTCTTTTTGAGGAGGGGGTGGGGAGGGGGAGGGGGAGGGGTGGGTTTGAGTACTTGGATCTTTACATTTTTCGCGACCTTTTTGTTGTCTGTACAGAAGCCAACTGAAAAAGTTAATGGACCATTGCAAGGATACGAGATTTCTTACCGAACTGACGGAGAGGCAGAAAAAGTGAAGACAGTACAGAACACAACGCTTACAGTTGAACTGGACTCGCTGAAGAAGTGGACCGAATATAAGATTCGCGTTCGAGTGAAAAATGATAAAGGAGTTGGTCCTTACAGTGTAGAGAAAACTGTCAAGACCAAAGAGGACGGTAAATATTGCCATTTTTCTCGAGTATGATTGCTGCATAAATTCCTGCACTAAAATAGTTAATCGGACAATTTTAGCCTCGTCAAACATAAACAAGAGTTATTTTTAATGCATTAATCATGAGCTCGACAAAAATCACTGCAACAATATATCTTTTTTATATCTATCTATTTATTTTCTATCTATGCTTTTTTAACTGTTCCAATTTGAGGATTTAATCCAATTTCTTTATCTTTAGAAGCAGCAGTCATCTGGGAATGCCTCAATTTTTATTTAACTGTAAAATATGAACATTATTAACGAACGTTTGCTAATTGTTATTGTAATGTTTCTTAATCTTGTTCTCCTCAGCTCCTAGTTTCGCGCCAAGTGGTCTTGCGGTTGACGAGTTTAACGATACAGCTTTTAACGTGTCATGGCGACCACTTTCGAGTAACGAGAGCAATGGAATAATTGTTGCTTATGAAGTAACTCACAGCTCCACACAACAGCAACGAGTGCGAAGGGGGAACCCTACAGTCGTTCAAACGAACACAACCAAAGAGTCGATATTGCTGACAGACTTGGTCCCATGCAACAAGTACTCCGTCAAAGTTAAAGCTTACACGTCTGTTGGACCTGGGCCAGATAGTGCTCCTATCGAAAGAACAACCGCAGGTTGGTTTACTTGCCAAATGCTTCGAAACTATCTTGATTTTCATTAGCCTGTGTACAGCCGTCCCATTCTGCGTACCTCGAGGTACGAAGAATGGGACGGCTGTACACAGGCTAGATTTTAATTTAAGGGAAACGCTGTACGTGTGTGAGTTTTGAGGTTGGGCGTCCAATGGCATGAACGTTATCTGCTTTACAGTGTCAACCGCACCACGTGATCTTCAAGTCGTGTCATCTGAAACCAAACCCCGGGAAATGACACTCAAATGGAAAAAACCGGATCGACTCGCTGATGACATTCAGACATACACGGTGAGTTGGTCCCTCCGCATGATTTGAGCAAAAGCACCATCCGATGTGGCACATTCCCCAAAATGTTAAATAAACCTTTCCTACCATCGTGATGAATGTCAGTCTTCAACGAGCAGTGCCGCGTCTCACCTATAACATCGATTTAGGTTTCCTGGGATGTTTAGGTGACATGCTAAATACGAATTTGCTACTACAATTAAAATTGTTGTTCAAGTAGGAAACCCACTCAGCACCAGTTAAGCTCAGCGAAGGAGTAAAGTGTGTTCCTCCGTTGTTTTCTTTCCTTAGTTTGTTTGTTTTTGCTTAGCGAACGCAATAAATTAAACAGACAGTAACGACTGTTCAGCCGTTTTTAAGCTCGCGTTCAGCACGAAGTGCTGAAAAGCGAAGCTTCATGCGATCCAGTCAATTGGAATGTGGCCCGGTGCTGTCAACAATGGATTCCAAATATGGAAGTCGTTCTGTTCCCAATTTGGGCAGTATCGATATTACCGAACCCCACCAAAATCGAGAACGCGATCGTCGAAGAGATGGGAAGACGTTTTCTGGAGTTATTTTGATTGTTGTCATTGTATTCCTGAATTGCCAGTAGATCTGTTGCACTTCAGAACCATTATCACAGAGGTTTTGGTAAATTCTCGGTTTGACAAGCGTAAGTCAAAGTTGAAAGACCCGTGACCCGCACTGACAGCCCTGATCGCGATCGAGCGACTTCAGCTTGTCGAAATATTTCTATCGTTTGATTATATTTGCTTTGCTTCGCATAGTTTTCGCCAACAATGAAAAATGCTGTAGAGAACTGAGAGAAGAAGAATTCGAAAATGAATTTGACCAAAACCGCAAGTAATGTCAACAAGTTGTCAGATTTCATTTAAACTTATTAGACTTGAAACTCAGCCAAAAGAAGAAAGGCGTGTTTTCTTTAAGCACGTATTTAGCTTCAATACAGCCCAGGCTGGAGTATCATGGCCTCTGATGAATATGTAGATGTTGAACATAAGCTGTGCATGACATGAGTAATGAAGTCACGGATAGACTTTTTTCAGTACGACTCCGGAAGGTCTCCTTCCGGTTCAAAGATTTGGACTCGGTGAAGAATTTTAAATTCTCCCATTTCGAGCGTCTGAGTTTTATAATTTTCACCCTCTGCCGCCTCGTAAATGACGGTTTTCAAAACTGAGACTAAATCGAATACACGGTTCAGCAAAAGTGGAAGCCCGCGGAAACGGATGCAAACTTCCACATACCTAGAGCCAGTTCTATTAAATACCCACTCCCACAAAAGTACTTTTTACAAATTCGCGAGCTTACAGATGCCTTGCTGCTTTGATTTTTTCCTTTGTTCATTTTGTGTTTGGTTCTCGACAGATCAAATGGGAAGGATCTAAAACGTATAATAAGTCTTTTAAGGACACTAACGAGAAGACATTTCCAGCCAGTCCTTTGCATGGCACAGTTACTGGTTTAACACCAGGCACGGTGTACAAGTTTCGTATTTCCGCCAAAACCTTGTGTGGCGAAGGAACATTCAGCACTGCTACTGCATCAACCTTAACAGATGGTAAGAATTTTTTTTTTTTTTTTTTTTTACATATATGCAAACAAACCGCCTTACATTGACGGATTTTAATAGCGCAGCTCTGAAAACGGAGTGGCGCCTGGTGTCGACGCGCCGGTTTGGAGGCTTACTTCCTTTTTTAACTTAATATGTTTTCGAGTGAAAAGCTTCACTCCGCTTGGATTCGAACACAGAAAATTTCAAAAAAGATTAGCTTCATTTACAGACTTAAATAATAAAAAATGCTTCTATGCTTTTTAAAAGTTGTTAGAACAAATCATGCATCCGTGTGATTAACATTCACTAAACTGTGTGTATGTTTGTGTGTATGCTGTTTGTTTGTTTGTTTGTTTTATGTCTTTTTGTTTGTTTGTTTGCTTCAGTTCCTCCGCCTGTCAGCGTAGCCAAGGTAGCACAGATTAATACCGAAGATACGGCAGTGAACGTAACGTTCTGGCAGGCCAGTGATCTCAATGGCGAAATAAGGTAACTGGCTACAAAATAGTTGCCAGTGACTATTTGACAAATTATGTATTGGTTTTTATGCTGCCCCTCATGAAGGCATAATGACATTTTGTCCATGTTATATGAACGTTTTTACTAATTATGTTTTTTTAATCCGAGGTCATTTTTATGTAAAGAATAGCAATCCATGGTCTTTTCACTTTTTTTTGTATTGGTTAGGATTAGTGTTACGTACAGTGTAGAGTTACTAGGGTTGTATGTTAATTCGTGAAGCCTGCCGTAGGCGCACAAAACCGATTCTATAAAACGTATTAAATAAATCAGTTTTAAGGACTTTATTGTTGCCATAAGCCTGAAAGTTAAAAAGAAGTAGAACCCAAAATCCATTTGCACCCAAATATGTATTTGCATCAGTAAGTCTGTACTAATTTGCAGCGCATACCAAGTGATCGTCCATAAGACCGGTGGAGAAAGTAAGCGATTGCCACCGGATTTAAACTTGGGGAACTACAAATACTCGCAAGACAACAACATTGACTACTACATCACGGCAGCCGTCAACTCAGATTCAATTGATTGGTCTTCGCCGTCTGTCGTCGTCGGAGATGGAAGTATCGTTAAGGGGTACGAAAATGCTGAGCTGGAGAACGGGGAAATTTACAGTGTCTATGAAAGAGCCATCGTATCAAGGACACTAGGGGTATGTTATATACTAGAAATACAATATTCGCAGAGGCCCCACGCCCAAGTAATCGATTATGTATGACATTGCCAAGAGCTCTCATGTATCTCAATAAATATAATGTAATTAAAGGCAGATGACAATATATTTGCATTTACATGATATTGGCATGTGTCCCATTCCGGGGAGTACTCATCTGATTTACTATACCCTATTTCAAACCTGACTCCAAAATGTATACCCTATTTCAGGCCTATTTTAGAGATTTACTTCTTTTGCAACAATTTTCCGCCCTGTTTTTTCTTCCATTTGCCGTGCATTGTCCGCTGCGACACATTTCTATTAAAATCATACCTTATCCCAGGCCAAAAACACAAAATCGATACCCTATTTCAGACCAAGAAGGCAAAATCTATACCCTATTTCAGACTAAATATGTTTGAAAACGACACACTTTGGGGCGGCACATACTTATATGGCATAGCACCCCCCCCCCCCCCCCGGGGTCCCATTGCTGTTTGAAGAGTACAGTAATTTTATTATATAATATGTAGGGTGGTCTTAGAAGAAGGAAGTTCTCACGATATTATCCGTCATGGCCATGTCCATTTTACAGTAATTTATTTTGTCTCATGAAAGTATACAGAGCCAGTCTTTGCACTACATTCATTGGTAAAATACTGAGTACCTGTAGGTTACATTATACTTCTCAGAAGTTCTCAATTGTTGCATGTGTTGCCTAGTACATGTACAAACACACAAATTCCCATGCCATCTTATCTTAAAAAAGTCTCATTTCCCATGTCATGTGGATATAAACTAACTCTTCCTAATCAGAAAGATACTTTTTCCAGTTGGACTTGGTGAACTTCATGTTTGTCTTGATATTTAGGGACCTATGAAAAACAAAACAAGCATCAAAGTCTATAATTTAAAAAGTGTGTTCTGCTGGAGATAGATGGGTGGGGGAAGCAGATTGTGTTGGGGTAACAGTTTAGACAATATCTCACCAGAAATTAATGTCATGCAGCTGCATGGAAAAAAAACTTGTTCAAAAGAAAACGTAATATAATATATTTACTAATTCTATCTAGGAAAAGGAAGAAAGTAATGCTAGTAAAGAGCTGGCCTAAGTAAAATGAAACTAACTGTGGTAAATGCAAATTGACTTGTTTGGCTGTTATAATTATGTCTCTTTGCAAATGATTTTTGACTTTCAGTCTACTGAAGGCATTGACTTGTCAAGGCATTATCTAATTGAACATGTTTAGATCATGACAATTTTTTTCTGCCACACCAGCTACTAACACAGTAAATATCTTTTGAACATTACTTTATACACAGTAATGTATAAAGTACAGCTAAACTGCTAATTCAAAAATGCAAAAGGAAATGCAACAATAAATTACATTCTTTTCCTGGTGCCAAATTGGCAAAATAATCATAACAGTTTCTAGTTTACTAATTAAGAATTGGTTCATGCTTAGCGTGCGTATATCGAGTTATGGATGCACGCGGGAAGTTTGGAGAGCACGAAAGAAGCGTAAGAGTTGCTCGAGGCGCAGCCGAACGAACGAACGAACGAAAAACATTAAAAAACGACATGGTGTTCAGATTAGTACCCAACGCAGGGCGTGGGAATAATTTTGATTTTGTTTCTTTTTTCTTTGGATCAAACCCTTTCACTCTCATAAATGATCGACTTTAATTAGTTGTTTCTCTTGCCAGAGATATATCTCACAGTAAAGAGAACTTGGCGTTTGATATATAGCTAGTTCATATTAAACTATCAATTCTCACTACATCGCTCATACATGTTCTTTTTGAAGGACTGGGAGAATTTGTATTCAAAGCTTGGGAATAAACGGTTGAAGCCTGACTCCATGCTATCTTTTGCATATGTAGTGAGTTTGGCTGTCATTTTCCGCTTCCGCTTCTTTAAAAACTAACAATCTTTACTCTTGAATTCTGCTCGTTATAGAAAGCCAGAGAAGGAGAACCAGTGTTGATTGCCGATGTTGCACTGACGAAAGGTACACAATTGTGAACGGGTAATCGCATTATTTATTGACTGCTTTAGCTGTGGTCAAGAACGTATCAAAGTCATAATCCAAATGATCGTGATAAGATTCCAATAATTCTTGTCAGAATGATGCTTTTTCATATCGTGCGCATAATGAAAATCTTAAATGTTCCAAAAAATATTTTACATTTGTTATATATGCTATTTTCTCATGTTATCAACAGCATTAAATCCCAGGATAATTGCAGAGGAATCAACAACGAAAGTAGCATGTCCTCTTGAGAAGACGGTGGTACTACGTTGCTATGCAAAAAGCAAACAGAAGGTTTCTTACAGCTGGAGCAAAGAAGGCGAGTCTATAGATAAAGAGTACATACAAAAGCTGGACGATTTCCTGATCGTCAGACCTCAGTCCCAGCAGGACTTTGGGTTGTACACGTGTCATGTGACCAACAGTTATGGCAGCGCAGTGCAAGGGATTCTGCTTGAAGAATACAAAACGTGTGATAGCGTGAAGGAGAAAGGTAAGAAAATGTAACGGCTAAGCGCCAGTTAGTTCCAAATATAGATATTGATTCCAAGTTCTTTTCTGGATACTTCTCTTTTAGCTACAGGTCATACTTCTGGCGACCCCGTGATCTTAGGTGTAGCTGGGCCTATCATACTTATCTTGATTATTGCCGTTGCCTGCTTGACTTGGAGACTGAGGAAAAAAAGCCCTCCGTCACAGCAGGCAGAAGTCCACCAAGAATCACTGGGGCAGAAAAGCGATACGGACAACTCAAGAATTTACATGGAGCTACAGCCCAAAGAAGCATACCAAACCTTAAGTTCTATAGCTGGCGGACCTGCTTATAACGTGGCTTCTGATGCCTATGAAGCCTGTGGAGCCTACGAAACAGTGGGCTCCTCCTTGTCTTAGATATGTTGGGTAGATTTAAACGCCCCACCGCGAAAGCTGATATTTTGTCGAAAAGCAAAATGCAGTTAAAGAAGTTTAAACGCGAGTGTATTGAAGAAAGAATCCCGCCTATTCTGGATACAAAACTTGCGTAATGATAGCTGCACGTGCACCGCATTTTATTACAAGGTTTTTTTTCTGGCTTTCAATCCCAGACCTTAACTTTCTACCTCCCCCGATAAAACAATGTTACCTTTCTTTGAATAGATATTTGAAATTGTAACTTTTTCTATTCGCTGGAGTGTGGGTCTCTTCGTATTGTATGAGCCCGGTTAGTGGGAAAAATATATATTAATCTTCTGTTCATATGGAAAATTTGAGCCCTGTTACCGAAATGAGAAAGGCGCGAAATGTTGTTTGCAAAACCCAAAGACCACCTGTAAGTTTCGCCCCAGTAACCAGGCTGGAGTGTTCATATGAGTAAGCGGAGTCTTGATAGCGAGGCTAGCCCGCCTTCTCATATGAACACATCGAAATCTTTACAAATAGTCAGAACAGTGACGAGGCGAAATCTCGGAAACCAGGCCAGCTTGGTTGGACGGGTTCATATGAAGAGGCCCTTAGTAAAGTGAGGCGCAAATGATGATTATTCAATGTTTTGTGGAGTTTATCTTCTTACATTATTTAATTTGTTCGAAATGTACTGAGTATTTTGTCTACGAAAAGTTCCGAAGCATCTTCATTCGTTTGTTCATATTCAGATATCGGAGAAAGGAAAATGTAAATCGGAAAGTCTTTTTGCTACATTTCAATTTTGCTCAAAAGTACCCTGAAAAGCCTAATAACGTCATTTCAGGGAAATTATATTTGATATAGTGTGATACAAGCTCTTAAGAGAACTAGATTAACTGCGTTGACGTGGTGATAAAAAGGCTGGTGTCAACTGAAAGTTAATCGAGGTACTGGAACGCCGTAAGCTGAGTAACAGTAGCTGACGTTTCGAGTGTTAGCCCTTCGTCAGAGCGAATGAAGAAGGGGTGACGTTTGAAACGTCAGCTACTGTTACTCTTATGGCGTCCCAGTACCCCGATCAGCTTTCAGTTGATACGCCAGCGTTTATATTTCATATAGTTTTACATACCCCCGTAAAATTCCGAAAATAAGCCCCTCCGAATATATACCCCTCAAATTCGAAGCGCAAAAAGCCCTCCTATAATAAGCCCCCTGGGGCTTATATTTGGGATTTGCCCTCAAATACAAAATATACCAAAGCAAAATACAAATACCGGTACCATTACGGTTAAGCTTTTTTTTTTTAAGTTTATTGTCGTTTAAGTAGTGCACTGCTCACTTTCGCCTCGGATTCACACGTTAGATTTTTATGAACTTTGAACTACCATGTACCGTATGAACTGTAAACTTCATACGGTATGACATTTATGTACAGTATTCCATTTTCAATAAAGTTTGTTGCTGTTGTGCTTGAAGTTGGCATGTTCAGAGAAATTCAAGTTGTCACGAATTTCTAGTTAACGCCCCAATATTCATTTGCACATGGAAAAATTGCGGACTCAAATTTCCCTCCAATTATAAGCCCAGCAGATTTTGAAACGCAAAGTTCCCTCCAAATATATACCCCTCCGAATATAAGCCCCCCCCCCCCCCAAAAAAAAAAAGCCCCGGGGCTTATTTTCGGAATTTTACGGTATTCGGGTACAGCTCCCGGATCCAAAGCCACAAAAAATTGCATCTTCTCAATGCAAAATCAGCAAAACGGCCTGTTACTCATTTCGTCCAGACACAATTCTGAAATCGAGCAATATTTCATTTGCTGTTTGGCTTGGTCTGGTCTCACTTCCTGTGGCGCAGCGGGAGGCCTGGAAACTAAAACTAAACTTTGCTGGCATGCGCAGTGGACCGTGATGAAGCGTTCATTTTGTTATTAGTCACTGATTTTTTGGCTGCTTCTCGTAGTGGTCTTTACCCATTCTGCTACAGGTGAGTGATAACTGATAAATATTCGGATTATGTTGTCCCTTTGAACTCTTCAAATGTCATATAAAAAAGGACGATTTGGGTACCGCTTAGGGTGATTAACATCAAGCTGACATTTTTGTGTGACGTGATACCGTTTAGGGTCGGGTGTCAGTCGAATGAACTTTTATTGTTTGAAAACAGCAAGGGATAAAGTGCTTCATGATATCATCTTTTATAGCAATTAAAGGCATCGAATTTTAAATTCTTGGTGTGCATTTATTGGTATCTTTTAGGGGTCAAATTAAGCTCGAGCCACGCCCATTTTAGTACCTCTTAGGGGTCAAAACGACAATTCCCAACGAGCATCCCCGTCATTTTTATGTGGGAGTCTTCCCCCTCCCCCTGAGAAATATATGTGCTTTCATGATTGTCCTCCCATTGAAAGTTGCTGACAATTTGTACTCGCTTTCCGGCCCAGACTGATAACCCTGCTCTAGGAAAAGGGTTACTTTAGGCTACTCTTCATTAGATTGCTTTGAATGCATGGCTTCCTTAATGAATTTTAGTCTTTCCTCGATAAACGTGGTGAATTGTGGTGACTGAAAGTATACTTGTTTCTTTTGTTTCTTTATTCTAGGCTTTTGTAGCTGAGAACAATCGTCGTCACTGCATGGGAAACTCATCATCAGTTTGACCAGAAAGCACAATCCAACATTCCATAAAAGGGACAACTTCTGGATGTTTCTCACAAGATTGGGCAGGCAGAACATGCAATCAAAGTTCTCCCCTTGGCTATCACACATGCAAGTGGTGTGAAATGTGTGACTACATGTCAGTCGATGTATTTCCTGCTAGGGAGGATGGTAGCACACTGGTGAGTCACAATCAAGATGATGCTTTGGGTGACATAAAGAAGGCCTGATCTATAGCCAAGTGGCAGAGAATTGTTGTTGAAATCCTTCTCAAAACTTGCCAAATGGGTGGCCTTGCCATATGGTTTTCCAGCTATTGTTTTAGGGTCATGGTTGAATGTAGGACTTGCCTGCCTTTGACAGCAACTCGCTCAAGCATAGCAAGGATTCCTTCAGAAGCTAAACCTACATTTTAAAAAAGTAAGTAAATATGATTACATGTCCCATTCAGTAATAAATTGTAACGTTATGGTACTGATAGATAAAAATTTAATATTACAAACAAAAATATAGGCAAAATGCCATTATCACAATATTTAATATAGTGTTCTCACAGCAAAACTACTGTAATGTAGAAATTCAGTTGACTTGATTACCTTTTTACTACGAGTATTAAGTCAGTGTCACTATGTCCATGCTGGTAAACAGCTGGCACTTAGGTTTGTTTAAACCCCCATGGCAGTTTCTTGTGTTTTATCAGCATTGTCAGTCTTGTTGATCCTGCTTCACAGTTTAGAATGAAAACTTCAACCTCTTTTCTGTGATAACAGAGCACAAGGCTTTCTTGGCATTGAAATATCTCTGAAAGTGATCCCTTTGGTGGGTGCAGTCACTGATCCAAGAGATAGTGGCCTTGTTGTAGTGGTGCCTGTCCATCATGATAAATATTCCTGGTGATCTTCTCTTAAGTTCGACTCTGTGAACAAGAATGCAAACAACATTTTATGGGCTTTATTAGCTAATGTTTGGAAAACTTAAAATTTTGTGCACATAATTTACACATACAGGGTACTATGTAAGTTAGTCGCTGGTACCAAACTAATAGTAATTTTTGTCTTGCCTTAGTTCAATGACTGTTGAAAAACCCTTGGGTCCAACTTTTTGAGTATGACAAATTTAATAAGTTAGAAACTAAACAAAATGACTTCCTGCAGTACTGCAGCCAAAACTGTCTTCTTCCAGGAATGCAGTTACACATGTATACACCCCCTCTGCATGTCTTTGGCAGACCACCTCGTGTGTGTACCAGCACTTGTCTATGGATTGCATCTGGAGCTTCAGGGATTGGTACTGCCTCCTGTTGCTGCTGTGCATTCATCAGAAGAGTGGTCATATGGACAGCATTTGTCAGCACCTGCCCCTGAGGTGTTTTCATGATGTTGATGTTATGAAAGTCATCAGTAGCAAGGATCTGGAAGGATTTCTTTTAAAAGATAAATGGAAAATATTTACTTCACTGTGCAGTGTGTATGTGTTTTTTAATCAATGGTGATTGTTATTACCTTTGAAGTAATATGACAGAATTTTTCCCTGACTAAACTGGTGTAGTCATGGTGAAATGACATGCTTGGTGGCAGTCTTGGGCAATACAGTATTTTATGAGGTGCAGATGAGACAGCTCTAATGCAACATGAAAGTGTGACGTCTGATCTGTAAGCATGAGGGCTTTTAACACTGTCTGCACTATGTACAGTATGTGAGTCTGTGCATGCATGTGAGTATTTTTTTTGTGGGGGGGGGGGGGGGGGGGGGGGGAGGGGAGCACCACTTTTGCTGTTAATACAGCATGGAATCACCATCTAATTTAGCTTGCACATTTTTCCAGGTGAATGCCTCTAGCATCGTGTCCCCATCAGCACCAAAGACAAACACTGACCCAAACTGTCGTTCTCTGAGTTTCAAATAAGCTGCATTTTCAGCATGAAATATTTTATAATAAAGAATAATGGACATCATTCTTTAGATTAAAACATTTGATTTGATTTTCCTTTGCACGAATTCAGTTTTTTGGCAACCGGCCATTTCGTTTTCTATGTCGATCACGATTACGATTTTCGGTTTATAATATAAACAAGATCTCTTTTTCCAGCGGATTATAATATTATTTCTCAAAACTGCCCCGTTTCTACTCCTATCTAAACATCGTTCCCATCTAAAACCGTACAATTTTCATATGCACGCATTTTACTCGCTCATTTCCAACGATCAACCATCTTCATCATTGCCGACTACGATTACAAATCTATAGTCAATATTCTACAATGTTGTAAAACATATCTTACCTTTATTTCCATTTACCACTAAATCCGGTTTACAGTCCATTATATTCATTATTTGATTACGTTTCATACAAGCCTTACAAATACATACCACGATCGAGTTGTCCTTCAGTTAGAGTCGATAATTTTGCGCAGAGCCTGGTTCTAAGTTTCTCATCACTTAGCAACGAGACGTAGTAAATTTTGGCGTCAGAAAATTCTGTTTCTTCGTCATTTCCAACCGAGTTTTGCAATCAAAACTACAAAACCTGACACATTTAGAAACTACAAAACCTTTTGAATTCTAGCATCCTTTTAAAGTCTGTCCCACAAGGTATTTCACTTATTATTTACTTACAGTTTCTCTAGTTTAGTCATATAAATTTCATTTACAGTTTTTGTTGTTAAATTTGCTACCATTGTTACGGAGACCACAGGCGGCCCAAGCTGATTGACTGTGTGACGTCACGGTCGGGTTTTATAAACTAATGATGGGAGATTTTAGTCGATCGATAACTCGAAAAATATTGCGAGAATAAAGCTTAGACTTGCTAACCTTGTTGTTCTGGTGGTTTTCTTGCTGCTGTAGCGATTTCAGCGTGAAAAATTCAGCGAAACACGCTGAAATCGCTACAGCAGCAAAAAAAACCACCAGAACAACAAGGTTAGCAAGTCTAAGCTTTATTCTCGCAATATTTTTCGAGTTATCGATCGACTAAAATCTCCCATACATTTGCTTATAAAACCCGACCGTGACGTCACACAGTCAATCAGCCTGGGCCGCCTTTGCGGAGACCAAAATGTTTCTTTCCTGCATCATTTTTTTCTTTATTTCTCTATTTAAATCACGTATTGAAGTTCTACATTTCTACCTCTTATTTTTCTTAACCCTTTTACGCTCTGTTATGATGCAGCTGGGCGGCCAAGGAACTACAAGACAAGCGCAGTGGACCGCGCAATCAATGAAGCGTTCTGTTTGTTATTACTCGCTTCTTTACTGGCTTCTTACCCTTGTGGTTTTCACCCATTCTGCTAAAGGTTGGATCAGTAATGCAGCATTCAAAACATTTTTTCGTGTATTACTCATACTTTTACCAGCTTTTTATCCTTGTAGTCTTCACCCAATCATTCTGCTACAGATGCGTTCAAAATATTAGTTGTTTGTTATTATTCTCTCCTTTACCGGTTTCTTATCCTTGTGGCCTTCACCCATTCTGCTACACTGTAGTGTCACCGGGTGAGAGATGTGTATTTGGATGTTGTTCTTGAGCAGTTTGTTCGTCATCATGATTAAGCACTGTGCTGTTTGATACCAGGAAGTTGCATGCATTTGTCGTAAACGTATGTCAACTCTGCTTTCTCTCGACATCGCTATTTGTTTCTGCCGCCACGTCGAAGACCATAAAATACCCAAAATTTAGTGTGGCGAAAATGTTGAGAAAACCTTCATGAAAATCTTACTTCCGTTGATTTTAGGTATGAGTATAACCGCGCTCTAAAGGTCAATGCCATTCAGCTTTCATCTTAGCAAACTATCAACTGGCAAAATTAAATCTCGCTGCTGTAAGGTTTGTTTAGGAAATAAAACATACGCCATGTTTACAGAGCCTGCCGAGCCGCCGCGGCGAGGGTTTACACAAACTTTCGAGTTCTTCCAAACTCGCTCGAGTGTTTTGCATCAGGCTATATAAACACGGATTTATATTTCGATTTTTTACAATGACAAAACTCTTATTGATCATGAAACGCGCCAAAACATTGTTAAAAAGTTGCGGATCCACTCGGCGCGTTTCATGATCAATAAGAGGACAGACACAAAAAACTGACGTCAATTTGTTAATTTGCACTTCACAAAGCGATATGATTAAAAATATGATAAAGTCCTACATGACTTGTGTTTCAGCTTCATGTGAAGACAATGCACTTGGTATTGAGAACAAAACAATTCCTGATGGACAGCTCACATCTTTGTCGTCTTTTAACGCCAGTACTCCCGCCAAAAACGCCAGGCTCAACTTTGTGGGGTTGCCATGGTGCGCAGTGGAGAGTAGTACACCGCTGTACTTACAAGTTGATCTGGGATCACTACACGCTGTCTGTGCTGTGGCTACACAGGGGAATTCTAAAGCGGACCAGTGGGTGGAGACGTACCAGTTAAAAACGTCCACAGATGGGACAACGTGGACAGATTATGAAGAAGGAGGAAAAGTCAGGGTAAATTATATATTTAAAAAATGAGTTGTTTTTTCTTTCTTGAAACGTTTAAATACTGGTGGTAGTTTGATGCTGCTTACTGCTCGAAACATAAAAGCAGGAAAAGCAACGATGGACTTGACACACAGAAGTCGGGAAGGAGATAATGGAAACCATTAGGAAGAGATTTTCAATTGTATAGATTATATAATAAACATTCTAATTTTTATTTTTTGATGACTGAAGTAACACTAATGTATGCTAAATGTCCAAGTCCCCCGTTCCGTCGCAATTGTTTCGCCAGACTTTTGGCTCGCGCTTTAATGTCTAAATAATTATCTCTTACCTGTAGCAGAATGGGTGAAGACCACGAGGACAACTGACCAGAAAATCAGCGAGTAATAACAAACAGAACGCTTCATCACGGACGTCCACTGCTCGCATCACAAAAGGAAGTGAAAGTTCATAAACAAGCTTCAGTTCAGTTTTAGTCATGTGAGACTGGTTTAAGTTTGTGGGTATTGCTGATTAGAGCACAGAACATGCAAATTTCTAAGGGTGGAGCCCTTGGACACTGTTTTTGCTGCAGAAACGAAATTTTTGAAATAAACTTTTCACTGAAATTACTTTTTTTTTTCTTTTCTTTTTTTTTTTTTTTGCCTTTTCAGGGTACTGGAGTACCTAAATGCTTGATTAAAATTAATCATTAATTATAAGTTATTTTGGATTGCAGCTGGGTGATTAACGCCTTAAGGGAGAAAGACGATTTTCTAGTTCTGCCGGGCTCAAAGCTAAAATCTGTCGGCGCCCCCTCGCAAATTTCGTGTTATTGTCTCCGATTCTAGATGCATCTCAGAATTCCTGAGTTTCAAATTTATAATTCTCCCAGAGAGGAGGAGGAGGGAAAGGGAGAGAGGGAGAGAGAGATAATTGTTATAGGCCTTAATATGCGTGTTGTCTCCGAAACCGAGGCCAACTGCGCAACCTTTCTTTTCTTAAAAACGCCTTTACGTTTCGTTCAAACGCCTTTCGTTCAGATGAAAGCTGATCAAACCATTAATTCTTACAACAGCACTCATAAATGTTGTCTTGAGTGGTTGGGAAAATTTGTATTTATAAGTTAACTTTGAATTGAAATGATTAAGTGGTGTCTGTAAAAGCTACGGATACAGTAACGTTCGAATATCAAAAAACGTGGAAAATATACAGCCGCATTGCGTGTTGCTAAGAGAAAACAAAAAAACATTTACACACCACACCAACTGCAGGCCAACTACACACCAACTACACACCAATTACATACCATCTACACACCAAATACACGCCAAAAACACACCAACTATATACCAACTACACACCAATTACATACTGTCTACACACTAAATACACACCAACTACACGCCAACCGCTGCTCTCTGATTTTTTGACGTCATTGTTGTGTTATACAAATTTGTGCAGCGATGGAGTGGGACGCAGTGGGACCTTCTGCGCCATTTACTCGGCTGTTGAGCGACTCAAACTTGATCAAGTGGTGGACGTATTCCAGTCAATCAAACTACTGCGGGTCAAGAGGCCTGGGGCGGTGGAGACTTTGGTACGTTTATAAGAGGAAGTGTGAGGTAGATACGCGTTGCCATGGAAATGGACACGCACGTAGTCACCATATCTATTGAAGAAGTAGTAAGCACTTACAAATAGAGTAAATAGCCAGTACAAGAAATAGCTATCGATGAATGGTAATATAATAAGAGGCGAAAAGGTAGCCTTTTTCGTAAGCTAGAAAAACGTAATACTCAACGGAATGGACTACATTTCATAAATGCTCAATGAATCGTGTTCTTATTCCCGTTGGGTAAAATGTACTATTTCTTCATTTTCAGGATCAGTATGTCTTCTGTTATGAAGCCATCCAGCAGTACCTGGATTCTTTCAGTGACTACGGCAATTTCTCTGAAGTTTAGCGCTGCTACACACACACACACACACACACACACAACTTTTATACACGGTAAAAAATTCAGCTTGTAGCTGGTGGGGCCGTGTTGGTGGAAGACCTGTAGAAAACAGACAAGTTCGGAAGGGAAAAACCGTTGGAGTTGCCTCCTCGGACGAAAACCCTTCCTACTACTGCCGGCCGTGGGGTTCGAACCCACGACCTCCTGGTTCAGAGCTTCATTACGGATTCTGGTCCACCACCCCAGACCGCTCGGCCACTGGATCAGTCTATATCTGCTGATTAGTGCTATATTATTACAATGTCACAAGAAAGAGCACTTCCAAATTAGTAAGAATTCCACATTTCAGCACGAAACTGACGCACCATGTCCCATTCCATACTAAAGTTTATTTTTCTGATTTTTGAAAGCCAATCATTCAATTCCTGATAGGCCAATCGTGCTGAAATCTGGAATACTTACTAATGTGCTTGTGCGCTTGTTTGGGTGACTTTAGATAAATTTTGCACACAGAAATGGCTAATACATTTTAGAAAAGTCGAGGACAATTTATAACCTTTGCATTTCCGTTTGTTTACTCTGCGTTGTAGTTACTACTCAATAATTTACATTTCTCGTATAAAATACGAGGATATAGGCCACACAGTATTGTGAACTTGGCAGGCTAAATTTATTAACACCGTATCACCCGAACTATCTTCTTGAATTCCTGAAAGAGTTCAGGAGAGAAGAGATGAATGAGCCGTTTCATATACCACGTGACCGCTTACTGCGTTATAGCTAGTCATGCCTGTTGTCTTTACTTCAAAGCGTAGCCTACTGCGAAAACCTTTCGTATGAGACGTTTGTAAAATACAATAGAACCCCGCTATCTCGAGCTCTCAAGGGAAGCGATAAATAGTTCTAGATAGCCTGTCGATATCTTTTCATATCACTGTGGAGATAGCTGGTTACCAATGGTTGCATGGAAAAACAAATTTCACAATAAATTAGGGGCCGTTTACATAATATATTCACCTACATTTTTTGCAAACAGCTGTATTTATACGTGATTTTAGATATATGTTTGAATTTATGTTAGCTGATGGTTAGCTATTTTTACATATATTTTCTGATATTAAAATTATTATAACTTTTGCTAATGTATGCAATGAATATGCAAATTTATGGGGGTGGAGCCCGGGGGCACTGCTCTTGCTGCTGAAATTTTTGAAATACACTTTTCACTGAAATTACATTGTTTTCTTGCCTTTTCAGGATACGGGGCAACTCACATGGCTAATTCCTCGTACAAACTGCGATATTCGATACTGAAGCTCAAAGTGAATGCGGTTAGTAGTTCATCCAGTGAAAATACTGCCAGACTGGATAACAGGCGAGTAGAATCATTCAGTCTTTTTGATGACCATATAGACTTCCTGAACCCTTTAACTCTTGAGAGTAATCAATATGGTACAGTATGGAGAATTTCCCATTTGATAGATCATTTAGACGAAAACTGATTGGCCTATCAATTTTCACTATATCACTCATACATTTTCTTCTTGAATAGCTAGAATTTGTAATCTGAGCCCAGGAGTGAAAGGGTTAAAGCAACGTAATTCCAAAAACCTTTTTTGCGACATTTAGGTACCCGACTTGAGAAAATGACGTCACAACTGAAATTGGTAACCAGGTCGCAGGAACATGACGGCGGGAATATACAGATAGTTCGAACGCAGAAAAAGCTCACTTTCCTTCATCGTATGACAGTGCACTTTGGTGATCTCTTAATTTAGAGTGTTAACTACCGATTTGGTAGAAAAAAATAAGTTATTCCAACTTGATCGTAGTAGCACTTTAATGTTTAGTCAAACCCTGCCATTGGAAAAGCTACTTTGTCTTCTATCAGTGTCGTTGCACGCACGCCTTCGTTACTCGCGCGACGCGGGAACGTCTAGACTGAGTACTAAATGACTTGGCATATTGAATCAGCGGACCGCCTAGTTGGTACATACCAGTCGCACACGTCTCAGGCCTTACATACCTCTAGAAAAAGAAGGGTTCCCTTTTACGATACCTTGCACAGATAGATCCAAACTGACACCGAACTCGGCAACAACGCGATAACTGAAAAGGCTCCGACCGAGACACGAGAGTTGGCTATCAGTGCGATAAAATGCCAATACGGTGTTCGTCCAACTTTTCTTGCTGACAATGATAGCAAAAAAATATCATTTTTCTTACAGTCAACTCTCTCTGAGCGGACACCTCTCTAAAGCGGCTGGGTGATTAACGCCTTGGGGGAGAAAAACAGTTTTATAGTTCTGCCGGGCTCAAAGCGAAAATCTATCACCCCCTCGCAAATTTCCTGTTGTTGTCTCTGATTCTAGATAAATCTCAGAATTCCTGCCGGAGTTTCAAATTTATAGTTCTCCCGGAGAGAGTTTTATCATGTCATTTCCAAGATGCGTGTTGTCTCTGCTCCAACCGAGGCCTGGTTCGCAACCTTTCTTTCTTAAAAACGACTTACAAGTATCTCGAAAAGCCACACACATACTTTTGAGGGCAAATTTCTAAACTTTATAACCCTTCTCAGATGTTGCCTCTGATATGCTACGACTCGAACTGTTAGCTTTTAACAGACATAAAGTATTAAAAACAAAAGTAAACTGATACTTATGAGAGTGCGTATAAATTAGATTTAATTAACTGGGTGAATTTTGGAAAAGCTCGTAAATTTGCTAATACAGTCAACTCTCTCTAAGACGGACATCTTCGGGACTAGATTTTGTGTCCGCCTTAGAGAGGTGTCCGCCTTAGAGAGAGTTCAGTTACAGAGAAACATGTGAAAATCGGCAAAGGACGAAATATGCATGCTGTCCACCTTAGAGAGGTGTCCGCTCAGAGAGAGTTGACTGTAGTCCTCCTTATTATGCAAAAATATTTGTATATATATCAGCCTTCTTTAATAACCGTGATGTATAATGAGGAAGTAGAAACTGATTGAACTTTCACTTCCTGTGGCGCAGCTGGGTGGCCTGGAAACTACTGTTGAACTGCATGCGTATTTGATCCGCAGCACGCAGGCAAGCGAGCAGTGGACCGTGATACCGTGATGAAGCGTTCTGTTTGTTATTACTCGCTCCTTTACTGGCTTCTTATCCTTGTGGTTTTCACCCATTCTGCTACAGGTGAGAAATATGTATTCAAAATATTGATCTTAGGCAGTTGTATTGTTCCGGATTTTATGTGGTTTGGTTGCCAGCACAGATATAATAATCTCAACCCGGAAATGCAGAAATCATGGTCCCGTTTTTGTAGTTTCGTTTCGAAAGAAATGCCTGGCGACCGTAAATTAAAGATGCTTTGCTGCCTAGAAGCAGTAATTGTATATGCATGTGTTAAGAAACCGTATTTATCTTAAAACGATGACGCGGGACAAATTCCTTTATATCTATGACGGTCTACAGTATAGTTCAGTTGTTGCGCCAATGCTGATTATGAAAGATCCTGTTAATAGTCGCACTGCCAAGATTTTGTGAAGACCTTCGCGAATATCTTAATACTGTATCTTAATCTTTTCAAATTTCTCGCTTCACGGACTGAAGGACTAAATTTGTTATGACAGATTAAGGTTCCTTATATTAAATGCATGAATAATTTCATGCATGGGGCATTTCAATGTGTGCAAGCTGTTTATGAAGAATTTTAGCACACAGGTATTTACTGCTAAAATGAAACAGGTACTGTGCAAAAGTAATGGCATCGAAAAAGAGGGAAAAAGAGCGAAAAATGGCGAAAAACAGCGAAATTTCGCAAGAAGCGAAAATTGGACAAAATTTCGAAGCGCCTATTGTTTGCAGAGCGAAATTGCGTTAAGAAGAACGAAATTTCGCTCTTGTCGAAATATCGCACGGAATTTCGAGCGAAATTTCGTTGAGGACATCGATGCTTTCTCAATAAACTTGAAACAAACACTTGTTTGAGGGCTTAAATCCAAGGTTTTGTTGAAACGATAAACGGAAGGCTTCGATCCATTCGAAGTGTAAACGCCTTTATAACAATAGGCGGTTTTAAAAAAACTTCAATTCAATTCAATTCGTTACAGTGAAGCGTTGAAAACGTTTAATTAGTGGTTTGGATCCCGATTTTAAATCATAGTATGCGGTTCGATCCGTCAATGACTCTGGCTAAAAGGGCAGTCTTCTATCCGCTAGCGGCCGGATTCTATCTGGGGGGATAAAATCCGACCTTCTGTGATCAGTCTTCGAAATTTCGATTTAATGACCTTGGGAAGCCTTTGTCGAATTTTCGAGCGGGTCCGAAAAAATTTCGTTTGGATTTGCGAAATTTCGTTCGAAATTTCGACGAAATTTCGCGAGAACAAAGAACGAAATTCGTCGAATTTCGTTGCCATTACTTTTGCACAGTACTGTACATAAATAAAATCAATGAATAAGGGCACGGTCGCACTGGGAAGTTTGGTCGATAATAACTCAGTATCGAGAGCAATGCGACGGCTTCTTTATGTACCGATCAATTCAAAACTCGCACATCCCCTCCCCCCCCCCCTCCCCCCCGGGCAACCCCCCGGGCATTTGGACTTTTTGATTTTCCGATGGTCAAATTCCCCACCCTCGGGCCAAAATGACTGTTCAAATGCCCCGGTTTAAGGCTGAATTTGGTGGTCAAATGCCCCACCCCTGGTACAAAAAAAAAGCTGAAAAACAGATACATGTCTAACAATTTGACTTGTTTTTGTGAAAGTCGCGCGCGTACGAGCTCGATAACGGTGAGTACGTTGGCTAAAATTGTTTCTTTAAGCGAATTACACTGTATCTGAGGAAGTACAAAGGAGTGATTTGCAAGACTGAAGCAGATTTATAAACTATATACTGGGCAAAGGGAAAAAGTCAAAGGGAATTGACACAGAATTGTTGACAAGAAATGCCACGAGTCGTGTTCCGACGTGCCGAGGGTATTAAAGTCGTTGACATTTTTCTTTAAACCGTATGGCTAACAAAATGCATTTATTTAACATCCAATGATAAGGTTTCAAACCATACCTTGAGCGACGCAACGTTTTATTGCGAGTTGTTTAAATCGTAACGGCTCAACATCGGAGATTGATACTCGATAAATGAACGTTGTGCTTGGAACATTCACTGATATGCCTCTCAATTTAGACAAAATAAACAGTTAGCACACACCGTACGCACAGCTAAAACACTTCCGCGTAAAGCGGGGTGAAATTGAGGGAACGAGTTCAAATTCCCCACCCTTCCGTGGTTGTGGTCAAATGCCCCACCCCGGACGAGAGTGGTTGGTCAAATTCCCCCCTCTCCGGGCAAGGGAGGCGGTCAAATGCCCGGGGGGGGGGGGGGGGATGTGCGAGTTTCAAATTGATCGGTACATTAATGTAGCACACTGACCTATTAACTGAAAACCATAAAAATGTTTTACAGAAAAAAATCTGCTTTCATTCAAATTTTATGAGAATTTCACGGGAGTCTTCTGAGAACAGCTGTATACTGTAGATTGCTCAACAGAAAACAAATAAATTGCAGTTATTATCTATCAAGTTTCAATTACGCCCAATCTGCTTCTAGCAATAATTTGACATATTATAACTAATGTAGTCGTTATGCGTAATGTTATATTGCTGCCTCACCCAAATGGTCAGACACATGACAAATCCTTTACAGGCTGAATAGTTAATGCCATTAATGCCTGGCAAGCAAGCTCTCCCATCCCACAAGAGCGCACACCCATAAAATGGACGGGAGAGCCTTGCAGAGGAAGGTATTTAATGAATAGTATTCACGGACGAGTGCTTTAAAAGCAATATTACTTTGTTTTTGGAGTCAATTTTACTTTTCATCCAGTCACGGTGTAATTCTTGAGGATTTCAGTGTTGTTTCAAATTCTTGTTCGACAGATACAGATTAATTTAATTGCAAATATTCTGGGCTCAGCTGTCTCAGTGTATGTATGTAAACATGTCAAGACTATCTAAATATAATAATAGTATAGACACACAAAGGAATACCAATATGCTGCATTTTGATATGACGGCTACACCCAAGTGTTGAGGGTTTGGCATGATCTTCAGCTTTGAATGCATCATCAAAATCAAAATTGAAACTTACCAGGTGTGTATCTGCATGCTCTTCAGAGGTCTGTGTATACAATTTCAGCCAGTTAAAGCAATTTTCAGCTGTGGTCCATTGTCAATAGCATGCTAGACAGAAAACGTATAGGCAAAGCTCCAAAATAACTTGCTAGACAGCTGTTTTTGACATGAAAATAATGACCATGTCTGCCATTCAACTGTCTCCTGGGCTGTTGGAGATGACCTGCCATACCATTTTTACTAGACAGTTATGATGCCTGCCTCTTCAGTGATCTTGCATTAGACCATAACATTCCCTTCAAAAGATGAAAATCAGGCATGATTAGTAAAAGTATAATTCTAAAGTCCAACCATTTTTCCTCACAATAGCTTGGATGAGAATTTCAAATTTCAACCCCCGCACATGATACTTAGACTCATCGAGAAAGTGAAGTTCTACAAGGTTTCCTTTTTTGCTTTTTCCTTGCTTGTAGAGAATAAAGAAATGTCATTATATAAACATTTGCACTCAAACTCTTATAATATTAGACTTGCCCAAATACTCCATCACTAAAATTTGGGTTCATTTGTGAAGATAGCTATATGCAAACACTATAGGGGCTTTGTCTTTGCTGTCTATATACACTTTTAAACAGCATACATACCATAGGTAACAATATTTAGCCATGTGTAGGGCTCCATAGATATCAAAAGAGAGCACTGACAGACTATACACTGTAATTTTTGCTGAATTACTATACTGTCTGTATAGGTAATCGCATGATTTCGAGTGCAATTTGGAATAAATTAGCACGAGTAAATTTTTCAAAGACCACAAAATTGCACGAGCGCCGCGCGAGTGTAATTTGTGGTCTTTGAAAAATTCACGAGTGCTTATTTATTCCAAAATTGCAAGAGAAATCATGTGATTACTTGTTAATAACATGCATACAATAATTTCCGTCGCGTAATCTTTTTCAATTTCGTTACAATTCACAAGTGTCTCTCAAGAACTTTGTTTTCTCGTAAACAGAATCGGAATCGTCCCGAGGAATTAAAAGACGTCCTTTGTTTTGTTTTGCTTCGCAAGTACGCGCGCCAGCTGTCGGCAATTTTTAATTTCAAATTTCTGCACTGTTAATTACACATTTCTGCACTGTTAATTACACATTTTTGCACTGTTTGGGATAAATTGACGTGCGCTCAGCCAATCAGAATGCAGAAATTATTGCATGCATGTTATTAATTAAGTAATTTGCTCCGGCAATAAGTAGAAAACAGCAATAGGGTGCAGCAATGAGTATACCGTAATCCCTAACATAACATAATGTACAATTTTGGTTGGGATTGTATATTTTCTTATCAGAGAGAATTGTTCACAGTTAGAGTTGAAAACAAAAAGCTGGGAACATGTATATATTTTTTGTTTTTGTTTTTGTTTTTGTTTTTTGTTTGTTTGTCCACTTTTTCTTCAAAAAGGTTGATTTGAGTTCAATCAATCTTCTGTGGTGATTCCAGTAACCCCGATTGAATTGTCCAGAAAATATTGACAAAAGTAAAATAAGACAGTGTGTGAAACATATTTTGAGCTAGCTGCACACACTTTAGCTGTGGGAGGTTAGTGTAATGCGCTCCTTAGAATATTGCAAGTGTACAGTAGTATTATTAATTGCTAGCAAAACCATCTTGGTAAAATCTTGGCAAAAACTTCTTCTCTTCTTCTTCTTTCTTTCTTCTCAAAAACTTTCTCAAGACTTCAACAAGATGTCCTCACAAGATCATGTAAGATTTTAAGAAGATTGCAGCAAGATCTTGGCGAGACCCTTGTGAGCAAGGATTTTCTAACCCTTGCATGCAAAAATTGAACTACACTTTAAATATTGCGAACATTAAAAATAAGAACATGCGCTTAAATTTAGTGTGAATTAAAATTAAGTGTGGGAATAGGATCTTGACACCAAGATGAGCTGAAAATTCATCACTCGGGATTTCTGAGTTGTCAGAAATGGAACGGAACATCGAAAAAATTATATGTACAAAGCCTGAGGTGATGAATTTCGGTCACATTTGGTGAGTTTTGGGTCATGTGTTAATAAGGGTAAAACATTCTAAGTTTTCCTTTAAGCTATTAGTCTTTCTTTCAGTTTCTTCTATATACATTCCTGTGGTTTAAAACTCTGAGGCTTAGAAATGTATTGTTATTTTGATAGGATGTATGCATCAGTAAATTTGCCACATTCTTGCGGTTAAAGTGCACTAAGGCTCCGTTTTCATTTGAACGAATTTATAGACTGAGTTTGAGACAATTGTTTCCGGATTCGTGAAAGCTTTTATTTCTAGTTTTGGCGAATCCGGAGAGCTGACCGAAAGTGAGAACTTTGAACCTGGATGCTTTGTATCAGAAATAGTCGTATTGCTATTTCTTTCCAATCCGTACCTTTGTATCAAAGAAAAAAGTGTTTTGAAGGGAACCTACCAAGATCTTCAGGTAAGATCCTGCCAAGATTGTAAGATATCCTGCCAATATATTGGGTAAGATCCTGCCAAGATCATGGCAAGATCATGCAAAAGTCGGTAAAACTCTGTCAAGATCTTAGGTAAGATGCTGCCAAGATCATCTAAAACTCACCATGATCTTGCCAGTAACTTAGTGAATTTATGTGGGTTTAAGACAATTATTTCCGGATTTGTGAAAGCCTTTTACACTTCTAGTTTGGTGAATCCAGGGACTGAAAGTGAGAACTTTGAACCGGATGATTTGTATCAAAAATAATCTTACTGTTTTTTCTTTCCAATCCTAAAATTTTCATGCTTTTTAAAAAAAAAAAAAAAAAAAAAAATTATTTGTTTTGAAGGGAAATGTAAAGGTTAATGGCCTGCACTAGGCCATGCATCTTGCTAAGATTTTGTCTGTAATTTTATCAAGATCTTAGATACATCTTGCCTGGTCTTTATAAAATCTTGCCAAGATCTTGTCACAGTTTAGCCAAGATCAGTCAGGAAGATCTTGTAAATATGTTAGGTAAGATCCTGCCAAGATCATGGCAAGATCCTGCCGAAATCTCAGGTAAAACTCTGCCAAGATCTTAGGTAAGACTAGCATTCTTGCGTGCGGTGTGCATATGGTCTGTATTGAGAACAAACAAAATCTGCGTTCACATGCTGTAAGCCATGGCATGGATTTCGCTCGAAAACGACAGAAATACTATTATAATATACTTACAGTACTGAGAGCTTTTATATGAATGGTGAAGTCTTTAGTTTGTTGCAATTTGCCGTATTTGTCTCGTTTTCGATGCCAGTAAGGAAAAGGTAAGTCAAATACCATATGAAGCTGCTTATATTTCAGAATTTGCTGCCCTTGGGCAAGACATGACGTGAGAGTCAGGTCATCATTTGACATTTCGTGGTTTCTGGACTGCGGAATCCGACGGCTTTATTACGTACAAGCGTAGCACCATGATATGGCTGATATTTCTTTATTAATATGAGCATGGTGAGTTAGAGCAAGAATGATGACCTGAATTTTGCATGACTTGTTTTACAGCTTTTGAATCTCCTGAAACTGCCAGGATCAGATATTGCATACCGTATTAGCAAGTAGAGCTGGAGCAAGAATGATAACTTAAGGCCTGTACGACTTGTGTTTCAGCTTTATGTGAAGACAATGCACTTGGTATTGAGAGCAAAACAATTCCTGATGGACAGCTCACATCTTCATCGTCTTTTAACGCCAGTACTCCCGCCAAAAACGCCAGGCTCAACTTTGTGGGGTTGCCATGGTGCACTGTAGAGAGTAGTACACCGCTGTACTTACAAGTTGATCTGGGATCACTACACGCTGTCTGTGCTGTGGCTACACAGGGAAATTCTAAAGCTGACCACTGGGTGGAGACGTACCAGCTAAAAATTTCCACAGATGGGACAACTTGGACAGATTATGAAGAAGGGGGACAAACCAGGGTAAATATAATTAAAAAAAACTGAATTTTAAGGTTTTGAGGTATATTGTTGAGTATTTATTATGACAATTATTTTTATGAATTTTGTACACGTTTGAGAGTGTTACGTGTTTCTTATCTTCTTCAGGGTTTTCAGGGAAATGCAGACACCAACACGACGGTTAAACAAGTTCTGTGTGAAGGCGTGGTAACCAGATATGTCCGTGTGGTTCCCAAAACCTGCCACGGACTTTGTTGCCTGAAAATGGAACTGTACGGAGCGGCTGGTACGAATACTAGAACACGTGTAAACGCGTCATCTACTACAAAGAAACTAATGCTGCCCGCTAATCTCAACACCTCAATAATCTTTTCTCGAGAGACTGACTATAAATACTATGTATGGTTATTTATCTGTCTAGTCTTAACTAGTTTCTTTTTGCTCAACGGCACTTTGTTTTGTTTCTGTCAGACGCGTCTTGCCAAACCTCGACTGTAGGAATTGCAGATCGCTCCAAGATTCCTGATCACAGGATGACTGCGACGTCCTTTTATGATGAACGTCACAGACCCTATAATGGCAGGTTTAGCGTAGAGAAATGCGCTTGGGAAGCAAAGAAAAAATTCACTCGTAAAGACTACCTGCAGGTGGATCTTGGTGGAGTTCATTTTATCTGTGCACTGGCTACGAAAGGAAACGGAAAAAAGTGTGTTGCACAAGAATGGACTACAAAATATAAAATCTACTTGTCATTAGACAACAAATCGTGGAACATTTACAAAGAAAATGGAGTAGACAAGGTGAGTGTAGTGGATAACACTTCTGATGCCTTTGTTGTCCAACTTTAACTCAAACTGAATAATGCAACAGTCGTGCATGACGTGAACGTGGACATAGTTACTTATATATAGGCGCTAACACATAATGAAAGTCGGAAGGGGTGTTGTTGAGGTAGAACGATAATCCTTTTTCTTTTGTTTTCCTCTCTCTTCCTTGCTTTTAGCTTGCCGTTCTTCCTTGGATAACAGTCGTGACGTGAACGTGGACATAACGTGAATGTACGACTTGAATGCTTTTCAAGGAATGGTTGCACAGTTACTAATATATATATATATATATAATAGTTTTGGACTTCCTCTAGTTATGTATCGGGTATATCTTCTGTTATACGATAGGAATTTATTGGCAACAAAGACAAGATTAACGTTCAGAAAAACCAAGTTCCTCGTCTTCCAAGGGCCAAGTTTATCCGTTTCTGGCCTACCGAAATCCATAACTGGGCCCTCCTCAGAGTGGAGGTTTATGGAACAGCGCAAGGTACTACTTTAGTCTCAAATTGTGTTCCGAATCTTTTGATTTTGTAGCTGGTGAAGTTTTCGGAGGCGCTAACACATAATGAAAGTCGGAAGGGGTGTTGTTGAGGTAGAACGATAATCCTTTTTCTTTTGTTTTCCTCTCTTTTCCTTGCTTTTAGCTTGCCGTTCTTCCTTGGGTATGGAGGATAACTCAATAAAAGATTCACAGATCACAGCTCAGCCCAACACGAACACCCCATCCAATGGACGGTTGTACAAGACCTCGACATGGTGCAGCTCTGACACAAATGGTGGATACCTACAGGTAGCTGAAACTTGCTTGCACCAATCATCTTCTAAAACCTGTTGATTTTATGTAGACTTAGTATACTTTATAAACGCGTATTTTCACACGTGGTTATCGTTCTTCTCTCTAGCACCACTATGTAACATGGCATTCATCATCTAAAAGCTGTTATTATGTTACATAGACTAATGTACTAGAAGCGCATTTTGTCTTTCTTCTATCTAACAACACTATGTAACGTGGCATTCATAATTTTCGCACTTTGTCTTTGCTTTGTCACGTGATGTCTCTGCGTTCATCTTTTTCTTACTTTCTACCCGTATCACATTTTTGCAGGTTGACCTTGGTCAGGTGAAAGCAGTAACAGGCGTGGCCACTCAGGGTCATCATTCAAGTGAGAAATGGGTCGAGACGTACAAAATCAGCTATAAATACGATACTTCGTTGAGTGCAAGCTGGCAAGACTACAAACTGAAAGACTCTGGTCCAGTGATGGTATGATATTGCTTAAATAAGCGGCAAAGCCTGTTCATAGGTTGCTGGCAAAGTTCCCGGAGTTAGTAATTATGTACCCTTTACAACTCCCTCTTTTTCCTCTGTCATCGAGAATGCCAATAGTCGCACTTGCGATCTTTATTTGACAATTTGTTTCTCGTCACCTTGTGCTTGATTTTTCTCCCGGAAGTACTTGTTAACTTTACGTATTGACATTGGCTTAGCGCTATTTTATTGTCTGCGTTTCCGTAGACTTTTGATGGAAATGTGAACAAGACCGGGGTCCGAGTTAACTGGTTCCCAGTACCTGTTGTGGCTCGTCACATCCGGGTCATAGCAGATTCATGGACACCATCATCCAGTGGACCATGTCTAAGAATTGACCTGTACGGATGTGACCATGGTGAGTCCATCTGACTTTGTGACTTTAGGACCATACCAGTCCAGTGACCATATCGTTCAAACGCCAAAACTTGCTTCTTTGTAAAAATTTTTCTTCCTCACTGAAAAAATGTTTATTGCAAAGTGTTTCCCTGATATTTTATATTCACTTTGTTCTTTGTGGACTTTAGTGATGATCAGTGACAGTGCTAAAATAGGGAGATTATAATAATCCATTTTTTCCTTTAGTCCTGCGTCCAGTAATGACGTTAACAAGGAAGGTCCTCCCTCTCGCTCAAGGAAAGTTTGTTGACGTGTTCTGCAATGTAACCTCCCAGTCCCAACTCGTAATGCAGTGGTGGCTTGGTAACACAGATGTCACGTCACTCTCCTCTGGCGTGATCCGCTCAGATGGCTCTGTGAGTGGTGTCAGTGTTTCTACTCTGCGAGTTAACTTCACCTCTGTAGATGACATTGCAGCAAAGTACGACTGCACGAGAGAAAGTTCATCGTCACGTGTAGTGGCGTGTACGGCGTTTAGCTGCTCTGCGTTTTATGCAGGAATCAAGTCAGAGACGATAGTCACACGGTCTGCTGCTGTTGCTGTTACTCTGTGTAAGTATAACAATACTAGTCAGATATAGATCTGAAGTCCGTTCAGCGATGTTAGAATGGTAGTCCCACTTATAGAATACTTGATTGAATTGGCCCTCAGTTATGAGTTCCTGATACAAGACGAGTGCAAGTTTCGATTAGTAGTAGAAGTCTTTTTAGAGTAGAAGGATTTTTCCAATGTAAGGGCATTCCATAAAGATTCTGGATTCTAACATGTTAGTCCAGTTGTTCACACCATCAAGACTTGTTTCAAACGTCGCGCCACTGCCGTGCCGAACGCAAATTAGTTCTGAAAACAATGGATTTTGCTCATTTAGATTTAGTTGGGCACGGGAGTGCCGCGACGTTTGAAACCGGCCTAATACGTTAATCATAGGTTTATAATTTGTAAAATATTTTGAACTAGAACATGCTTTACAAATGCGTGTTATTTGATTAAGACCGTTTAATAAATGGGCAAGGCTTGACACAATTAAAACTTGTAATGCATTAACGTATGGTGTTTCGAGAGTTAGTCCTTCGTCGCTGTAAGATTTACGTAGTTTTTACCATTTTCTGGGTTTCGGTATTCCCTTCGTGGAACAAACTTTTCATTTTGTCGTAGATACATGTGCATCATTATGAAAAGTTGACAAATTAACGATAGTTTGGTCTTTTCGCTCAACACAGCTGTTCCTGCTGCTCCTACCTCAGTTAAAGTGAGCAACATCCAATCAAAGAAGGTAACACTACAGTGGAGCATACATGCGCTGGGCTCCAATGAAGGTTCCTTTTCTTCGTTCATCATAGAACACCATATTAGTGGCAGTTCAAGCAATGTTACTTCGATAACGGCCCCTTCGCAATCTTCGAGCTTTCAGATTTCGGACCTGCTTCCGTACACAGCGTACAGGGTGAGATTACACGCGGTCAGTGCTGTTGGCGAAGGACTGTGGAGTGACTGGGTGGACTTTAAAACAGACTCTGCAAGTAAGTTAACTCTGGTGAAGATATTTTTTAAGAGAACCGATACACTGCCAAATGTGATCTTCACGCAGACCAGGATGCTTAGCGCGCCCATAAACTGTCAACGGCCACTTTCATAGCAAACGAAAATGGCGGATTACGAGTATTGCTAATTTTTGTCCGCTTTTCTTAATGCCAGTAGCGACAGATGGATTGATAAACTAAGACGTGGACGCCTTGATATAAAGTCAACCCCAGGGTGTAAATATAAACATGTGATGACGCAACTCGTGTTCAGTTTTATTTTAAAGGTTAACATTAACGTACTGTCGGGTGTTTGCTTATTTTGTTTTACACGTGATACGTTATATCAACTATTGCATCGTAATCGCGAAACATAAAGCTGGTATAATCATGCATGTAGCGAGGGCTAGAACCTAATATTGATTGAAGTTTCTGTTGTTCAGTTCAATAATAACCGAGTTGTCTGAACATGCTGGAAACTATTCATCCTGGGTTGTACTGTACTGTTTTACTATTATCAAAATCTTTCATAATTTTTGTTCAAGAAACTTGTAATGGTTATTTGGAGAGATTTGAGTATTTGGTACCCACGACTTAAAGAAAAATGAATATAGTGATTTTGTGATATTTGTTGTTCCTGCACCAGAACCTGAAGTTGCTCCAGTAGTCGAGAATCCGGTGGCAACGTCATCTCAGACGATAAAGGTCACCTGGAAGGTATGTGTTGAATCCGATAGTACGCGGTTTACTTGTCCGTCAAAACTGCCCGCGTCTTTAGAGACATTTTAATGTGAACATTGCTGTGAATCATCGTCCTTCGCTCTGCTCTTTGTTGGATTTCTCAAGACAATACTACAAACTTCAGGTGATCGTAAGTTTATAGAACTACAACTGTACATGTGTGGAATTAAGATCTGGAGCATCTAGCAATTCACCAATTTTGCTGATACTAGTGATGATGAACAGTTAGGGTGTGTCGAGACCAAGCAGTCAAGACCAATTGGGAGAAATTTCGGTCATTCTAGTTTGAATGAAGAGATTCGAGTAGAGAAAGATGCAAAACACTAGATCTTTGCTGTTGATGTTGTTGATGTCATTGTTTGTTTTTTGTTGTTTTTGTTTGTTTTGTTTGTTTGTTTGTTTTTTTGTTTTCATTTTCATTTCTTTTGTGGGGAAGAGGAGGGATGGATGTCTTTGAATACTTTGATCTTTACAACTTTTGGATTTTCCGTACAGAAGCCAACTGACAAAGTTAATGGACCATTGCAAGGATACCAGATTTCCTACCGACCTGACGGAGGGGCAGAATTAGTGAAGGCAGTGCGGAGCACAACGCTTACAGTTGAACTGGACTCGCTGAAGAAGTGGACCGAATATAAGATTCGCGTTCAAGTGAAAAATGATAAAGGAGTTGGTCCGTACAGTGTAGAGAAAACTGTCAAGACCAAAGAGGACGGTAAATATTTCAGTTTTTCTCGAGTATGGCTGCTGCATTATAATAATTAAAAAGAAGTTTGACCTTGCTCAAAAAAATGTTTTCTGGGAGCATAGAGTGGTCGCTTACCTGAGGTAAGAAACAATAGAAAAACTCAAACGGTGAGTCAAAGGTGGTCGTGGTCGCTTACGCCGAGAGGTTTCACTAATAGAGATTTGACTTTAGGGACCAATCGGTCAAATCTCAAGTGCTCGCCTAAGAGAGGTGCATGGTCGCTTACGGGAGGTGGTCACTCAGAGAGGTTTAACTGTTTTCTATCTACTGCTCCTCAAATTTTCTGATGCCATTTTTGTTACAGTTCCCAGCAAACCCCCGTCATCTGTAACTTCCTCCGTCAATAGTTCGACAAGGGTGTATGTGTCTTGGCAGCCGCCCACTCAGGACTCAAGGAATGGCATAATCCGTGGGTTCAAACTCATGTATGGCAAGAAGGGTGCTGCTCTCACACGTATTAAAGATATTAATAGCAACTCTGCACGTGGTACAAATCTTGATGGTCTTTCAATTTATACTGAATATGATTATCAAGTCTTGGCGTACACAAGCGTCGGTGATGGCCCGGCGAGCACTCGGAAATCATTTATAACTCATCAGGACGGTGAGTACGATTTCTATAATGTACATGTTCACCGATATGCCAAAACACAAATCAATTTGCCGAAACTGAAATCAATTCCACCAAACAAACAAGCAAGTTTTCTCGATCATTGTTTAACTTATGCTTACGGTATATTTCTTCCTTCTGTCAACACCACCACCATTTCGCAGACTAATCTAAGTCTTGATGTGAAGATGTTTCCAACCGAGTGAGTTCAACAACAATTGAGAAGCATAGTAATTATTCGTTATTATGCCATACGAGAATTTTAGTTTATTCACAGAGGCTCCATATCACCCAAAGTACTGCTTTTTCCGTTTTTATATTTTCAGCTCCAAGTAAACCGAGAAACTTTGCTGCACAACTTGAATCGCCTGCGGTTCATCAGCGCCCGAGTGTGAAGTTAACGTGGCAAGGACCAGCTCAGGAAAACGGTGTCATCAAGAACTACTTGCTGTCCTACTCTGAGACTGGAGCTGCAGGAAGTGTCACAAAGCGCACGCTGGACAAATCTGTGTTTTCACTTTCACTCTTTGTGTATGGAGGAACAACGTATTCGTTTCATTTAAGCGCAACCACCATCAAAGAAGGACCCAAAAGTACTATAGTTAAATCTGTCCCCGAGTATGGTAAGACAAGTTTATTCACACCCGGGAGATACCAACTTTCATTACAAATACATACAGAATGTATAGTTTAGTCCGGTTGAGATTTCGCTCCTTACATGCGCCAAACACAACGGATATGTGCAATACCATTGATACCAGCTTAGCACTTGATAGCTTTCTCAGATGATAATCTTTTGAGCTATCAAACCTCACGATATAACACAATTTTATTGTTAAATGGTTGGAATAACGCGTGTTATGAGCGATAACAACGACTAGGAACTTCCAGTTTGTTGGTATAGGATGACGGTGTTTCTTCATGCTGTTAACATCAAGAGATCGAGCACGCGACAAAGATTTCAATAGCAATAGCCACAGCAATACCAATACCAATAACAATCGAAACAATCATCCGGCTCCTCATGTTTGTGGAACTTCTGCTGGTTGTTTTCAGTGTTTATTAAAGGTCGGAAATTGTGTATTATCAATTTTCCGATTGCTTGCTTGAAGCGGTTTTCGAACGATTGTAGAAAACCAAAAACTGTAATTAAGTAATTACATAGAAGCTGTGCGAAACACTTTCTACCAATTATAAGCCACAGTAAGTGTTTTCAATGGTTTCACTTTGAAGAAGAAACCAATCAACAGTGCTACGTCATCACCAGGTGCTTGGTTACATGAGAAGATCCTGCTCGTGTTTAATTTGCTTTTGTTCCTGATTGATCAAGAATATTTCGGAACTTGTTTGGACCAATCCAAAAGCGCAGCAAACGCAAAAGCAGCAGTCATCTGGGAATGCCTCAATTTTTATTTAACCGTAAATTATGAACATTATTAACACATTATTAACGAACGTTTGTTAATTGTTGTTGTAATATTTCTTAATCTTGTTCTCCTCAGCTCCTAGTTTCGCGCCAAGTGGTCTTGCGGTTGACGAGTTTAACGATGCAGCTTTTAAAGTGTCATGGCGATCACTTTCGAGAAACGAAAGCAATGGAATAATTGTCGCTTATGAAGTAACTCACAGCTCCACACAACAGCAACGAGTACGAAGGGGGAACCCTACAGTCGTTCAAACGAACACAACCGAGGAGTCGATATTGCTGACAGGCTTGACCCCATGTAACAAGTACTCCGTCAAAGTTAAAGCTTACACGTCTGCTGGATCTGGGCCTGATAGTTTTCCTGTCGAAAGAACAACCGCAGGTTGGTTTACTTGCCAAATGCTTCGAAACTATATTGATTTTAATTTAAGGGAAACGCTGTACGTGTGTGAGTTTTGAGGTTGGGCGTCCAATGACATGAACGTTATCTGTTTTACAGTGCCAACCGCACCACGTGATCTTAGAGTCGTGTCATCTGAAACCAAATCCCGGGAAATGACTCTCAAATGGATAAAACCGGATCGACTCGCTGATGACATTCAGACATACACGGTGAGTTGGTCCCTCCGCATGATTTGAGGAAAAGCACCATCCGATGTGGCACATTCCTCAAAATGTTAAATAAACCTTTCCTACCATCGTGATGAATGTCAGTCTTCAACGAGCAGTGCCGCGTCTCACCTATAACATCGATTTAGGTTTCCTGGGATGTTTAGGTGACATGCTAAATACGAATTTGCTACTACAATTGAAATTGTTGTTCAAGTAGGAAACCCACTCAGCACCAGTTAAGCTCAGTGAAGGAGTAAGTGTTCCTCCGTTGTTTTCTTTCCTTTGTTTGTTTTTGCTTAGCAAACGCAATAAATTAAACAGACAATAACGACTGTTAAGCCGTTTTTTTTTCCTTTGTTCATTTTGTGTTTGTTTCTCGACAGATCATATGGGAAGGATCTAAAACGTATAATAAGTCTTTTAAGGACAGTAACGAGAAGACATTTCCAGCCAGTCCTTTGCATGGCACAGTTACTGGTTTAACACCAGGCACGGTGTACAAGTTTCGTATTTCCGCCAAAACCTCGTGTGGCGAAGGAACATTCAGCACTGCTACTGCCTCAACCTTAACAGATGGTAAGCAAGTTTTTTTTTTTTTACATATATGCAAACAAACCGCCTTACATTGACGGAGTTTAATAGCGCAGCTCCGAAAACGGAGTGGCGCCTGGTGTCGACGCGCCAGTTTGGAGGCTTACTTCCTTTTTTAACTTAATTCGTTTTCGAGTGAAAAGTTTCACTCCGCTTGGATTCGAACACAGAAAATTTCAAAAAAGATTAGCTTCATTTACAGACTTAAATAATAAAAAATGCTTACATGCCTTTTAAAAGTTGTTAGAACAAATCATGCATCCGTGTGATTAACATTCACTAGACTGTGTGTATGTTTGTGTGTATGCTGTTTGTTTGTTTGTTTTATGTCTTTTTGTTTGTTTGTTTGCTTTAGTTCCTCCGCCTGTCAGCGTAGCCAAGGTAGCACAGATTAATACCGAAGATACGGCAGTGAACGTGACGCTCTGGCAGGCCAGTGATCTCAATGGCGAAATAAGGTAACTGGCTACAAAATAGTTGCCAGTGACTATTTGACAAATTATTGGTTTTTATGCTGCCTCTCATGAAGGCATAATGACATTTTGTCCATGTTATATTAACGTTTTTACTAATTATGTTTTTTTAATCCGAGGTCATTTTTATGTAAAGAATAGCAATCCATGGTCTTTTCACTTTTTTTCTATTGGTTAGGATTAGTTTTACGTACAGTGTAGAGTTACTCGGTTGAACGACCCTGTCTTGGCAGAGGTCTAGGGTTGTATTTTAATTCGTGAAGCCTGCCGTAGGCGCACAAAACCGATTCTATAAAACGTATTAAATAAATCAGTCTTAAGGACTTTATTGTTGCCATAAGCCTGAAAGTTAAAAAGAAGTAGAAACCAAAATCCATTTGCACCCAAATATGTATTTGCATCAATAAGTCTGTACTAATTTGCAGCGCATACCAAGTGATCGTACATAAGACCGGTGGAGAAAGTAAGAGATTGCCACCGGATTTAAACTTGGGGAACTACAAATACTCGCAAGACAACAACATTGACTATTACATCGCGGTAGCCATCAACGCAGATTCGATTGATTGGTCTTCGCCGTCTGTTATCATCGGAGATGGAAGTAGCGTCAATGATTACGAAAATGTGGAGTTGGAGAAGGGGGAAATTTACAGTGTCTATGAAAGAGCCATCGTATCAAGGACACCAGGGGTATGTTATATACTAGAAATACAATATTCGCAGAGGCCCCACGCCCAAGTAATCGATTATGTATGACATTGCTAAGAGCTCTCATGTATCTCAATAAATATAATGTAATTAAAGGCAGATGACAATATATTTGCATTTACATGATATTGGCATGTGTCCCATTCCGGGGAGTACTCATCTGATTTACTATACCCTATTTCAAACCTGACTCCAAAATGTATACCCTGTTTCAGGCCTATTTTAGAGATTTACTTCTTTTGCAACAATTTCCGCCCTGTTTTTTCTTCCATTTGCCGTGCATTGTCCGCTGCGACACATTTCTATTAAAATCATACCTTATCCCAGACCAAAAACACAAAATCGATACCCTATTTCAGACCAAGAAGGCAAAATCTATACCCTATTTCAGACTAAATATGTTTGAAAACGACACACTTTGGGGCGGCACATACCTATATGGCATAGTACCCCCCCCCCCCCCCCCCGGGGTCCCATTGCTGTTTGAAGAGTACAGTAATTTTAATATATAATATGTAGGGTGGTCTTAGAAGAAGGAAGTTCTCACGATATTATTTGTCATGGCCATGTCCATTTTACAGTAATTTATTTTGTCTCATGAAAGTATACAGAACCAGTCTTTGCACTACATTCATTGATAAAATACTGAGTACCTGTAGGTTACATTATACTTCTCAGAAGTTTTCAATTGTTGCATGTGTTGCCTAGTACATGTACAAACACACAAATTCCCATGCCATCTAATCTTAAAAAGTCTCATTTCCCATGTCATGTGGATATAAACTAACTCTTCCTAATCACAGAAAGATACTTTTTCCAGTTGGACTTGGTGAGCTTCATGTTTGTCTTGATATTTAGGGACCTATGAAAAACAAAACAAGCATCAAAGTCTATAATTTAAAAAGTGTGTTCTGCTGGAGATAGATGGGTGGGGGAAGCAGATTGTGTTGGGGTAACAGTTTAGACAATATCTCACCAGAAATTAATGTCATGCAGCTGCATGGAAAAAAACTTGTTCAAAAGAAAACGTAATAAAATATCATTACTAATTCTATCTAGGAAAAGGAAGAAAGTAATGCTAGTAAAGAGCTGGCCTAAGTAAAATGATACTAACTGTGGTAAATGCAAATTGACTTGTTTGGCTGTTATAATTATGTATCTTTGCAAATGATTTTTGACTTTCAGTCTACTGAAGGCATTGACTTGTCAAGGCATTATCTAATGGAACTTGTTTAGATCATGGCAATTTTTTTCTGCCACACCAGCTACTAACACAGTAAATATCTTTTGAACATTACTTTGTACACAGTAATGTATAAAGTACAGCTAAACTGCTAATTCAAAAATGCAAAAGGAAATGCAGCAATAAATTACATTCTTTTCCTGGTGCCAAATTGACAAAATAATCATAACAGTTTCTAGTTTATTAATTAAGAATTGGTTCATGCTTAGCGTGCGTATATCGAGTTATGGATGCACGCGGGAAGTTTGGAGAGCACGAAAGAAGCGTAAGAGTTGCTCGAGGCGCAGCCGAACGAACGAAAAACATTAAAAAACGACATGGTGTTCAGATTAGTACCCAACGCGGGGCGTGGGAATAATTTTGATTTTATGTTTCTTTTTTCTTTGGATCAAACCCTTTCAATCTCATAAATGATCGACTTTAATTAGTTTTTTCTCTTGCCAGAGATATATCTCACAGTAAAGAGAACTTGGCGTTTGATATATAGCTAGTTCATATTAAACTATCAATTCTCACTACATCGCTCATACATGTTCTTTTTGAAGGATTGGGAGAATTTGTATTCAAAGCTTGGGAATAAACGGTTGAAGCCTGACTCCATGCTATCTTTTGCATATGTAGTGAGTTTGGCTGTCATTTTCCGCTTCCGCTTCTTTAAAAACTAACAATCTTTACTCTTGAATTCTGCTCGTTATAGAAAGCCAGAGAGGGAAAACCAGTGTTGATTGCCGATGTTGCACTGACGAAAGGTACACAATTGTGAACGGGTAATCGCATTATTTATTGACTGCTTTAGCTGTGGTCAAGAACGTATCGAAGTCATAATCCAAATGATCGTGATAAGATTCCAATAATTCTTGTCAGAATGATGCTTTTTCATATCGTGCGCATAATGAAAATCTTAAATGTTCCAAAAAATATTTTACATTTGTTATATATGCTATTTTCTCATGTTATCAACAGCATTAAATCCCAGGATAATTGCAGAGGAATCAACAACGAAAGTAGCATGTCCTCTTGAGAAGACGGTGGTATTACGTTGCTATGCAAAAAGCAAACAGAAGGTTTCTTACAGCTGGAGTAAAGAAGGCGAGTCTATAGATAAAGAGTACATAAAAAAGCTGGACGATTTCCTGATCGTCAGACCTCAGTCCCAGCAGGACTTTGGGTTGTACACGTGTCATGTGACCAACAGTTATGGCAGCGCAGTGCAAGGGATTCTGCTTGAAGAATACAAAACGTGTAATAGCGTGAAGGAGAAAGGTAAGAAAATGTAACGGCTAAGCGCCAGGTAGTTCCAAATATATATATTGATTCCAAGTTGTTTTCTGGATACTTCTCTTTTAGCTACAGGTCATACTTCTGGCGACCCCGTGATCTTAGGTGTAGCTGGGCTCATCATACTTATCTTGATTATTACCGTTGCTTGCTTGACTTGGAGACTGAGGAAAAAAATCCCACCATCACAGCAGGCAGAAGTCCACCAAGAATCACTGGGGCAGAAAAGCGATACGGACAACTCAAGAATTTACATGGAGCTACAGCCCAAAGAAGCATACCAAACCTTAAGTTCTATAGCTGGCGGACCTGCTTATAACGTGGCTTCTGATGCCTATGGAGCCTACGAAACAGTGGGCGCCTCCTTTTCTTAGATATGTTGGGTAGATTTAAACGCCCCACCGCAAAAGCTGATATTTTGTCGAAAAGCAAAACGCAGTTAAAGACGTTTAAACGCGAGTGTATTGAAGAAAGAATCCCGCCTATTCTGGATACAAAACTTGTAATGATAGCTGCACGTGCACCGCATTTTATTACAAGGTTTTATTCTGGCTTTCAATCCCAGACCTTAACTTTCTATCTCCCCCGATAAAACAATGTTACCTTTCTTTGAATAGATATTTGAAATTGTAACTTTTTCTATTCGCTGGAGTGTGGGTCTCTTCGTATTGTATGAGCCCGGTTAGTGGGAAAAATATATATTAATCTTCTGTTCATATGGAAAATTTGAGCCCTGTTACCGAAATGAGAAAGGCGCGAAATGTGGTTTGCAAAACCCAAAGACCACCTGTAAGTTTCGCCCCAGTAACCAGGCTGGAGTGTTCATATGAGTAAGCGGAGTCTTGATAGCGAGGCTAGCCCGCCTTCTCATATGAACACATCGAAATCTTTACAAATAGTCAGAACAGTGACGAGGCGAAATCTCGGAAACCAGGCCAGCTTGGTTGGACGGGTTCATATGAAGAGGCCCTTAGTAAAGTGAGGCGCAAATGATGAATATTCAATGTTTTGTGGAGTTTATCTTCTTACATTATTTAATTTGTTCGAAATGTACTGAGTACTTTGTCTACGAAAAGTTCCGAAGCATCTTCATTCGTTTGTTCATATTCAGATATCGGAGAAAGGAAAATGTAAATCGGAAAGTCTTTTTGCTACATTTCAATTTTGCTCAAAAGTACCCTGAAAAGCCTAATAACGTCATTTCATGGAAATTATATTTGATATAGTGTGATACAAGCTCTTAAGAGAACTAGATTAACTGCGTAACTCACTTCCTGTGGCGCAGCTGGGAGGCCTGGAAACTAATTAACTGAACTTTGCTGGCATGCGCAGTGGACCGTGATGAAGCGTTCTTTTTGTTATTAGTCGCTGATTTTTTGGCAGCTTCTCGTAGTGGTCTTTACCCATTCTGCTACAGGTGAGTGATAACTGATAAATATTCGGATTATGTTGTCCCTTTGAACTCTTCAAATGTCATATAAAAAAGGACGATTTTGGTACCGCTTAGGGTGATTAACATCAAGCTGACATTTTTGTGTCACGTGATACCGTTTAGGGTCGGGTGTCAGTCGAATGAACTTTTATTGTTTGAAAACAGCAAGGGATAAAGTGCTTCATGATATCATCTTTTATAGCAATTAAAGGCATCGAATTTTAAATTCTTGGTGTGCATTTATTGGTATCTTTTAGGGGTCAAATTAAGCTCGAGCCACGCCCATTTTAGTACCTCTTAGGGGTCAAAACGACAATTCCCAACGAGCATCCCTGTCATTTTTATGTGGGAGTCTTCCCCCTCCCCCTGAGAAATATATGTGCTTTCATGATTGTCCTCCCATTGAAAGTTGCTGACAATTTGTACTCGCTTTCCGGCCCAGACTGATAACCTTGCTCTAGGAAAAGGGTTACTTTAGGCTACTCTTCATTAGATTGCTTTGAATGCATGGCTTCCTTAATGAATTTTAGTCTTTCCTCGATAAACGTGGTGAATTGTGGTGACTGAAAGTATACTTGTTTCTTTTGTTTCTTTATTCTAGGCTTTTGTAGCTGAGAACAATCGTCGTCACTGCATGGGAAACTCGTCATCAATTTGACCAGAAAGCACAATCCAACATTCCATAAAAGGGACAACTTCTGGATGTTTCTCACAAGATTGGGCAGGCAGAACATGCAATCAAAGTTCTCCCCTTGGCTATCACACATGCAAGTGGTGTGAAATGTGTGACCACATGTCAGTCGATGTATTTCCTGCTAGGGAGGATGGAAGCACACTGGTGAGTCACAATCAAGATGATGCTTTGGGTGACATAAAGAAGGCCTGATCTATAGCCAAGTGGCAGAGAATTGTTGTTGAAATCCTTCTCAAAACTTGCCAAATGGGTGGCCTTGCCATATGGTTTTCCAGCTATTGTTTTAGGGTCATGGTTGAATGTAGGACTTGCCTGCCTTTGACAGCAACTCACTCAAGCATAGCAAGGATTCCTTCAGAAGCTAAACCTACATTTTAAAAAAGTAAGTAAATATGATTACATGTCCCATTCAGTAATAAATTGTAATGTTATGGTACTGATAGATAAAAATTTAATATTACAAACAAAAATATAGACAAAATGCCATTATCACAATATTTAATATAGTGTTCTCACAGCAAAACTACTGTAATGTAGAAATTCAGTTGACTTGATTACCTTTTTACTACGAGTATTAAGTCAGTGTCACTATGTCCATGCTGGTAAACAGCTGGCACTTAGGTTTGTTTAAACCCCCATGGCAGTTTCTTGTGTTTTATCAGCATTGTCAGTCTTGTTGATCCTGCTTCACAGTTTAGAATGAAAACTTCAACCTCTTTTCTGTGATAACAGAGCACAAGGCTTTCTTGGCATTGAAATATCTCTGAAAGTGATCCCTTTGGTGGGTGCAGTCACTGATCCAAGAGATAGTGGCCTTGTTGTAGTGGTGCCCTGTCCATCATGATAAACATTCCTGGTGATCTTCTCTTAAGTTCGACTCTGTGAACAAGAATGCAAACAACATTTTATGGGCTTTATTAGCTAATGTTTGGAAAACTTAAAATTTTGTGCACATAATTTACACATGTATACAGGGTACTATGTAAGTTAGTCGCTCGTACCAAACTAATAGACAGTAATTTTTGTCTTGCCTTAGTTCAATGACTGTTGAAAAACCCTTGGGTCCAACTTTTTGAGTATGACAAATTTAGTAAGTTAGAAACTAAACAAAATGACTTCCTGCAGTACTGCAGCCAAAACTGTCTTACTTCTTCCAGGAATGCAGTTACACATACACCCCCTCTGCATGTCTTTGGCAGACCACCTGGTGTGTGTACCAGCACTTGTCTATGGATTGCATCTGGAGCTTCAGGGATTGGTACTGCCTCCTGTTGCTGCTGTGCATTCATCAGAAGAGTGGTCATGTGGACAGCATTTGTCAGCACCTGCCCCTGAGGTGTTTTGATCATGTTGATATTATGAAAGTCATCAGTAGCAAGGATCTGGAAGGATTTCTTTCAAAAGAGAAATGGAAAATATTTACTTCACTGTGCAGTGTGTACATGTGTTTTTTAATCAATGGTGATTGTTATTACCTTTGAAGTAATATGACAGAATTTTTCCCTGACTAAACTGGTGTAGTCATGGTGAAATGACATGCTTGGTGGCAGTCTTGGGCAATACAGTATTTTATGAGGTGCAGATGAGACAGCTCTAATGCAACATGAAAGTGTGACATCTGATCTGTAAGCATGAGGGCTTTTAACACTGTCTGCACTATGTACAGTATGTGATTCTGTGCATGCATGTGAGTATTTTTTTTGTGTGTGGAGGGGGGGGGGGGGAGGGGAGCACCACTTTTGCTGTTAATACAGCATGGAATCACCATCTAATTTAGCTTGCACATTTTTCCAAGTGAATGCCTCTAGCATCGTGTCCCCATCAGCACCAAAGACAAACACTGACCCAAACTGTCGTTCTCTGAGTTTCAAATAAGCTGCATTTTCAGCCTGAAATATTTTATAATAAAGAATAATGGACATCATTCTTTAGATTAAAACATTTGATTTGATTTTCCTTTGCACGAATTCAGTTTTTTGGCGACCGGCCATTTCGTTTTCTATATGTCGATCACGATTACTATTTTCGGTTTATAATATCACAGGCAGCCCACAAGGTGTTACTAAGTCACGCCTGATCGGTCAAGGTCTGATGACGTCACGGCCGATCGGTTAATAAGGATTTGTATGGGGAGATTTTCAGATCACATTTTATGCGTGAAAATAAAACAATCTTTCTCCTAAAATTCGTCAGATAACATTACGAGTCCTTATTTACCGTTTAAGCAGTACATACACAGGCAGCACAAAAAACAATCGCTAAATCGGCGCCAAATCGCCTCGAAAGTCACCTTAAACGGTAAATAAGGACTCGTAATGTTATCTGACGAATTTTAGGAGAAAGATTGTTTTATTTTCACACATAAAATGTGATTTGAAAATCTCCCCATACAAATCCTTATTAACCAATCGGCCGTGACGTCATCAGACCTTGACCGATCAGGCGTGACTTAGTAACACCTTGTGGGCTACCTGTGACAATAAATAAAAATAAACAAGATCTCTTTTTCCAGCGGATTATAATATTATTTCTCAAAACTGCCCCGTTTCTACTCCTATCTAAACATCGTTCCCATCTAAAACCGTACAATTTTCATATGCACGCATTTTACTCGCTCATTTCCAACGATCAACCATCATTATTGCCGACTACGATTACAAATCTATAGTCAATATTCTACAATGTTGTAAAATATCTTACCTTTATTTCCATTTACCACTAAATCCGGTTTACAGTGCATTATATTCATTATTTGATTACGTTTCATACAAGCCTTACAAATACATACCACGATCGAGTTGCCCTTCAGTTAGAGTCGATAATTTTGCGCAGAGCCTGGTTCTTAGTTTCTCATCACTTAGCAACGAGACGAAGCGAATTTTGGCGTCAGCAAATTCTATTTCTTCGTCATTTCCAACCGAGTTTTGCAAACAAAACTACAAAACCTGCCACGTTTACAAACTACAAAACCTTTTGAATTCTACCATCCTTTTAAAGTCTGTCCCACAAGGTATTTCACTCATTATTTACTTACAGTTTCTCTAGTTTAGTCATATAAACTTCATTTACAGTTTTTGTTGTTAAATTTACTACCATTGTTATGGAGACCAAAATGTTTTTTCCTGTATCATTTTTTTCTTTATTTCTCTATTTAAATCACGTCTTGAAGTTCTACATTTCTACCTCTTATTTTTCTTAACCCTTTTACGCTCTGTTATGATGCAGCTGGGCGACCAAGGAACTACAAGACAAACGCAGTGGACCGCGATCAATGAAGCGTTATGTTTGTCATTACTCGCTTCTTTACTGGCTTCTTATCCTTGTGGTCTTCACCCATTCTGCTACAGGTTAGAGATATGCAGCATTCAAAACATTGCTTCTTGTATTACCAACACTTTTGACCAGCTTTTTATCCTTGTGGTCTTCACCCAATCATTCTGCTACAGATGCGTTCAAAATATTAGTTGTTTGTTATTATTCTCTCCTTTACCAGCTTGTGGTTTTCACCCATTCTGCTAAAGGTTGGAGTAATGCAGCATTCAAAACATTTTTTCGTGTATTACTCATACTTTAACCAGCTTTTTATCCTTGTGGTCTTCACCCAATCATTCTGCTACAGGTGCATTCAATATTAGTTGTTTGTTATTATTCTCTCCTTTACCGATTTCTTATCCTTGTGGCCTTCACCCATTCTGCTACACTGTAGTGTCACCGGGTGAGAGATGTGTATTTGGATATTGTTCTTGAACAGTTTGTTCGCCATCATGATTAAGCACTGTGCTGCTTGATACCAGGAAATTGCATGCATTTGTCGTAAACGTAGGTCAACTCTGCTTTCTCTCGACATCGCTATTTGTTTCTGCCGCCACGTCAAAGACCATAAAATACCCAAAATTTAGTGTGGCGAAAATGTTGAGAAAACCTTCATGAAAATCTTACTTCCGTTGATTTTGACGAGTATAACCGCGCTCTAAAGGTCAATGCCATTCAGCTTTCATCTTAGCAAACTATCAACTGGCAAAATTAAGGGCCCGTTCACACTTGACGAAAAAAGCGATCTGAGATCGATCTGAGATCGATCTGGCAAAATGCGTTTTAAGTATGAACGCTCCAAGCGATCTCAGATCGATCTAACTCAGCTCGCATTAGGAGGTGGTCTGAGATCGATCTGAGATCGATCTGAGATCGGTCCGCCTCCAGTGTGAACGCAAGCGGACTGAGAACCGGGCTGACCGGGAAATCTGGTGACAAGTCAGTACGCGTCCTTCCCGCGTTTTTCGATTAACTATGGCGAAGCGGGGAGAAGCGTGGTCTCCTGCTGAGACAAAAGCACTAATTGCAGCATGGGGGGATCGAAAAATTCAGGGAAAGATGGATACGCAGCACAGAAATGCTGAAGTTTATGCAGCCATCGCGGAAGCCTTGTTAAATGCTGGCTTTGAGGGCTGTGATATGAAGCAATGCCGCACAAAGGTCAAACACCTGAAGACGGAGTATAAGAAGTTCAAGGACTCTTTGGCGAAGTCTGGGAATTCCAGAAAGACGCCACCTCCATTTTTTCAGGAGCTGGACAACTTTTTAGGCGACCGGCCTGAGGCAACCGGACTCGAAAACGCTATTGACACATCTACCCGTGGAACTGCCTCCACTGAACACGAAGCAGATGAAGAAAACGGTAAGTGTTTCGTCTTGGAATAGACTGAATAAGGTCAACACTCAGGCTGCCTGTCACACTTGTAGTTCGTTTGTTGCCAGCTAACTAATAACAGGAACATCATTATTATTCCAGTCCATCATAATATGTATGTCCTTGAATCAAGCTGTTTATTTATGTATGATGTCCGATTCGAGTTCGCCTTTGTATTTATTCATATAGAAAGTACTACCACTTTGGTGGTTTGCCAAATCCAGAATTACAGCTTTTCGCTTATTCTCTCAGGTGATGAGCTATATGAAAAGTATGGGAGGGGGGTGATGGTGGGAAAAGAATGTGCTCAATGTGGCTACAAAGAGATGGTGCACACAGCAGGAGCTTTTGTAGAAAGTGGTTGCACCAGAGTCTACGCCGAGGAAGACGAGTTTAATTGCCCAAACTGTCAACTGGATGACTGCATTGGAGGTAGATTTCTGAGCATACACCTTATGAAAAGTACTCAGGGTGCCCCAAGTTCCTCCCCCCTCCCCCCACTAACCCCCTGCCCACCCCTATCTATTCTTCAAGAAACATCCATTATTCTATCAAAATTCATTATAGATGGCCTATGTCACATGATGTGATTTTCAAAAAGGGCATTCTTTTGTTCAATTCCGCATTGTAAATGATGTTGGCAATGACTTTACAGGCAATGGAACATTGGATGCTTCGGAAGCATCCAGTACATCTACAGAATTTGAAACAGCAGCACAGACTCCCCAGAAAAGGAAGGCAATGGCAAAACCACCCAAGAAGAAAGTGAAAGCCCAAAAAATTGGTGCCATGGAGAAAGCAATGGCAGCTTTTCTTGAGTATCAGAAGGAGACAGATACTAAGTACCTCAACCATATGAGAGAGCAAGTAGAAAGAGATGCTGCATTGCGAATGGAAGAGATAAAAGCACAGAAGGAATCTTCTGAACTGTTGGCTAGGATGTTGTCCTTTAATGCTCCCCAACAGCTAGTTTATTCGGTACCAAGGGAGGATCCTTCAGGGTCACAAAATATCAGTTATGCCAACTCACAGTCATATTTCCAATTGTAAATTGGCTCAGTGACTTTCTGTCTGCTTTCGTTTATCAATAGTGTAAGCTAGCTTTGTCTTTAAGTTACCTTGATAAAATGTTGAAATTACCAGTGGTAGATTGACAATACATTTATACTGTTTTCTTGTCTCACTTTTTCCTCTTGTTTGTTTGTACAGAAATAACTATATTATGATGAGCAACATTAAAACATGCATAGCATATCTTATGCAAGCAAGACTGTTGCACCATTATGCCCAATAAGACAAAATGTTGTTTGTTTGTAAATAATTAAAAGCTATGATGATGAACAATATTGAACCAAAGCATTTCTTATAGCACTGGCTGTTGTACCATCAGCCATGTCCAATGAGACAGACTGGTCAGGGCTGTCTACCTGAATGTTGGCTAGCAATTCATCATCAAATTCCTCATTCCTTGATTCACAAAGATTGTGTAGCACACAGCAAGCAGCTGCTTTTGTTGGAAGATATTTTAGAGTTGTATCATTTCATTTAAGTAGACATCTAAATCTACCCTTGAGCCTCCCAAAGGCAGCTTCAACAACCATCCTTGCTCTGCTCAAACAGTAGTTGAAGTGCTTTTGCTCTGCTGTCAGGGTACCATTTTCAAGGAATCGTTTCATCAACCATGGCAGCAATGGGTAGGCTGGGTCCCCAATAATCTGCAGAGGAACATCTACACCAGCAATCTCTTCTGTGCACTGCAAAAAAGGGACAAAATTTCAACCACTACTGTACTTAAGCATACACATACACTTGTATTCTTGGTTTGCACTCACTGCCTTCTTATGACGTCACATGCAAACCAAGAATACATACATACACAATGTACATACATACATATAAATACTATTACATACATACATACATACATACATACATACAGTACATACATACATACCTATTACATACATACACTCATACATGAAAACATGATTGTATACAGACAATGTATATGCATATTACATACATTTGGAAAAAGGTTTCCACTTTGAGCCTTCTCATACAGACTAGAGTTTACCAGCACTCTGGCATCATGGACCTTGCCTGGCCATTTTATGCATATGTCTGTGAACCTTTCAATATAATACAATTGATCATCGAGTTACAAAGTGTGATAATCAATTAGTTGGATAGAAATTAAAATATTTTGAGCTAATATCTCTTCAGAAGAACAAACTAAATTATTCCCCATCCCTGACCGTTCCCACCATCCTAATGTAAGACTATTATTTACAATTTGATATTCTTAATTACTCATACCTGCATGCATGGTCCACGACAGCCTGCATTATAATGGAGTACCTCCCTTTTCTGTTGTAATAATCAGAGCTGCACTCTGGAGGGGCCACAATTTCAATGTGTGTGCCGTCAATTGCGCCCACACACTGCGGGAAATTCCAGGTCGAACGAAACCCAGCGACAGACTTCTCAAGGTCTTCCCCAGTTGGCCATTTCACGTACAGTGGCAAGAGCTGGCAAACAATGGCTTGACACACTTCGTTTACTATGGTGCACGCTGTTGACTTTCCAGTGTCAAATCGCCACGCTAGTGAACGCATGTCCTCCCCCGTGGCTAGGTGCCAGATACACAATGCAACTCGTTTCTCGGTAGGGATGGCATCTCTCTATTCGAGTATTTTGCTTCGTCAGCGTTGCATCCAGTTGTTGGCAAATGAAGAGAAAAGTTGTCTTCTTTAGGCGGAAGTTTTGGACCCAAAGGTGGTCGAAATCAGGGCCATCCCAGCTGCTTACGGTTCTCTCCCAAAAGAAACTGCCAGCCCTCCCAGGTTCTACCCAATAGATCCGTGGTTTGACCTGGAGTACGTTCGAGATCAAGAATAAAAAGGATTCCTGCACCCTTCTTCTTCGAGCCATCAGGCTTCTCAGGTCTCCTTCGCTTGCCGATCTTTTCGCTTTCTGTTTCCTGGTGAAACGACGCCATTCTTCCTCCACATACTTCAGAAGAGCTCTTTCCGCCATCTTTCAGATTTCCCGGCAAACACCCTTGCCCCTCCCCCAACGGGCATAGTTTTGTTCTCTAGTGTGAACGCGCGCTGATGCGATCTCGGATCGATCTCAGATCGATCTCAGCACCGATCTCAGTACCGATCTCAGAACCGATCCAAGTGTGAACGGGCCCTAAATCTCGCTGCTGTAAGGTTTGTTTAGGAAATAAAACATACGCCATGTTTACACAGCCTGCCGAGCCGCCGCGGCGAGGGTTTACACAAACTTTCGAGTTCTTCCAAACTCGCTCGAGTGTTTTGCATCAGGCTATATAAACACGGATTTATATTTCGATTTTTTACAATGACAAAACTCTTATTGATCATGAAACGCGTCAAAACATTGTTAAAAAGTTGCGGATCCACTCGGCGCGTTTCATGATCAATAAGAGGACAGACACAAAAAACTGACGTCAATTTGTTAATTTCCACTTCACAAAACGATATGATTAAAAATATGATAAAGTCCTACATGACTTGTGTTTCAGCTTCATGTGAAGAAAATGCACTTGGTATTGAGAACAAAACAATTCCTGATGGACAGCTCACATCTTCGTCGTCTTTTAACGCCAGTACTCCCGCCAAAAACGCCAGGCTCAACTTTGTGGGGTTGCCATGGTGCGCTGTAGAGAGTAGTACACCGCTGTACTTAGAAGTTGATCTGGGATCACTACACGCTGTCTGTGCTGTGGCTACACAGGGGTATTCTAAAGCGGACCAGTGGGTGGAGACTTACCAGTTAAAAATGTCCACAGATGGGACAACTTGGACAGATTACGAAGAAGGAGGACAAGTCAGGGTAAATTATATAATTGTTACGGGGCACTTTCGTGTCGTAGCAGACTTTACGGGGAGTCGCTTCTCAGTACTTCAGGTCTTCACTGGATTTCGTTTATTAATACGTAGTAATAGTTAATGAATGTTAAATGTCCAATTCTCCCGTCCCGTCCCGATCGTTCCGTCAGACTTTCGGCTCACGCTTTTAACGGTTACATCAGCCGACAACTTATCTTCATACGAAAGCATGGTGTCCGTAAGAGTGGTCGACAAACCTTACAAGTTGACAGACTTTAGTCTAATAGCATGGGCGAGTAGTGTATGATAGACCACAATGCGGAAATACGTTGTTTTTTAGTTTTTGTTTTGTTTTTGTTTTTTTGTTTTTGTAATTTTAAGTTTGACCGTACGATCACGTTTTTGAGTCGGTGTTTATTACAGAAAATTGTGAAAAAGACACTTTGTGAAATGCAGTTTTTCTAGTTCGTAGAACCTCAAGATTTAGCAAAGAAACTCAAAACTAAGAATTGATACTCATTTATAAGTTAATTATAATCAAGTGCATTTTCTACGTTGCGCACAATAACAACGGGGTTTGTGCATGAGTTGAAAATTTACTCCAGCTAGATGAATACGGGTACGGGTATTATAATACTGGTAAGTAAATAGTGAAGTGAATTTAAGTGAATTATATTGTTGTTGTTATCATTTAACAACATCCCCTCTCCTCTCCACTCTGATGTCCGCCGTTCAGAACATACGCAGTCATTGCACTCTACGCGGCAAAATTCTGCGTATTTAGTGTATTTTTATCGCTGCCTACGCATTTTGACTGAACGTCTGCGTACGCGTACGCATTCTGAAACATCGTAATTGGCGCTTCTTATTGTGCGTGTACACGTTATGGTCAACACTGGAATCGATTTTTGCCTGTGTTTTGTGACTGTACGAACGATAAAGCTTATCGTTGTTGTTAAGATTAATCTATAAACGTAAAAAGCGCAACGCGTGAGAAAATTTTAACTGCCGAATTTCCACATTCAGTCGATCGGCGTCTGCTAAGTTCCAGAAAAATGTCTCGTTGTTTATTCTCGCTTAGCTGCGATGCGATGCAACATTTTTAGGAGCAAGCTTCTTAGTCTTACGAGTAAACCAAATCCACATTGATCTTTCGAGTCGAAGGTCGCAAACCCAAAACAAATTGAGTCTGTCATGCCTAACCTGTGTTGCATCCAAACTGGTGTGTAGTTCGGATGCGACGCATGCTAGTCATGTTCTACGTTAAATGTTTCACAATTGTGCTTATCCGGCTACTCTTGATCTGACGGCATGACGTTGACAAACGCGATAAATAACATACAGAACATTACACAGTTGATGCACTTTTCCGCGACGTAGCGACCATTTTAGCATGTACACCTATTCAGCGCTTTAGTACGCCTTGATTTAATATGGGAAAATTGGTCTTCTAAAAAAGCTGGGGAAGGTATTTCCGGGTCACTAAATTTAAAAATTTTCCAAGCGGCTCGCGCCTTCGGCGCTCGCACAAAACTTTATGTTCGTACGTATACCATGAAAAGTGCTAGCTACGCTCGCCCCGTTTTTGTTTCAAAATATATATCCTCTTTTTTGTGTAAAATATACGGTTACACCGTACGTATTGTATATTCTCGTTACGCCTTTTTGGGATCGCTCCGCGTAGGGCTACGCAAATGCACAGAATGCAGCGCGATGACTGATACGTTGTTGAATTTATGCCGTGAATATGTTGTAAACTTTCTAGAAGTTCGCGTGATGCGTGTTATTATCTTCTGCAGGATTTTCAGGGAAATGGAGACAGGAAGACGGCAGTTAAACAAATCTTGTTTGAAGGCGTTGTATCCAGATACGTCCGTTTTTTTCCTAAGACTTGTCATGGATTTTGTTGCCTGAGAGTGGAACTGTACGGAGCTCCTGGTACGTACGTTAACTGATAAACTTCAATTTTCTGTTTCAGTCTCTCACTACGTATACTGTACATCAGTACAGTATGGAGAACTTGGCTTTTGATATCTTACTAAGATGAAAGTTGATTAAACTATCAGTTCTCACCATATCCATAATTATTTTTCTTACTTTACCAACATTATTATACTAGGTGTCTATTTTTGTCTTATTTTTATAAGCCACTTTCACAATTATGTGCATTTCACGAAGCTGAGATATTTTGGCGGGTCACATGATGATAAAACTTGGTAGACAGAGTGGATAAGTGCTCTTTTCTCACAGTGCAATTGTTTAGAACAAAAATAATAAGGCTTGGCAGGGATATTTACTGTACTTCGCAGACAATCACTACTATCGATGCCACTGCACTTGATTGTAAAAGTGACTTTTTATACTCAGGACGTCGTTTCATTATACACCTCAGGTTTTGTTTTTTTGTTAACTTTTCAGACACTTCTTGCCGAACCACACCTGTAGGAATTGCAGACCGCTCCAAGATTCCTAATCACAGGATGACAGCGACCTCGTATTATGCGCACGATAACGCGGATAAACGTTACATGCCTTATCAAGGCAGGTTAAGTGTGACGAATTGCGCTTGGGAAGCCAAGACGCGATTCACCGGTAAAGACTACCTGCAGGTGGATCTTGTTGGAGTTCATTTTATCTGTGCACTGGCTACGAAAGGAAATGGTTGTGCCGGGCTTTCAGCATGGACTAAAAAATACAAAATCTACTTGTCATTAGACAACAAATCTTGGAACATTTACAAAGAAAATGGAGTGGACAAGGTGAGTGTAGTGGATAGCACTGCTTTGTTTTTCCAGCCTATACAGTGAACTCTCTCTAAGACGGACACCTTCGGGACTAGATTTTGTGTCCGCCTTAGAGAGAGTTCAGTTACAGAGAAACATGTGAAAATCGGCAAAGGACGAAATTTGCATGATGTCCACCTTAGAGAGGTGTCCGCTTTAGAGAGGTGTCCGCTCAGAGAGAGTTGACTGTAGCTTAAATTTAAATATGTAAAAAATTAAAAAAAGGTTAATTGTATTGTACATAAAAAAATGTATTACGTGTGAACGTACTGAATCTAGAGTGTTTATCAGCATGATCAGCTTTACCGTTTTAGTCAAGTGATGTTATCTATATTATTTTTATACGCGTACAGATATTTACTGGTAACACGGACAGGACCACAATCAATACAAACGACGTTGCCAGTCTTCCAAGGACCAAGTTCATCCGTTTCTGGCCTACCGACGTCAACAATTGGGCCGTCCTCAGGGTGGAGATTTATGGAGCAGTACAAGGTACCATATTATGCAAAATTTGTTCCCAATCTATTTGATTTAGAGGAGATAATTTGTTTTTCGCTTTAGTCTGTGTGTTGTTCAGGTAGAATCATTTTCGTTCGTTTTCTCTCTACATCTCTTTTCCTTGCTTTTAGCTTGCCGTTCTTCCTTGGGTATGGAGGATAACTCAATAACAGATTCACAGATCACAGCTCAACCCAACACGAATACCCCATCCAACGGACGGTTGTACAAGACGTCGACATGGTGCAGCTCCGACACAAAGGCTGGATACCTTCAGGTAGCTGAAACTTGCTTGCACCAGTCATCTTCTAAAACCTGTTGATTTTATGTAGACCTAGTATACTTTATAAACGCGTATTTTCACACGTGGTTGTCGTTCTTCTCTCTAGCACACTATGTAACATAGCATTCATCATCTAAAAGCTGTTATTATGTTACATAGACTACTATAACATAGTCGCAATATAAACCACGTTGTGATTGGTCGAAGAGCGTGCTCCATAACTTTTTTTACAATAACACGTCAGTTTCTCGCTTTGTGATTGGCTAATTTTCATTATCAATAAGAGGACAGACACATAAAATCGAGTGCTGACGACAGTCATTTGGACGAAGAAGGTGAATTCAGCTTCAATTTTACCTCAGTTCTTGCAAAAGCGACATTCGGCATTTGAAGTAGAGAACCAGAAGTGTTCAGAGGCGAATTTCCTTGAGCTTTGTCTTGAAATTGTCGAGAAAACCGCAGCAGAAAAGCGTCTAGTTTCATTTCTTTCCAACTTCTTTGACAAAATTTTATTTTGCACGCGCGAAATGCCCACGTCAAACTGTCACTTTTTGGCCAATGAAATGTCTTGAATTTTAACCTCGACCAATTAGAAAGCGGGAAAATTTGTTGACAACATTTCGGTCAAATTGAACAAAATCCAGTTTTCTTGTGTGTTTTCTCCGCGTCGTCGCTTGAGTTTTGTTATTGTAAAAAACAAATTGACGTCAGTTTTTTATGTGTCTGTCCTCTTATTGATCATGAAACGCGTCATAACATTGTCAAAAAGTTGTGGATCCACGAGGCGCTTCACCTCGGCGAAGCGCCTCGTGGATCCACAACTTTTTGACAATGTTATGACGCGTTTCATGATCAATAAGAGGACAGACACATAAAAAACTGACGTCAATTTGTTAAATCGTGCACGCCCGTGCTCAATAATGTGACGTGAGCAAATGTCGCTTCCTTTCGACTTTTTCTAGCTTTCCTCGTTTATAAATTAACAGAAGCTTTACAATTAAGAAGAAAATAGCTTTATTTTCCGAAGAAATTTGTACTACATGAAGTCAAACCGGCACCCAAAGGAAATCAGTAATCAAGTCTGAAAAATTCTGTATTTCAACGGTCGGCACAGAAAATTGTATGAATCAAAACTCACCTATTTCTCGACGGCTTAATTCTCTTGGACAGTTAAATCCATCACAGCAAAGATAAATATCCGTCAAGCCTTCAATGGATTTTAAATGAAACGGCGTTCATTCATTCCGAAAGCCGCTATACTTGCAGTGTTTACAGTACAGTTTGCTGGCAGCTCGAATAACAAACAAGTCCGCTCGGCAAACATTTCTATCTCTTTCGCTCATGGTGATTGTTCACATTCTTCGACGGATCACTTTACTTTTCCAGACCCGCATTGTCTGCCATAGTTCAAGGTGAATCTTACGTTGTTTTTAAGCGGCGACTTGAATTTCCTGGGTTCATCTTCAACTATGTACCGTTCAAAATATTTACATCATCACAAATTCTAAAGTCACCGCAGGCTGCTGGCTTTCACCACGCCAGGTTAACAGTACTTTTGGTGTTTTCGTCGATTAAACGACATCTTTTTCATCGACTCTCATCAACTTTTAGATGACAGAAATGTTAGTAAGTTCTGGAATGTTTTCAATCAGCCAATGAAAGAGTTTGTTTTTCCTTTTGCGCGTCGAAAGAGAATTTTGCATTCAATCAGAAATGAATGTTTGTTTTCGCTCATAATTTCGTGTGCCTGTGTTATAAAAGAATTGGTTCATGCTTTTAGCTGTGTGTCTATCGAGTTATGGATGTACTTGGGAAGTTGGGAGAGCACTCGTGAAGCTAGAGTTGCCCTCGGCTAGGCCTCGAGCAATTCTGACGCTTCTCTCGTGCTCTCCCAACTTCCCGCGTGCATCCATAACTCGATAGGCGCACGCTAAGCATGAACCAATTCTTAAATGTACTAGAAGCGCATTTTGCCTTTCTTCTATCTAACAACACTATGTAACGTGGCATTCATCATTTTAGCGCTTTCGCCGACCACGTGATGTCTCTGCGTTCATCTTTTTCTTACTTTCTACGCGTACCACATTTTTGCAGGTTGACCTTGGTCAGGTAAAAACAGTAACAGGCGTGGCCACTCAAGGTCATCATTCAAGTGAGAAATGGGTCAAGACGTACAAAATCAGCTATAAATACGATTCTTCGTTGAGTGCAAGCTGGCAAGACTACAAACTGAAGGACTCTGGTCCAGTGATGGTATGATAATGCTTATATAAGCGGCAACGCGTGTTGATAGGTTGCTGGCAAAGTTCCCGGAGTTAGTAATTATGTACCCTTTACAACTCCCTCTTTTTCCTCTGTCATCCAGAATGCCAATAGTCGCACTTGCGATCTTTATTTGACAATTTGTTTCTCGTCACCTTGTGCTTGATTTTTCTCCCGGAAGTACTTGTTAACTTTACGTGTTGACATTGGCTTAGTGTTCTTTTATTGTCTTCGTTTCCTGTAGACGTTTGATGGAAATGTGAATAAGAACGGAGTCCGAGTCAGCTGGCTTCCAGTTCCTGTTGTGGCTCGTCACATCCGGGTCATAGCAGATTCATGGACACCATTATCCAGTGGACCATGTCTAAAGATTGACCTGTACGGATGTGACCATGGTAAATCCATTCGACTTTGTGACTTTGGATTAAACTATAACAGTCGAGTGACCATATCATTCGAGCGCCTAAAATTACTTTTTTGTGAAACTCATTTTATGCTTACTAAAAATAATGTTTATTGCGAAGTCTTCTCCTGATGTTTCATTTTCACTTTGTTTTGTGTGGACTTGAGTGATGATCGGTGGCAGTACCAAAATATGGAGATTAAAATATTTCATGTTCTCCTTTAGTCCTGCGTCCAGTAATGACGTTAACAAGAAAGGTCCTCCCTCTCGCTCAAGGAAAGTTTGTTGACGTTGTCTGTAATGTAACCTCCCAGTCCCAGCTCGTCATACAGTGGTGGCTGAACAACACAGATGTGACGTCACTCTCCTCTGGCGTGATCCGCTCAGATGACTCTTTAAACGGTGTCAGTGTTTCTACTCTGCGAGTTAGCTTCACCTCTGTAGATGACATTGCAGCAAAGTACGACTGCGTGAGAGAAGGTTTATCGTCACGTGTAGTGGCATGTACCGCGTTTAGCTGCTCTGCGTTTTATGCAGGAATCAAGTCAGAGACGATAGTCACACGGTCTGCTGCGGTTGCTGTTACTCTGTGTAAGAATATCAATGCTAGTCAGATATAGATCTGAAGTCAAGGCTTGTTTCAAACGTCGCGCCACTGCCGTGCCGAACGCAAATTAGGTCTGAAAACAATGGATTTTGCTCATTTAGATTTAGTTGGGCACGGGAGTGCCGCGACGTTTGAAACCGGCCTAATACGTTGATCATAGGTTTATAATTTTATGGTTCACGGCCAAAGGCTGGGACTTATTAGATTAATATGAGATAAATTATGCAAAGTTAATTATGCATGACGTCATAGCGCGAGCATTTGGCCGTAAAGCGGTCGATATTTTCACGCTAAATAGCGTTACGGAGACAAATTAAAGCATCGTTTGAATTCATGATATGTAAAGTAAGTCTTATTTGAAAGAAAGTTATCGTTTCTGTTTTCAGAATTTTGGTTTGAAAAGGTGCAAAATGAAGTGTTGTGTTGTTAAAAGGCAAAATTTTAGTGGCAAACTTTTGAATTTTGTAATTATGGAACGACAATGTCTTGACAAATTTATCCAGTTTGCTTCTGGTGGTGAAAGTAACACAGTGAATAGTTTCCTCTACCTTCCATTTCGATTTACGCTCAACTGGTTCGTGCGTTTCTTCAACGTGAATCCAAACCATGCAGCATCGAGAGACGACAAGAAGAATCGAAACCACAACACCACACAAGATATTGAAAAGTTTACTTTTTATATTTCGCGCGCGGAGCAATTTGTTGCCATAGTTATTATACTGGCAGCCGCGGCCGAATCACGGGCGCGAACTTTCATGACGTCATGTACAAATTCAAGACTGCATCCGATTTGCCCACAGGCCGTGAACCATAAATTTGCAAAACATTTTGAACTAGAATATGCTTTACAAATGCATGGTATTTGATTAAGACCGTTTAATAAATGGGCAAGGCTTGACACAAGTAAAACTTGTAATGCATTAACGTATGATGTTTCGAGAGTTAGTCCTTCGTCGCTGTAAGATTTTTAGTTTTACGCAGTTTTTACCATTTTCTGGGTATCGGTATTCCCCACGAGGGACAAACTTTTCATTGTGTCGTAGATACATGTGCATCATTATGAAAAGTTGACAAATTAACGATAGTTTGGTCTTTTCGTTCAACACAGCTGTTCCTGCTGCTCCTACCTCAGTTAAAGTGAGCAACATCCAATCAAAGAAGGTAACACTACAGTGGAGCATACATGCGCTGGGCTCCAATGAAGGTTCCTTTTCTTCGTTCATCATAGAACACCATATTAGTGGCAGTTCAAGCAATGTTACTTCGGTAACGGCCCCTTCGCAATCTTCGAGCTTTCAGATTTCGGACCTGCTTCCGTACACAGCGTACAGGGTGAGATTACACGCGGTCAGTGCTGTTGGCGAAGGACTGTGGAGTGACTGGGTGGACTTTAAAACAGACTCTGCAAGTAAGTTAACTCTGGGGAAGATATTTTTTAAGAGAACCGATACACTGCCAAATGTGATCTTCACGCAGACCAGGATGCTTAGCGCGCCCATAAACTGTCAACGGCCACTTTCATAGGAAACGAAAATGGCGGATTACGAGTATTGCTAATTTTTGTCCGCTTTTCTTAATGCCAGTAGCGACAGATGGATTGATAAACTAAGACGTGGACGCCTTGATATAAAGTCAACCCCAGGGTGTAAATATAAACATGTGGTGACGCAACTCGTGTTCAGTTTTATTTTAAAGGTTAACATTAACGTAGTCGTCTGTTGGGTGTTTGCTTATTTTGTTTTACGCGTGATACGTTATATCAACTATTGCATCGTAATCGCGAAACATGAAGCTGGTATAATCATGCATGTAGCGAGGGCTAGAACCTGATATTGATTGACGTTTCTGTTGTGCAGTTCAATAATAACCGAGTTGTCTGAACATGCTGGAAACTATTCATCCTGGGTTGTACTGTACTGTTTTACTATTATCAAAATCTTTTATCATTTTTGTTCAAGAAACTTGTAATGGTTATTTGGAGAGATTTGAGTATTTGGTACCCACGACTTAAAGAAAAATGAATATAGCGATTTTGTGATATTTGTTGTTCCTGCACCAGAACCTGAAGTTGCTCCAGTAGTCGAGAATCCGGTGGCAACGTCATCTCAGACGATAAAGGTCACCTGGAAGGTATGTGTTGAATCCGATAGTACGCGGTTTACTTGTCCGTCAAAACTGCTCGCGTCTTTAGAGACATTTTAATGTGAACATTGCTGTGAATCACCGTCCTTCGCTCTGCTCTTTGTTGGATTTCTCAAGACAATACTAGAAACTTCAGGTGATCGTAAGTTTATAGAAATACAACTGTACATGTGTGGAATTAAGATCTGGAGCATCTAGCAATTCACCAATTTTGCTGATACTAATGATGATGAACAGTTAGGGTGTGTCGAGACCAAGCAGTCAAGGCCAATTGGGAGAAATTTCGGTCATTCTAGTTTGAATGAAGAGATTCGAGTCGAGAAAGATGCAAAACATTAGATCTTTGTTGTTGATGTTGTTGATGTTGTTAATGTCATTGTTTGTTTTGTTTTGTTTTTTTGTTTTCATTTTCATTTCTTTTGTGGGGAAGAGGAGGGATGGATGTCTTTGAATACTTTGTTATTTACAACTTTTGGATTTTCCGTACAGAAGCCAACTGACAAAGTTAATGGACCATTGCAAGGATACCAGATTTCCTACCGACCTGACGGAGGGGCAGAATTAGTGAAGGCAGTGCGGAGCACAACGCTTACAGTTGAACTGGACTCGCTGAAGAAGTGGACCGAATATAAGATTCGCGTTCAAGTGAAAAACGATAAAGGAGTTGGTCCGTACAGTGTAGAGAAAACTGTCAAGACCAAAGAGGACGGTAAATATTTCCGTTTTTCTCGAGTATGGCTGCTGCATAAATTCCTACATTAAAATAGTTAATCGGACACTTTTGGCTTTGTCAATCATGAACAGGAGTGATTTTTAATGCATCAATCACGAGCTCGACAAAAATCACTGCAACAATATATCTTAGTTTTGCTTTTTTTAACTGTTCCAATTTGAGGATTTAAGGTGGCTCCATAGGGTTTTCAGACGCAATTTCGCGTGGGCACCAAAATCACAATGAAATAAAAACCCGACTTTCGTAATTCTTTGGAGAAAATCTGAATTTAACAGGAAATTCTAAAAACTCGGAATAAAAACAGTTTACGATGCGTGTACGACGAAGAAACCAAACTTGCAAACCTTTCAATCAAACTAAGTACATCATATATACAACATATTCGTTTCATTTAAGCGCAACCACCATCAAAGAAGGACCCAAAAGTAATATAGTCAAGTCTGTCCCCGAGTATGGTAAGACAAGCTTATTTAAGTTAATCACACCCAAGAGATACCAACTTTCATTACAAATACATACAGTATGTATAGTTTAGTCCCGATTCAGACGTCGCTCCTCGCATGCGCCAAACACAACGGATATGTGCAAAAACCACTGTTTGAACAAATTTGCATTAGACTCGGCACATCAGAAGAGCAGCGTTTGAAGTGGGCCTTAGCAATTTATAGCTATCTCAGATGATAATTTTTTGAGCTATCAAATCTCACGACATAACACAATTTTATTGTTAAACGGTTGGAATAACGCGTGTTATGAGCGATAACAACGACTAGTAGCTTCCACTTGGTTGGTATAGGATGACGGTGTTTCTTCATGCTGTTATCATCAGCAGATCAAGCACGCGACAAAGATTTCAACAGCAATAGCAATACCAACACCAATATAGCAACTGGCACAATAATCCGGCTTTTCATGTTTGTGGAACTTCAGCTGGTTGCTCTCAGTGTTTGTTGAAGGTCGGAAGTGTGTGTTATTATTCTTCCCACTGCGAGGCTGTACGAAACACTTTCAACCAATCATAAGACGCAGTAAGTTTTGTTTTTAATGGTTTCACTTTGAAGAAGAAACCAATCAACAGTGCTGGGAAACGTCATCACTAGTTGCTTGATTACATGAGAAGATCCTACTCCTGTTTAATTTGCTTTTGTTCCTGATTGATCAAGAATACTTCCGAACTTGTTTGGACCAATCCAAAAGCGTAGCAAACGCAAAAGCAACGCAATCACACGATTACTTTCGACAGTCATATGGGAATGCCTCTATTTTTATTAGCTCGCGATCCCACTTGTGGGATTGCGAGGTTTTAAAATCACTCTGTACCTCCCTATGTCCATCTGTTGTCAATAATAGATTTCTAAATAAAGCAGTTGCGGTTTTCCAAATTAGGGCATGACGAAGGTCGCGTTACAGTGTGTGTCGAACAACGCAGTTTTAAAAAGATGTTGTCGTAGTTTTTGCGACCATATTTTTGTTCGGAACGTGTTCTCATTTTGAAGGTTTTCATGGGTTCAAAGTTTGTTTGGCCATTGATTCTGACATCGATTATGTTTCACACTGCTGTGTTTTGCGTTGTTATTGCGACATTTTGGCGTGGTGCCATGAAGGTCAAACAATCATTGGCACCGATGGCGTTATATATCGTAAACAAATCTAAAGCCGTTGGTTTAGTATCCGCCAAATTTTCTGTAGTGATAGTACGGCTTGGAAGATACTAGACCGAAAGATATTGAATCTCTCGGCTATAAAAAAATCCAAAAAATATCCATTTCCGGTGAATGTTTACAAGTTCATACAGTTTGCAAATTAGTCAGGTATTTCAATTCTTGGTTTGCATGTGACGTGATAAAAAAATCCATTTCAAAAGTAACGTATCCCATAAGTCCAGTACACTGATAGCTCAAAACTATTATGCCTTAAGACTTAAAGCAAAATTCTGGAGCTATGGACGTTTGAATACCGTGACAACAAAGCCGTGTGACACGCGCTTGTGTCTGGATCATAAAGTTTTCCTTCGCGAGACATTTTAAAATTGGCACTGCGAAAGATGTGAAGTAACATAACATCAAGCTGATTCAAAGATCAGGTTCATTTCGTGTTCCGAGTTCCACTAACATGGCGGCCGCATGCCGCCTTGTGTGAGAGTTTTCAAAAGTGAGACTATAAAATCGAATACGCGGTTCAGCAATAGTGGAAGCCCGCGGAAACGGATGCGAACTTCCACATTCCTAAAACTGAGCAAATTTTACAATGTGGCCTTGAGCCAGTTCTATCAAAAACCTACTCCCGCAAAAAAAAAAAAAAAAAAGTACAAGTACTAAAAGTTTTACAAATTCGCGAGCTCACAGCTGCCATGCTGCTTTGATCTAATTGTAAAATTTAAACATTAACAAACGTTTGTTCATTGTTGTTGTAATATTTCTTGATCTTGTTCTCCTCAGCTCCTAGTTTCGCGCCAAGTGGTCTTGTAGTTGACGAGTTTAACGATACAGCTTTTAACGTGTCATGGCGACTACTTTCGAGAAACGAGAGCAATGGAATTGTTGTCGCTTATGAAGTAACTTGCAGCTCCACACAACAGCAACGAGTACGAAGGGGGAACCCTACAGTCGTTCAAACGAACACAACCGAAGAGTCGATATTGCTGACAGGCTTGACCCCATGTAACAAGTACTCCGTCAAAGTTAAAGCTTACACGTCTGCTGGATCTGGGCCTGATAGTTTTCCTGTCGAAAGAACAACCGCAGGTTGGTTTACTTGCCAAATGCTTCGAAACTATCTTGATTTTAATTTAAGGTAAACGCTGTACGTGTGTGAGTTTTGAGGTTGGGCGTCCAATGACATGAACGTTATCTGTTTTACAGTGCCAACCGCACCACGTGATCTTAGAGTCGTGTCATCTGAAACCAAATCCCGGGAAATGACTCTCAAATGGATAAAACCGGATCGACTCGCTGATGACATTCAGACATACACGGTGAGTTGGTCCCTCCGCATGATTTGAGCAAAAGCACTATCTGATGTGGCACATTCCTCAAAATGTTAAATAAACCTTTCCTACCATCGTGATGAATGTCAGTCTTCAACGAGCAGTGCCGCGTCTCACCTATAACATCGATTTAGGTTTCCTGGGATGTTTAGGTAGCATGCTAAATACGAATTTGCTACTACAATTGAAATTGTTGTTCAATTAGGAAACCCACTCAGCACCAGTTAAGCTCAGTGAAGGAGTAAAGTGTGTTCCTCCGTTGTTTTCTTTCCTTAGTTTGTTTGTTTTTGCTTAGCGAACGCAATAAATTAAACAGACAATAACGACTGTTCAGCCGTTTTTTTTTTCCTTTGTTCATTTTGTGTTTGTTTCTCGACAGATCAAATGGGAAGGATCTAAAACGTATGATAAGTCTTTTAGGGACAGTAACGAGAAGACATTTCCAGCCAGTCCTTTGCATGGCACAGTTACTGGTTTAACACCAGGCACGGTGTACAAGTTTCGTATTTCCGCCCAAACCTGCACTGCTACTGCATCAACCTTAACAGATGGTAAGCATTTTTTTTTTACATATTTGCAAACAAGCCGTCTTACATTGACGGAGTTTAATAGCGCAGCTCCGAAAACGGAGTGGCGCCTGGTGTCGACGCGCCAGTTTGGAGGCTTACTTCCTTTTTTAACTTAATTCGTTTTCGAGTGAAAAGTTTCACTCCGCTTGGATTCGAACACAAAAAATTTCAAAAAAGATTAGCTTCATTTACAGACTTAAATAATAAAAAATGCTTATATGCTTTTTAAAAGTTGTTAGAACAAATCCTGCATCCGTGTGATTAACATTCACTAGACTGTGTGTATGTTTGTGTGTATGCTGTTTGTTTGTTTGTTTGTTTGTTTGTTTTATGTCTTTTTGTTTGTTTGTTTGCTTTAGTTCCTCCGCCTGTCAGCGTAGCCAAGGTAGCACAGATTAATACCGAAGATACGGCAGTGAACGTAACGCTCTGGTAGGCCAGTGATCTCAATGGCGAAATAAGGTAACTGGCTACAAAATAGTTGCCAGTGACTATTTGACAAATTATTGGTTTTTATGCTGCCCCTCATGAAGGCATAATGACATTTTGTCCACGTTATATTAACGTTTTTACTAATTATGTTTTTTTAATCCGAGGTCATTTTTATGTAAAGAATAGCAATCCATGGTCTTTTCACCTTTTTTCTATTGGTTAGGATTAGTGTTACGTACAGTGTAGAGTTACTCGGTTGAACGACCCTGTCTTGGCAGAGGTCTAGGGTTGTATTTTAATTCGTGAAGCCTGCCGTAGGCGCACAAAATTCTATAAAACGTATCAAATAAATCAGTCTTAAGGACTTTATTGTTGCATAAGCCTGAAAGTTAAAAAGAAGTAGAACCCAAAATCCATTTGCACCCAAATATGTATTTGCATCAATAAGTCTGTACTAATTTGCAGCGCATACCAAGTGATCGTCCATAAGACCGGTGGAGAAAGTAAGGGATTGCCACCGGATTTAAACTTGGGGAACTACAAATACTCGCAAGACAACAACATTGACTACTACATCACGGCAGCCGTCAACTCATATTCAATTGATTGGTCTTCGCCGTCTGTCGTCGTCGGAGATGGAAGTATCGTTAAGGGGTACGAAAATGCTGAGCTGGAGAAGGGGAAAATTTACAGCGTCTATGAAAGAGCCATCGTATTAAGGACACCAGGGGTATGTTATATACTAGAAATACAATATTCGCAGAGCCGGCCCCACGCCCAAGTAATCGATTATGTATGACATTGCTAAGAGCTCTCATGTATCTCAATAAATATAATGTAATTAAAGGCAGATGACAATATATTTGCATTTACATGATATTGGCATGTGTCCATTCCGGGGAGTACTCATCTGATTTACTATACCCTATTTCAAACTTGACTCCAAAATGTATACCCTATTTCAGGCCTATTTTAGAGATTTACTTCTTTTGCAACAATTTCCGCCCTGTTTTTTCTTCCATTTGCCGTGCATTGTCCGCTGCGACACATTTCTATTAAAATCATACCTTAATTATCCCAGGCCAAAAACACAAATTCGATACCCTATTTCAGACTAAATATGTTTGAAAACGACACACTTTGGGGCGGCACATACCTATATGGCATAGTACCCCCCCCCCCCCCCGGGTCCCATTACTGTTTGAAGAGTACAGTAATTTTATTATATAGTATGTAGGGTGGTCTTAGAAGAAGGAAGTTCTCACGATATTATTCGTCATGGCCATGTCCATTTTACAGTAATTTATTTTGTCTCATGAAAGTATACAGAACCAGTCTTTGCACTACATTCATTGATAAAATACTGAGTACCTGTAGGTTACATTATACTTCTCAGAAGTTCTCAATTGTTGCATGTGTTGCCTAGTACATGTACAAACACACAAATTCCCATGCCATCTTATCTTAAAAAAGTCTCATTTCCCATGTCATGTGGATATAAACTAACTCTTCCAAATCACAGAAAGATACTTTTTCCAGTTGGACTTGGTGAACTTCATGTTTGTCTTGATATTTAGGGACCTATGAAAAGCAAAACAAGCATCAAAGTCTATAATTTAAAAAGTGTGTTCTGCTGGAGATAGATGGGTGGGGGAAGTAGATTGTGTTGGGGTAACAGTTTAGACAATATCTCACCAGAAATTAATGTCATGCAGCTGCATGGAAAAAAAACTTGTTCAAAAGAAAACGTAATAAAATGTCATTACTAATTCTATCTAGGAAAAGGAAGAAAGTAATGCTAGTAAAGAACTGGCCTAAGTAAAATGAAACTAACTGTGGTAAATGCAAATTGACTTGTTTGGCTGTTATAATTATGTATCTTTGCAAATGATTTTTGACTTTCAGTCTACTGAAGGCATTGACTTGTCAGGGCATTATCTAATTGAACTTGTTTAGATCATGGCAATTTTTTTCTGCCCACACCAGCTAACTAACACAGTAAATCTCTTTTGAACATTACTTTATACACAGTAATGTATAAAGTACAGCTAAACTGCTAATTCAAAAATGCAAAAGGAAATGCAGCAATAAATTACATTCTTTTCCTGGTGCCAAATTGACAAAATAATCATAACAATTTCTAGTTTACTAATTAAGAATTGGTTCATGCTTAGCGTGCGTATATCGAGTTATGGATGCACGCGGGAAGTTTGGAGAGCACGAAAGAAGCGTAAGAGTTGCTCGAGGCGCAGCCGAACGAACGAACGAAAAACATTAAAAAACGACATGGTGTTCAGATTAGTACCCACGCAGGGCGTGGGAATAATTTTGATTTTATGTTTCTTTTTTCTTTGGATCAAACCCTTTCACTCTCATAAATGATCGACTTCAATTAGTTTTTTCTCTTGCCAGAGATGTATCTCACAGTAAAGAGAACTTGGCGTTTGATATATAGCTAGTTCATATTAAACTAACAATTCTCACTACATCGCTCATACATGTTCTTTTTGAAGGATTGGGAGAATTTGTCTTCAAAGCTTGGGAATAAACGGTTGAATGTGTAGTGAGTTTGGCTGTCATTTTCCACTTCCGCTTCTTTAAAAACTAACAATCTTTACTCTTGAATTCTGCTCGTTATAGAAAGCCAGAGAAGGAGAACCAGTGTTGATTGCCGATGTTGCACTGACGAAAGGTACACAATTGTGAACGGGTAATTGCATTATTTATTGACTGCTTTAGCTGTGGTCAAGAACGTATCGAAGTCATAATCCAAATGATCGTGATAAGATTCCAATAATTCAGTCAGAATGTCAGATTGATGCTTTTTCATATCGTGCGCATAATGAAAATCTTAAATGTTCCAAAAAATATTTTACATTTGTTATATATGCTATTTTCTCATGTTATCAACAGCATTAAATCCCAGGATAATTGTAGAGGTATCAACAACGAAAGTAGCATGTCCTCTTGAGATAACGGTGGTACTACGTTGCTATGCAAAAAGCAAACAGAAGGTTTCTTACAGCTGGAGCAAAGAAGGCGAGTCTATAGATAAAGAGTACATACAAAAGCTGGACGATTTCCTGATCGTCAGACCTCAGTCCCAGCAGGACTTTGGGTTGTACACGTGTCATGTGACCAACAGATATGGCAGCGCAGTGCAAGGGATTCTGCTTGAAGAATACAAAACGTGTGATAGCGTGAAGGAGAAAGGTAAGAAAATGTAACGGCTAAGCGCCAGTTAGTTCCAGATATAGATATTGATTCTAAGTTGTTTTCTGGATACTTCTCTTTCAGTTACAGGTCATACTTCTGGCAACCCCGTGATCTTAGGTGTAGCTGTGCCCATCATACTTATCTTGATTATTGCCGTTGCCTGCTTGACTTGGAGACTGAGGAAAAAAAGCCCTCCATCACAGCAGGCAGAAGTCCACCAAGAATCACTGGGGCAGCAAAGCGATACGGACAACCCAAGAATTTACATGGAGCTACAACCCAAAGAAGCATACCAAACCTTAAGTTCTACAGCTGACGAACCTGCTCATAACGTGGCTTCTGATGCCTATGAAGTCTGTGGAGCCTACGAAACAGTGGGCTCCCCCTTTTCTTAGATATGTTGGGTAGATTTAAACGCCCCACCGCTAAAGCTGATATTTTGTCGAAAAGCAAAACGCAGTTAAAGAAGTTTAAACGCGAGTGTATTGAAGAGAAGAATCCCGCCTATTCTGTATACAAAACTTGTAATGATAGCTGCACGTGCACCGCATTTTATTACAAGGTTTTATTCTGGCTTTCAATCTCAGACCTTAACTTTCTATCTCCCCCGATAAAACAATGTTACCTTTCTTTGAATAGATATTTGAAATTATAACTTTTTCTATTCGCTGGAGTGTGGGTCTCTTCGTATTGTAGGAACCCGGTTAGTGGGAAAAATATATATTAATCCTCTGTTCATATGGAAAATTTGAGCCCTGTTACCGAAATGAGAAAGGCGCGAAATGTGGTTTGCAAAACCCAAAGACCACCTGTAAGTTTCGCCCCAGTAACCAGGCTGGAGTGTTCATATGAGTAAGTGGAGTCTTGATAGCGAGGCTAGCCCGCCTTCTCATATGAACACATCGAAATCTTTACAAATAGTCAGAACAGTGACGAGGCGAAATCTTGGAAACCAGGCCAGCTTGGTTGGACGGGTTCATATGAAGAGGCCCTTAGTAAAGTGAGGCGCAAATGATGATTAATCAATGTTTTGTGGAGTTTATCTTCTTACATTATTTAATTTGTTCGAAATGTACTGAGTACTTTGTCTACGAAAAGTTCCGAAGCATCTTCATTCGTTTGTTCATATTCAGATATCGGAGAAAGGAAAATGTAAATCGGAAAGTCTTTTTTGCTCAAAAGTACCCTGAAAAGCCTAATAACGTCATTTCAGGGAAGTTATATTTGATATAGTGTGATACAAGCTCTTAAGAGAACTAGATTAACTGCGTTGACGTGGTGGTAAAAAGGCTGGTGTCAACTGAAAGTTAATCGAGGTACTGGAACGCCGTAAGCTGAGTAACAGTAGCTGACGTTTCGAGCGCTAGCCCTTCGTCAGAGCGAATGAAGAAGGGATGACGCTTGAAACGTCAGCTACTGTTACTCTTACGGCGTCCCAGTACCTCGATCAGCTTTCAGTTGATACGCCAGCGTTTATATTTCATATAGTTTTACATACCCCGTAAAATTCCGAAATTAAGCCCCTCCGAATATATACCCCTCAAATTCAAAGCGCAAAAAGCCCTCCTATAATAAGCCCCCTGGGGCTTATATTTGGGATTTGCCCTCAAATACAAAATATAACACATACCGGTACCAATACGGTTAAGCTTTTTTTTTTTAAGTTTATTGTCGTTTATGTAGTGCACTCCTCACTCTCGCCTCGGATTCATACGTTAGATTTCTATGAACTTTGAACTACCATGTACCGTATGAACTATAAACTTAATACGGTATGACATTTATGTACAGTATTCCATTTTCAATAAAGTTTGTTGCTGTTGTGTTTGAAGTTGGCATGTTCAGAGAAATTCAAGTTGTCACGAATTTCTAGTTAACGCCCCAATATTATCATTTGCGCATGGAAAAATTGCGGACTCAAATTTCCCTCCAATTATAAGCCCAGCAGATTTTGAAACGCAAAGTTCCCTCCGAATATAAGCCCCCCAAAAAAGACCTTTGAAAAATTCAAGCCCCGGGGCTTATTTTCGGAATTTTACGGTATTCGCGTACAGCTCCCGGATCCAAAGCCACAAAAACTTGCATCTTCTCAATGCAAAATCAGCAAAACGGCCTGTTACTCATTTCGTCCAGACACAATTCTGAAATCGAGCAATATTTCATTTGTTGTTTGGCTTAGTCTGGTCTCACTTCCTGTGGCGCAACGGGAGGCCTGGAAACCAATTAACTAAACTTTGCTGGCATGCCGCAGTGGACCGTGATGAAGCGTTCTTTTTGTTATTAGTCGCTGATTTTTTGGCTGCTTCTCGTAGTGGTCTTTACCAATTCTGCTACAGGTGAGTGATAACTGATAAATATTCGGATTATGTTGTCCCTTTGAACTCTTCATATGTCATATAAAAAAGGACGATTTTGGCACCGCTTAGGGTGATTAACATCAAGCTGACATTTTTGTGTGACGTGATACCGTTTAGGGTCGGGTGTCAGTCGAATGAACTTTTATTGTTTGAAAACAGCAAGGGATAAAGTGCTTCATGATATCATCTTTTATAGCAATTAAAGGCATCGGATTTTAAATTCTTGGTGTGCATTTATTGGTGTCTTTTAGGGGTCAAATTAAGCTCGAGCCACGCCCATTTTAGTACCTCTTAGGGGTCAAAACGACAATTCCCAACGAGCATCCCGTCATTTTTATGTGGGAGTCTTCCCCCTCCCCCTGAGAAATATATGTGCTTTCATGATTGTCCTCCCATTGAAAGTTGCTGACAATTTGTACTCGCTTTCCGGCCCAGACTGATAACCCTGCTCTAGGAAAAGGGTTACTTTAGGCTACTCTTCATTAGATTGCTTTGAATGCATGGCTTCCTTAATGAATTTTAGTCTTTCCTCGATAAACGTGGTGAATTGTGGTGACTGAAAGTATACTTGTTTCTTTTGTTTCTTTATTCTAGGCTTTTGTAGCTGAGAACAATCGTCGTCACTGCATGGGAAACTCATCATCAATTTGACCAGAAAGCACAATCCAACATTCCATAAAAGGGACAACTTCTGGATGTTTCTCACAAGATTGGGCAGCTAGGCAGAACGTGCAATCAAAGTTCTCCCCTTGGCTATCACACATGCAAGTGGTGTGAAATGTGTGACCACATGTCAGTCGATGTATTTCCTGCTAGGGAGGATGGTAGCACACTGGTGAGTCACAATCAAGATGATGCTTTGGGTGACATAAAGAAGGCCTGATCTATAGCCAAGTGGCAGAGAATTGTTGTTGAAATCCTTCTCAAAACTTGCCAAATGGGTGGCCTTGCCATATGGTTTTCCAGCTATTGTTTTAGGGTCATGGTTGAATGTAGGACTTGCCTGCCTTTGACAGCAACTCGCTCAAGCATAGCAAGGATTCCTTCAGAAGCTAAACCTACATTTTAAAAAAGTAAGTAAATATGATTACATGTCCCATTCAGTAATAAATTGTAACGTTATGGTACTGATAGATAAAAATTTAATATTACAAACAAAAATATAGACAAAATGCCATTATCACAATATTTAATATAGTGTTCTCACAGCAAAACTACTGTAATGTAGAAATTCAGTTGACTTGATTACCTGTTACTAGGAGTATTAAGTCAGTGTCACTATGTCCATGCTGGTAAACAGCTGGCACTTAGGTTTGTTTAAACCCCCATGGCAGTTTCTTGTGTTTTATCAGCATTGTCAGTCTTGTTGATCCTGCTTCACAGTTTAGAATGAAAAATTCAACCTCTTTTCTGTGATAACAGAGCACAAGGCTTTCTTGGCATTGAAATATCTCTGAAAGTGATCCCTTTGGTGGGTGCAGTCACTGATCCAAGAGATAGTGGCCTTGTTGTATTGGTGCCTGTCCATCATGATAAACATTCCTGGTGATCTTCTCTTAAGTTCGACTCTGTGAACAAGAATGCAAACAACATTTTATGGGCTTTATTAGCTAATGTTTGGAAAACTTAAAATTTTGTGCACATAATTTACACATACAGGGTACTATGTAAGTTAGTCGCTGGTACCAAACTAATAGTAATTTTTGTCTTGCCTTAGTAATCAATGACTGTTGAAAAACCCTTGGGTCCAACTTTTTGAGTATGACAAATTTAGTAAGTTAGAAACTAAACAAAATGACTCCCTGCAGTACTGCAGCCAAAACTGTCTTACTTCTTCCAGGAATGCAGTTACACATACACCCCCTCTGCATGTCTTTGGCAGACCACCTGGTGTGTGTACCAGCACTTGTCTATGGATTGCATCTGGAGCTTCAGGGATTGGTACTGCCTCCTGTCGCTGCTGTGCAGGTCATGTGGACAGAATTTGTCAACATCTGCACCTAAGGTGTTTTGATCATGTTGATGTTATGAAAGTCATCAGTTGCAAGGATCTGAAAGGATTTCTTTTAAAAGAGAAATGGAAAATATTTACTTCACTGTGCAGTGTGTATGTGTTTTTTGATCAATGGTGATTGTTATTACCTTTGAAGTAATATGACAGAATTTTTCCCTGACTAAACTGGTGTAGTCATGGTGAAATGACATGCTTGGTGGCAGTCTTGGGCAATACAGTATTTTATGAGGTGCAGATGAGACAGCTCTAATGCAACATGAAAGTGTGACGTCTGATCTGTAAGCATGAGGGCTTTTAACACTGTCTGCACTATATGTACAGTATGTGAGTCTGTGCATGCATGTGAGTATTTTTTTTTGTGGGGGGGGGGGGGGGGGAGGGGAGCACCACTTTTGCTGTTAATACAGCATGGAATCACCATCTAATTTAAATTTAGCTTGCACATTTTTCCAGGTGAATGTCTCTAGCATCGTGTCCCCATCAGCACCAAAGACAAACACAAACACTGACCCAAACTGTCGTTCTCTGAGTTTCAAATAAGCTGCATTTTCAGCCTGAAATATTTTATAATAAAGAATAATGGACATCATTCTTTAGATTAAAACATTTGATTTGATTTTCCTTTGCACGAATTCAGTTTTTTGGCGACCGGCCATTTCGTTTTCTATATGTCGATCACGATTACGATTTTCGGTTTATAATATAAACAAGATCTCTTTTTCCAGCGGATTATAATATTATTTCTCAAAACTGCCCCGTTTCTACTCCTATCTAAACATCGTTCCCATCTAAAACCGTACAATTTTCATATGCACGCATTTTACCACAGGCAGAGTTGAAAAAAAAAAAAAAGTTTTCAAATTAAAGAAATACGATTTTCATATGGTGCTGATTCAGTCTGTATATATAATTATATATACAGACTGAATCAGCACCATATGAAAATCGCTCAAAACGGCTTGAAACTGCCCAGAAATGATACACAAGGAATAAAAGCACACAAGGAACAACATAGGTGAAGTATTTCTTTAATTTGAAAACTTTTTTTTTTTCAACTCATACAGTAAGATTGGGGAGCCTGTGATTTTACTCGCTCATTTCCAACGATCAACCATCATTATTGCCGACTACGATTACAAATCTATAGTCAATATTCTACAATGTTGTAAAACATATCTTACCTTTATTTCCATTTACCACTAAATCCGGTTTACAGTCCATTATATTCATTATTTGATTACGTTTCATACAAGCCTTACAAATACATACCACGATCGAGTTGTCCTTCAGTTAGAGTCGATAATTTTGCGCAGAGCCTGGTTCTAAGTTTCTCATCACTTAGCAACGAGACGAAGCGAATTTTGGCGTCAGCAAATTCTGTTTCTTCGTCATTTCCAACCGAGTTTTGCAAACAAAACTACAAAACCTGCCACATTTACAAACTACAAAACCTTTTGAATTCTACCATCCTTTTAAAGTCTGTCCCACAAGGTATTTCACTCATTATTTACTTACAGTTTCTCTAGTTTAGTCATATAAACTTCATTTACAGTTTTTGTTGTTAAATTTACTACCATTGTTATGGAGACCAAAATGTTTTTTCCTGTATCATTTTTTTCTTTATTTCTCTATTTAAATCACGTCTTGAAGTTCTACATTTCTACCTCTTATTTTTCTTAACCCTTTTACGCTCTGTTATGATGCAGCTGGGCGACCAAGGAACTACAAGACAGACGCAGTGGACCGCGATCAATGAAGCGTTCTGTTTGTTATTGCTCGCTTCTTTACTGGCTTCTTATCCTTGTGGTCTTCACCCATTCTGCTACAGGTTAGAGATATGCAGCATTCAAAACATTGTTTCTTGTATTACCAACACTTTTGACCAGCTTTTTATCCTTGTGGTCTTCACCCAATCATTCTGCTACAGATGCGTTCAAAATATTAGTTGTTTGTTATTATTCTCTCCTTTACCAGCTTGTGGTTTTCACCCATTCTGCTAAAGGTTGGAGTAATGCAGCATTCAAAACATTTTTTCGTGTATTACTCATACTTTAACCAGCTTTTTATCCTTGTGGTCTTCACCCAATCATTCTGCTACAGGTGCATTCAATATTAGTTGTTTGTTACTATTCTCTCCTTTACCGGTTCCTTATCCTTGTGGCCTTCACCCATTCTGCTACACTGTAGTGTCACCGGGTGAGAGATATGTATTTGGATATTGTTCTTGAGCAGTTTGTTCGTCATTTTGATTAAGCACTGTGCTGCTTGATACCAGGAAGTTGCATGTATCTGTCGTAGACGTAGGTCAACTCTACTTTCTCTTGATATCGCTATTTGTTTCTACCGCTACGTCAAAGACCATGAAATACCCAAATTTTTTAGTGTTGCGAAAATGTTGAGAAAACCGTCACAAGTCTTACTTCCGTTGATTTTGGCGAATATAACCGCCCTAAAAGACTCGTTTGTTGATGAATTAAAAATATTTCATGACACAAGGTCAATACATTCAGCTTTCATATGAGCAAACTATCAAGTGGCAAAATTAAATCTCACTTCTGTAAGATTTGTTTAGTAAGAAGTATAAAACGCGCGCCGTGTTTACACAGCCTGCCGTCCGAGCCAGGGTTTATACAAATTTTCGAGTTCTTCCAAACTCGCTCGAGTGTTTGCATCAGGCTATGTAAACACGGAAAGCGTTTTATATTTCTTTTTGCACTTCACAAAACAATATGATTGAAAATATGATAAAGCTCTACGTGACTTGTGTTTCAGCTTTATGTGAAGACAATGCACTTGGTATTGAGCACAAAATAATTCCTGATGGACAGCTCACATCTCCGTCGTCTTTTAACGCCAGTACTCCCGCCGAACGTGCCAGGCTCAACTTTGTGGGGTTGCCTTGGTGCGCTGCAGAAAATAGTACACCGCTGTACTTACAAGTTGATCTGGGATCACTACACGCTGTATGTGCTGTGGCTACACAGGGGAATTCTAAAGCGGACCAGTGGGTGGAGACATACCAGCTAAAAACGTCCACAGATGGGACAACTTTGACAGATTACGAAGAAGGGGGACATGTCAGGGTAAATTATATATTTAAAAAAAGTTTTAACATCTTGAGACGTTCGAAGACTGGCGACTAGTTTGATGCTGCTTACTGCTTGAAAAGTAAAAGCGGGAAAAAGCAATTGACGACTTGACACAGAAGTCAGGGAAAGAGACAATGGAAATTATCAGGAAGAGATTTCCAACTGTATAGCACTTTATAAACGTTGCTTTATTTATTTATTTTTCGACGACTAAAGTAATATTTAATGTATGTTAAATGTCCAATTTCTCCGCCCCGTCCCGATTGTTCCGTCAGACTTTCGGCTCACGCTTTTTAACGATCATATCGGCCGACAACTATCCTCGTACAAAGCATGGTGTCCGTAAGAGTGCTAGACAAACCTTACAAGTTTACAGACTTTGGTTCGATGACATGGGCGAGTAGTGTACATTTAAGACCACAAAGTGGAAATACGTTGTTTGGTTATTTTTGTTTGCTTTTGTTTTTTAATTCGATCGTACAATCACTTTATTTTCGAGTCAGCGGTCATTTCAAAAAAGTGTGAAAAAGACAGTAAACTTAAATTCAGTTTTTGTAGTTCGTGTGACACTTGTAGAACCTTTCGATTTAACAGAGAAACTCAAATCTAAGATTCTATACTAAGTATAAGTAAATTTAGTGTATTTTCTACGTTGCGCACAACAAAAACGTGGCTTATACATGAGTTGAAACTATTCACTCCAGTTAGACCAAGTGCGGGTAGGGCTGTTATAATACCAGTCTACATTTTTGCATGTTCTCCGTGTTCTCAAATATTTAGCCAGGATATGCATGACTATGTTTGGTCGATACTGGAAAGTCTGTAGTGTAAAATTTGACAAATGTTTAAGTTGTTGTTGTTGTTGTTGTTGCTGTTATCGTTCATTTAGCAACATTCCCCCTCCCCTCCCCTCCACCCAGTTCTTTGCCGTTTAGGAGCTACACTGTTGAACGTTATGCCGTGAATGTGTTCTAAACTTCCTACAAGTTCGTTATAGGTGATGCGTGTTTATTATCCTCTTCTGTAGGAATTTCAGGGAAATGGAGATAGGAACACGGCAGTTAAACAAGTCTTGTTTAAAGGCGTTGTATCCAGATACGTTCGTGTGGTTCCCAAGACATGTCGGGGATTTTGTTGCCTGAGAGTGGAACTGTACGGAGCGCCTGGTACGTGTACAGTACGGGTTTCTATAAATGTACTAGTTGTAAAATCGAGTTTGGAATCGAAAGCTACCAAATCTTGATCTTACAGTGCGATTTATTTAAGAGCCGTTGTCTGAGAAAACCGGGCAGGTTCAAAAGATGGGGATCGGCCGAATTTCATAATATTACCAGCACTTTATGTCTATCTAGTATGATTATGAATGGTGGCATTTGAACGAATTTTGGGTCTTTTGTTTCGGAGATTGACCACCCCCCTTGGTTTTTGGGCAGCGGGAGCCAAAATGGCGTCCAAAATTAGACCAGCTTCGAGACAAAAAAAATACCAACTTCCCGACGGATTTTACCAGCGAGTTTTTTCACACTATTTCCTTGGGTATATTTCCCCTAGATTACAGTTTCAAAATTAGATTTTATTGGTGCTTTCTTTTTGGCGAGCGGCTTGAAACAGTAGAGGTCAAACAAAAATCCAGACATGTCAGATTTTCAACGTTTTTGAACGCTCTTTCCTCAAAAGTGCGGTTGTTTATTCTTCATTTAAAACCTGTTTTTGGTAGTCCATTGCCATATAAACCAAATTAAAAAAAAAGAATTGATTGGGGGAAAAACCGGTTCCCGCTTGACTCACATTTGAAGTTGCTCTTAATTGCGCAAAAGATAAGTTTTCCCGCCAAATTAATTTCATATTATACTGTAACACAAAAGCAATCGGTTCCCCATAAAACTACTCCAAAGGCACTTTATTGAACAAATACAGTATTTGCTACTTTATTTGGGAAATCAACGGCTGTTAGTGTCATTTTCGGTCTAAATACTCAAAATGGTTTCCCCGCCAAATTTCTCTTACGCTATGATGTGCCACAAAAGCCGATCCGTTCCCCATGAAACTACTTTAGAAGACACTTCATTAAATAAATGCAGTAATCACATTCCAATTTGGCAAGTCAAGGGCTTTGTAGGTCTCTTTGTTTGATGTAATTACTCAAAATATCTTGGAAATTGATCCACGTATGGTGTCACGCTCACGCCTACATTTGGTGTCACGCTTACGACCGGGGTCACACAAGTCGTTGTCGTCTGCCCCACCCCTCCGCATCAGATCCAAGTACGCACAGACACTTATTACGAAGAGACAGGTGAGATATGTTTACCAATATTGACATCTTTAATTGTTCAGGAGCTCCTTGTTCAAATGCCTTTAAGCTTGCTGGCTTTTCCTGTTCCGACAGTACATCTGAATGTCTGCTATTCTGACTCTCCAAAAGTGATGTCAGAACTTCTCTGCACGACCGGCAAATACCTGCGATATAAACGAATAAATGGCTATTAGTGAAGCAAAGTTTGGTCTTGGGTAAAACGTGATGTACATGTATTTTACCTGATCCCGCTCGAAGGAAGATTCCGGTCCTTTTTTGAACAAGTTTGGAAAATGCTTTGCTGATGCCTCGGTCCGCTTTTGGTCATTTTCCTCCGCTCTTCCCTTGCTCAGATAATTCTTGAGGAACTCTGCATTTTCTGGAACTTCGCCGCCACCCAAGGCCAAGATTTAGTCGGTGAGATGGGCAAATAGTAAGGGAATCGATGTTTGATGGAACAGAAAATATAGCAGCTCGCGATAGAATAAGGTCAACTTCGTTGTTTACGTCTTGGAATTGACACAACGTCTTGTGGTGCGAAGCACTCTTTGTACGTGATAATAATGACACTATTTCTGTTGATTGTTTCCTGTCCCTGCGATCAAATGTACAGGCACCTCCCACCAACGGCTTGAAAGAACAGCAAGCATCCATAACAATTTCGTGATTCTTTAATGATTTTTCGAAACCCCATGGCACGTATTACGCTGCGCGTTAATTATTAATTAACTAGCACACAAAGAAAAACTTGAAAAATAGATCTTTAAAACGAATGTTTCTTGAAAATTACACAACAAAGAGTAAAGGGATACCGAAAAGCTATGACGATCAGACAAAAATCTAAATTAGAGAAGTTGTGAATTACGGAATACGACTGTGGAGCCGCTTGGCGCATTCGGTCACGCAGTATTCTCGCGCGAAGTGTAATAATATATAAAACTTGCTTGTTAAACGTACACAAAATATATTTCGCCAGGTATAGTACAATATATGTGTTTAGTATATACCACACAAGTGAATAGTGCTTTTCGCGCGCTCTGATTGGCTCCTCAATCTCGGAATATCAAGTACTATTCACCTCCCGGCGGTTTCCGGTAAAACAAAATGGCGCGCGAACCCAAGTTTTGCCCACTTTTGTCGGAAATAAAATAGCTATTTGGGAGTTGGCTATTAAACTTGTGTGGTATATACTAAAACAATTATTCACCTCCACTTCGGCAAATAATTGTTAATTAAAACTTGAGAAAAAGCCACATTTCTTGGCACGTACCATTGCGTGACCTGTTTACAAAAAAATGTCGCAAGACAAAGTAAAGAGCACAAATTCTTTTGAAATTGGCCATTATGTCCTCTGTAGCAAAGCCAGATAGGAATTTTGTTGATTGTTTCCACTGGGTTTATCTCGTAGGCTCGCGTGACTTGATGTGTTTATTGTAATTATGCCTATTTCTGTGTCTAATAGGAGAAATTAATGGGACCGTGAAGGCCACTCAAATTTATTTGCCCAGACTTTTGTTTTGATATTCGGACAAATCAATACATAAACAAGCTCTAGAAAGTTGTTTTATAGGGTTTCAAGTTATCGCACATAGCAAAGACTGCCGCTGTTTGTGTGTCAAAACTGGATCGCGAGCAATTCCAAATTAGTGGCCACGCGTTTGAATTTCTGCCCCAAAACCAAGGGGGGTGGTCAATCTCCGAAACAAAAGACCCAAAATTCGTTCAAATGCCACCGTTCATAATCATACTAGAAATACGATGGTCGCAGATACCCCCTCGCTTTGCCATTGATTGGACTTTTACTTTGGTACTGCTCAACAAAAGCAGTCTTTGTTTTACCGAAATGTTGACTCAATCTTTTCTTCGAAAGTCAAGTGCTACACGCAAAGGAAGGAGAAAAAGAATGGTGTATTTTGCGGTACATTTGCGTTGAAAAAGAGTCGATTGCGTAACGCCGTACGTATTTCCCACGGTCCGCACGTCAAATTAATTCATACAGTCTACCAAGCACGTTTTCGAAATTTAAAACTTAAATTTAGAAGTTGGTCGGCCGCCGTAGTACGGGAAAAAAAGGGACATTGATTTTCCAATTTTGAATTCATAGGCAGCACAATTAAATAGGCTTCCTGTGCAATTCTTTTTATTTTACTCTGCACCAGACTCGGGCATGCATATTTAATGAGCTCGCTTGTTTTGTATGTGAACCCGCTCAAAACAGCATGATTTCTCCCAAAATCAAAGCAAATCTTGAACGGTTTACTTCAAATTATACACGGGCTTCAGACCTAGTCATACTTCAAACAGCTTGTGAACGATTTGCGCTGCAATCACCGCGTCTCTGATTACGGCATTTGTTACAGTTTTAGTCTTGAAAGAAAAACTAAGACATCTAACTAAATCATTCAAGACTCCAAGTTCCGATTGCTCATGAGCGAATACGGTAGTCGAAACTGGCGACAGAAGTGTATTAAAACAATACTTCGAGGGAAAATGATCAGCGTACAGATTTTAATACATTCTTGAAGTGATCGAGTTACACAAGATACGGGATAGAATATATTTGTCACGATGATTGTTCGATTTCCATTGGCTGACCTTTTTGTTGCTTGTCGTTTCTGAATAAGTATCTGAGTTTAACACAAAACGGCGTCTGAAGCTCCCGATTTGCTTTCAAGCGGTGTTCCCTTTGCGGAGCCGTTTCTTCAGCACGCTTCCGTTCATGATGCTGTCGGTTATAACATGTTTGTCGTCTTTTCTTTAGACGTATTTGGTGCTGTTCGATAGTTTAACGATTTCGCCTTGCCCGTGCCTGTTCCCTTCTCTTTTAAAGACGAGCTTCGCGAGACCGTTCTTTTTCAAGTTTTCCAGTTTTCAAATTCATTTTCGTGAACGCAGTTACGTACAATTGTTGCTCGTTCAAGTATTTTTTCTTTCTTTGTCTTCGACAGTGTCAGTAAAACTACTGGCGGAGACGCTAATCGATATTTATTACGTCATTGTCTGGTACGTCGTTGCTTAGGCACTAGCTTAGGCACCAGGCCTAAAAGGTCGCATTTCGAGATGGCAACCCGCTTGGAGTCTCTAAGTTAGGCGATTTTGCTGCATTAGCGTCGTGATTATTACCCTCGCTTCGCTCGGGGACTAGATAGACATCAAGTGCTGATAAAATTATGAAATTCGGCCGACCCCCATCTTTTGGCCCCGCCCGGTTTTCTCTAACAACGGCTCTTAATTAATTTCAGGAATTTTTTCACAATTGACTATTTATTATTTTAAAATTTACCTATCAGTTTAGTTTTATTTTCTTGTAATTTTTATCTTTTTTAAACGCGGGGGCGTGCTGTAAAAGGGGATCCCCACGGTGAATATTTTTATACAAAATAGCGGAATGAAGAAAGCAAACAAGAAGCCTCTCGCTCTTTTTGGCACGTACAGAACTGTCAACTAAATAGACGGTTTTACATAGCAAGATTTATGTTTACAAGTCGCCAATCGAGCGTTTTCATGTCGTTTGTCAGCACTAGGCAAACAATAGATTCAGCGTGGTGGTCTATTTTTAAATCGCGGGCCATTCCAGTCACCTTGGTTTTTGACTGACCAAAGGGTACATTTCTTGTTTCTTGTGGCAGTGTAACTACCGAGTAAACAGGGCTTTTCTTGGTATATTCTTTCGAGGACAGGAATTGATTATTTGTGAGCGATACCAAACAAAATAAAATGCAATTACAAAATGTAAATCATTTCATGGTTTGGTCAGTTCTTGACTCAATTTTGGCTCAAATGAACAAATATATTGGCGAGAAGTTTGATTAGTTTTGAATTCTGATCATTGTCTACGTTCTTGCTTGGAAAATTCATAAAGATTGTGCGCATCATTGTTTTATAAGCGGAGCCATTTTGTTAATCGAAGCCTTATCAAAATCTTCCTTAGGTGGATCTCCATTTTGGCCTTTTATAGTGCGCCCCCACCTTTAACTCGTTTTTTTTTCTATTTTTTATTTTTTTCAGTGTGTGTTTGTTTTGTCGGGGACGTCAGGACGTCGTCCCCTCACACACCTCAGTTTAGTTTTATTACTTTTCAGGGACTTCTTGTCGAAACACACCTGTCGGAATTGCAGACCGCGGCAAGATTCCCGATCACAGGATGACAGCAACCACGTATTTTGATAGTCGTTACGCACCTTACCAAGGCAGGTTAAGTGTGACAAAATGCGCTTGGGAAGCCAAGAGGTCATTCACCGGTAATGACTACCTGCAGGTGGATCTTGGTGGAGTTCATTTCATATGTGCACTGGCTACGAAAAAAAACCCTTGCACACAAGAATGGACTACAAAATACAAAATCTACTTGTCATTAGACAACAAGTCGTGGAACATTTACAAAGAAAATGGAGTGGACAGGGTGAGTGTAGAGTAGATGGCACTGCTTTGTTTTCCTTCCCTGCCACTCAAACCTAAACAAACGAAAGGCTTAATCGCAACGTAACTATTGCCATGGTGTTAATATATTCATTGACTGTGGAGGGTTTCAACCAAATGACGTCATTTAGTTATAATCTCCTTTTTCCGGCAGAACTTTGCTGGCAACGGATTCTGGATTGATTTCAGGAAAAATAGCGTTCACAATCTTCCAAGAGCCAAGTTCATCCGTTTCTGGCCTACAGCAGTCCTAAAGTGGGCCGTCCTCAGAGTGGAGGTTTATGGAACAGCGCAAGGTACCAGTGAAATCTCTCACATTATCCCGAGGGGAGGGGGTAGGGGAGGGGATACTCCCATATATGAGCCATTTAAGGGTGCGTTCGATTGACCCTAATCCGGAATAAGAATATATTCTGGATTATTCCAGAATAACGATTCTGAAGAAAAGTCAATAAAACGACTTTTCCGTTTCTGGAATAATAGCCTGCGATAGCATGCTATGTCAGCGGCTTTTCGGGTAACATGGCGGCGACAACATTGAAAGTTACTGTCGCTGGTGTTTTGGTTTTCATCGCGGAAATGTTGGAAGAAGACCCCAGAACAGAAGATGTGATAGAAGACCTTTTGCCACTATTCTGTGTGGATGGGTTCCGTAAAGAGCGTCGAAAAGCCGTCCGTATCAGACAAGCCTGTCGTAGAATATGTCTTTTTTTTTTAATTTGCTCATTTTCTGAGGATTTGCCCACAAATTTGGCCAAAGTTTATTAGGTCACTGGTTAAGAGCGAATTTTCCTAAACACCGGGTGAAATGAGAAAAATGTGGCACATCAGTCAAAAATCGGGGTTCTTCATACTTTGTCCAGAGATAGCCTATGGTGTGCCAATTACTCTCGTATATTTATTTTGTTCAAACAGTTTTGGAATTTCAAGAAAAAAGTTAAAACCGCTACGCCTCAAAATGACTAAAATGAAAGGAATTAATAGGACCACAAAAGCCTTCGCACGCGACCGCGCAACGAAATTCTGTTCTTAAATGTCTTCATCTATTGATTAAGAAGACATCCACGAGCAATTTGAGCCTGTAAATAGAATTATAGGTCAAATATTGAATTTCTGGTGTCGGGGCAAAGACAGCCCAAATTTCAATGCTCGCAAATCTCAGTTCAGAGCACTTTTTCAAAAAAATCATTTCTGTGTCCGGTATTACTCAGATTTGCACAAAAATTCGGTAGTTATATCTAGAAGTGTTGTTTTTATCAAGAATATAAAAATTAGTTTGGTACTTTTCATTGCTCGAAAGAACTAACGCGGCTAATTTTGCCAAAATCACAACATCGACTTGTAAACAACGCGCAACGATCAATTCACACTTTCGAATAAACTCGAATAAATCTTCGCCTACTACCTCAAACTTGGCACAAAACTCTGTAGGAGACCTTATAACAAGTTTAACTTTCAATACCACCGGTTAACGATTGATTTATGTGGTTTTTTCCTATCAAAATGCCTCTTCAACTCAGTGGTCGACAAGCGCTAACTGATCGCTTCACTTTCTTTGCCAATTTACGCCTCATTTCCCTTTATTCTGCTACAATATAGCACAAATATGTTTCCAAGGATGTCCCTGTCGCTTTAAGAGCTCTTTCTTGTAAAAAATAAAAGAGTCATTCAGTCAAAACATACGCGCCGACGTCGCCGTGCGTTCGTTATTGGTGTCACGCAATCTTAAAACTTAGCGAGATATGTTTATTATATTTAGTTATACTGATATCCCTTGTTTGACCCAAAAATATATTAACTTTGTTTTGCCATTATCGCTAACGGGAATGAAAATGCGACATAAAACTTTATTATTTGGGTATCAAAGTGGCCAAATAATGAAAACATTAGGAACCATAAACTAGAATGGTTATGGCCTGAGTAATCAAAACAGCACGAAGGCAAAAGTAACTCTTCTGACTTGACATTGTACCGTACACGTCATTAGGAGCTGCAAGATGACTTTATAGAAAATATCCCCAAAATGTTTACCCCCCCCCCCCTCCCCACGGATTATTATATATTTTGGTCTCCCCCCTCCCCCCACCCCCTCTCTCTCTCACTCTCTCTCGCAATTTCAATTTCTCCAATACATTATTTGTACTTTACACCTTTGAGACTCCACTCCGTCCCAACACAACCCACCGTCCAATACAATTGTGTTATAAACTGGCTTGGGGCGAAAAGTGCCCTTCCATTAAATCAAAAATCAAAAATCAAAAATCAAAAATTCCAAAAGCGGCAACTTTTAAGTTAAAAGCCCTGTATATATGAAAAAAGGTTGGCCCGGGGACCCTAGCCTGGGCGCGCCAACTATTCACACATTTTTTTTATTATAAATCGAAGTGAGCGTGTACAAAGTGATATAAAGTTACAGTAGTCTACTTGAAATAGTTTTAGTATGTACCGTAAGCACACCCATGCACTGCAGATAATCTTAAAGTTATATTTTCCGTTGTTCTTTCTTTTTTAATTGTACCAAAGAGAAGATATGAAGCCAGATTTGGAAACGAATTTCCTATCAGAGCAGATAACAAATTATAAAAAAAGACTTGACGCACGTACCCGAACCAGCCGCAACAAATATACCAGTGCGGCGAAGGATTGCCCTAGAGAGCGCTTTGTTGATCCCGCGATCAGCCTTGCGCGATTTCCCCTTCTCACCATTCTGCATAGGCCCGCTGGAACTCGGCAACGCTGCGATCTTTTGCGCCAACCAATTCGCAAAGAATAGCGGTGTGAAGCGCAAATCGTCAATTTTGATATATCAGACGGCGGAGTAAATATCGACGCCCGTGCTAATATCAATTCAACTTCGGTCTCAACATCGCTTATCCCATCGCCTTTTTGTGCCCCGAAATATCCTTATTACAGGAAAAAAGAACTCCGCTTCTCAATTTGCCAAATCTGTTTTGAAAAACTAAAACCTTTATGTCACCGTTGCTATCTTTTCCTAACACCTAACGGCAGCTGCTTCTACAACCAATATAGGTATTCATTTTGGTGTGTTGGGAAAAAGTAAAACGGAAGTTGCCCCGCCCGACCCCGCCTTTACGAGTCCTTTCATTTTCTTTTTTTCCCCTCGGCACTGAGTAACAAAACAAGGCGGCCACTGAATAGAAAGAAAAATACGGAAAATAAACTAAAATGTGAATCTCTGTTAGTGATGTAAATTTGAGAAGAGGTCTTATTAGAGCCGAGAGAGAAAAAAAAAAAAACAATAACAACAACAACAACAACAACACAACAGGGTGTCTGAATGAGTGAATAAATGCAATATTTGTATAAGTCATCGCTTCACGAACAGATAAAACTCTCGAGAGACAGCCACATAAATAAAGATTTCTTGCCAGTTAGGCCAGTAATAAAATGTACAAATCACTTCCTTGTCAGTTTCTCATTAGATCTGTGTGCAGTTCATTAAGCCGGATCCGGTAAAATAACTCGTTTTGGTAAATAAAGTCAGCTCAGTTTAAAATCCAGGAGCCACTAAAAGCTACTGATCTTATCATGTTTTATTTGTGTATAAAAAAAATATTTCTTGGCCAGATATGTATTCATGTATCATTTCAAGTACAAATTCTATTGTTGTTGTTGTTTTCATTATTTGGCCACTTTGATACCCAAATAATAAAGTTTCATGTCGCATTTTCATTACCGGCAGCGATAATGACAAAACAAAGTTAACATATTTTTGGGTCAAACAAGGGATATCAATGTAACTATAAAATAAACATATCTCGCTAAGTTTTAAGATTGCGTGACACCAATAACGAACGCACGGCGACGTCGGCGCGTATGTTTTGACTGAATGACTCTTTTATTTTTTACAAGAAAGAGCTCTTAAAGCGACAGGGACATCCTTGGAAACATATTTGTCCTATATTGTAGCAGAATAAAGGGAAATGAGGCGTAAATTGGCAAAGAAAGTGAAGCGATCAGTTAGCGCTTGTCGACCACTGAGTTGAAGAGGCATTTTGATAGGAAAAAACCACATAAGTCAATCGTTAACCGGTGGTATTGAAAGTTAAACTTGTTATAAGGTCTCCTACAGAGTTTTGTGCCAAGTTTGAGGTAGTAGGCGAAGATTTATTCGAGTTTATTCGAAAGTGTGAATTGATCGTTGCGCGTTGTTTACAAGTCGATGTTGTGATTTTGGCAAAATTAGCCGCGTTAGTTCTTTCAAGCAATGAAAAGTACCAAACTAATTTTTATATTCTTGATAAAAGCAACACTTCTAGATATTACAACCGAGTTTTTGTGCAAATCTGAGTAATACCGGACATAGAAATGATTTTTTGAAAAAGTGCTCTGAACTGAGATTTGCGAGCATTGAAATTTGGGCTGTCTTTGCCCCGACACCAGATATTCAATATTTGACCTATAATTCTATTTACAGGCTCAAATTGCTCGTGGATGTCTTCTTAATCAATATATGAAGACATTTATGTGTAGAGTTTCGTTGCGCGGTCGCGTGCAAAGGTTTTTGTGGTCCTCCAAATCCTTTCATTTTAGCCATTTCGAGGGGTATGGCGATTTTTCAAAAATTTCACGAAATGAAAAAGTTTCCGGACAAACTAAATATACCAGAGTAATTGGCAAACCATAGGTTATCTATTGACAAAATAAAAAGAACCCCGAATTTTGACTGATGTGCCACTCCTCACCCGGTCAGAAAAAAAAGTCGCTCTTAAGTGCTTTAGACAAAGCTTGTGGCTGTTAGTTTGAAGTGTGCTCTCAGACACAAATATCATTGATAGTTTGGTTGACCTGTAACTGCATCGAAATAAAGTTTATGTTGATGTTATAAAAAAGTTTTTAATGTTGAACTGAGACATGTCCTGAATGATAAAGTGTTGACAGTCTGTTGTCAAGATGAGTTATCCCCGAGCGAAGCGAGGGAAATAATCACGACGCTTATGCAGTAGTATCGCGTAAATATCGCGTTATTCGGAGACTCCAAGCGTGTCGCCATCTCGAAATTTAATGTTCGTCTGTCAGTCTGTCAGTCTGTCAGTCTGGCGTACAACCTCGTTCGCAGGCTCTTAGGCTAGAACTGTAAACCGCCATTTTGTTTGGTGACATATACATGTGTATAAAGCTGGCCAGGCAGTCGATAAATTACTTTAATTAAAATAACCTGACTACAATTCTGAAATGCATCGGTAACAGAGTGAACATAGTCGTGCGGTGAGTACCGTAAACAATGCAAAATATAGCAACTTTCTCCGGCAGTCAAAAGGCTCCAAAATAACAACTTTTATAAGTATCTGGTCTGGCAAAGACTATTTGTTGATGTCTTTCAAAACAAGCAAAAGTCCAGACAGCAAACCCATCTTTTCTCGATGCTGCTGCTCCATTATCTCGCGGCGACTTTCATTTTCCGTGCAGTCCGGTCTTCTGCATACTCCTTTAACCACTGAAGAGTTTCGTTTCCCCGAGACATGCGTGGCTTTCTGGTCTTTTTCTTTGAGGTTTCTTCGTTTTTGTCACAGCTGTGTGCACGCTTTTTTGGCTGAGTTTCTGTTCGCTCTGAGTCTCCAAGACCCGAGCTGCTGGCAGTCGCGTATGGCCTGATTCTTGGCCTGTAGCCGTACACTTCGCAAGCTGCTGGTAAAATGGGCACTCCCTCCTACTGTTACCACTCTGGTTATTATGGTCTTCACACTTTCGGAAAGCCATTGTCAGGGCCTTCCATTTGCCTTCGCACTGGTCGGGGCGAGCAGTACAGCCGTGCTCGCTCATCCGGGCCGCGATTATTTCGCAAATCTGTTTCTTCTTGTAGTTCACGTTCTTGAATAGTTCTTTCTTCTCCTCATACAAAGTTATCAGCAACAGGATCTCTTCTCTGGTCCAGCAGTACCCCTTTTTTCTATCAGCTCTAAATTCTCTACAATGTGCCTTTCTTCTGCTTCTGCATTGGCAAACATGGACGGCATTGTTTTGTTGACAGAAAAGCGGACCGCAGGGGAAACAGGGCGCTGACGTGTTATTCCGAATTATTCCGGCTATTCTGCTCCGGCGAGTAGAATAGTTGGAATACTCTCGCCACTATTCCAGAATAGGAATACGAGTCAATCGAACGATAAAAAGTCCTTAATCCTTGTATTCCTATTCCGGATTAGGGTCAATCGAACGCACCCTAAGTATGTGCCGCGCCAATAGGTATTGTTTCCAATCCCCCAGGGGGGAGGAGCAAATGATGCAAGTGTGATCCGCAACTGTTGGTTTTAGCGGCGATCTCTCTTTATCTTAGCTACGGTCTGTTGTTCAGGTAGAATGATTACTTATATATTGTGTCTTCCTCTTATTTCCTTTTAGCTTGCCGTTCTTCCTTGGGTATGGAGGATAACTCAATAAAAGATTCACAGATCACAGCTCAACCCAACATGAACATCTCATCCAATGGACGGTTGTACAATACCTCGACATGGTGCAGCTCCGACACAAATGCTGGATACCTACAGGTAGCTTAAACTTGTTTGCATCGGTTATCTTCTAAAACCTGTTGATGTTATGTAGAGTAGTGGACTTTAAACGCGTATTTTCGCACGTGGTTGTCGTTCTTCTCTCTAGCAACACTATGTAACATTACTCGTCATCTGAAAGCTGTTTTTATGTTACATACTGACCAATGTACTAGAAGTGTAGTTTGTCTTTCTTCTATCTAACAACACTATGTAACGTGGCATTCATCATTTTTGTGCTTTTGCCCACCCTCTTTGCGTTCACCTATTTATTATTTTTACCTGTTTCACATTTTTGCAGGTTGACCTTGGTCAGGTGAAAACAGTGACAGGCGTGGCCACTCAAGGACATCATTCAAGTGACAAATGGGTCAAAACGTACAAAATCAGCTATAAATACGATTCTTCGTTGAATGCCAGCTGGCAAGACTACAAGCTGAAAGACTCTGGTCCAGTGATGGTATGATATTGCTTAAATAAGCGGCAAAGCCTGTTCATAGGTTGCTGGCAAAGTTCCCGAGTTGCTAGTAATTATGTACAGTAATAGAGAACAGACATGAAGTTTAGCATGATGCTACCTCTGAAAACAACGCGAATATCGTAATGTAATCCCATGGAAAGTCGTCTTTTATGACATTATTTGACTGGAAATCTATGTGAGGTTTTTCCAACTCTAAGTGTTGAATTATTACGAGAGTGTTTGAGACGTGACGTAAATAACATCCCAATTCACCCCTCCCTTCCACCCCCTCCCCTCCCTGCCAACGCCCCTTTGTTCCTCTGTCATTGAGAATACCAATTGTCGCACTTGCGATCTATACTTGACAATTTGTTTCTCGTCACCTTGTGCTTGATTTTTCTCCCGGAAGTACTTGTTAGTTTTACATGTTGGCATTGGCTAATCACAGTTAAATATATCTATTAGCGTTATTTTATTGTCTGCGTTTCCGTAGACTTTTGATGGAAACATGAACAAGAACGGAGTCCGAGTTAACTGGTTCCCAGTTCCTGTTGTGGCTCGGAACATCCGGGTCATAGCAGATTCATGGACACCATCATCCAGTGGACCATGTCTAAGGATTGACCTGTACGGATGTGACCATGGTGAGTCCATTTGACTTTGTGACTTTAGTTTCAACCATAACAGTCCAGTGACCATATCATTCGAGCGCCAAAAATTGCTTCTTTGTAAAACTACTTACTAAAAGAATGTTTAATGCGAAGTGCTTTCCTGATATTTCATATTCATTTTTTATGTTAACTTGAGCGATTATCAGTGACAGTACCAAAATAAGTGAGATTAAAATATTCCATGTTCTCCTTTAGTGCTGCGACCAGTAATGACGTTAACAAGGAAGGTCCTCCCTCTCGCTCAAGGAAAGTTTGTTGACGTGGTCTGCAAGGTAACCTCCCAGTCCCAACTCGTAATGCAGTGGTGGCTTGGTGACACAGATGTGACGTCACTCTCCTATGGCGTGATCCGCTCAAATGACTCTGTGAGTGGTGTGAGTGTTTCTACTCTGCGAGCTAACTTCACCTCTGTAGATGACATTGCAGCAAAGTACGACTGCGTGAGAGAAGGTTTATCGTCACGTGTGGTGGCGTGTACGGCGTTTAGCTGCTCTGCGTTTTATGCAGGAATCAAGTCAGAGACGATAGTCACACGGTCTACTGCTGTTGCTGTTACTCTCTGTAAGTATAACAATACTAGTCAGACTTATATCTGAAATCCGTTCAAAGATGTTGAAATGGTGTCTATCGTATAAAATGGGCGTGTAAATGTTTTGTGAATTGACCGCTCGCTATTAGGTATTTGTAGTCTTATAGAAATGCAAGTTTAATTAAGATAAAGTTGTATTGGATTTCCTCCATTAGTATGCACTGTTTTACTTAATCCCATGTAAGAACATTCCACCAAGATTTTGGGTTCTACTATCTGGGTCTAATTGTTCAAACCCCTAATACGGTAATCATGTATTTAGATCAGTATTTTGTGAATGTTTTGAGCTAGAACATGCTTTAAAAATGGTCAAAATACCGTTTATGGGCAAGAGATTGACAGAAATAAAATTTGTGATTTATCAACTTATGAATCATTCAGTCTTTAATTTGTCGCTGTAAGTGTTTTAGTTCTACGCAGCTTAAACCGTTTTCTCGGTTCCGGAATTCCCCACGCGGGACGAACTTTTCATTGTGTCGTGCACACATGTACATCATTGGGAATAGTTGATGAATAATCATAGTTTGATATTTCCGTTCAACACAGCTGTTCCTGATTCTCCGACCTCAGTTAAAGTGAGCAACAACCAATCAAAGAACGTAACACTACAGTGGAGCATACCTGCACTGGGGTCCGATGAAGGTTCCATTTCTTCGTTCATCATAGAATACCATATTGGAGAAAACTCAAGCAGTGTTACTACGGTAACGGCCCCTTCGCAATCTTTGAGCTGTCAGATTTTGGACCTGAATCCGTACACAAAGTACAAGGTGAGATTGCACGCGGTCAGTACTGTTGGCGAAGGACTGTGGAGTAACTGGGTGGACTTTACAACAGACACTGCAAGTAAGTTAACCCTGGCGAAGATATTTCAAATATGCCAAAGGTGAATTTCACTCAGACCAGGATGCTTTGCGCGCCCAAAAACTGTCGACGGTCACTTTCATGTGTGATATATTCTTGCGTTGAAAAAGGTTCGATCGTGTGACGCCGTGCGTATTACTCATGGTCGATACGCCAAATTAACTTATGCAGTCTACCGGGCACATTTTTGTGAAGTTGGTCGGCCGCCGTGGTACGGGGAAAAAAGAAACACCGATTTTCCAGTTTTGAATTCATAGGCAGTACAATTAAATAGGCTTCCTGTGAAATATTTTTATACTCTTGACTGCATGCACTGGACTTAGGCATACATATTAATAAACTCAAGTTGTTTTGTATGCTCAAAACAGCAAGTATTCGCCCAGAATCAAAATAAAATTTTACCACAGCACACTAATTTTCTCGCTCTCTGATTGGTCGATTTACCGTGGTAAGTAAGAGTCCAGACAACGATACTGACGCCAGCATCTCACGCTTTGTAGCGAAATACAGCGAAACTTTCCTGTATATTTCTAAGTACTGTGGGAAAAAACAGATTTCCACTGGTTTGCCGTTGTGTGGACTCCTATTTACCACGATTTACGTCTTCACATTGTCAAAATTTGTTGCAGACTCACTCGACGAAGCGCCTCGTGAGTCCAGAACATTTCGACCATGTGATGACGTAAACCGTGGTAAATAAGAAACTAGTGGAAATTTATTATTAAAAACTTTAATTAGTTTTAGCTCTTTTCCAGCAAGCGAAACAAAACTCCAAACATAATACCGTCTACGTTATCCTTAGTGATTTCGAAATAAAGATCAGCCCTTATACAGTTCGAAAATGCCAATCTCCATTGCATTGAGCACACGCGGCGGTCTTGACAAAACCTGGATCAACCTGTAAACGGTCAAACGGTGAAGTTTGCCGTGATTGTTCGATTCCCACCAACTGTATTTTGCTTGTCCATTCTGAAGAAGTGTCCGAGTTCTAACACATTGTTGGCGTCTGGGGTTGTGCTCAGGTCAGCTCCAGTCCGGTGCTTTGAAGAAATCGTGTCATTCCTGTTACGGCTGGCGAGCTCGCCTTCCATACAATAAGCAAAGTATCCGGTATGTTTATAGCTTGACCTTGTATTGGCCTTGTATCAACATCTTGTTGTCATCGGTGCTCTTTAGTTTTTCATTTCAATGAATTGCTTAGCAACCTTGCCTGGAGGTCGTACCCCAGACAGACTGTCAAGCGGGTCGCCATCTCGAAATCTCCAAATAGCGCGATACTACAGCATTAGCATCGTGATTATTACCCTCGCGCAGCTCGGGAGTTCCGATTGCATACTCAGAGCGGTTTTTAGATGATTGTAGAAAACCAAAAACCAACATAACTAGAAATACGATAATCGCAAATACCCCCTCGCTCTGCCATAGATGGGACTTTTACTTTGGTACTCCCAACAAGAGTAGCCTTTGTTTTACCGAAATTTTGACTCAATCTTTTCTTTGAAATCAAGTGCTACACGCAAAGGAAGGAGAAAAAGAATGGTGTGTGTTATACTTTTGCGTTGAAAAAAGAGTCGATTGCGTTACGAAGTACGAATTTCCCACGGTCGGCACGTCAAATTAATTCATACAGTCTGCCAAGTACGTTCTCAAAATTTAATACTTTAATTTTGAAGTTAGTTGGCCGCCGTAGTATGGGAAAAAAGGAACACCGATTTTCCAAATTTGAGTTCAGTCATGGGCAGTACAATTAAATAGGCTTCCTATGTGAATTTTTTTTACTCTGGACTGCATGCACAAGACTCAAAGCATGCATATTTAATGAGCTTGTTTTGTATGTGAACCCGCACAAAACAGCATGATTTCTCCCAGGATCGACGCAAAACTTGAACGGTTTACTTCAAATTATACACGTCGGGCTTCAGACCTAGTCATACTTCAAAGGGCTTGTGAACGATTCTCGCTGCAATCACCACGTGTCAGTTTTAGTCTTGAAAGAAAAAAAATAAAACATCTAACTAAATCAGTTAAGACTCTAAGGGGCGATTGCTCCGAGCGAATACGGTAGCCGAAACTGGCGACAGAAGCGTATTAAAACAATACTTCGAGGTAATCAGCATGCAGTTTAATACATTCTTGAAGTGATCGAGTTACAAGATACGGGATAGAATATATCTGTCACGGTGATTGCTCGATTTCCATTGCAGTGTCTGACCTTTCTTGCTTGTCCTTTCTGAATAAGTATCTGAGTTTAACACAAAGCGGCGTCTGAAGCTCCCGATTTCCTTTCAATTGCTGTTCCCGTTCCGGAGCCGTTTCTTCGGCACACTTTTGTTCATGATGCTCGGTTATAACATGTTTGTCGTCTTTTCTCTAGACGTATTTGGCGCCGTTCGATTGTTTCACGATTTCGCCTTGCCCGTGCCTGTTCCCTTCTCTTTTGAAGACGAGCTTCGCGAGACGTTCTGTTTCAAGTTTTCCAGTTTTCAAATTCATTTTTGTGAACGCAGTTACGTACAATTGTTGCTTCCTGGCGTTCAAACCTTTTTTTGACCTCGCTTTGACGCTAATCGATAATTATTATTACGTCATTGCCTTAGAGATCGCCGTATGACAGACTGACAGACTGACAGACTGACGAACATTACATTTCGAGATGACCCGCTTGGAGTCTCCAAACAAGGCGATTTTGCTGCATTAGCGCCGTGATCATTACCCTCACTTCGCTCGGGGATTACACAGAGGCTGTACGAAACACTTTCAACTAATTATAAGTCACAGTAAGTTGTGTTTTCAATGGTTTCACTTTTAAGAAGAAACCAATCAACAGTGCTAGGAAACGCCATCGCCAGTTGCTTGCCTAAATGAGAAGATCCTACTCGTGCTTAATTTGCTTTCGTTTCTGACTGATCAGGAATATTTTGGAACTTGTTTGGACCAATCCAAAAGCGTAGCAAACGCAAAAGCAAAGCAATTACTTTCGACAGTTATTTGGGAATGCCTCTACTTTTATCTAATCGTAAAGTGTAAACATTAACGAACGTTTGTTAATTGTGGTTGTAATATTTCTTAATCTTGTTCTTCTCAGTTCCTAGTTTCGCGCCAAATGGTCTTGTGGTTGACGATTTTAACGAGACAGCTTTAAACGTGTCATGGCGACCACTTTTGAGAAACGAGAGCAATGGAATAGTTGTCGCTTATGAAGTAACTTGCAACTCGTCAAGCGCAGTCATTCAAACGAACACAACCAAGGAGTCGATATTGCTGACAGGCTTGGCCCTATGTAACAAGTACTCCGTCAAAGTTAAAGCTTACACGTCTGTTGGACCTGGGCCAGATAGTGTTCCTGTCGAAAGAACAACTGCAGGTTGGTTTACTGCCAAATGCCTCGAAAACGAACTTGATTTCAATTTAAGAGAAACGCTGTACGTCTGTGTGTGTGTTTGTTGGGTGAAAATTTTTATCACAGAATGTTTTGAGATTGAGTGTCTAATGGCATGCACGTTATCTGTTTTACAGCGCCAACCGCACCACGTGATCTTCAAGTCGTGTCATCTGAAACCAAATCCCGGGAAGTGACACTCAAATGGAAAAAACCAGATCGATTCGCTGATGACATTGAGTCATACAGGGTGAGTTGATCCTCTGTATGATTTTGAGCAGATAAAGCCTTTGTCTATTGTAAAAGCGTTGTTCAAAGCAAGTTCTTGAAGACACCACAATCCTCAAAATATTAAGTGAACGTTTTTCACCATTGTGATAAATGTCAATCTTCGACAAGCGGTGTCATCTTAACAATATCGATATTTTTTCGTAGAGGTTTCCTGGTATGTTCACGTGACATGCTGAATATGGACATAGCTACTAAAATTGACATTCTTGGTCAATTGACAAACCCACTCTACTTGAAGTATGGCTGACAGCTCAGCGAAAGCAGAAAAGTAAACAGACAAGTTCCTGTTTTTTTGTTTTTGTTTTTTTTTTTTTTTCGACAGATCAAATATGAAGGATCTAAAACGTATAATAAGTCTTTTAAGGATAGTAACGAGAAGAAATTTCTAGTCAGTCCTTTAAATGGCACGGTTACAAGTTTAGAACCAGGCACAGTCTACAAGTTTCGTGTTTCCGCCAAAACCTCGTGTGGCGAAGGAGCATTCAGCAATACTGCTACTGCATCAACGTTAACAGACGGTAAGGGTTTTTAGTACTTGTATGCAAACAAACCTTGTGTTGACGAATTAGTAATAGCGCGTTTCGAAACACGAAGTGTGCATTAACTGTCAGCTCCGAAAACGGAGTAGCGTTTGGTGTTACCCCCAATAAATTGGACTGCCATTTTCTTTTCTATTTCTTTTTACTTAATCCATTTTGGTTGAAAAAGTTCACTCCCTTTGGATTCGAACTCATAAAATTTCAAAAATGGTTAGCTTTATTTACAGACTTGTACTATATAATAGAAAATGCTTATAGGCTTTTTGAAATATTATACATTCGTGTCGATATACATTTACTAGACTGTGTGTATGTATGTATGTGTGTGTGTGTGTGTGTATGTATGTATGTACGTATGTATGTATGTATGTATGTATGTATGTATGTATGTATGTATGTATGTATGTATGTATGTATGTATGTATGTATGTATGTATGTATGTATGTATGTATTGTTTGTTTGTTTGTTTGTTTTTGTTTAATTGTTTGTTTCAGTTCCTCCGCCTCTTAGCGTAGCCAAGGTAGCACAGATTATTACAAAACATACGGCAGTGAACGTAACGCTCTGGCAGGCCAGTGATCTTAATGGCAAAATAAGGTAACTAGCTACAAAATAGTTGACTATTTGATTAATTATTGGGTTTTATATTGCGCCCATAAAGACATATTTTTGTCAACAAAACTTGCAGACACAGACAAATGTCATTTTTTTCATGTTATATCTAATACCAAGTTAAAGCTTATAAAAACTTTTAAAAAATAGTTTTTTCTAAATCCGAATTTTTTTTAATGTAAAGTATAGCATGGTCTCTTTACTTTTCTTTGTAATTCGTAAAGTCTGCCGTAGTCAACTGTTAAATATATTAATAAATTAGTCTTATGGAATTTATTGTTGCTACTGGTGATATTATTGTTTCATTGGAAACTGTAACCTTGAAAGTTAAAAGAAGTAGAACCCGAAATCCATTTGCACCCAAATAGAAATGTATTTGCGTCAATACGTCTGTACTAATTTGCAGCGCATACCAAGTGATCGTACATAAGACCGATGGAGAAAGTAAGAGATTGCCACCGGATTTAAACTTGGGGAACTACAAATACTCGCAGGACAACAACATTGACTATTACATCGCGGTAGCCATCAACGCAGATTCGGTTGATTGGTCGTCGCCGTCTGTTATCATCGGAGATGGAAGTAGCGTCAAGGATTACGAAAATGTGGAGTTGGAGAAGGGGGAAATTTATAGTGTCTATGAAAGAGCCATTGTATTAAGGACACCAGGGGTAAACTATGTTATATATTTGAATTTGTATTTCTTTTTTCTTTGGATCAAGCCCTTTCATTCTCATAAGAGGCCGACTTCAATTAATCTTGCCAGAGATGTAGCTCAAAATAAGGAGAACTTGGCGTTTAATATATAGCTAGTCCATATATAAGCTGATTAAACTATCAATTCTCTCTGCATTCTCGTACATTTTCTCTTTGAAGGATTGGTAGAATTTGTCTTTTAAGCTTTGGACTGAACAGTTAAAGCCTGATCTCCATGTTATATTTTGCATGTGTAGTGATCTTTGTGCCTGTGGTCATTTTTCGCTTCCGCTTTAAAAACTAACAATCTTTCCTCTTGAATTCTGCTCGTTAGAAAATCCTTGCTGGAGAACCAGAGTTGATTGCTCATGTTACGCAAGGTACGCAATTGCAAACGCGGTAATCGCATTATTTCTTGACTGTATTTGTGGTCAAGAACGTATGAAGTCATATGGCTACCCAAATGATACTAATATGATTTTAAGAATTCTTGGTGTTTTTTTTGTTTGTTTGTTTGTTTGTTTGTTTTTGGTTTTGGCATAATAATAAGCTGAAGTGTTCAAAAAATATCTAAAATTTGTTATAGGAAATGCTGTTTTCTCCTATTATCAACAGTACTTCCCAGGATAATTGCAGAGGAATCAACAACGAAAGTGGCATGTCCTCTTAAGAAGACGGTGGTACTACGTTGCTATGCAAAACCCAAACAAAACATTTCTTACAGCTGGAGCAAAGAAGGCGAGTCTATAAATAAAGAGTACATACAAGAGTTGGACGATTTCCTGATCGTCAGACCTCAGTCCCAGCAGGACTTTGGATCGTACACGTGTAACGTGACCAACAGATATGGCAGCGCAGTGCAAGGAATTCTGCTTGAAGAGTACAAAACGTGTGATAGCGTGACGAAGAAAGGTAAGAAAGTGTAACGGCTGAGCGCCAGTTAGTTCTAAATACAGATATTGATTCTAAGTTGTTTTCTGGATACTTCTCTTTTAGCTACTGGTCGTACTTCTGGCGACCCTGTGATCTTAGGTGTAGCTGGGCCTATCATACTTATCTTGATTATTACCGTTGCCTGCTTGACTTGGAGACTGAGGACAAAAATCCCACCATCACAGCAGGCAGGAGTCCACCAGGAATCATCAACACACAAGTACGATACGGGCGACTCACGAACTTACATGGACTGGCTACAAACCAGCGTGGTTAGTTCTGATGCTTATGAAGTCTGCGGAGCCTACGGAATAGAAGATGCATCCTTGTTCTAGGTCTGTTAGGTAGATTTGAACGCCCTGCTGCAAAGGCTGATATCTAGTCGGAAAGCTAAATGCCGTAAGAAGTTTGAACGCGAGCCTCAGCTATTAGAGAGTTTAAGATTGCACGTTTAAAATTGTAAGTTTAAGGTAATGCGATCGCACAGTTTCTACTCCACAGATCTTCCTTAAATTCGCTACAACGAATCCACTGGCAAAAGGTACCAATTGTAAGTGGTGGTAATCCGCATTGGTGTGCGAGTTCAATTAACGATTAATAGTAATGTTTGAAAATTCTAACAAAATAACACGAGTCCACAGGACGAGTGTTATTTGTGGAATTTTTAAACATTACGAGCACTATTAATCGTTAATTGAATGAGCACACCAATAATTAGTTGATAATATAGATGCAAAAATAGACAAGGTGAAGGAAGCCATTCCAAAGCCGGCTCCTCCGCGAATTTCTTACAGGCATTTGCGTCCATGTTTTAGAGTCAATTTCGTGCGTTTGAATTTCCCATTTTAAACTTTTATGGCTGCTTTGTTTATGTTTTGAGAATCTCTCGCCCTTGGCCACTTTTTTCTCGATGCAAAAGTTGCGTGATTGTCATGGCAACGAAGGGTGCAAAATCAATTAATCTGTGCAATTAACTCTGATTAATTACTTTTGCACACCTGATTAACTTTTTTTGCACAATTGTACACTAATTTAAATATAACAACCCTGTTCTCAGCCAATCAGAATTGAGTATTTTTGTATCCATATTATTAGTATAGGTAATCGCATGATTTCGAGGTGCAATTTGGAATAAATTAGCACGAGTAAATTTTTCAAAGAAGACAAAATTGCACGAGCGCCGCGCGAGTGCAATTTGTGGTCTTTGAAAAATTTACGGGTGCTTGTTTATTCCAAAATTGCACGAGAATTCATCTGATTACTTGTTAATAACATGCATACAATAATTTACGTCGCGCAATTACTTTTTAATTTCGTTACAGTTCACAAGTGTCTCTCAAGAACTTTGTTTTCGCAAACCGAATCGGAATCGTGCTAAGGAATGAAAACACGCCCTTTTGTTTTGTTTCGCTTCGCAAATACGCGTGCCAGCTGTCGACAATTTTTAATTTCAAATTTCTGCACTCTTAATTTCACATTTCTGCACTGTTAATTTCACATTTTTGCACTGTTTGGGATAAATTGACGTGCGCTCAGCCAATCAGATTGCAGAAATTATTGTGTAACGGCTGGAGAGGAGGGCGCTGTTTGTTCTCCGAGTCGGCCGCTAGGGGGCGTTTTCGACTGAATATCTAATACCTCAGCGACCACTTCGGTTCATGCAATAGTGTTAATTGAAGTCGATTTAGATGTACGTAAAAAACTGTAATCAAACAATGGTGAAAACCAAAGCGTAAGATACGGACAAAAACATATTGCGCACTTATATTACGTAACGAACTTGATAAAAGGTAATGAACACAAACAAAACACACAAAATGAATCGAACAAGAAGTTGGACAAATGTACTAAGCAAAGATACATATCAAGTAATGAACCAAAACGAATGTAAATCAGTATCTAACCTCTTTCCCCGATTACAGGCGATTACGTCCTTTGAAACTATGGTCTTGTCTGTTGTCTGTTATCAATTAAAAAATGAAAACTGAACTCTAATAAAAATATAGCACGTGATCAATGAATATTACGACACGTCCGGTTCGAGCCCAATGGCTCACATAGAGATTACTTCATGGAAAGTGCGCGCGTACGGTTTTTATTCACGAGTTGTGAAGTATCATAAAACGAACGAGCGAGGCTTTGCGAGCGAGTGAGTTTTATGATACGGAACAACGAGTGAATAAAAACTGTACAAAGCACTTTCCATGATGTTTTCTGTTTATTATATACATACTGAGACATTTATGATGGGACCGGGAAACCCTTTAACAGTAGTGAAAAATCGTCGTTCGCAGCTTGTGATTGGACGAACGATTTTTTTCACGTGTGAAAAGCGTCGTTCGCGGCCTCTCATTGGCTAGAACTCATTTGCGTACGAAATTTTACGATATGGCTTTTTCGTGAGTATGTCTCAGTATGTATATAATAAAGTTACATATTGTATGCATGTTATTAACGGGGTAATCGATTATTTCTTGACTGTATTTGTGGTCAAGAACGTATCTAAGTAATATAGTCACTCAAATGATACTGACACGATTTGGAAAATTCTTGGTGTCTTTTCTTTGTTTTCTTTGTTTTGTTTTGTTTTGTTTTGTTTGTTTTTGTTTAGTTTTGTTTTGTTTTTGGCAGAATGGTGCCATTCTATTTTAAGCGCATAATAAAAATCTGACGTATTCAAAAAAATATCTAAAATTTGTTATAAGGTATGCTATTTTCTTATGTTATCAACAGTACTTCCCAGGATAATTGCAGAGGAATCAACAACGAAAGTGGCATGTCCTCTTAATAAGACCGTGGTACTACGTTGCTATGCAAAATCCAAACAAAACATTTCTTACAACTGGAGCAAAGAAGGCGAGTCTATAAATAAAGAGTACATACAAGAGCTGGTCCATTTCCTGATCGTCAGACCTCAGTCCCAGCATGACTTTGGTTCGTACACGTGTAACGTGACCAACAGTTATGGCAGCGCAGTGGAAGAGATTCTGCTTGAAGAGTGCAAAACGTGTAATAGCGGGGATCGTACTTCTGGCGACCCCGTGGTCTTGGGTGTAGTTGGGCCTATCATATACTTATCTTGATTATTATCGTTGCTTGCTTGACTTGGAGGCTGAGGAAAAAAATCCCTCTATCACAGCAGGCAGGAGTCCACCAGGAATCATCAACACAGGAGTACGATACGGGCGACTCACGAACTTACATGGACTGGCTACAAACCAGCGTGATTAATTCTGTATGCTTATGAAGTCTGCGGAGCCTACGGAATAGAAGATGCATCCTTGTTCTAGGTCTGTTAGGTAGATTTGAACGCCCTGCTGCAAAGGCAAATATCTAGTCGGAAAGCTAAATGCCGTAAGAAGTTTGAACGCGAGCGCCCGCTATTAGAGAGTTGAAGGTTGACGTGATCCGCAAACCGCATTAAGTCATTCCGAAGTATTTTCATTTGTTTGTTCATAAACCGAGGGAGAAAAATGTAATTCGAAAAGCTTTTTTGCAACATTTGATTTTGCTTAAAAGTACCCTGAAAAGCCTAAAAATGCCATTTCAGGGAATCGGATCCCAAGCCCCAGAAATTTGCATCTCCCAATGCAAAATCAGCAACACGGCCTGTTACTCATTTCATTCTGACACAGTTCTGAAATCGAGCAATATTATCCCCGAGCGAAGCGAAGCGAAGTGAGGGTAATAATCACGGCGCTAATGCAGCAAATTCGCTTTGTGTGGAGACTCCAAGCGAGTCGCCATCTCGAAATCTAATGTTCGTCAGTCAGTCTGTCAGTCTGTCATAGGGCGACCTCTAAGGCAATGACGTAATAATAATTATCGATTAGCGTCAAAGCGAGGTCAAACAAAGGTTTGAACGAAGCAACAACTGTACGTAACTGCGTTCACGAAAATGAATTTGAAAACTGGAAAACTTGACACAGCACGGTCTCGCGAAGCTCGTCTGCAAAAGAGAAGGGAACTAGCACGGGCAAGGCGAAATCGTGAAACAATCGAACAGCGCCAAATACGTCTAGAGAAAAGACAACAAACATTTGATAACCGACAGCATCATGAACGGAAGCGTGCCGAAGAAACGGCTCCGCAAAGGGAACAGCGCTTGGAAGGAAATCGGGAGCTTCAGACGCCGTCTTGTGTTAAACTCAGATCCTTATTCAGAAAGGACAAGCAACAAAGGTTAGTCAGTGGAAAGCGAATACACCGTGACAAATATATTCTACCAGTATCTTGTAACTCGATCACTTCAAGAATGTATTAAAATCTGTATGCTGATCATTTTCCCTCGAAGTATTGTTTTAATACGTTTCTGTCGCCAGTTTCGGCTACCGTATTGGCTCAGAGCAATCGGAACTTGGAGTCTTGAATGATTTAGTCAGATGTCTTATTATTTCTTTCAAGACTAAAACTGTAACAAATACTGTAATTTGACATGCGGTGATTGCAGCGAGAATCGTTCACAAGCCCTTAGAAGTATGACTAGGTCTGAAGCCCGTGTATAATTTGAAGTAAACCGTTCAAGTTTTGCTTTGATTCTGGGAGAAATCATGTTGTTTTGAGCGCGTTCACGTACAAAACAATTCGAGCTCATTAAACATGCATGCCTGAGTCTTGTGCATGCAGTCCAGAGTAAAAACAAATTGCACAGGAAGCCTATTTAATTGTACTGCCTATGAATTCAAAATTGGAAAATCAGTGTTTCTTTTTTACCGTACTACGACGGCCGACCAACTTCAAAATTTGAGTATTAGATTTTGAGAACGTGCTTGGCAGACTGTATAAATTAATTTGTTGTGCTGACCGACCGTGGGAAATACGTACTTCGTCACGCAATCGATTCTTTTTTTCAACGCAAAAGTATAACACACACCATTCTTTTTCTCCTTCCTTTGCGTGTAGCATTTTACTTCGAAGAAAAGATTGAGTCAACATTTTGGTAAAACAAAGGCTACTCTTCTTGGGAGTACCAAAGTAAAAGTCCCATCAATGTCAGAGCGAGGGGTATCTGCGATTATCGTATTTCTAGTATTTGCTGTTTGAGAGAGAGGAGGGGTACTTTAAAATACAAAAGAGGGGGGGGGGGGGGGGGGGGAGGGGAGGGGGGTAGTTCGTGAAAGTTTTTCATTTTACATCCAGATGAATACTGTAATTTTTTTAAGCAACGACCACTTTCAGAAACTTAACTTTCATTTACACTTTTGTGATGCAGCCTGAAAACTATATTAAACGTAAGCGAGCAGTGGACTGTGATATAGCCGTTTTATTTGCTATTACACGCTGCTTTTTCTGGCAAGTTCTCCTCGACGTTTAATATTCGGATTATGTTGTCCCTTGGCAGCAGTTATAACCATATTTGGCATGTCACGTGATCAAAACAAAACTGCCCTAAAAATCTCATAAAGCATGACGGATATTTTCAGGACGGCCTTGGTCGTTGTAAACCAATGGTCTTTACAATGCTACGGATGGATATCCAGAAATATTACATACAGTCGAACCTCGCTATTTCGAACTCGGTTAATTCAAAGGCCCCGTTATTTCGAAGTCAAGCCGAATCCCCTTGGATATTTTTTCAGTCATTTACTATCGGCTATTTCGAACTTTTTTTCATGTCCCGTGCGACTTCGAAATAGCGGGGTTGACTGTATTTTGGAAATTATTCGATCGCAAGCGGTCCTCATGGCACATGTTCTTCAACAACTTTGATTATGTGCATCGCAATCGCGTCCGTAGCGCAATTCTTAAACTCTGCCGCCATCGATCAACGTGAACAAAATGACACTGGGCCCTATTTCTTCGGAGTTTTTAGCAGTTCCAGCTTGCGCACGCGCGTTTGCAACAAGGGACTGGAATGTGCAGCTCACAAATACGTCACTTCTTTTGGTCAGCGGTCAAGTTGCAAGTTGCCCGATGTGTTGTCGATCGATGAAGCAAAACACAGCTTTTAGAATCGTAGTCAACATGTCAGCTGTGTTATGAAAAGAATATATTTTAATGGCAACATGGAGAACACAAGTATTGGACGTGAATACCGTCACAGCGGAGAAAGTCGAGGCCGTTCGAGGTAAGTTTCTTTTCCAGATACAGTATGTACTGAATATTAATGTATGAGTCAACTTAAACCCCTCCCCCTCCCCCCCCCCCCCCCCCCCCCCACCCCAGGGCTATGTGGAGATTTGATAAGAACCCCAGTCAAATGTTGACAAATGTCCACTCCCCTGGGGCAACTGTCAAACGTCAAAACCAAAACAATGCCCCCACCCCCTGGGGCCTTGGAGGTTACTATACACATATTGTGACTGTAAATTTTCACTTTAATCATGTCTTCAATTTGAACTTGAACAGGTTCCTTGGGAAATCCTGGTCAGCCTGAAATGTACAAAGTTAAACTCTATTAATAAAATGTACTGATTTGTTTTTTCTCTGTGGATTAAAGCACACATTTTTGGAACGGGCTTCAGATGAGACAACCTGATCAGAAAAAGTTGGGCAGCCAAGAAATACAACATAGCTGGTAAATTGATATTCAGTTTATTATTACGTAGATCCGCTTTTGAGCGATGGATGGCCTTAATGTTAATATTGCAAATCCAGAGATATTAGTCACAACACACCTTTCACCTCCTAATACTCTCCTTCATGCTTTGGCAATGACATACTGCTGACATCAAAGTTAGCAGGCTCAGCACAAATCCCCACCTAAGGCCTGTACCCTAGGGACTGAAATTTACCACTCACTCCAAATCCCCCACCCCCTCAGGCATCCTTTTATATAAAATCTGCCTCAATGCCCCTCTAATCCCCACATCGTCCTGGGGTTGGGGCTTAAGTTGACTCGTGCCTAAGATACAGACAGCGAGGGGGGGACTCCCATATAAAAAAGGATGCAGTTTTGAACAGGATGGTTAGGGTGTTTAACATTAAATGCTGACATTTTTGTGTGATGCGGTACCATTTAGGGGTCGGGTATCAGTCAAATGAACTATTGTTTGAAAACAGCAAGGGATAAAGTGCTTCATGATATCATTTTTATAGCAGTTAAAGGCATCGAAACCTTAAATTCTTGGTATGCATTTATTGGTACCCTTTAGCGGTCAAAGTAAGCTTGAGCCACACCCATTTTAGTACTCTTCCCCATCATTATATCTGGGAGTCCCCCCCCCCCCCCCCCCAAGGGAGAGGGGAGGGGGACAGCTGAGAAGTATATACATGTGGTTTCACAATTGTCCTCGCTTTAAAAGTTGCTGAAAATTTGTACTCACTTTTCGGCCCAGACTCAGATAACCCTGCTCTAGGAAAAGGGTTACTTTTAAGCTAATCTTCATTAGATTGCTTTGAATGCATGGCTTCCTTAATAAACTTACTCTTTCCTTGACAAATGTGGTGAATTGTGGTGACTGAAAGTACTTGAAATCTTTCTTTGTTCTAGGCTTTTGTAGCTTAGAACAATCATCATCACCATCGTTGCTTGGAATCACTGCCATAAGGAAACTCATCATCAATTTGACCAGAGAGCAACATTTCCTAAAAGGGACCACTTCTAGATATCTCTCACAAGATTGGGCAGGCAGACCATGTAACCAAGTGGTGTGAAATGTGTGACCACATGTCAGTCGATCTGTATTTCCTGCTGGGAAGGATGGTAGCACACTGGTGAGTCGCAATCAAGATGAGGGTTTGAGTGACATAAAGAAGGCCATCTATAGCCAAGTGGCAGAGACTTGTTGTTGAAATCCTTCTCAAAACTTGCCAAATGGTAAGTGGCCTTGCCATATGGTTTTCCAGCTTTGTTTAGGGTCGTGGTTGAATGTAGGACTTGCCAAGTTTGACAGCAACTCGCTCAAACAAAGCAAAGATTCCTTCAGAAGCTAAACCTACATTTTAAAAAAGTAAGTAAATATGATTACATGTGCCATTCAGTAATATATTGTAACTTTACGATACTGACAGGTAAAAATTTAATATCACAAACACAAATATAGACAAAATGCCATTCTCACAATATTTTAATATAGTGTTCTCACAGCAAAACTACTGTAATGTAGAAATTCAGTTGACTTGATTACCTGTTACTATGAGTATTAAGTCAGTGTCACTATGTCCACACTGGTAAACTGGCACTTAGGTTTGTTCAAACCCTCGTTCTTGACAGTTGTATCTGGTGAGCTGTTGGACAGTTTCTTGTACTTTATCAGCATTGCCAGTCTTGCTGATCCTGCTTTGCAGTTTAGAATGAAAAACTTTAACCTTTTTTTCTGTGATAACAGAATAAAAGGCTTTCTTGGCATTGAAATGTCTCGGAAAGTGATCCCTTTGGTGGGTGCAATCACTGATCCAAGAGAGAGTGGCCCTGTTGTATAGTGGTGCCTGTCCATTGTGGTAAACATGATGGCCAGATGCTTCATGGACTCCTGGATCAGCTGGAAATTTCCACTCTTAACCATAACTGGATAGTGTAGAAAGGCCAGGGGTACAAGCTCATCAGGCAGATGGTGGAGCACACATACTCAACATCCTTGCATTGATTACCTGTAATGTAAGATGATTAAATGCAGGGAAGCTCTGTTCAGTAATGGCTGGTTTCAGTAGGCCCTGATTAAAATATGCTGAATTTCTATAACAATTCGTTAGAACAGGTTCTATTTTCATAAAAAGCTTGCCAAAGAGATGGACCCCATGATTATATATTTTGTATAATTTACCTGGTCCAGAATACTTAGCCAGCCATAGAAAGTAAGTACCAGACAGAGTGCCACAGTGGGAAGGGCTGCAGTCCTCTGACCAAATACTACATGAAAAATTTCACTGTGAATACAGGATGCTATCTTTGAATGATATCTTCAGCACTGTTGAGGTATATATGGAACTGTCCCGGCAGCTCAGGAATGTAAGAGACAACCCTATCATCATTGTTGGCATGACACACAATCTTCTTCTGGAAGTACATGTACCAGTAGGCCAGTCACCAGCAGTTGGCAGGACATGCTCTTTGAGAAATTCTCTCATCTCTAGGAGGACCTCACAGATGTAGTTGTGAGCATCTTTGTAGTCTCTCATGCCATGTAAAGTCTGCTCAATTTTGTCTACCAAAAATGAGGACTGCAATGTTTGGCATTTCTGATGAGCTTCTCTTGAGTAGACTCTGTGAACAAGATTGCAACATTTTATGGGCTTGTACCAAACTAATAGTAATTTTTGTCTTGCCTTAGTTCCTTCAATGACTGTTGAAGAACCCTTGGGTCAAGCTGTTGGAGTATGAAGAATTTAATAGACTAAACTAAAGTAAACTAAAATGACTTCCTGCGGTACTGTGGCCAAAACTGTCTTACTTCTTCCAGGACCGCAGTTACTCCCTCTGCATGTCTTTGGCGAACCACCTGGTGTGTGTACCAGCACTTGTCTATGGATTGCATCTGGAGCTTCAGGGATTGGTACTGCCTCCTGTTGCTGCTGTGCATTCATCAGAAGATTGGTCATGTGGACAGCATTTGTCAGCACCTGCACCTAAGGTGTTTTGATCATGTTGATGTTATGAAAGTCATCAGTAGCAAGGATCTGAAAGGATTTCTTTTAAAAGAGAAATGGAAAATATTTACTTCACTGTACAGTGAGTATGATGGTTGTTATTACATTTGAAGTAATATGGCAGAATTTTTCCCTGACTGAACTGGTGTAGTTTGATAAAATGACATGCCTGGTGGTAGTCTTTGTTTTTGGATGTCTGGAGAACCCAAGTACTGTCTTAACAGACATCTCACTTGAAACCAAGCCATGAAGTTCAAGGAATATTGCATTTTCATCTTGAAATTCTCCTGCCTTTGGTTTCTGGATAAAAAGACATTTTACATTTTATAATCTGTGCAATACAGTATTTTATGAGGTGCAGATGAGACAGCTCTAATGCAACATGAAAGTGCGATGTGAAGGTGTATTTGGTGTATGTAATAAAATAGAATGATTATAACAGTACCTGTAGTAGAGTAGTTGCCAAATAAGTGCAGTGGCAGGTTTCTCCTGCAAGAAGGTTCTCTTTGTTTTGTTTGTTTGTACATACACACGATTTATTACTCAATGGTGTTATCTCTGGTCAGGGTTTCAATTTTATTACTATCAACCCTTTATTTACAAACGGATTACCGTCTCAATACAGTTATATCGCCGTTAAAGTTCACGAATTCAGTTTCTGACAACCGGCCATTTTGTCTTGCATGTCACGATTCAATTCCGAAAGTTTCGGTTTACAATATAAGTCTAGTATAATACAAGATCTCTTTTTCCAGCGGACAATATTATATAAACTGCCCCGTTTCTACTCCTATCTAAACACCGTTTCCATCTAAAATCATACAATTTTCATATGCATTTTACTCGCTCATTTCCAACGATCAACCATCTTCATCATTGCCGACTACGATTACAAATCTATGGTCAATATTCTACAATATTGTAAAACATATCTTACCTTTATTTCCATTTACCACTAAATCCGGTTTACAGTCCATTATATTCATTATTTGACTACGTTTCATACAAGCCTTACAAATACATACCACGATCGAGTTGTCCTTCAGTTAGAGTCGATAATTTTGCGCAGAGCCTGGTTCTAAGTTTCTCATCACTTAGCAACGAGACGTAGTGAATTTTGGCGTCAGCAAATTCTGTTTCTTCGTCATTTCCAACCGAGTTTTGCAAACAAAACTACAAAACCTGCCACGTTTACAAACCTTTTGAATTCTACCATCCTTTTAAAGTCTGTCCCACAAGGTATTTCACTCATTATTTACTTACAGTTTCTCTAGTTTAGTCATATAAACTTCATTTACAGTTTTTGTTGTTAAATTTACTACCATTGTTATGGAGACCAAAATGTTTTTTCCTGTATCATTTTTTTCTTTATTTCTCTATTTAAATCACGTCTTGAAGTTCTACATTTCTACCTCTTATTTTTCTTAACCCTTTTACGCTCTGTTATGATGCAGCTGGGCGACCAAGGAACTACAAGACAAACGCAGTGGACCGCGATCAATGAAGCGTTCTGTTTGTTATTACTCGCTTCTTTACTGGCTTCTTATCCTTGTGGTCTTCACCCATTCTGCTACAGGTTAGAGATATGCAGCATTCAAAACATTGTTTCTTGTATTACCAACACTTTTGACCAGCTTTTTATCCTTGTGGTCTTCACCCAATCATTCTGCTACAGATGCGTTCAAAATATTAGTTGTTTGTTATTATTCTCTCCTTTACCGGTTCCTTATCCTTGTGGCCTTCACCCATTCTGCTACACTGTAGTGTCACCGGGTGAGAGATATGTATTTGGATATTGTTCTTGAGCAGTTTGTTCGTCATTATGATTAAGCACTGTGCTGCTTGATACCAGGAAGTTGCATGTATCTGTCGTAGACGTAGGTCAACTCTGCTTTCTCTTGATATCGCTATTTGTTTCTACCGCTACGTCAAAGACCATGAAATACCCAATTTTTTTAGTGTTGCGAAAATGTTGAGAAAACCGTCATGGAAGTCTTACTTCCGTTGATTTTGGCGAATATAACCGCCCTAAAAGACTCGTTTGTTGATGAATTAAAAATATTTCATGACACAAGGTCAATGCATTCAGCTTTCATATGAGCAAACTATCAAGTGGCAAAATTAAATCTCACCTCTGTAAAGCCCTGGCCAAACGAGATGCAAGTCGATGCAAGTTCGACATGACAAAAAAATTTGCATCGACTTGCAAAAGGTGGCCAAACGAGACGCAAGTCGATGCAAGCTCATGCAAGTTTTGTAAAGCTTTTTCTTTTTTAGATGGTTCTGAGTCAGAAACCGAGTAAAAAGTCTCTCTTGAGCTGGAACTTAATGAGGAGGCTTTTACTTTTGATTTTTTTAAATTTAGACTTGCCTTTGCTAACGCGCTCTTCGCTGTTTTAGGTGAAAAACTTGCGTCGACTTGCATGAAAATTTGAACATGTTCAAATTCCATGCAAGTCACTGCAAGTCGATGCAAGTCCGTGCAAGTTGGTGGCCAAACGAAACGCAAGTCCGCGCAAGTTTGAAAACTTGCATCGACTTGCGTTGACTTGCACCTCGTTTGGCCAGGGCTTAAGATTTGTTTAGTAAGAAGTATAAAACGCGCGCCGTGTTTACACAGCCTGCCGTCCGAGCCAGGGTTTATACAAATTTTCGAGTTCTTCCAAACTCGCTCGAGTGTTTGCATCAGGCTATGTAAACACGGCAAGCGTTTTATATTTCTTTTTGCACTTCACAAAACAATATGATTGAAAATATGATAAAGCTCTACGTGACTTGTGTTTCAGCTTTATGTGAAGGCAATGCACTTGGTATTGAGAACATACCATTTCCTGATGGACAGCTCACATCTCCGTCGTCTTTTAACGCCAGTACTCCCGCCGAACGTGCCAGGCTCAACTTTGTGGGGTTGCCATGGTGCGCTGCAGAGAATAGTACACCGCTGTACTTACAAGTTGATCTGGGATCACTACACGCTGTCTGTGCTGTGGCTACACAGGGGAATTCTAAAGCGGACCAGTGGGTGGAGACGTACCAGTTAAAAACGTCCACAGATGGGACAACTTGGGCAGATTACGAAGAAGGGGGACATGTCAGGGTAAATTATATAATTGTTACGGGCACTTTCGTGTCGTACCAGACTTTACGGGGACTCGCTTCTCAGTACTTCAGGTCTTCACTGGATCTCGTTTATTAATAGTAATAGCTAATGTATGTTTTAAAATGTCCAATTCTCCCGTCCCGTCCCGATCATTCCGTCAGACTTTCGGCTCACGCTTTTAACGGTTACATCAGCCGACAACTTATCCTCATACGAAAGCATGGTGTCCGTAAGAGTGGTAGGCAAACCTTACAAGTTGACAGACTTTAGTCTAATAGCATGGGCGAGTAGTGTATGATAGACCACAATGCGGAAGTACGTTGTTTTTTCTTTAATTTTAAGTTTGACCGTGCGATCACGTTGTTTTTGAGTCGGTGTTTATTACACAAAATTGTGAAAAGGACAGTTTGTGAAATGCAGTTTTCCTAGTTCGTAGAACCTCAGGATTTAGCAAAGGAACTCAAAACTCAGACTCGATACTCAATTATTAGTTGATTATAATCAGTAAATTTTCTACGTTGCGCACAATAACGTGGTTTTCATGTGTGTTGAAAATTTACTCCAGTTGGACGAGACGGGTACGGGTGTTATTGACTGGTATTAAAGTGAATAGTAAAGTGAATTTTTAAAGTGAATAATGTTGTTGTTGTTATCATTCATTTAGCAACATCCCCTCTTTCCTCCACCCTGTTGTCCGCTGTTCAGAAACTACGTTGTTGAATATTATGCCGTGAGTATGTTGTATCCTTTCTACAAGTTCACGTGATGCGTGTTATTATCTTCTGCAGGATTTTCAGGGGAATGGAGACAGGAACACGGCGGTTAAACAAATCTTGTTTAAAGGCGTTGTATCCAGATACGTTCGTGTGGTTCCCAAGACCTGTCGGGGATTTTGTTGCCTGAGAGTGGAACTGTACGGAGCGCCTGGTACGTGTACAGCACGCGTTTCTGTACATGTACTAGTTGTAAAATCGAGTTTGGAATCGAACGCTACCTAACCTTAATCTCAGAATACGGTTTATTTCATTACTATCCAGAATTTAATTATATTTCAACTTACGTACCGGCCTAGTTTTATCTTCTTGTAATGTTTGTTTTGTGTGTGTGTGTGTGTGTGTGTGTTTGTTTTCGTTTTTGTTTTGTCATAGACGTCAGGAAATTGTCCTATCACACACCTCAGTTTAGTTTTGTTACTTTTCAGAGACTTGTCAAAACACAGCCGTAGGAATTGCAGATCGCTCCAAGATTCCTGATCACAGGATGACAGCGACAACACATCCGAATAATTTATACGCACCTTACAACGGCAGGTTCAGTGTGACGAACTGCGCTTGGGAAGCCTCGACGCCATTCACCGGTAATGACTACCTGCAGGTCGATCTTGGTGGAGTTCATTTTATCTGTGCACTGGCTACGAAAGGAAACGGTTGTCCGGCAGAAGAATGGACTACAAAATACAAAATCTACTTGTCATTGGACAACAAGTCGTGGAACACGTACAAAGAAAATGGAGTGAACAAGGTGTGTGTAGAGTGGATGGCACTGCTTTGTTTTCCTTACCGTTTAAATAGAGGTGACCGCTAAAATAGAGGTCAAGTTTACAGTAATTAAGTGGAGCAAATCCGGGACTTTAATAAGTGATCGCTTAGTAGAGGGTGTTTAATAGAGGTTTGACTGTGGTGTGTTTATTGATTGGTATCTATTTTGGAAGGTTTTAACCAAGTGACGTCATCTGGTTATAATCTCCTTTCCCGGCAGACATTTATTGGCAACAAAGACAGGACTACTGTCAAGAAAAACAACGTTTCCAGTCTTCCAAGGGCCAAGTTTATCCGTTTTTGGCCTACTGACGTCAATGAGTGGGCCCTCCTCAGAGTGGAGGTTTATGGAGCAGCGCAAGGTACCAATTCAGTCTCTCAAATTATCCCCGGGGGGGGGGGGGGAGATACTCCCATAAATACGCCATATAGGTATGTGCCAGTCACCAAAGGCTATTGTTTTCAAGCATTTTAGTCTGAAATAGGGTATAGATTTGGTTAAGCTGAAATGGGGTACACATTTTGCAATCAGGTCTGAAATAGAGTATGGAAAATCGTATATTTTGGTCTGAAATAGAGTAAGGGTTTGGAAAACCGTGAGGCACACCCCCACGGGGAAACAAAGTATGCAAATGTGATGCGCAACTATTGGTTTTTTAGCGTTGATAACCTCTTTACTTTTCGCTACGGTCTGTTGTTCAGGTAGAATGATTACTTATTTATTGTATCTTCCTCTTATTTCCTTACTTTTAGCTTGCCGTTCTTCCTTGGGTATGGAGGATAACTCGGTAAACGATTCACAGATCACAGCTCAGCCCAACACGAACACCCCATCCAATGGACGGTTGTACAAGGCCTCGACATGGTGCAGCTCCGACACAAATGCTGGATACCTACAGGTAGCTCAAACTTGTTTGCATCGGTTATATCTTCCAAAACCTGTTGATGTTATGCAGACTAGTGGACTTTAAACGCGTATTTTCGCACGTGGTTGTCGTTCTTCTCTCTAGCAACACTATGTAACATTACCCGTCATCTGAAAGCTGTTTTTATTAAGCTCGCGTTCAGCACGAAGTGCTGAAAAGCGAAGCTTCATGCGATCCAGTCAATTGGAATGTGTCCCGGTGCTGTCAACAATGGATTCCAAATATGGAAGTCGTTCTGTTCCCAATTTGGGCAGTATCCATATTACCGACAACGCAACAAAATCTAGAACGCGATCGTCGAAGTAGTTTTTGCGGTGGCATTTTTAAGTATCCCACCTTATTGCAGTTAAGACTGAGTCAGTCAGTCAGTCCGTCATGCTGTGTCAACAATTGCCTTTGAAATTTGAGCATCATCGAATACGCATGAAGAAACGAAGAGATGGGAAGACGTTTTCTGGAGTTATTTTGATTGTTATCATTGTATTCCTGAATTGCGAGTAGATCTGTTGCACTTCAGAACCATTATCACAGAGGTTTTGGTAATTTCTCGGTTTGACAAGCGTAAGTCAAAGTTGAAAGACCCGTGACCACTGACAGCCCTGATCGCGATTGAGCGACTTCAGCTTGTCGAAATATTTCTATCGTTTGATTATATTTGCTTTGCTTCGCATAGTTTTCGCCAGCAATGAAAAATGCTGTAGAGAACTAAGAGAAGAAGAATTCGAAAATGAATTTGACCAAAACCGCAAGTAATGTCAACAAGTTATCAGATTTCACTTAAACTTATTCCACTTGAAATTCAGCCAAAAGAAGAAAGGCGTGTTTTCTTTAAGCACGTATCTAGTTTGAATGCAGCCCAGGCTAGAGTATCATGGCCTCTGATGAAGTATGTAGATGTTGGATATAAGCTGTGCATGACATGAGTAATGAAGTCACGGATAGACTTTTTTCAGTGCGACTCCGGAAGGTCTCCTTCCGGTTCAAAGATTTGGCACTCGGTGAAGAATTTTAAATTCTCCCAATTCGAGCGTCTAAGTTTATAATTTTCACCCTCTGCCGCCTTGTAAATTAGGGTTTTCAAAACTGAGACTAAATCGAATACGCGGTTCAAAAAGGTGGAGGCCAGCGGAAACGGATGCGCACTTCCACATACCTAAAATTAAGCAATTTTTACGATGTGGCCTTGAGCCAGTTCTATTAAATACCCACTCCCGCAAAAGTACTTTCTACGAATTCGCGAGCTTACAGCTGCCTTGCTGCTTTGATTATGTTACATACTGACCAATGTACTAGAAGTGTAGTTTGTCTTTCTTCTATCTAACAACACTATGTAACGTGGCATTCATCGTTTTTGTGCTTTTGCCCACCACGTGGTGTATCTTTGCGTTCACCTATTTATTACTTTTACCTGTTTCACATTTTTGCAGGTTGACCTTGGTCAGGTGAAAACAGTTACAGGCGTGGCCACTCAAGGTCATCATTCAAGTGACAAATGGGTCAAGACGTACAAAATCAGCTATAAATACGATTCTTCGTTGAGTGCAAGCTGGCAAGACTACAAGCTGAAAGACTCTGGTCCAGTGATGGTATGATAATGCTTACATAAGCAGCAAAGCCTGTTCATTGGTTGCTGGCAAAGTTCCCGAGTTGTTAGTATTTATGTACAATAATAGAGAACAGACAGTACGTTGAGCATGCTACTTCTGAGAGCAACGCGAGTATCGTAATATCCCATGGAAAGTAATCTTTTGACTTTATTTGACTGGAAATCTAGGTGAGATTTTTCCAACTCTAAGTGTTAAATTATTGCAAGCGTGTTTGAGACGTCACGTAAATAACATCCCATTTCACTCCTTCCTTCCGCTCCACCCCCTCCCCCCCCCCCCCCCCCCTTCCTCCCAACGCCCCTTTCTTCCTCTGTCATCGAGAATAGCAATTGTCGCAATTGCGATCTATATTTGACAATTTGTTTCTCGTCACCTTGTGCTTGATTTTTCTCCCGGAAGTTAGTTTTACATGTTGGCATTGGCTAATCACAGTTAAATATATATATTAGCGCTATTTTATTGTCTGCGTTTCCGTAGACTTTTGATGGAAACGTAAACAAGAACGGAGTCCGAGTTAACTGGCTCCCAGTTCCTGTTGTGGCTCGGAACATCCGAGTCATAGCAGATTCATGGACACCATCATCCAGTGGACCATGTCTAAGGATTGACCTGTACGGATGTGACCATGGTGAGTCCATTCGACTTGGTGACTTTAGTTTCAACCATACCAGTCCAGTGACCATATCATTCGAGCGCCAAAAATTGCTTCTTTGTAAAACTACTTACTAAAAGAATGTTTAATGCGAAGTGTTTTCCTGATATTTCATATTCATTTTTTATGTTAACTTGAGCGATTATCAGTGACAGTATCAAAATAAGTGAGATTAAAATATTCCATGTTCTCCTTTAGTCCTGCGTCCAGTAATGACGTTAACAAGGAAGGCCCTCCCTCTCACTCAAGGAAAGTTTGTTGACGTGTTCTGTAATGTAACCTCCCAGTCCCAACTCGTAATGCAGTGGTGGCTGAACAACACAGATGTTACGTCACTCTCCTATGGCGTGATCCGCTCAAATGATTCTTTGAACGGTGTCAGTGTTTCTACTCTGCGAGTTAACTTCACCTCTGTAGATGACATTGCAGCAAAGTACGACTGCGTGAGAGAAGGTTTATCGTCACGTGTTGTGGCGTGTACGGCGTTTAGCTGCTCTGCGTTTTATGCAGGAATCAAGTCAGAGACGATAGTCACACGGTCTACTGCTGTTGCTGTTACTCTCTGTAAGTATAACAATACTAGTCAGACTTATATCTGAAATCCGTTCAGAGATGTTGAAATGATGTCTATTGTATAAAATGCCCGTGTAAATGTTTTGTGAATTGACCGCTCACTATTAGGTATTTATAGTCTTATAGAAATGCAAGTTTAATTAAGATAAAGTTGTATTGGATTTCCTCCATTGGTATGCACTGTTTTACTTTATCCCATGTAAGAACGTTCCACCAAGATTTTGGGTTCTACTATCTGGGTCTAATTGTTCAAACCCCTAATACGGTAATCATGTATTTAGATCTGTATTTTGTGAATGTTTTGAGCTAGAACATGCTTTAAAAATGGTCAAAATACCGTTTATGGGCAAGAGATTGACAGAAATAAAATTTGCGATGTATCAACTTAAGAATCATTCAGTCCTTTGTCGCTGTAGCGTTTTAGTTCTAAGCAGTTTTAACTGTTTTCTCGGTTCCAGAATTTCCCACGCGGGACGAACTTTTCATTGTGTCGTGCACACATGTGCATCATTGGGAATAGTTGATGAATTAACGATAGTTTGGTCTTTTCGCTCAACACAGCTGTTCCTGCTGCTCCTACCTCAGTTAAAGTGAGCAACATCCAATCAAAGAACGTAACACTACAGTGGAGCATAACTGCGCTGGGCTCCAATGAAGGCTCCATTTCTTCGTTCATCATAGAACACCATATTAGTGGCAGCTCAAGCAATGTTACTTCGGTAACGGCCCCTTCGCAATCTTCGAGTTTCCAGATTTCGGACCTGCTTCCGTACACTGCGTACAAGGTGAGATTACACGCGGTCAGTACTGTTGGCGAAGGACTGTGGAGTGACTGGGTGGAATTTACAACAGACTCTACACGTAAGTTATCCCTGGCGAATATATAACGTAATAACCGCCACACTGCCAAGGGTAGCTTGACCGATGTTAGAATCGCTCTCATGGTCAATACGCGCCCAGAAACTGTCGGCTGCCACGTTCAGTTGATATGAAAAAAAAAAAAAAAAAAAAAAAAAAAAAAAAAAAAAAAAGGACTACGAGTATTAGAGGCCTTAGAATAATGCTTCCGGGTGCAAATATAAACATGGGTATTGACGGTGGGATATTTCCTTTTTTCTTTTAAATGCTAAAATTGACAGTTAATATTAGCGAGTAGTTGAAGGAGTTGAATTGACTATAGGAATGCAGTGCAGCGACGGGCAGTTTTGTTTCACTTGTTCGCTATGCAGCTGCGCTGTTATCAGACGAGGGTTTGGACGATGATATGTTTTTTTATCGGTGTGGTGGTTTTTTTAAGGTGTTTTATTTTTATATACCAATTTTAGTTCACGTGCACATTTTAACGAGTTATGCAGCTCGTTGGTGACACATGATTATATCAACCGTTGCATCGTAATCGCGAAACTTGAAGCTTATGTGTGTAGCTCGAGCTACAGTAAAACCTGATACATATATATATATATATATTCCTGCACCAGTACCTGAAGTTGCTCCAGTCATAGAGAGTGCTGTGGCAACGTCATCCCACAAGATAAAGATAACTTGGAAGGTATATGTTGACTCAGATTATACCCGAAAATGTAAAAATTGCCTGCTGGTCCGTCAAAGCTACAAGCGTCTTTAGAGGAATTTTAGTGTGATTACACGGTTGACTGATAATCTTTTTCCATCTTTTGTCTTTTGCTCTGCTTTTTGTGAGTTCCTCGAGACAATACCACAAACTTCAAGTGATCGTATGTCCTATAGTAGTACAACTATACGTGTGGAAGATATCGAACATCCAGCAATTCACCACTTTCAATACCAGTGATGATGAGAAATTGGGGTGTTACGACTAATTGAGAGAAATTACGGTCAGTCTTGTTTGAAGAGATTCAAGTAGAGAAAGGTGCAGAGCACTCGATTTTCTTTGTTTATTTCTATTTTTGCTTATCTTTGCTTTCATTTTCATTTCTTTCTTTTTGGGGGGGGGGGGGGGGGGCGGAGGGGGGGGGAGGGGTAGGGGTAGGGATGGGATGGCTTTGAGTACTTGGATCTTTATGTTTTCGCAACCTTTGTGTTGTCTGTACAGAAGCCAGCCGAAAAAGTTAATGGACCATTGCAAGGATACGAGATTTCCTACCGACCTGACGGAGTGGCAGAAAAAGAGAAGACAGTACAGAGCACAATGCTTACAGTTGAGCTGGACTCGCTGACGAAGTGGACCCAATATAAGATTCGCGTTCAAGTGAAAAATGATAAAGGAGTTGGTCCGTACAGTGAAGAGAAAACTGTCAGGACCAAAGAGGACGGTAAATATTACCATTTTGTGTTTATCGAACGTGATTGTTGCAGAAACCCCAACACTAAAATAATTAATCTTTTAGCTTTGTCAATCATAAACAAGAGTGAACTGCTTTTGCATCAGTCATCAGTCTTTTTATACTCTGGATTGCATGCACTGCACTTAGGCATGCATATTAATGAACTCAAGTTGTTTCGAAACAAAACCCCAAACATAATACCGTCTACGTTATCCTTTAGTGATTTCGAAATAAAGATCAGGGCTCGATTGTTTAAAGAGTGGTTAGCGTTATCCACCGGATAAATCCTTATCCAGTTGAGAAAATGAGTTTAAATGTTAACACTCACCCACTGGATAGCGATTTATCCAGTGAATAACGTTATCCACTCTTTGAACAACCGGGCCCAGCCCTTATACAGTTCGAAAAGTCCAATCTCTATTGCATTGAGCGCACGCGGCGGTCGTGACAAAACCTGGATCAACCTGTAAACGGTCAAACGGTGAAGTTTGCCGTAATTGTTCGATTCCCACCAACTGTATTTTGCTTGTCCATTCTGAAGAATTGTCCGAGTTCTAACACAATGTTGGCGTCTGGGGTTGTGCTCAGGTCATCTCCAGTCCGGTGCCTTAAAGAAATCGTGTCATTCCTTTCACGGCTGGCGAGCTCGCCTCCCATACAATAGCAAAATACCCGGGATGTTTATAGCTTGGCCTTGTATCGACATCTTGTTGTGTAAAATCACTTCCATCGGTGCTCTTTGGTTTTCATTTCAATGAATTACTTAGCAACCTCGCCTGGAGGTCGTGCCCCAGACAGACTGACAAACATCAGATTTCGAGATGGTGACCCGCTTGAAATCTCCAAATAGCGCGATACTACAGCATTAGCATCGTGATTATTACCCTTGCAGAGCTCGGGATTTCCGATTGCATACTTAGGGCGGTTTTCAGATGATTGTAGAAAACCAAAAACCAACGTAATTACACAAACGTAATTACGCTGTACGAAACACTTTCAACCAATTATGAGTCACAGTAAGTTGTGTTTTCAATGGTTACACTTTTAAGAAGAAACCAATCAGCAGTGCTAGGAAAAGCCATCGCCAGTTGCTTGCTTAAATGAGAAGATCCTACTCGTGTTTAATTTGTTCGTGATTGATCAGAAATATTTTGGAACTTGTTTGGACCAATCCAAAAGCGTAGCAAACGCAAAGTCAACGCAATCACACGATTACTTTCGACAGTTATTTGGGAATTACTCTATTTTTATCTAATTGTAAAATATAAACATTAACGAACGCTTGTTAATAGTGGTTGTAATATTTCTTAATCTGGTTCTTCTCAGCTCCTTGTTTCGCGCCAAATGGTCTTGTGGTTGACGATTTTAATGAGACAGCTCTTAACGTGTCATGGCGACCACTTTTGAGAAACGAGAGCAGTGGAATAATTGTCGCTTATGAAGTAACTTGCAGCTCGTCAAGCGCAGTCGTTCAAACAAACACAACCAAGGAGTCGATATTGCTGACAGGCTTGGCCCCATGTAACAAGTACTCCGTCAAAGTTAAAGCTTACACGTCTGTTGGACCTGGGCCAGATAGTGTTCCTGTCGAAAGAACAACTGCAGGTTGGTTTACTGCCAAATGCCTCGAAAACGAACTTGATTTCAATTTAAAAGAAACGCTGTACGTCTGTGTGTGTGTTTGTTGGGTGAAAATTTTATCACAGAATGTTTTGAGATTGAGTGTCTAATGGCATGCACGTTATCTGTTTTACAGCGCCAACCGCACCACGTGATCTTCAAGTCGTGTCATCTGAAACCAAATCCCGGGAAGTGACACTCAAATGGAAAAAACCGGATCGATTCGCTGATGACATTGAGTCATACACGGTGAGTTGGTCCTTCCGCATGATTTGTAGCACTTATAACCTTTGTCTATTGTAAAAGCGTTGTTCATAGCAAATTCTTGAAGACACCACAATCCTCAAAAATGTCAGTCTTCGACAAGCGGTGTCAGTTAACAATATCGATATTTTTTCGTAGAGGTTTCCTGGTATGTTCACGTGACATGCTAAATTTAATAAATTTCCACTGGTTTGCCGTGGTGTGGACTCTTATTTACCACGATTTACGTCATCACATGGTTAAAATGTTCTGGACTCACGAGGCGCTTTGCCGAGTGAGTCCACAACTAATTTTGACCATGTGATGACGTAAATCGTGGTAAATAAGAGTCCACACCACGGCAAACCAGTGGAAATTTGTTTTTTACCACAACATTTAGAAATATACAGGAAACTTTCGTTGTATTTCGCTGCAAAACGTGACATGCTGGCGTCAACATCGTTGTCTGGACTCTTATTTACCACGGTAAATCGACCAATCAGAGAGCGAGAAACTAGTGTGTTGTGGTAAAAATGGACATAGCTACTAAAATTGACATTCTTGGTCAATTGACAAACCTACTCTACTTGACGTATGGCTGACAGCTCAGCGAAGGCAGTAAAGTAAACAGACAATAATGACTGTTCCTCTGTTTTTTTTTTTTTTGTTTTTTTTTTTGTTTGTTTTTTTTTTATTCCTTTGTTCGTTCTTGTGTTTGGTTTTCGACAGATCAAATACGAAGGATCTAAAACGTATAACAAGTCTTTTAAGGATAGTAACGAAAAGAAATTTCCAGCCAGTCCTTTAAATGACACAGTTACTAGTTTAGAACCAGGCACAGTCTACAAGTTTCGTATTTCCGCCAAAACCTCGTGTGGCGAAGGAACATTCAGCAGTACTGCTGTAACTGCATCAACGTTAACAGATGGTAAGGGTTTTTAGTATTTACATGCAAACAAACCTTGTGTTGACGAATTATGAACAGGGTGTTTCACGACGTGTGCATTAACTGGTCAGCTCCGAAAACGGAGTAGCGTTTGGTGTCAACTTGGTTTGGAGGCTTACTCTAATTTACTCCCAATAAATTGGACTGCCATTTTCTTTTCTTTTTCTTTTTACTTAATCCATTTTGGTTGAAACAGTTCACTCCGTTTGGATTTGAACACAGAAAATTTCAAAAAAGATTAGCTTTATTTACAGACTTGTACTGTACAATAGAAAATGCTTACAGACTTTTTTAAAAGTTCTTAGAATATATCATACATCCGTGTAGATATACATTCACTAGACTGTGTATATGTATGTATGTATGCATGTTTGTTTGTTTGTGTCTTTTTTTTGTTTAATTGTTTGTTTTAGTTCCTCCGCCTCTTAGCGTAGCCAAGGTAGCACAGATTATTACAGAAGATATGGCAGTGAACGTAACACTCTGGCAGGCCAGTGATCTTAATGGTGAAATAAGGTAAATGGCTACAAAACAGTTGACTATTTGACTAACTATTGGGTTTTATGTCGCGCCCATAAAGGCATATTTTTGTCAACAAAACTGGCAGGCACAGAAAAATGTCATTTTGTCCATGTTATGTTTAATACCAAGTTAAAGCTTATAAACACTTTTACTAAATATTTTTCTCTAAATCCGAATTTTTCTTTATTTAAAGTATAGCATGGTCTCTTCGCTTTTCTTTGTAATTCGTAAAGTATGCCGTAGTCAACAATTAAATATATTAATAAATCAGTCTTATGGAATTTATTGTTGCTATGGGTAATATTATTGTTTCATTGGAAACTGTAAGCTTAAAAGTCAAAAAGAAGTAGAACCCAAAATCCATTTGCACCCAAATATGTATTTGCATCAATAAGTCTGTACTAATTTGCAGCGCATACCAAGTGATCGTCCATAAGACCGGTGGAGAAAATAAGCGATTGCCACCGGATTTAAACTTGGGGAACTACAAATACTCGCAAGACAACAACATTGACTACTACATCGCGGTAGCCATCAACGCAGATTCGATTGATTGGTCGTCGCCGTCTGTTATCATCGGAGATGGAAGTAGCGTCAAGGATTACGAAAATGTGGAGTTGGAGAAGGGGGAAATTTACAGTGTCTATGAAAGAGCCATCGTATCAAGGACACCAGGGGTAAACTATGTTGAATGTGTATTTCCTTTTTCTTTAGATCAAGCTCTTTCATTCCATAAGAGGTCGACTTCAATTAATTTTCTCTCTTGCCAGAGATGTAGCTCACAGTATGGAGAACTTGGCGTTAGATATATAGCTAGTCCATATAAAAGCTGATTAAACCATCAATTCTCTCTACATTCTCGTACATTTTCTTTTTCAAGGATGGGAGAATTTGTCTTTTAAGCTTTGGAGTGAACGGTTGAAGCCCGTTCTCCATGTTATATTTTGCATGTGTGGTGCGTTTTGTGGCTGTGGTCATTTTTCGCTTCCACTTTAAAAACTAACAATCTTTCCTCTTGAATTCTGCTCGTTAGAAAATCCTTGCGGGAGAACCAGAGTTGATTGCTGATGTTACGCAAGGTACGCAATTGTAAACGTGGTAATCGCATTTTTTACCAGAGCATACTAGTTCGCTCGATCTCTGATTGGTCGATTAACCGTGGTAAATAAAGAGTCCAGACAACGATGTGACGCCAGCTGACGCCATCGTGTCACGCTTTGCAACGAAATACAACGAAACTTTCTTGTATATATAAACAATAAACTACTTTTGGTGAGGAAATATGCATGGATAATTGTTCTCGGCGAAGCGCCTCTTGAGTCCACAATATTTTGACCATGTGATGACATAAATCGTGGTAAATAAGAGTCCACACTACCAATGGAAATTTATTAAATTTCTTGACTGTATTTGTGGTCAAGAACGTATGAAGTCATATGGTTACCCAAATTTTAGGAATTCTTGTTTTTGTTTTTTTGTTTTTGTGTGTGTGTGTGTGTGTGTGTGTTTGTTTTGTGTTTTGTGTTTTGTGTTTTTCTTGCAGAATGGTGCAATTTTATTTTGAGCACATAATAATAAGCTTTTAAGTGTTCAAAAAAATATCTAAAATTTGTTATAGGATATGCTATTTTCTCATGTTATCAACAGTACTTCCCAGGATAATTGCAGAGGAATCAACAACGAATGTGGCATGTCCTCTTAAGAAGACCGTGGTACTGCGTTGCTATGCAAAACCCAATAAAAACGTTTCTTACAGCTGGAGTAAAGAAGGCGAGTCTATAAATAAAGAGTACATACAAGAGCTGGACGATTTCCTGATCGTCAGACCACAGTCCCAGCAGGACTTTGGGTCGTACACGTGTAACGTGACCAACAGTTATGGCAGCGCAGTGCAAGGAATTCTGCTTGAAGAGTACAAAACGTGTGATAGCGTGACGGAGAAAGGTAAGAAAGTGTAACGGCTGAGCGCCAGTTAGTTCTAAATACAGGTATTGATTCTAAGTTGTTTTCTGGATACTTCTCTTTTAGTTACAGGTCGTACTTCTGGCGACCCCGTGATCTTAGGTGTAGCTGGGCCCATCATACTTATCTTGATTATTGCCGTAGCTTGCTTGACTTGGAGACTGAGACAAAAAAGCCCTCCGTCACAGCAGGCAGGAGTACACCAGGAATCACCAACACAGGAAAACGGTACGGACGACTCACGAACTTACATGGAGCTACAACCCAACGTGGTTTCTGATGCTGGTGAAGTCTGCGGGTCCCACGAAACAGTTGATGCCTAGATCTTTGTCCTAGATATATTGGATAGATTTGAACGCCCTGCCGCAAAGGCTGATATTTTGTCGGAAAGCTAAACGCCGTAAGAACTTTAAACGCAAGCCCCAGTTATTAGAGGGTTTAAGATTGACGTATTCCGCAAACCGCATGAAGTCATATGTCACGTCTAACGTGTTTCTGTTATGTTTTCAACACTAGGAAGCGTTCAGTGGGGAAGTCGAGTACCGGAGCATCAAGCTCCTGTTATTTCAAACTTTGTTTGTTATTTCAAACTTTTGCACAGGACGTGCAAGTTACTTTTTCATGTGACTTTTTTGCGGCTTGCGGGCTGCAGAAAACAGCAATCTTAAACTGCCTATAAAAGGGAGAACCCCGCCTCTTCCAGACACAAAATTTGCATAGCGACAACTGCACGTGTATCAGAAAGTGTTCAAACACTCGCGCATTTTGTTACAAGGCTTGACTTGGCTTGCAATCTCAATCCTTGGTTTGCTTCCTTTCAGTAAAACCACTGCAAAATAATTTTCTATGGACCTCTTTGGATTTTATAAGCTCGGTAACCGGGCTTGCCCGGCTTGTGGGAGAAAGTTAATCTTTTGTTCACATAGGAAATTTCTGCCCTGTTACCAAAATGAAAAAGCCGTGAAACGTGGTCTGCACAACCCAAAGGCCTCTGTTTCGCCCTAGTAACTGAGCTGGAGTGTTTATATGAGACAGTGGGATCTTGGTAGCCGGGCTAGCCCACCCTCTCATATGAACACCCGCGAATTCTTTTACAAAGGAAATAGTGATTAGTCTCCTAAGTGGCGCACATTTATGTTCATAATGTATATACTGAAAACACGGTAGTCGCAGATATCCCCTTGCCCTGATGTTGCGATTTCGATCGAGTGTATTGTTTGCAACTTATTCTATTTTTGGAGGCCTGTTACTGAGAATAAAACTTCACCGAGTTTCCGTTATGCACCGCAGCAAATGAAAAACCTGATTATAACGAGTGAGTACGGATTATTTAGTGCCCGCCAGAGGCAATATCCCGGTTAGTATAGTTTTCTTTTTAGCCGTTTCAGTCTGACTTGTCTGTTTAACCCTTTCACTCCCAAGTTTAAAATGCAGATTCTGCTACCCATTCAAGAAGAAACTGTATGATTTGACATAGTGAGAATTGATAGTTCAATCAGTTTTCATCTAAGCAAGATATCAAAAGCAAAGTTCTTCATACTGTATGATAGAACTCTGGTGAGAGATTGAAGGAGAAATTTGAAGTTGGTCACTCTTGGGAGTGAAAGGAACTAAATGAGAGGTTTTTTCACACTTTCAGCCATATTTCCCATTCAGTGGCGTTATACTCTGTGTAATTAAACTGGGTTCAATTTCATGGCAATTTAGTATGTAAGCGAGTTCTGAGCCTGCCTATCCTCCCCCTCTTGAATGAACGACCGATTCTTGCCTGCCAGTAGTCGGCAACCTGTCACCTGAGGTTTGCCTGGTTCGGTATTTGTTTGTCTCTCAATACGGTGACAGTTTTCCCGCCAATCTGGAGTCGAGCTTCCGTTCACTACTGAAGTTCATTCTTACAACACTGGACAGTCATAAGAACGGTCTTAGATGAGAAGTTTCTAGAAAGTTCTGTTGTGTGTTGCAGTTTCACCAGGGCTGCAATCAACCACAGTCCTTTGCGCACCACTGATCTTCGATCTGCCGTTCTCAAAGCCCGCGATGATCAATGGGTATTTAATCTACTCGCTTGATGAAATTTTCTGCAGTGTCACTTGTCTACTATTTTGCTAATTTGTTTTATTGTTTCTTTTTGTTCGTGTTGGGCAGCAAAACCATCCTATTGTACGATGTTCTAAAAATACGCGTGAAGCTGACGTTGTGAGACGGTCTAACGGTCCAAAGCTCGTTTTGTAATTCCGAGGACACGACTGGTTTGAGCCACAGAAAGCAGCTTTCTTTATTTAAACATTTTCTTAAAGAAAAACACGCAAATGAGAAACGTATTTAACTAAAATTGTAAAATGCTAAGTTTATGCTTAATGCAGCTTAGTTTTGTACTGTCCTCATTCCTCTTCTAGCTTTTTCTCGCTCAAAGTTGCAGTTTGTTCTTGTTCTTGTTCTTGGGTTCTTAGTTTTCTCCTTACATTCTTGTTCTGTTTGTTCTTGTTCGTTCTTTTTCTTGCTCTTGTTTGTGTCGTGGTTCTTAGTTTTCTCCTCATTCTTGTTCTCGTTCTTATTCTTCTGTTTGTTTATTCTTCTTTAGTGTCCTTAGCTTGTTTTGTTCTTGCACAGGCGGCCCAATCGTGTGGGTCATTATAAGGGATTAGTATGGAGAATATCACTCGATCGCTAAACTGCGATTTTAACAGGAATAATAAAGTTTTATTACACTGACCTTGTTCATATGTGTAATTTATGGCTTCTTGTGGTGTTATTTTGGCACTAGAGCGTCTCTAGACGGGAAGAAAACGACGAAATTCCGTCTAGAGACGCTCTAGCGTCAAAATAACACCACAAGAAGCAATAAATTACACATATGAACAAGGTCAGTGTAATAAAGCTTTATTATTCCTTTTAAAATCGCAGTTTAGCGATCGAGTGATATTCTCCATACTAATCCCTTATAATGACCCACACGATTGGGCCGCCTGTGGTTCTTGTCTTTGTCTTGTTCTTTTCGTCTGCCCCTGAGAGTTTGCGAGGAGCCTGGTCCACGCTAGAGCCAGTACTCCACATATTTTCTTGGAATGCCTGGTTGTTTTTGCTATTCGCTGTCTTCGTCGGCCATTTTGTTTTACAAGCTTGTGTTTGTGGGTTTGTCGTGGACTCATGGAGGAGAGATGCTCGAGATGATGGGACGTGGGAGTTAAGAGAGGTGAGTTGAGTGCTTTTTTCTATGTTTTGCATTACCCGCGTTGCGTGTCTGCAGGTTTAGGCAAAGCGCGGTAATGTTTGTTTATCTTCTATGAAACAATTACACCTAGAATGAAAACAGATCATAGTCAAACTATGTACTCTTGAGTCAGCTGTGTTTCCGTAATTTCACGACCAAACAAGTAAATAACAGCTGTCCTAAAACAGTATTGAGTAGAGCCGTTTTCGGATGACTGTCGAAAACCAAAACCAAAGTAATCACACAAGCCAATCACAGAGACTGAGAGAAAACAGTTCAGCCAATTGGAAGCCAAAGTAATTTGCGTTTGGTCTTGCGTTTGGTTTTACTCTCCAATCAGCAGTGCGAATACACGCCATCGCTTGTGTGAGAAGTGTTTGGTTTTGGTTTTGGTTTTGTTCCTGATTGGCTGACCATGCTGACAAACTCGTGTGGACCAATCCGAAAGCGAAGCAAACGCAAAACCAAAGCAATCACACGATTACTTTCGACAGTCATCCGAAAACCGCTCTATCATCACAGAGCTTGTTTAAGCTTAGTTCTTTAGCATTGGACGTGGAACTACAACCACATGTCAATCTTAAAATGGAGAGGTCAATTTTAAGATGGAGGAAAAGAAATCACTCAAAAGGGGAATTATTTCCCAGTTTTAACCAATCAGAGACCATAAATTTTATGCCGGGCTGACCGAGTAATCATATTCCGATAATAGCCAATCAGGGATAAGCTGTGAGTGATCATACCTCGCGCGAGGTATCATTACTTAGTCATGACGCCATATGTTTGCGAGATATAATCCGTATCTTGCTTTGCAACATAGAAAATGCCGTGATGTTTCAAATCGCTGAACTGGAAAGCGATTGTAACCAATTTCCAGTGAAAAAAGGAATCAAATCATTTTCATGAAAAAAACACCGTTCGTGCTCACGTAAACTTCACAACGATGATCTATCAAGTTGACAAATGTCAGATGTTCGGCATCAGATTTCAACTTTGTGAAAATTTGTCAAGGGAAACTGTCACCGTTCACATTCGGTTCCATCCTTCGTGCTAGGCTTTTGAGAAATGCGTTGAAAAACGCGGACCTGCCGTAAAAATGCGCATGACGGTCTGAAAAATACGTATTACCATATTTACTCTAATTTAGGCGCCATTCCGCAAGGCATTTTTTCGTTTGACTCCCACGGCACGATTTTTTTTTTCCTACTGGCGCTTATAGTTGTGCCACAAGATATTAACGGCAGTAGTATCAGAAATAGTGGCAGAGGATTAGTGATTAGAAAGTGTGGCCCACGTAATCGATTCGCAATACAGTTCCTTCGAAGCTGACACAAGATCAATGCTGGCAGCGTGCCCAGCGCAGCGCAAACATTTCAAAACTTTCAAAAGCTCACAAGCACAAACCATCCCAGTTTGTGACATCTTGAACTTTGAATCGCCAGTAAAAACGCGTAAGCAAACGCATCGCGTCATTAAAAATGCTTTTCCAAGAAAAAATATGCGTAAAACGCACGTATATGCGTCTAACGCATGGGCTGGGTTTATTAAATTCCACAACAAAGTTCTATCAAGTTGACGAATGACAGGATCTAACACATATACAATCTTCAACTGCACAGTGGGTTTAATTTGCCACATTGTCCTTGTTCAGGTAAGTATAGATAAACATTCAAGCTGTTTCACCCAATAAAAGAAGCTATATAGTCTGGTACTAAAAACAAAATTTGAAAATGGCCTGTTGTACCTGCAGGCAAATGAGGCTGGCAGTAGTTCTGCAATGGAATTCCTTGGGCATGAAAGAGCATTTCAGTTCCTCCTGACCACTGGGATGATCATCACCTCCTTTGTCTCAGACAGACATGCCTCCATAGCAAAATGGATGAGAGAAGAATGCCCCCAGATGTGCAGAGACTTAGGCAAAGCATCTGTTCAACATTTTTTTGATTGTTGATAATTCAGTCAAGCAATTCTACTTGAGTTTCCGATGGTACATTTTACTCTGTATATCCTCGACTGAAGATACGGTTAAAGATAGTCTGGTTATTTCCGCTGTCCCCGGGCCGCTGTCCTTCCCGCTGGTACGATCGTATCAGCGGGAAGGACACATCACATTTTCCACGGTTTAATTCGCCTCAGTTGTCTAAAATCACCATCAAAGGAAGAGATGCCACTTGATTTTATTGAAGATACACTTACTCTTCACTTAACTCTTTTCCGACGGCCCCCTCTCACATAGGTCGTCAACGACCTATGACATCACAAGCGTGATTTTTTTTCTCTGTTTTGTCTAAACAACCAATCAATAGCTGTACATTGGCTTTGTATTATAACCCAATCACTGACCAATTTTAAAATAAATCGGGTGAAGCGATTGGTCAGTTTTTCGCTTTTTATACTGTCACGCGGCCGTGTTCCCGACATGGCGTCTGAAGTGAAGAGAAGGCGTGCGAGGGATTTCAATTTTGAAACGGAAAGAGACGAAATGTTGGCGTTTACCTTCGATAACGACGAAGACAGTGGGCAAGGGGGAATGTCTAGAGGGGAAGAATCCGAGTTCGACCGGGTACTCATTGATTTTGACGAGGATATGAGGTGAGTAATTCAAGTCGACCATGTGTCGCGACTGTTTCGCAAGCGAAATGTATTTGTTTGTGCATTTATGTTTGGCATCTGTAGGCGAATCCTCGCTAAATTACCTGAATAACATATTTAGATAATGAAATCGTGGTGATAATGGTGGGAAATTGAGATACAAGCCAAAATATTTTCTATTGCATGTCATTGTTTTTGCACGAAATCCGATCCTTCGGCGTGCCTTTCTCAAATACGCGTCGTGGTCATTTTCGCAAATATTTCGAACCGTACATGTGCAGCCGCTTGGCAAAATATTTGTTGTATCAGTGTGCTACCTTGATGTTGTATTTTGGTTGATGAAATTGAAATGTGTGTGCGAAATGTGATTTGCTGACTGTGTGTGACATTTATATTTTCGCGAATGCCGATCAGCTGTTCTGTTTGTTGTTGGCTCGAAATAAAAAGACAAAGGATATAGTGAGTAATGTCTGTGTGTAATTTCATTTCAGTGAGGAAGAGATTGCCCAGGATGCAGTCCCAGATCAGGACTATGAATCTTGACCTTAGTGATGAAGATAGTAGTGATGCCAACATTTTCCTGAAATAAAACCTTTCAGTGATCTGACTAAAACCCTTGTGATGTCAGTTCTATTCATCCATTTTATGCAAACTCTCTGAGCATGTAGCCAGTATGACAGAGTAACTATTTTACTCTGAACTTTGTTCTTGGTACATATTCTGGGGGGGCCAAATTGAAATTTACTTCTGAATGTGCATAAATTAGTGTTAATTTATGTATATTTTTGCATCATTATTAGGAGTTATTATTATCCGACTCAAAAAAATAGTATTTTTTTTTTAAATTCAGACTGTCTGGCTTCAAAACAAGGTACAGGATTCTGTGTTGGTAACATTTCCCATCCAGAAATAATTATCTAAAGAAAAGGCACCATTTTCCCTGTTTTTGGACCAGTCGGGAATGAGTTAAAATGATCCTCGACTAAAATAGTCGAGTTATTTCACACTGTCCTTCCCGTTGGTACGACACGATTACACCGTACATCGTCCGATTCTAGGTCGTGAGGCGATCGGGTCTAAACTCGTTTTCAGTCTTGCGCGGCTGTCCTTCCCGTGCTTTCCATTATGTAAAGCCCTATATATTGACTTACATGAAGGATACCGCAGAATAATTACATCGCGGGCGCGCAATACTTGACAAAATGGCGGACATAATCAGGTTTAAACTGAAGGTCAAGATTTCCCCTAATATCTGCATTGTTAGCGACAATGTCATCACCAGGGACTCGAATACACATAGGTAAAAGTGTCACGCTGTCGGCAGTATGTCCAGCAAAGAAAATAGTTGCTCATGAACTCACTGGGCTCGCATGAGGACGGACCCAGGGGTCAGGAATGAAGGTGAGTTTTTGCTTGACATATTTTCCTTCCTATATGCCTGGGAGAATTAATCACTCTTGGAAGTGAAAGGTGAAAGGGTTAAGAGTGAATGTCTGTCAGAATTGATCAAACGGCCGGCACATATAATTTACAACTACATTTGATTTCCCTCGAAGTTTTGTGTCTGAACAATCCTTATATTGCTTCTGAAGTCCACAGGAAGGGAAGCATGTATTACAATTCTTGCCGCTTAGATTTTGAAATCCCAGAGAAAATATGTTGTACGCCTTAAAGTAGCCTGAAAAATTGCTGGTAATCCCGGGCATTTTTCTGATATTTTGACGACCATCTTCGTACTGATTTACGAACTGGTCAAAACATTAACAGAGTGTTGGCCTTCGTTAACGTGATTTCGACAACTGGTGCGATTGGTGTGCGGAAGAATAAAACCATGTTTTAGTTATACTAATTTTTGCTACCGTTGACATTTACTGGAATAACTGAGAGAGAGAGAGTCTTTCAGATACAGAATGTGACATTCACGGACTGCAGATTGATTTCAAGCATAAGGATCTTAACAGGATCTAGCTACAGTATGTTTATCCAAGGATGATCCTGCCAGGATCTTGTTGTGTTTATCCTATGAAGATCTAAGAGGATCTTAACCAGATCCTACCAGTATCTAGGATTATGTTATGTTTTCTATCCTTGCTATATTTTCTTGTAAATGGCTGAAGAAAATTAAGACTAATGTACGTATTTCAAAAGTCTTGTAATGGTTTCTCTTTCAAAGGAAAACCAAACATGATTTCCTTTGGTATTTGATTGTTTAAAACTGATTTGGACAGAATAGACTTGGTGTACTTATTCTGGTTTCGATTTTTGACCGTTAATTGAAAGCGGTTCTATGTTCTCAAAATCACTTCCATTTTTCAAAATTTGTAATGATTTGTTTTGATTTGTAATTAGATATCATCAGTATGCAGTATCTGAGTTGTAAGGTAAATGTGCATATACATTTATGGGGAATCAATTAGTTGTGATATCATGGCTGAAATTTTTATGCCAATTACTTCCTGGTGGCCCTGTTTAGACTGGCCAAATCCCTAAACATATATAGGTCAACCGCCCTCCTAAATTCTAGAAATTGACACATTCTTGCTGAGGAGTGATTTTTTGTTTAGAAAATCAGTGATTTTAGAACCATTTTCAGTGCCCTTGAAAATGACACTATTTCATCAACAAAATCACCTGTATTTTGCAGTTCTCCCACCCTCTATTACACAGTGTCGCACAGTGAAGATGCGTCTGTTGCTGACACATACTAGAAAAGATTTTGCAATTGAAAATGTTACATTTCAGCCAATATATTATAGCCAGATTTTATCAGCCCCAAGCAAAGTCTTTATAACTCAGATCATGTGCCTTAAAATGGTAAAGTCTGTGTGTTCACCAGTGTGCAGCACTGTCTAAATAAAACTTCAAGAATGCAGACTTTCAGGGAAACCAACAATGAAATGCTCAATGAAATGACAGGAGTTTTGTGCTTGGTACACTATCGTACAGTATTTGTTGTCAATATCATTACTGAAATTCGACCAGTTTTTATGCTAATCAGAACTGCACAATGTGCTAGTAAGCTGAAGCCACAGAATAGGGCACAAAGGCCACAGTGGTAGCAAGCATTACCCCTTGATCTACCAAAAAAAAATTAGGCCTTATTAGGCCTCGTCAGCATGGTATAGCTATACATGGGCTCGGGTTCCCACATTGAGGTAACAAGCTGTAAAATCGTAAGGCTTGTGGGATGTGGCTCAGTTTTTATGCTGATTAGTTCCTGTTGACCCTGTTTAGGATAGCCAAAATCCCCCAAAATATACTGTATGGGTCAATTGCCCTCCAAACCTCTAGAAAATAGTAAATTTGTGCTGAGGGGTGATTTTACTGTAGAGCTGTCCAAAGGTCCACTCTAAATGACATTGTTTCAACAAACTCACCTGATTTTTGCAGTTGTCTGACCAACTATTCACGGTGTCTCTTAGTGAAGATGCATCTGTTATAATTGTACTTTCACGCACTAGGAAAGATTTCAAGTGCAGTACTGTACTAAATACTTTTAACTATAGTCAATAACGACTTTTTAATCTTTTCTTTTAATAAATGCCAGGGCTCATAAATTTAGTGTGAGGTTTCACACCAGGCTCATTCTCAGCTAAAGTGGCCAATCACTGTCTCACAACTTTGGTACCAAAAGAAATTTTTTCTGATGTTTTTTAGGTTTCTACTCTCTTAAGAAAGCTCTGCACTATAGCGAGTAAATTAGTAAAAGTTGCCGGAGGCAAAGCACCAATAATCTTGAACTATGGACCATCAAGTCACCAAGAGTAGGCAGAAAACCCCTGTCTTACCGACAAATTTTCATGGAAACATCATCAATTCCTTTTTTCATTCTGTGGATAGGAGGTAGTTTGTATTTTCCCTGCCGGGCTTGTATGGCAATAGTTTGTTTCAAGCTTGAAAATCACTGCTGAATATTCTATTTGCTGAAGCATTAAGGACTGATGTATACGTGTCTCACAATTTTGTAACATAGTCGTTACCATCGAATAGAGATGTCAATATTTTTGCTGTTTGTACTGTCTCGTTTATCCTTCAAGTATTTTGAATGGTTTATAGTTTATAGATTTATAAAATACCACAACTGGTTCTACTCATTTTTATAGATTTTTTAATATTAGCGATTTTATAAGAGGTACTCAAAAATGACATTTTTTTCGTGTAACATAAGATACCATGTTTCACTCAGATGCTTATCGGTACGTGCATTTTCTTGTACAATAGTATTAAGTGCAAAACTTCTGTCATTCATTGGGTATCTCAGTGCTGGTTTTCCCTGTATTCTTGTGATTTTCTGTGACAGTGCTACACACTGGTGAACTTGCAGACTTTGACATTTCAAGGCATAATCTGAGTTATAAGGATGTTTTCTTGTGGCAGATAAAACTTGGAGCTATATCTTGGCTAAAATTTCCTGTTATTGACTATAGTTGTGGGAGGCTTGGCCTGAAACAGGTCCCTTTTCAAGCCTCAGTTATAAGAAAGGGTATAGCAAACAATGCTTTTTGGTATTTTTATTGGTTGAAAGAGTGGCTAGTGAAGGGAAAATTGTATGATAGGGGTAAGCTGTAAATTCAATTGAGGGATTCGCAAAATTGGTGTTGCAGAATTACTGCATGTGGTTTTTCTGGGCATAATTCTGAAGCAGTACATCAATATAGTGGATGCATACAAGTCTTAATTTTCTGAATATTCTTTCCCGAATAACTTCATAATGAAGAGCAATCAGCAAAGCTGTCTGACCCCTCCCCCTCTCCCTCCCACCACTCCACCCCCGGGGGGGGAGGGGGGCACTTTGGGTGGGGGTGTGCCGCCCGGTCCTGAAAACCCTTACCCTAATTTCAGACCAAAATACCTGATTTTCTATACCCTATTTCAGACCTGACTCCAAAAATGTATACCCTATTTCAGACCTGACTCCAAAATATATACCCTATTTCAGACCTTTGTTTAGAGATTTTTTGTTCTTTTGCAATGATTTCCACCCTGTGTTTTCTTCCATTTGCTGTGCAATGTCCGCGGCGACATATTTCTGTTAAAATCAGACCAAAAAGACAAAATCGATACCCTATTTCAGACCAAAAAGGCAAAATCGATGCCCTATTTCAGACTAAAAATGCTTGAAAACAATACCCTTTGGGGCGGCACATACCTATATGGCTTATATATGGGAGTACCCCCCCCCCCCCCCCCCCGGGACTCCACCCTTGATTTGACATTTTCTCATATTTCAGACGCCTCATTAAATTTGTGAGCCTTAGCATTTATGAAGAGAATAGATTGAAAAGTTATTAGTGACTATTGAGGCGTTTACAGACTTACTGCTCATACCAATGGTGAAGAAGAGATTGAGAAGTTATGTCTAGGTGCATTTATGGCTTCCGTGCAAATTAAAAAAAGTCTATACATATTGTACGCATATTCATATACAGGCAGATCATAACATATTAGGTTCTAATCTGGGTTATCAGGACTTGTCTGGGGTGGATAAAATCTGGTTATATCTTTGCCGAAATTTAACATTTTAAATGCGAAATCTTTCCTAGTGTGTATCAGCAACAGACACATCTTCACTGTATGAGACAATGCCGAAAAGGTGGTGAGAGAACTGCAAAAATCAGGTGAGTTTGTTGAACAGTGCCAGTTTTAAATGACTTCAAAACGGCTCTAAAATCACCCGTTACTTTTAGCAAAAAATCATCCCTTAGCAGGAATTTTGTACTGTTCTAGAGTTTAGGAGGGCCCTTGACCCGGATATTTTTAGGGATTTTGGCAAGCCCAAGTAGGGACACCAGGAACTAGTCGGGGTATAAAATGGTTGAGTGTTAGCCAAGATATCGTAGCAATAAGTAGCCTGATACATTTTCCTAACAGTCTCGATACTGCGTACTAATGATATATTGGTATATGCGTTTTTCCTTTAATTTGTACGATAGTATCAAGGGCAAAACGTTTTTCATTTATTGCGCATCTCAGTGTTGGCATTCCCTGAAAGTCTGCGTTCTTGATGTTTCTTGTAGACCTTGTAGATATTAAATTTATTCAACTTGAAACTCGGCCAAAAGAAGAACGGCACAGTTCTCTTTTTAATACGCACGTATTTAGTTTGGATGCAGCCCAGGCTGGAGTATCATGGCCTCTGATAAATATGTAGGTGTCAAAGTTAAGCTGTGCATGATAAGAAAACAATGCAGAGTAAAAGAAGACAAAGTACTTCCAAGTTAAACGGTTGGACAAAATCTGTGAAGTCGATCGGCCGAGCGGCAAAGTTGCTTCCCGCGTGTCGTCACTCACTGGGATTCTCCAGCTCCTTCGTTCAGATTGTGTCTTCACGTTCTCAAAGTTCTGAGCATTTGTTTCATCGTACATTTCTCTACATTGCGAAGTTGTGCAATTCTATTTCATATTGTTTCACTGATTTCAATACATCATTAATATTTCTAACTCATGACAGTATTCATGGAAAAAATGACATCACTGACCAGCGCCCCAACCAATCAGCGTTAGCCAATTCTCGATCCCAATAAAAAAAATCTTCCCATTTTAATACTTGGTCCGCCTTCGGCAAGTAAAGACTAAGACCAGGATTACTCAACCTGATGTGACCGTCTGTCACCTTGCTGTGACCGTCTGTCACCCTTATGTGCCGCCTTACCACTTTTTCGGGGGGGGGGGGATTTTTTGCCAGCCTACACATAGGAAGGAATCGGCGTACAAATTGGATGAAGTTTGGCCAAGGTATCACAACAATAAGTAGTCCACATACATTTATCTGACAGTCCCGAACTATTGTTATATTGGTACATGCAGTTCTTTTCATTCATTGAGCATCTTAGTGTTGCTCTTCCGTGAAAGTCTGCGTTCGACAGCGATCCATAGTGATGAATTCTCGGACTTCAATATGTTTGTGCATAATCTGAGTTACAAGGACTTCGTATGAAGCTGCGAAAATCTGGCCATATCCTGGCCAAAATGTGACCATTTTAAACGCGAAGTCTTTCCTAGTTTGTATCAGAAACAGGTGCAACCTTCCTGTAAGGCACTGCAAAAAGATAGTCAGAGAATCGTAAAACTCAGGGCGTGGCACTATTTGAGTAGGAGCAGGGTATGGGTGCGACTGGCACGTGTAGTACGGCTGAGAAAGAGAAGCGGCGAACCCTTCCGAGGCGGATATGCTCTGCTTTTGGTCTGTCGCGTGCAGTGTCGTTGTGTAATGCAAAATAATGTTATGCCAAAGAACTGCCTGGCAGTGCTATGCTAATCTATGCCACTCGAATGTAAGGATTTTACATTCCATGTGCACGCGCGCCAACCCACGAATTTGCATTTTTATTCATCAATTTGAATCTGAGCTGAGCTGAGCTGAGCGGACATGTCGAACGAAAGTTTAGGTTTTTCGGTGAGTATTGCTTGGTTTATGGATAAATGTTGCTGTTCCTAAGCTAAAGTCAAACTGCTCTATGCCTCGTGAAAGTATTTCTTGCCAAACAGCCTCCTGGGTCTTGTATTTATCCTCGCCTGAAGACCGTTAGTAACAACACGTGTTCTTCGTTTCCACAGAGCTTTATTGACGAACAGTTCAAACCAGAGGAGTTCATGGAAGGTCTGCCTTTTTGGTAAGTGGTAATTGCTTCAACTTGTGCAGTACACAAACGAAATACGTGTCAATCAACAATTTGCGAGAAATTCGCGTTTGAATGTAGTCTTCTTCGATCGAACTAAATTCAGAAGAGCTCGCTCCTGTTTTCGTTCGTGTGTTATTTTTATTACCAATGAAATAGTGTAACTTTAGGTTAAAGCTTCTATTGGTTCGACAAGAATAGAGTTCGACGTCTACAAACAACAGTGAGATTCGTGGTTGGACTCGGGTGGTTTTTATGAAAAGCGTTGGTGTCCCTTGCATATTTTCTTCGTCTGTTTGTTTCAACTGGATTGCATTTTAGTGACGATATATTTTTTCTCCAGAGATCAAGTTAGAAGTCCCAAAAACACTAGTGGTATCTTGTTGGAACTCTTAGACTTCACGCTTCCCTATGTGGACTCGGTTGGCAATTTCACAAGGACTTTTGTTGCTGGAAAGTCGTCTTTCTGTGACCTCAGACATGAACGTTGAAGAATAATTCAAGTCGTTGTATTCTTGGTCATTGGAACTGTATGGAGACAGGTTAGCTAATTTTGTTTTTGTTTTTATTAGAATGAGCTTTCCAGAAATAGTGAGATGTTCGATATTTTTGCGCGCATATTTTCAACCTGGTAAAACCCGACTTTTTCATTGATAAAATTTGTGCGTGAATTAAAACGGATAGGCTCTCTTCAAACCCGTCTTTTTGAATTCCTTTGGAGTTTTGGTTTGTACCAGTGAAAGCTTTATGTTCGTGTGCATTGTAAGACTTTACGAAGACTTGTATCTTGTACGCAGAAGACTTGTATCTTAATCGCAAGATATTTATACATCGCTACTTGTGTACATTGTAGGTTTTTACGATTATTTGTATCTTGAGCGCTGCAGACTCGTACGTCGCTAGTCATGTAGGAATTTACGATTTAAACGCAGAATACTCGTACGTCGCTTGTCGCGTGCATTGTAGGATTTTACGAAGACTTGCATTTTGAACGCAGAATACTCGTACGTCGCTAGCCGTGTAGGACTTCTATCTCGAGCGAAGTCTATTTATACATTGCTTATCGTGTGCATTGTAGGACTTTACAGACTTGCATTTTCAACGCAGAATACTCGTACGTCGCTAGTCGCGTGCATTGTAGGATTTTACGTATCGTATTCTGAGCGCAGAATATTTTTTTCGTCGCTAATCGGGTACGTTGTAGGATTTTCCGAAGACTTGCATTTTGAACGCTACGTGTCGTATTTTGAGCGCAGAAAATTTAAACGTCGCTGACCGTGTACACTGTAGGATTTCACGAAGATTTGTATCTCGATCGCAAAACATTTTGTCGCAACTTATGTGCATTGTATTTTTATGAAGACTTGTATCTTGAGTGCAGAATATTTATAAATCGCTACTTGTGTGCATTGCAAGATTTTACGAAAACTTGTGTTTTAAACGCAGAATACTCTAACGTTCAGCAATCTATTAGCTCTTCTAAGCTATTTCTAAGCAGTTGCGCTCTTCTCTGTAGGAATAATTGACGGTACTTGTAAAATTAATTGTAATATGCGAGTGCGAATAAAGATTGTCTCGTCTTGTCTTTAATTTATTGTCCATGTAACCATGGGCTGACATCATATTAAATTTTCCATGTAAGGCAACTGTGACTATCAAAGCGTATCATTACATCATGTTTATTCTTGCACGCGTAAAAGCCATTGCAAGAGCCAATCCCTGCTTGATATTTGCACTGCATGAATAAATATGATATTTAATGAACACTTTCGTATGGTCATGGTCACCTTACATGGTAAATTTAATATGATGTCAGCCCATGGTACACTGCAAACTTTGCTGACGTCACAATTCCGACTCTTTAAATTTGAGGTCGCTACAGGGTGGTTGGATGGGCGGTAGTCGATGGGTGAGCGACATTCAACTAGCTGAGCGAATAGGGGGGTTAGGGGGCTTGGGGAGGATTTGTATATAAAGATTTTAAAAACTTTTCTTTCAAGGTTTTTTTTTTCAAGAAGATTATTTTGAACTCTTTATTAGTTTGTTCAAGAAACTTTTACAAGATTCTTTCAAGATTTTTTTTTTTCAAGAAGATTATTTTGAACTCTTTATTAGTTTGTTCAAGAATCTTTACAAGATTGTACACTACCTGTGCTATACAAAGTATTACTGCTACTAAACTGCTAAACTCTAAGAAGAACTGTTGTGGTCAGTTCTTTACTAATGTACACGTTTACAACTACTCTGGAGGACTAACTTTTAACTACCTTCTTTACAGCTTTGGTCGCCGCGGACTTCCTTCTCCGCTTCACGAATGTGCACTTCACAGCAGCCAGAAAGAGAATATGTCTTCGCCGCGGACTTTGTTCTTCGCTTGACTAATGTGTAATTCACAGTAGCTGGAACAGAAGATGCCTTCGCCGCGGATTGCCGTCTTCGCTTGACGAATGTACACTTCTCAGCAGTCAGGAACAGAAGATACCTTCGCCGCGGACTTCGTTCTTCGCTTGACGAATGTGTACTTCACAGTAGCAGAAACAGAAGATGCCTTCGCCGCGGATTGCCGTCTTCGCTTGACGAATGTACACTTCACAGCAGTCAGGAACAGAAGATACCTTCGCCGCGGACTTCGTTCTTCGCTTGACGAATGTGTTCTTCACAGTAGCAGAAACAGAAGATGCCTTCGCCGCGGATTGCCTTCTTCGCTTGACGAACGTGTACTTCACAATAGCAGGAACAGAAGATGCCTTCGCAGCGGATTGCCTACTTCGCTTGACGAATGTGCACTTCGCAGCAGTCAGGAACACAAGATGTCTTCACTGAAAAGGAATACAGGTATGGAACACTGTTTAATCGATAAAGTTTACATGTACATGCCAAAATACTGAAGTATGAAACCGGCTGTGTCTGTGAGCGAAGAGAAACAGGGCGAATTTGAATATTTTCACGAACAGCCAAAAAATAAAACAATGAGACTAATTACACAAGGAAAAGCGCACGTGCACTGTTGGGACTGATAAATTTATGCCGTTGGACGACTGCTTCGCTTCTCTTTCAAGTTTCAAACGAAGTGCTGATAATTTGAAGACACAATGTATAATACTGGGATGGAATTAGCAATCGAACTTTCGAAAGAAGAGAAACAACAACACGCACAAAAATAAAATTAAGTATGTACTCACAGAAGCACAAAAGGAACAAATGTTCAAACATTTGTAAATTGCTTGCCGACTATGTTGTCACTCGCTTTATATATGGAGTTATAAATGTGGAAACTATTTTACTTGCAGCGCTCGTGATCCTGTCGTGTGCCATTTCAAAGTCAAAGAGAAGATCTAGCATGGCACAATTGGTAAGTAGGAAGCTTAGTACATATACCTCAGCTGGTAATTGACCATTAAACTTTTCAGCCAGTTGTTCAATCATGCAACACAGGATTTCTTGTAGCTTATATTCACTGCAAAGATATGGATCCTGTTGTAAAAAAGTAGCAACATTGAGAGGGACAAACTAAACTCGATCTTAAGGTCGCTGTAGAACCCTTTCACTTCCAAACAACGGATCTAAAATTCTCCCAAAGATCCAAAAAGAAAATGTACACATGATGTAGTGAGAATAGATATATCAATCAGCTAACTTGCAAGTAGTTAGTGCTGGTGTTGTACCCTGTACATGAGTAACCTTGCAGAATCTAGAAGGCGTCTACACATGAAGGGCTAACTTCCAACTATCTACTTACAGCTTAGGTCGCCGCGGACAGTCTTCTTCGCTTGACGATTGAACACTTCGCAGCAGTCAGGAACAGAAGATGCCTTCACTGAAAACGAATTGAAAAATATAGAACACTAGTTAATCGACAAAGTTTAGATGTCAAAGTACTGAAATAAACACCTGTCTGTCTGTGCAGCGAAGGGAAGGCAGCGATGAAAGCGGCAGAATAAACAATGCGACTAATTTCACAAGAAAAAGCGAATGCTTCTCTTTCAATTTTGAACAACGTGCTTATTACTTGTTGACACAATAATGTCAGTGTTTTTGACATTAGATAAGCAATCAAACTCCAGAAGTAATGGGGGCAAGACATACACAAAGAAACTAAGTATGCACTCACAGAAGCACAAATATTAGGAACAAACATTTTTAAATTGCTTGCCGACGCTGTTGTCAATTGCTTCACAAACGGCATGTTATCTCAGTACCCTACTCCTGCTCCCATAATAACGTTCACGAGACGCGACGCACAAATGTACTGCGCTGCCAACATTTTTAATAAGTCTTCAAAGAAAAACTATAAAGATGAGTATTCTGCGCTCGCGAACAAGTCTTCATCGGACCTACAATGTTCACGAGCAGCGACACGCGATTTTCCGCGTTCACATGCGACGTAGTCTTCGTCAAAACTAAAAAGATCGTGATTAGTGACGTTATAAAAATTCCGCGCTCACGATACAAGTCTTCATAAGAACTAAAAAATCACAAGTAGCGATGTCTAAATATATTGCACTTTCGATGCAAGCCTTCATAAGCACCAGTAAATCACGAGACCGACGTATACATATTTGCGCTTTCGATACAAGTCATCATAAGAACCAGAGATTTACGAGTAGCGACGTATAAATACTCTGCACTCAGGATACAAGTCTTCGTAGAAACCTACAATGTGCACGAGTAGCGATGCATATTGTGCACTCAAGATGAAAGTCTTCGTAAAAGCCTACAGTGTATAACACAAGTAGCGACGTATAAATAATCCGAGCTATGGATACAAGTCTTCGAAAAAGTACAAAGTACAAATATTCTGCGCTCCTCGTAAAAGCCTACAATGTACACGAGTAGCGATGTATAAATATTCTGCGCTCAACATACAAGTCTTGCAGTAAATCGGCGCTTCGGATATAAGTCTTCATAAGAAGTACAAAGTTCACGAGTAGCGATGTATAATTATTCTGCGCTCAACATACAAGTCTTACAGTAAAATCCGCGCTATGGATACAAGTCTTCATAAAAAGTACAAGGTTCACGAACAGCGACGTATAAATAGTCTGCGCTCAAGATACAAGTCCTCGTAAAAGCCTTCAATGTATACAGGACGCGACCTATAAATAATCCCAGCGCATGGTACAAGTCATCATAACAACTAGAGATTCACAAGTAGCGATGTATGAATACTTCGCGCTTTCACGATATAAGTCTTAATGAAAACTAGATATTCACGAGTAGCGGCGTATAAACATTCGGCGCTCAAGATACATGTCCTCGTTAAAGCCTATTCTGCACTCAAGATACCAAGTCTCACAGTAAAATCTTATAGTGTACACAGACAATGTGACGTATGAATAATCCACGAAGTCTTCATAAAAACTATAAATTCGCAAGTAGCTACTTAAAAATATTCCACACTCGACAGAAGTCTTCATCGAAACAGTAAAAGCTCACGAATAGCGATTAATTGCAGTATTTCTGATCTCGCTTTCTCGTGTTAAACGTTTTTTCTATCGTGTGTCTCTGTTCAAGTAGACAATACACTTCTTCCTTTCTTACCTTTATACTTTAGTTGTGTTAAGAAACGGTTCTTCAAGGAAAAACAGCGTTCCTCATGAAGGCGGCCGATCATTTATATCCAGTCCCAGTTGCCTTGTCCATTATTTCCTTCTCTGAAGTCCTGTACAAAGAAAATTGACTTGAAATGAATTCTCTTATTTTGCACAAGGAAGACAGTATAGGTTATTAAAACAGTTTGTTACAAAGGAGTGTAGAGCGCACGCGGGTATATAATATCCTTGACTGACTATGATCAAGAAACAATTTCTTCTCCTTGGGGGAGGGGAGGGGAGGGGAGATGACAACTTGGCTCCGGCACCAAAGCTGACGCGAGCAATGCACGTTGGGATCATGCTGTCGAAAGCAGCGCGCGCAGCAAGAAAAAATAACTTTTCAACGGATTTAACGTACGAATACAGAGCTGACGTTAGCAAAATCAGGCTCGTTTTTGTACCATAGAATTTAGAACGATTATTTATTATACTTTCGTTCAACAAAACCACTAAAATTGGCCATTTCTCCGTCTTCCACGATGGAGCGTTTTCATTGGTCTACCAGTATCGATTGTGACATCACAAAAAGTCAGGACTCTCACTTCAGTGAAAAGTTTTCACGGGCGTTGCTTTACGACAAAGTCTCTGAAGAAACAAGCAAAATTTTGCCTTTTAAACGATCTGTTAACCATCCACTCTGTATTCAAACGTTGCATAGCAATGGAATCTGCCCGAAAAGAGCAAAAAAGGTACGTAAAACAATCATTCGGCATCGTTATTTTCGTAGAACTTACAGTCCTGTTTTGAGCAATGTTTGTTGCTTTTTTCAGTCAGCGAAATGCTACCAAAGCGCCCCGGTACGATACCAGGCAAAATTACCAAAAGGTAAGACACAAACCCGACATACCAAGGTATTGTTTTGTGATAGGTTACGCCCCCAACGAATCCTTTCTAATGCACGAGTATTGCTAACGTTTTGGAGTTGGATATTTCGCGATCTCACAAGTCCACAAAACATCTCAGGTCTTTCAAACAAACTTGTTTCAAGGTATTTTAAATAGCAGTTTGTTCTGAAATGATGTGGTGAAAGTCAGGGTACGACAGGCATGCTCTACGACGTTGTATTCTTGTTTGCGGTTTCACAAAAAGAGCCAACTCTAGACTGAAGTAAAGCCGACTCTTAGATTAGGAAAATTCCGATGGTAGTTTCATCAGGAGAGTAAAATTTATGTTAGCACCAGGTGTCTGATTTGGCAGGAACTACGCCTAAAACAGTTTATCACTGGAGATGACCACCTCATTACGACAATTTTTCTCAAACTTTCAGGTGTATGAAGAAAATAACCTTGCCGACATTGAAGCCGGTTGCTCAAGAGAACCTTACACCGGACCACCCAGGGAAGGTAAGACATCGGGGCGAAGAATCCACGTTACCGTTAGTGGAAGTTCGACTATAGCATAGCATAGCACAACACAACATCACAGCACAGCAAAGCGCAACGCTTGACAACGCAAATCGATACAGCGAATCACAAAGTACAAAAAGAAGATGTTTTAAAAATAATCAAAGCCATTTTTCATCAACAGAATGGGTCGACCCTAAGATCTTTGAGGAACAGATGATAAAGTACGGTCACATCTCTGATTTTGAACGTCGGCAATGGACAGAGCAACAGGAGAGGATCTTTGCCCTCCGGTAAGTCACCACTGTCGTCGTTGTTGTTGTTGCTACTGTACTGTATTCACTGTCATAGTTGCAATGTTGCTGTCTGAGGTAACTCGATTATAACCAAATTATCTGTACCAATGACTAAGTCAGTACATTATCCCATTTCGTAAGGTAGTGAGTAATCTAATACATGTTTTAAATTCCGACTTCGTTGTACGCTCTGCTAATCGCGGCGGTATACTAAAAAGGTACCAAGCAAGGGATTCTATATACATGTATATATTCTATGTTTATTTATGTTTTGTTTCAGCTTAATGAAGTATGGCAAAGATTTTACTAAGATCGCCTGGGAAGAAAAGGTAACAAACTGATGCGATGTTGTTTGATCCCGAAAGCACGAGCTGTTAGTAGAATTTGTAGAAATTGAACTATTAACTTAATATTGTTTTAATCTTTGTGTTTCTCTACAGGACGTCTTCGCATGTGTCCGTTACTTTTACTTCTCAAAGTACAAGTGGTTCAGAAAGGTAGGATAACAGAAACTTCAGTAAACATTATCGAAGCAGCAAGGACGAAACAAGTACATCATGACATTAAAACGAATTGCATTTCACGAAAGGTTCAGACTGGTTTCGCCCCTAAAACGTTTTGGCTTTCTGCAAATGAATTATGTAAACAAACACAGTTGTGTGAAAACTTCTTTTTTTCGATATGACTGTACAGACACCACACTCCTTACTGTAGGTTTGCGTAGACCAACGCGGAACATTCTCAGATTTTCGTGAAGCAGATTGAAAAATGCGCACCGCAAATATCTTGGGTTTAGCGTATGTTCTGGATGACTATTCACGAGTAATGTTTGCGTCATGTTTCAAAACATCAGCCCCTACGTTCTGCAAGTCGCGCACTGGAAAAAATATACGTTATCTGATGGGCTCCTCACGTTGTAAAATCATAGAAATGGATTAATGTTATAGATGTTCGGATAAAATGCGTAGGCCTCTTTAAAAACAGAATATTTACGCCGATTATTGCGTTATTACCAGAACACCAGAAAGTTATGAAAAAATCTCTCTAAAATCACACAAGCGAGTCTCGTGGACAGTTGAAAATCACCTTGAACAAAGAGAAACTAAACAAATCTCATTTTCTATTACTCTCAGGTTGTGGCGGAAGTCGAAGCTGCGCAGGCGCTGTTGCTGCTATCTCAACCTGTTTCTGAACGACGGCCAATAGAAATGCAATACCCCACCAAACCCAGCATGACCAGGCTACCGGATGATTACATAGTATGACTATAAATTATAAGAAATAAGGGGTGGCAAGCAGCTGTCTTTGAAGAAATGTCATAGACTTGGCCTTGTTGTCTGGGACATTCAAATTTCAACCTTTCTACATGTACATTCGTCCAAATCCACACTTCACACAAGGCACACATGTACATTGATAGGTCATGGTATATTGTATATTTCTTGCTCATGAATCTGACTTAAAATTGAATAAAACAGTTGAACAAAGAAAAAAAAATGTACATATCTGTAATTAGACGAATATGAGCAAAAATATATATTGAGGAATAGAGGCTGAAAATTCTGTTACAGTTTCTAGAAACAAGCTATTTTTTTACTCTACTGTTTTTGTACTGTACAGTTGCTTATGTGTTTTTTCTTTCTAGGATGAGGAGGATGCGTACATTCTGTACTTGCGGCTGCTCGATTGCTTCAAACCCCCTGCCACCCGGCAGGCCTCCTTTGATCTTGGTGACGATGCCAGAAGAGCCAGAGACTGGCTGGGTGAAGGTTCCCGAGCCCAAGGTGCCAAAGCCTCCAAGATCAAAGAGTGCTCGAAAGAGACGGCATCAGGTGACTGCTAAGAAGAGTGCAAAGAAACAGCAAGCTGCCAGTGAAAGATCTACCACTGATCAGAGTCAACCACCTCAAGTATCTGATGAAGTTGGAGCAGCAAGTCAGCAGCAAGCTGTCAGCCACCAAAGGTCTACCACTGACCATATTCAACCACAACAACTCTCTGATACAGAGGGTGTGAGGCAGCAGCAAGCTGACAACAAGCAAAGATGCAGCACCAGCAGAAAGCGACCACACAAGGCCAACAATGACCATGAGAAAGAGGGTGCCAGTCAACCACCCAGTGCTAAGAGACCACGCACTCAAAGATCAATCAGGCCACCACAGAGACTGAACTTGTAGACTATTCCATAACAAATTGAGATTTAGGTTAATATTACTGTCAGAGGAAATAATCAGCAAAATTTGTGAGATATTAAAGAGCAGAAAGACAATTTTTGTACAGAAATGAATGTAACCACTGTACAGTGAATACTACTAAATATATAAATTTACTGTACTCTATCTTTCGAGTCCTGCATAGCAATCTTGAGAAAGCCATACACTATGTCACAATAGATAATGATGCATTAGATTGCACAGATGCATTGACCTCCTTCGTCTGAGGCCCAAACAAGGGCTGAAAAAATGCACTGGTCAAGAAAACTTTTTGTATATGAGCCAATCTTTATAAGAATCATCTGCAAATCCTGATTTCTGTATCAATATTCCTCAGACACAATGTTGTCTATATTCCCAAATCTAAGCTCTCAAAATTGATGATTTTTGGAGAAAACAATATAGTGTTCTCAACAAATGCTTTCAAATCAGCCCGTGCAATTCGTGAAATATTCTTATATTAGGACATCAAACAACACCAACCTTTCTACAGACTTGCTTGGTCCTTGCTGCTATTCATGTCCACATGAAACTGTCCAGCCTTTTTACGTTGTCCCCATGGTCCACAGCAACCTCATACTGTGTTGTCGTGTTGTGTTTGTCCCCATTTTTTTCCATGTTGCTCTACAAAATTAATGAAGGTACAGAATATGTATAGATGCATTGCCAGAAATCGTGGAGGTGATGTCATGGCTGTTTATACAAGAGGAGACATAGAATGGAGCTTGGAATTCCAGAAAAGTTCTCTGCATTAACATAGTGCAGCTTTAGTGAAGTTTTGGAGTGACCTTAGTGACAATTCTTGGTGTAATACAATACACCGCTGACAAGTTAGCGCAGGCTCAAAATGTCCACGATTTCTGACAATGTGTCTGTTTTAGCCAGCATATATATGGTGGGAGAAATTGTGCCAGTAATTGGTAATGGTATTCAACACTTCCCTACTTAACCCTTTCACTCCCCAGCTCAAATTGCAGATTCTCTCAACCTTTTGAGAAGAAATGTATGAGTGATGGAGTGAGAATATTGATAGTTAAACCAGCTTACAGTAGCAAGCTATCAAAAGCCAAGTTCTTCTTACTGTATGATATGTATCTCTGATCAACAAATGGGTCCAGTAAGACCCTGAACATTGTTATTTTAGGCGGTGTCAGACAAATGCAGACTGCAGACCACAGGCTAGAAATAAAATAAAACAAAACAAAATACAAAAACTTACATAAAATAAAATAAAACAAAACACCGCATCATGGTGCAAATACAAAACAAAAACTTACGTAAAATGCCGTGAAATAAGTTCGAACGATATCATCCAAACCATTGCGGAAATTCATCATCCAAACCGACTTATTGGGTCAGAAAATTCCTTCCTTCCCTCAAGAGTCTGTGATCTGCTCGATAAGCATGTACTTTTCGACCGCACCCTTCCCCCCTCAACCACATTTTTGTGCTCGCCCCATTTCTCGTGTGGTCTTGCTACGCAATATGACTGCACAGCAACCGAAATATTTCGTATTTGATAACTTCAAAACTTTCAGCTCTGGTTTTTTAGTTTCCTGCCAAATAGTTTTGCGCTGCCAATCACAGGAACTGCCATGCAAACCAGTAATGAATACGAGACATTTGTATGATTACTACATCTCAGTCCAAAAATTTTGACCACCATTATCTGGATAATTTGTCCAAGTAAAGAATTCTGCAACAGGTATTTTTCTGATGTCATCACTTTGGTACTCTTCGTTTTTTTCGTCAAGTTCATGTTTACCATATACTCAGTTAATGACACCAGCCCCTGGTCATGTAAACAAATCAGCAAGTGTTTTAACCCATTGCGTCCCAAAGATGAAGCCACATATAACAATATAGTTGACCCGCATACACTGCTTAAATACATACATACATTTTTTATTGAAGCTCCCCAAATGCTTTGTATAATGATCATTCAAGATAGAAACTGATTGGCTCAAAAGCCCCAAGTTGCGCGATTAAGTTCATGTTCACAAAACAAACCGGCGAAATGAACACCTTGAATTTCTTGTCATATACAGCCAAGTCAATTTACCTGAAATTTGCCTGTCCCCACTTTAAGTGCGCATTATTCAGTTAGTTTGGAGATCATGACCGCACGAGAAATGGGGCGAGTACAAGAATGTGGTTGAGGGGGGAGGGGTGCAGTCGAAAAGTACATACATATCGAGTGGATCAGAAACGCTTGACAGAAGGAAGAAATTTTCTGATCCAATAAGTTGGTTTGGATGATGAATTTCCGCAATGGTTTGGGTGATATTGTTTGTCAAGCTCACAGGAACCAATCGAACTTATTTCACAGCATTTTACGTAAGTTTTTGTTTTATATTTGCACCGTGATGCGGTGTTTTGTTTTATTTTATTTTATGTAAAGTTTTTGTGTTTTGTTTTTATTTTATTTTATTTCTAGTCTGCAGTCTGCAGTCTGCATTTGTCCGACACCATATTTTAGGACATCAAACAAGATAACAAGACCAACCTTGCTGAAGACTTGCTTGTTCCTTGCTACTTTTCATGTCCACGTGAAACTGTCCACAGTATATAGTCAACAGTCTTTTCATGTTCTTCCCATGGTCCACACCAGCCTCATACTGTACTGTACATTGTCATGGTTGCCCCCATTTTTTGTTGTTGCTCTGCAAATGAAGCGACAGATGCTTTGTTTAGCTTGCCATTATTTTGAAAAAGGCCAGCACAGTAAGTCTAAGGGGCTGTCAACATATGTTTTCAGTTCTTTCAAAATTTATTAAAATATTCTAAAAGCCTGAAATAAGACCACTGTTTCCACAGATCTTAGTGCCACATGAGGATTAAACAAAGGTTGTAAAGTCTTTTGTGATCAAAGTCAGTACACAGCTTACTTGATGACCAGTCCTCATATTTATCATGTTACCATAGAACATAAAGCAACTCTACAGTACTAACACAGTTTGAAAGTGTGGTTCCTGTATACCCTGTCAGGTAAAGCAACAAAGTTCTAAAATATTGTCTTAATTTCAAAATAAACAGCTTTGACAAACAGCCACTCAGAATTATGTCTCGGCAATCATGAAAATGGCACACATATTTTGTGGCAATACTGTACACTTATTTTGGTTCAGTATATTCAACTTACAGGAAGTCACAACATTGACATCAATGCTTGGAGGATAAACAAATTAAACCCCACCTAACCCTACCTTTGTTCAATATGCATTTTGAACGTGTTTTTTTGGTTCGCTTAGTTTTAGCTGTACTGTATACATGTAAATTATTATAAATGTTACAGAGCTTCAGAAATCGAGTTCTTGGCTTATGGCACGACTCTCTAGTTCCCTAGTATATTGTATGCACCAAAAATACCAATGATTCTGGCTGCTCTTGCAAAACATTCCAAAAAAAAGAAAATCCCATTTTAGCCCTTACTACACACCAAGACCACATGTCACATTGACACCTGGTGACAGCTTGCTGTTACACAGCCAACATATACAGTACTGTAGGTGAATGCATCTGCACTTGTTGATTTTGTAGGGTCTATATTTTGATGGTGCAATAGAGAAAATATTAAGTTTCTAGTCCCTGTTATTTCAGATGTGGTTTACTTAAGTTAAATACATGTTATAATTTTTTCAGACAAAGATTAAAGCTGATTTTTGATGGAAAGTTGCAAACTACACTGCTGTATTCATAACTAAAAATATAAATTGGAAATTGGAAAACTGAAAACCCACATAAAAGGAAAGCTTGCCAGCTGGAAAATGAGTGAAATGATTTCTTTGAGGCATCATGGAGCCATTTCCGAGCACAACAAAATACAACATCTGTGAGAGTTGTTTCATACAAGTAGGCCTTATTCGTATTCTCACCGACAGCCTGGGGCGAGGATGTCATGACCGTGTGGGGGAAAGGGACAGAAAATACTTACTTTCTCCTGCATGAGTTTCTATTCTGTGGTCATGACATCCTCGCCCCAGGCTGTTCATGAGAGAATAAGGCCTATTACTGTGACAAATTTCATTGCATTTAACAGAAGTTTTTGCTGACATGTTCGCTCACCTAAATAAATTATTTGTAGTTCAGATATGTTGATCTGAAAAAGAGTGTTTTTGATATTTTGTTTGGTACGGAAAATATTTAAAGTCAAAGTTGGGCGACATGTTTGTTAGGGAATTTGTTTATGAAATAACTCGGGTTCTAAAATGAAAATAAAAAGTCAGAGACACAATTTTGTAAGTTAACATATCGGTCGATACTTGTGCAAAATTCCAACCCAATCCATTGAAACTCACTTGAACTGGAACTTCAAGAAAATGCAACAAAACGTGTTTTTCAGATGCAGAGAAAATCACGCCTGAAGATTTTTGGCACCCCAATGGTGCTTGTTGACATAAGTAGCTAATCTGTCAGCCAGATGTCACTTTGATATGCTTTGATGTAAAGCAGTGTTGTGTAATCTAGCCCAAGACCTCATCCTTCAGCAGTTTTTTGCTCAACAAACAGTAGATTTCTTCATGGTTTCGCTTTGACAAATCACACACGCAATACTTGTGTTTTGCCAGATTTCATGTAATATGTCGGTGATATGAAACGCATGAGTTGACGAGTGATGACAGGTTGCAACAGCAGCTATTTTGATCAAAATTTTCGTTTGAGCCAATTTCTCAAGGGGTAAAACAGAAAATCAAAAAAGGACAACAAATTTGGGCAGATATGTTGAAAATAGATCACAACACAGAAAAAATTTCTTTTGAAAAATTTTCGCTGAATGTCTCCTGATATCTTAAGAGTTGGTATCTCTGTGTGCAGAGTAGCAGGAAAACCTGTCTTAAAAAGTGCTTGGCCAAGCTTACCCTGAATGAAAGCATGATCAAATAGGATTGAACACTACACTTATTGGTACTCTGATTGAAGGTTATGTCAACATACTTGGTTCGGGATATCTGAAGGGAAACAGGGCTTCCCCCATGATGCTTAAACTACTGTACTGGGTGGATAAGGGGATAACTGGGACAACTAATAAACAGGACTTATGAATAAAAACCAGGGAAAACAGAATATGTTTGATTTCTATGTCAATTGTGAAGAAACAATTATTGGTCCTCTGCCAATGTGAGCTAATATTATTTCTATCTTGAACAACAGGAAAAAAAATCACTTTGAGAGATATTGAGTTCCTAACAATTGGTCGTATTTCTCGAGTTGCATTCTGCCCCTATTTCAAGGGGAAGCACAAATCCTTTCTGACGAAAACGTACAGTATCCGTCAAATAATATAGGTGCTATTTTAAAGAGACCCTCTCACCGTAGATGCTTAGCGCGCCCAGTGACTGACGGCAAGCCATTTTCGTATCATACGAAAATGACGGATTCCTATGTTTTTCTACGTTTCATCGCGAAATAAATCAACACAAACTCAGAGAGTGTATTAAATTCGGCAATCAGCGACAGCCAGATCAATCAGTAATAACGTGGGTGCCTCAGGAAAGTCGAGCTCCGGATGGAAATATAAACATGGGCGCGTAAAGCATCTACGGTGAGAGGTTCTCTTTAACCCTTTCATTACCAGGAGTGGTCAAACACAGGGCACAGAGAATATAAGGAATAAAGAAGATGTCACTGAAGCAACAACTCACCTTCATTCCTGCAAACTATATTGGTATGATGTATTTGCGAGGATCCTTTGTCGCTGTTTGTAGCAGAGTCTGTCCTTATGAGCGGCTCGTGTTTTCGCTTCACCCAAAGGCGGTGGTGTCACACTTTCACCCATAGTATATTTGAGGTTATTTTTCCCTGGTAGTAATTGTCGCTAACCATGCAGATTGCCCGTCGATTCAGTTGCCCGATTTCCCAGGGAGAGCCTGGGAAAAAGCGATGTTTAGTCTCCAGTCCCTCTTTGCCTCCTCACCAGGCTGACTGACCGAGCGGTTAGCACGATTAGGTGGACTGAAACCGAATGGCGACATTGGCAGTTTGAAACAGCCGTGGGGGATAGCTTAATAAAAACCTAACCACATCATTCACATTTTTTCCATTTAAATACTCTGCAAAGCGATTTTCATGTTAGACCTACGAATTTTTGCAGAGAAATCCTCGTTACAAGGCAATAGACTGGGCTCTTTATGGCAGTTGTTCTTGCTATCCCGCCAAGCACTGTCAGAATATCAGAATAAAAAGTTTTTAATATAGACAAACACAAGTATAAGGACAAGCACAAAAGACCTTATTTCACCCTAAAAACAGACTCGACGCAATCGCTAGCAGAACCAAAACAATCACATAATTATTTTCGACGGTCATGCGAAAACGGCTCTAAAATATTGTGATCGTTTTGCTTGCGCTTGCATAGATATACTGTTTTTACAGTCAAATAAGGACCTTGTGCTTGCAGTGAGAGCGAGTTAATAAAATTACACAGGAATGACTTCCACGAATCCAAATAACATAAATAAGACGCACAAGTCCTATGCATTAGAAACATTTTTCCAAAGTTTCACGGACCCGGTGCTGAAAAAGCTAGCTACTGACTGAGTTCAAAACAGAGGCGGTCTTTGCACTGAAATTTTCAACGACAGATGAGGCATAAACACGTGACAAATATGAATCATAGATTGTCATTTTCACTGTTGAAAATTTTTCCAGAAGCAGTATTTCCTCAAAAATGGTTTCTTGTCGATGATGCACTTCGGTTGATCTCCATAAAGATTAATCCTGTTCAGTTCGCCAACCACTTCAAATTTATCTTTGACGTGGGTGACCGATACTTCAAACACCGCATTCTCGGGAACAGTACGAAGCTGAACTTGATACATACAGTCCACAATAGTCACCGGACCATCAGCAAACTTTTCCACTCTGTGTCGATCGGCGGCGCGTATAAATTGCAGCATCTTAACGTTGGGTATTTTCTGATAGCCGCTAGTAACGTCCGCAAGTTCCAAACGAGCGCACAACTTTACGCCGTCGGCATCTGATGACGTCAGTGAGTTTATATGGGTTACCACGGTTTGAGCCGACTGCCTGATTGATCAGTGGTCTTTATCTACAGGTTGCCAGCGCACGCATGGGCAGTAGTGCTCAGGTACACCAGCTGTACTGCAGTCACGTGATTCTGATATGAAGTCAAAGAAGCTTCTGCCCCACTTCATATATTGGGGGAGTTTAGGGTACGAGATAATGTGTTGCAGCGTCGCATGAAGATCAAATGGAGTAACAAGAAGATTTGTGTTGCGTTTTAAGTTGCTCACTAGATGTGGGTATTCTTTGCGAAACCACGGTGGAAGTGTAATGGAGAGGAATGGACGCCTTGCTTCCAACTTTCCTTGAAATGTGAACCTCGATTCTCCATATCTAAAGCCGTGGTCACTCATTACGACCAGCATGGTATTGTTTAAGAAGTTTCTTGTGTGCAGTCTTTCTATAAGTCTGTGGAAGTCGCTCCCTCCCATGAAGACCGAATTCAAAGCATTGTGAGTAATTTCCAATAAGAATGCAAAGCCAAACTTGGGTTTTGAAGAATAAGCTTGGAAGAATGACTCAATGTAATCAAAGTGAACGAGATGCTGGGGTTTACTCTCTGTGCAAAACCTTTTCTTTCTAGCAGCGTGCCAAAAGTAGCGGCTGTAATGGTGAGTGGGAGGCTCAGTAAAGCCATGTAGACGGTAATTGAACGCCGCAAAATTATCGTCTTCACTGAAAAAAGTGGCATAACCATTGGCCTCGGGTAGGTCGGATACATATTTACCTAATGAGAGGGAGATTTCTTTCTTCACGGGAAATTGGTTACAATCGTTTTCCAGTTTGGTGATTTGAAACATCACGGCATTCTCTATGTTACAAAGCAAGATATCGATTATATCTCGCAAACATATGGCGTCATGACTAAGTAATGATACCTCGCGCGTGGTATGATTACTCACAGCTTATCCCTGATCGGCTATTATCGGGATATGATTACTCGGTCAGCCCGGCATGAAATTTATGGTCTCTGATTGGTTAAAACCGGGAAATAATTCCCCTTTCAAGTGATTTCTTTCCCTCCATGTTAAAATTGACCTCTCCATGTTAAGATTGACATGTGTTACCTATAGTGAAAAATTTTGCTGGTATAGTTTTGTTAAATTTCTGGAATCAGCTTAATGTTGACTTAATACACAGCTTAACCAAGCTTCAGCAAAATTGTCAGAGCAGAAGAAAAATTCATGGGGAAATTTTGATGGTTTTATTACCTACACTCTTCTGCTCTGGCAGTTTTTCTGAAACTTGCATGTGTAAATATAAACTGTCTAATTATTACCACAGTGGAACTTCGTTATATAACAAACCTCGATATAATCACATCCTCGTATACCAAACCATATTCTTTAGCCCGGCCAAAGTTACAGTAAAATGTATGCAACAGAACCACAATAAAATGAACCCAGTATAACAATGAACACAATCAAGAAGCCCAAACATAAAATCTACCCCGATATACTGTAGCAAATAAATGTCATCAAGTGACTGAAGATGAGTGCAAAACAGATACAATATTTAATATGCAGCTGCATGCAGACAATCACAAATGAGATTTAATCCTTCAAAATAGTATAAATAGTATAATGCATAATAGTAACAACTATTGTACAATGAAACTAAATGTTGAGTGGTGTAATGTAATACCCAAACCTCGTAACAAAGATTTTGGTTGTTTCATTTTTGGTACACAGTAGATGTTCCTGAATCATTCAAAGTTTTATGGAACAACCACAGATATTTTTTATTCTAAATTTTGGGGCCTAATTTATTCTTTTCCCATGAGCCTAAAAATGTTTTACAGTGTGGTGACTTACATGCAATCACCATAAGTGATACGGAACCTGTATCATACATGTAAAAACACAGCAAGTCTTGGGCACATGCAGAAAGCCAAAAATACATGTTCATTGTGAGTCTCACCTCTTTTCTGACCAAACCAATCTATGCAAACCCAATCACAACATGGCATCTACAGTAATCTTTCAGAAACAAAGCTCTTTCCTGATGGCCTTTAGGACAAATATTAATGTGGCAGACCGGTCAATAAAAGAAATTCTTTTGGCTAAATTTTACAGTAGGTCCCGTTTTTTATCTTTTCACGTAAACAGAAACCAGAGTGTTTTGAAAATGATCAACAATTGGCTGTGTTTTCGAATTGATGCATTTTTGTTGCCAAATTTGATCATCTGTGTAGACAGGAGAAAAAAGCACAAGAAAATATAAAAAATAAAGAATGCTTTGGCAGCCTAAGTTTTTGCGTTACTGCATTTACTGGTCCAGCGAATGTCCAGACAACTAAAATTGTACTATGGGAAACTACAGTAAAACATCCAGGTCAGAGCTTATTGTCAAGCATTGCACTCTATTTTGTTTACAGCTATTTTCAAAGCTGTTGAGGCTAAATGCAAAGCCAAAATCATTCCTCAAATTCCTGCATATCCATTTGTAAGTGATACAGTATGAGCAATCCAATAAAGATCCACAGAGCCAGCTATTGCATGGTAGTCAGGCAGTGCACAATTCTGTACAATTCAAGTCTGTCAAGTCAATTCAATTACCCACATCTAATCTCGTGATCAACTAATGTACCAATCACAATGTGCAGATTGTCAACACTAAAGAAAAAACAGGCACCCTGTGCAAACTATGACTCAATCGTTGTCCTTTCATGGCACAAGTAATTAACTCCACACAGTGCCCTAATGAGCCAGAACCTACAAAATGTGCCTAACAGTATTTCATAGAAATGATGACAGCTGGGATGTACTAAAAACTTAAGATGTCTTTAAAATTAAGAAATATATAACGTGTCACCGTGTACTATAGCCTCATCTAAACATGTGGGAAGTTGGGAGAACACAAGAGTAGCGTAAGGAAACCACGAGGCCGCCGAGTTAAGCCATTCATATGCAAACTAGTCAAAGCTTGGTTGTCAATGAATCCCTGCTAGGAAACTGTATCGTAAATAGCTCTGCTGCTGTAAGAGTAGACTCAACCATATTTTCTATGGAAACATGGAAGCCAAAAATTGTTCGTACAGTATCTCGTTAAAAGAAGTGAAAAAAAAAATCCTTTCCTGGTTTACACGATCATAGCACAATCAATTCTCATAGCACCACCTTGGCAAAACTTTTTTCTTACAAAGTTGAGTCAACAATGGGACATAATTGAAAGAGAAGAGCACAAGGAAAATAATATAACAGCTCTGGCATCTGCCATGATTAAGACAACTTGACTCGGCTACCTGCCTTGATGTTTATACATATATGCCCAAAGTGACTCGAGGTGCTGGTGTTCCTCAGTATCACTACAATACAGTAAAACAGTGGGTTTAAGGGACCACCAGAAAAAAACTGGGTACCACTGTACATTGACCATGGCACGAGTTCACTGGTAATCCAGTCTTGTTTCTACTAAATGTATTAATCATACATGTAACACTATTGGTGTACAATACTACATGGTTGATGGTTATTTTTTGGCCAACTAGGTGTCAGGGGAAGCCCAGACTATAGTGATGATCATGCTGAAGTCACCTATTGTTATTAATGTGCCAACCAGAGATCTATTGGCTGTTAAAACAAAGAGTTCTTTTGTTTCACGGTTGGCAAAAATAAAATTACAAAAGTTGGTAAACAATAATTATCGCAGTGTTATCGTTTGATAAATAAAGCACCAAATAATAGTATTTAACAGTCAAATAACAAACTTTAAAGTAGCGTACAGCTGCCTTTTGTTTTTGTTGTTGTTGTTGTTGTTTGTTGTTGTTTTTTTTTTTTACTGTAGGATACAAAAAATGCGGAAATGGTTTTACTGTTCGCATTCAACATTTTCTCGCCTTATGGATAAATTAGTTTCAAAATATAATTATACGTGCATGATCAAATATTGAAGACCTAAGCAATACCGTAGTAAATCCACAGCATTGAAGATGGACATCATAACTGTAGCTGCTTTACGATACCAGAGGTTTTTGACCAATACAAGTTTTCAATTTTCCGACTATAAAATACAGTATTTCTGAAAACCAACTAGGCCCTGGTTGCCCCTGATTTGTTCAGACACACAAAGTGATGATCCGAGGGAAGCCAATTTTGTGACTTATATGTGCCGGCCGTTTGATCGATTTTAACATAAATTCGTTTTTAACTCTTTCATTCAAAAGAGTGATCAAATGTACAGAATGGAAAATCTGTCAAGCACAAACTCACCTTCATTTCTACGAGGATCCGTTTTCGTTGTTACGCTGTATTACACAACTCTCCCGTCCGTCCTCGTGCATGCTCAGTGAGTTCATGAGCGATTATTTTCCTTGCTTGAGCCATTGCCGACAGCGTGAAACTTTTACCCAAGTATCTGTCGCTAACAATGCAGATTTAGGAGAAATCTTAGCCTTCAGTTCAAACCTGAACAAGTCCGCCATTTTGTACACAGAGCCTTGAAGGAGTGACCGCTGACTGGTCAGCAGGCCACCAACCTCGTGCCCAGACCCATCCACCTAATTCAGACTATTCCTGTGAAATAGTCCAGAAACATGGTATTAACCCTTTAATTCTGATCTCAAAATACAAATTCTTCAAACATACAAGAATAGAAATGTAGTACTGATGTAGTAAGAATTCATTAGCGGAACCAGCTCTCATCCAAGCAAGTTATGAAAGTTAATAAAGGTAGCCGTCTCCACAGTGATGTATCGAGACTATATTGAAGCTGATCAACTGTATCGGCACTCTTTGTCTCCGAAAATGAAGTTATGTGCACTAAAGGACTGCAGAGGACCACGGGGGAGGGATTTTTGTACGCTAACTTTGTTGATCGCCTATTTCACTCCAACATCAATGACGTGCATAAACTCGGAGACTGCGCTGTTGTTCATAATGTTTCTTGTTTCTCCTTCAATGCGGGGCATATCCTGACAAAAACGGCCACGTTAGTTGGGACCTTCTGGATACTGGTAAAGTGTCCTCGAGAAAGTCATGTGGTAGCCGCAGGGACAAATTTGCCTTCCGTACACACATACTGATATGTAGCGGCGACTTTCCCCCAGCCAGTCTGAACTATAAATCGAGCGAAGCACGTAAAAAAACCTGTTGAACTTTACGCGACACGTCGCAGGAACAGATTGTCTGCAAAATCGTGTTTTACTGGGTCCCATTGCTCAAAGCTAACCCGCGGTTAACTAAATTCTGTATCTCGCGATTTTGGTGAACAAACTCTGAAACAAGCTTTGAAAAGGCTCCCCGTATAGCCGAACATAGGGAGTGCCCCCCACCCCCTCCCACCCTGCATTCGTTCAGCGATTACGCCAGCTTTCTATAAGCTTGATGCGAAAGTGGATTTGTTAGCCTCTTTGCCATCTCGAAAATGACATGCATCGTCGTGTATACAGTACATATCTGAATGCTTCTGTCAGAGATATCTAATTACTTAAAATATCTCAGATCGATTATGAGCAATTTCAGTGATAAAACGCTAAAGATTGCCCAAAGAGTGGTAAATAACAAACTGATGCCGAAAAGAAAGTAGCTCCGCAGATATTTTGTGTTTTTTAAGCAAATTTTATGCTGTGGGATCGAAGTTTTGATCACAATCATAGTTGTCCATGGGATCTAAATTGTATACAATGGGTTGTATAAACCGGTGTCTCCTGTAAGTCTGTCATTTATGTATTTTCGGCTATAATAAACACTGACAAAGCGGCTTGTTATGGCCGCAGGGAAGTTTGGACATTTGAATAAAGGCTGAAAACACTGAACAGCTGGTGGGAAAACTTATGTGCTATTCATGTTTGGATGTGTTCAAATCAGTTGCGACCGTGAAAAGTGACAAAGCTGAAAGTGAAACTTTTATACTTATGTCATTGAGACCGAAAATTATTTGATAATTGTGACAGTTCTTGGCTGATACACCAAAGATTCATATCATTGTGCTCTCGGTCCATTTGTTTCGAGCATCAGCACTAGAGGATGTCATTTGACTACTGATTGGTTAGCATCACCGGAAGAAAAAAGTATAGGGACAGGAGTGATAAACTAAAGTACGTCACAGTTCTTTGTCTAAACATCTATAAGAAAAGTTTGGGCGAGGCAATAACTCAGAATATCGTATTTTCTATAGTTTCTAACGTCACGGCGATACAGAAAGCGCCTGACGCACCTGTGGACATGATTTGCACAGCACAGCATCGCCAGTACAAACTAGCTGCTTAGTGTGAACAAGGCGGAAATCGCCTCTGTCAACTTCCGCGTGCAGTGGTCATTATCGCTTTCCTCGCTAGTCTCGTTGCGGGTAAGTTTTATATTCGTAGGTACTGTTGAGAGTTGAAACAAGTAATACTGTAAGATACATTTGTTTCTTGAGTCACCACTTATATGTCGATTTGTCGTTAACCGCGGCTGGAAAACGACTTCGTTTTGCTGATAAGTGCCGCTTAATTGTTCTATTAGTCAGTCTAATAAACTATTGACCAATGCTTCGGTTTTTATATATATATATATAAAGCACTGTTTCTCTTCACACATTTGTCATCAATTTGATTCGGTTCATCATGAAATTCAAACGAATTCCTCGAACTTACTTCCAACTAATCTAGCTAACCAACATCCTTTGGTATCAGTGCGTTCTAGGGTAAATAATCGAAAGCAATAGTTACTAATCGAAGTTTTAGCCCTTTCTTGGCATACTTAAATATCGGAAGAAAATCTGGGCTTCAACCGAAAATCTTATAGAAAAAATCTTGTATACTTAATATATTATTATACATTACTTATATCTTACTTACAGCTGTACTTTAGACAACATATCATTTTAAAGGGACGATGCCTTGGACTCGACGAAATTCTACGAAAATAAAACAAGTTATTTTCCATTTTCCAAATCATGCATATACCGCAAAGCCGCGGATGGCCGATTTCATGCAGCGAGGTCACTTTCCCATGACCTTTCGGCTGTTGTTATTGATTATGTTAATAATAATAGTCATAACAATCATGATGTAATAATGCTGCTAATCGGGCAACGATTTGGGTCTGTATTATAAATTACTTTGAATTGTTATATATTTACATCAACTTTCGGTTGATTTCTGATGAAACACAATCTAAAGTTCATCTCTGCGTCAGTTTCGTGCTGATTCAGGCACGTTTCAGGCACCAGCAGTAGAGGACATCTAATTGATATGTTCAGCAAATAGCATCACCGGAAGGAAAAAGAGGGGCAGAAGGGATACCTTTAAAAGTCAAAACAATTTGAAAGCACTTTACTTACAGTTTCTTATTCTGTAGGCAAAGGCATTTAGCACTCACACCGGCTATATCTTGAGGACCATTTGGACGAGGGATTAAGTAAGAATATCACCCGACGCACCTTCCGACATTGCTATATATATAGGTAACGCACGAGTCTTGTACTGGTTTGTGAACATGAAGGAAAGCGCCTTGCTTTATTTCCTCATGGCTGTGATCGTTGCCATCGTTGGTCTGGTGGCGGGTAAGTCATATCATTCGTTGATATTTTGAGTCAGAGTTTAGAGGAGTTCGTATTATGCATGTTTAAACGCCCTGGCTCAATACATTTTCGCGGTATATTTATCCATCTCGGCCAAGCTAAGATCGAACGATAGGCAAGGGCGTAGCTACCATATACGCACGCGGCACGGGCGTACAGCTGAAATCTGAGAATTTTTTTTTATCTGACAAAAATATAATTTGCTATTGCCTGAAGACCTTTTTATCATTAGATTGGCTGATTTGAAGTGATTTCATATATATATTTTTGCATTATAGTGTACGTTACGCGAAAAAACCCGTCACGTATCGTATTCCTCCCTGGTGTCAGCCCCACCAGACATTAGTTAATCTTTAACTGTGAAGGAGAGGTTACCCCGCCGTACGGCTTCAGAACTGAACGAAATAGTCCCTTTGTGCGTACAGTTACAAAATCGCACGCTACGCCCCTGATAGGGAACCGAGTCACCTAATTCAGATTAATGATAAACTCCTAAAAAATACCATATCAAACTTATTTCATACTGAAGTGAACATTTGCTCTGAGTTTCGCCCAGACCTTCTTACATCGAGGAAGACGATAAAAGTTTATCTAAAAGGCTAAAATACGACTAGACTGGGCGCTTACTTGATTATTTCGAACCTTTACATCCACCGATCAAATCTGTTCTGTGCGCCTTTGAATTCATCGTCCGTCGCGCTCCGGTAATCACTAACACCAAATAGCACAAAAGCTTTGACTTCGAACCCGATTTGCCCCATCCAAAGTTTACCGAACCCTCACCAATTATGCATCAAAATGCGCCAAATTTAACAAGTTTTCTTTCTGGTGGTAAAAATAAACTCTGAGCATGCTCTCTACGAGTTTTGACCCAGATTCCTTACCGCTGTACAAAATTTCGCAACAAGACCTTCTTACACAGGCCCCGATTGGCAAGACAAAACCTCAAAATGCCCCATTGAAATCATGTCTACTTGAAGCTTAATAAATTTAGTTTTAGAATCTTTAGGTAAAAATGCGATTGCTTCATTAACAAACGAGCAAGAAAGCAAAATGTATCAAAATTCGAACATTCTTGAGTGAGCCGCCGCTGACAGCCGGAGTCACGCAACATCCTGTATAGGCTTTTGTTAAGCGTGAGTTTGATTCTTAAATTAATAATAATAACGATGCTACCAAAACGTAAAATCACGGGCATTGATTTGCATCTAAACGAAGATTTCCCGTATCAGAAGGACATATTTTAAACTATATTGTAAAACAGTATTCATCGACTTATTACAGTATCCGAACCTTGTCATGATAAAAAGCTTGCACGAAGTGCGCTTGATTCCGTATGATTAAACAAAATGAAGAGTGCATTAAAAGCAGAGTACAAATATATATTCATACACCCCGCAATCCTTTCAGAAATAAATAAATAAATAAATAAATAAAAAGATTAAAGTGCTCATCACTGTGCCTATATCTTCCAGGTTCGTGCGAAGAGACAGCACTTGGTATGGAGAAAAAGGTTATCCCTGATAAAAATATCACGTCTTCTACAACTTTTAACAGTAGCACCCCCACCCGAAACGGGAGGCTAAACTTTGCGGGGTTTCCATGGTGCGCTGGAGAAAGCGATGCGTCGCCATATTTGATGATTGATCTGGGAAAACTACACGCCGTCTGTGCTGTAGCAACACAAGGAAATTCTAAATTGGACCAGTGGGTGGAGACGTACCAGTTACAGACGTTCACAGATGAGGCAAAGTGGACAAATTATGAGGAAGGAGGAGAAGTTAGGGTAAATGAGGAGTAATTCACAAATGACATAGACAGACATAAAATAGACACTATAATTTTTGTAGTGGTCAGGCGTACCCTTCCATGCATCTGTAGTACCTGATTTACACACACGCCGCAAGCAAAACAGATTATTCCGTGAAAATACTCAGATCCGTATACATATATCATATTTCCAATTCCATCGTCTTTCCGCAACATACGAAATTGTCGCATTATAGTCGAGTACATGAATAAAAAACTGCACGCTTTCATGCCGGGTTTTTTCGTTTCTACTATTGATCTCTTTTTCATAATGGCTATTTCGCTGACATTAGTCAAACAAATAGTGTTTATTCCTTGCAGGACTTTCAGGGGAATACTGACAAAAACACAAAGGTCAAACAAGTTTTATTCGAAGACGTCGTGACCAGATACATCCGTATTGTACCTAAAGCCTGGCGTGGTTCGTGCTGTCTCAGGGTCGAGTTATACGGAGTGAGTGGTACGTGAGAGTGGTTAAGTTTATTTATTTATCTATTTTACTAACTTCTCAATATTATTGTGCAATCTCACTTGGAACTGTACTATTAAATGCTACCAGTGAAAATCCTCTCCGTTTGATTAACACCTTAAGAGTTATATGGTTAATTCGCCTATTTATTTTCTAGAAGGGCTGTTTTGTTTTTCGGTAGCTGCTCCTTAGCTCTTAAATATATTTTTTAGCGATTATTTCCTCAAACTAAAATATAGCTTCGAATAATCAAGGGGCACTCGGTATATTTGGTAACACAACGATTTTGGTCGTCCGAGTAAGGGTTGTCTTCAGGAACACTGCGTGTACATCCGAAGGTTAAGCGCGCTTCCTCTTTGTAATCTTTCAGACCTCCAGAATACATGTGTTGTTGTGTGTTGGAGTAGTGGCAGTATGATGGACCAACTCGTATTATTGTCTTAGCTTCATTTTCGAGCCCGACGACTTGTTATACCAGAGATTCCGCTAGACCGGCATACGCCGGTATTTTACAGATAAAAATCGTATACTGTACCGGGAAAAACTTGAGGCTGCCGGTATTCCGTACCGGAAAAAATATGAAATACAAAATTTTTTTTCTGACAGCTCTCCTGTCCAAAGGGAGCCCACACTGGATATTCTACTCATTCTACCGAAGAAATGCTTCGAATAGGTCGAAAACTCGATGAGATAGATTATCTCGTGCCCAGTTCCGCTGCAGCAGAAGAAACGATTATTTTGCTTTACGTATATGTTGCACCAGTTCCAGCTGGCTCCGTACCGGAAAAAATATTTCCCACCGGTACTTTGTACCGGCTGATGGACGAGTCTAGCGGAATCTCTGTACACACTTTTGCTAATTTACAGATGCTTCTTGTCAAACCACATCAGTAGGGATTGAGGATCGCTCCAAGATTCCTAACCACAGGATGACAGCGAGCACGTATTTTGCGGACAAGCCATCGGATAATCGATACCAAGCTTACCAAGGTAGGTTCGATGTGACATACTGCGCTTGGGAAGCCAAGACGGATTTCACCGGTAATGACTTCGTGCAGGTGGATCTTGGTGGAGTTCATTTCATCTGCGCACTGGCTACAAAAGGAAACGGTTGTCCTCCAAAAGAATGGACTAAAAAATACAAAATCCACTTGTCATTAGACAACAAGTCGTGGAACATTTACAAAAAAAATGGAGTGGACAAGGTGAGTGTAGAGTGGATGGCACTGCTTTGCTTTTCTGTGAAACTCTCCATCTCCCAAAAATTGCGAAAACAAATTGTTCTCACGTGAAAGTTTTCACTGAGCTTATTTTTGAGTTTCTCTAATAATATATTTTCGATAGAATTTTGTTGGCAACACAGACAGGACTACGGCCAATACAAACATAGTTCCCAGTCTTCCAAGGGCCAAGTTTATCCGTTTCTGGCCTACTGAAGTCAACAACTGGGCCGTCCTCAGGGTGGAGGTTTATGGAGCAGTACAAGGTACTAATCAATTAATCAACCAACCCTTAATTATCAATGATGCTAGTTCAAAGTTACAGCTTGTGAGAATTGTGTAAAGTAAACCTCCTTAAAAACTGGATAAAGCTCTTTTGGTATGATTGTCGAAATCGAAACAAACTGGTAAACCGCCAATAACAGAGGCTGCAAGAAACACCAATCAGAGGCCAATAATTATTCGCGTTCGATTTCAATTTAAAGAAGAACTGATAAAAGTACTTTCCTCACACTACTAATCAGTAGTGTGAGGAAACGTCATCGCCTCTTGCTTGAATGTGTGAGAATATCGCAATTAGGTTTTTGCTCTTCCTCCTGATTGGCCCAGAACGCTGCTTAGCTTCTTAGGACGAATTCGGAAACGTAGCAAACTCACAACCACAGCTTCCACACGATTTCTTTCGACAGTCATCCGAAAACTGTCTGTAATATTGCCGTACTATAGTAACAGTGATCCTCGGGATCTTGTGAGGGTAATAATCACGACGCTAATGGTGTAGTTTCGCGCTTTTTCGAGACGCCAAGTGTAGCCATCTCGAAATCTAATGTCCGTCAGTTAGTCAGTCAGTCTTCACAGAGTGGCTCGGGGTGGAGGGTGACTCTGGTCCCCGGGCCTTATTATTGCTGTGGCGACACAAAATAGTTCTGGGAAGAAAACAGGCCGAAAACGGAAACCAAAGCTACGATGAGCTTTAGCCACAAAACAATGGCGATTTATGCTTTACTCTGTACATGACATCTGTTGCCTCATAAAATTCTTCTGCTTATCGTACATTGCCTGTTGAAATGCTTCTTTTATTCGATCATGTAGCCTTTGTTTCGCAATGGTCATTGTATAACAGAAATGAAAAATACACCGAAATAGTCCTGAGTATTAAGTTTGCAGTCGCAATTGGACTGAACACACTGTGAACAAAACCGCAATAATATTTTAAACATGTCTCGTGTTACATTCCTCGTTTTCAATTTCATATTTGTTACAAAGCACGAATATTCGAAAGCCTGATAGAAGTGAAACGCATTCAGTTAAAAAACAAGACAGACTAGTATTGAAGCGAAGGCTGGATTAATCGTGGCCTCTGATTAGAATTAAGTGTTCGAGGTCAAACTGTCAAAGACAAGTCACGCATTACTCAGATTTACTCGGTGGGTAACCGTTTCGCTTCTAAGCTCAAAATGCAGAGTCGCTCAACCTTTAAGAACCAAGTGTATGAGTGTTGTAATGATAAATTTATAGTTTAATCAGGTTTCATTTAAGCAAGGTGTCAAAAGCCAAGTTCTCTATACTGTGAGAAACTGGAAGTCTCCCGGAAGTTCCGCTCTTGTCCTTGCTTTCCATTTTAGTTTATTCTGCTCTCGACCCAACTAACGCCGCGAGCTCACTGGCAACGCCAGTCTAGTTCTCATATTAAACAGGGCCTTAACCAGACCGTCGTGCGACAAACATTTTTTAACAGCCTAACGACTATTGAGTTTCGCTATACAACCATGGTTTGTAAACAATTAATAATTACCCAGCGGAAAATATCCACATCCCGAAAACCCACTTACAGGGCGAGGGGATATCTGCGGTTATCGTATTTGTAAAATAATAATATCAGTGATTAACAAATAACATGTAACAACGAAAAACGTTGTCCGTTGATTGTGATTGCCTAGGTTAGAGAAGTCTCCAGGAAAAGTTGTTGGGCTCTATTCTCTCTTTCCTTCTTTCTTTTTTTTTTTTGGAAAGAATTTGTCTTATCTATCTTCTATATTCCTTTTGTTTTCAGGTTGCCGTTCTTCCTTGGGTATGGAGGATAAATCGATCAAAGATTCACAACTCACTGCCCACTCTTCGGGCACCGCATCCAACGGACGTTTGTATAATAGTAAATCATGGTGCTCCAATTCGGATGGTGGATACATACAGGTAAACGGGAAATCCTAAAACCGTTTATCAAGCAGCGAAAACTCCAAAGCTTTCAGGAGGGCTCCCTTTTTCCATATGAGATATTGGAGGCGGCATTCCTACAGTATATTTACGAAATGTCCGGTACACAGATACAATGTATAACTTGGATCGACTTAGGGTCGATAAGTGAAAGCTGGACGCCGTGAAAGAATTTGAAGCTGACGTTTCGAGTGCTAGCCCTTCGTCAGAGCAAACTAAAGCAATCTAGTTCTCTTTAGAACTGGTTTTCCATATATACAATGGTTGCGATAAGACATGTATACAAAATAATTTAGTCGTTAGGATATTCTATTGAAAGCCGCTTTCTCTAAAAGGCAGGAAATGACATTTTAGAGCCAAACTTTTAAAATCACGGACCCCTAGGGCAGATACAGTGGGGGGGGGGGGGGTGGGGGGGAGGGGGGGGGGGTTGGGGGGTTGGTCGAACCCCTTTTTATCTGGCAAATTCGTATATAAAAAGACAGCGAAAAAATTTAAATTTTCAGACAACAGTTTATACAGCATATAAACTTCTCTAGTTTCTGAAAAGCTCGCGCCTTTGGCCTGAGAACCGTTCTTTCACATTTCATCCTGGAGGCAGCACTCCTGTATTTACTTTAATCCTGTATGTTCGGTAAACAGATGCAATTGTTGCGATAAGAGATGTAAAGAAAATTTTAATCGTTTTTCATTTCTTTCATTTTTGGAAGACAGGAAATGATATTTTATAGAGCCTATTTTCAAAAATATTCCGGGGGAGCATCCAGCCCCATCCCCCCCCCCCCCCCCCCCCCTCCCCTCCTCCTAGTAGCTTGCACCTTCGGCACTTCTCACAAAATCTTCGATTTGCTCTAGGACTCCTGTGGGCAGCTTGCGCCTTTGGCGCTCGCGAAACTACTCATTATTCCCGAGGGTAGTAGTTCAGGCTTTGAAAGAGCAGCACCCTCGGAGGATGATGCTTAATTACCTAGTTTTCAAGAAGGACCTATCATTACGTCTAGTACATGTAGTTAATTGTACCACTAAACGGACATGCGGACGGTGTATTAGTGAATTTCGCAAAAAGTGCGGTTTTGAAAATGATGCTTTAAACGTTTACATTTGTTCAAAATAAAAATGTACAAAAAGGCAACATGACAAAAACGCATAAAAATATGTTTTAACTAATTGAAAACGCATCAGTGTGGACGTGGCCTAAATTCGACATTTTAGTCGTCATTGCGACTTCATAGGGAGGATCGTGGTCTTTTAATACAGGGCTTGTTATTGGACCTTTTAGGTTGATCTTGGTCAAGTGAAAACAGTGACAGGCGTGGCCAATCAAGGTCATCCTAGTGACAAATGGGGGAAGTCGTACCACATTAGTTACCAGTATGGCTCCTCTTCATGGGAAATGTACAAAAGGAAGGAAGACAAAGGTCGCTGGAAGGTATAACCCATGGTTTCTCCACGTTCCCCCTCTTCTTGTCGTCGCCGTTTTTATCATAATTTCATTCTAGTGTATTTAATAGTAGTAGCACACAGTAGAAAAAGCAGAAGCGGGCGGGTGTTATACCATTGCGGTTTTGATTATATATTTTACTGTATGATAGGCAATTCTCTTTGTCTCCGTGTCAATGCTACGGCTTAGCTTCCATTTATGTCGTACTTATAAGTTACCGGAATACCGGTATAATATATATGTACACAATTCTTGATACCTTCAGTTTGTGTCAGACTCATGCTAAAAATTAGAAAGACTTTTTTTACTTCGCAGTCTTTTGATGGAAACATGAACTTTAAGGGTTGGAAAGTCAACTGGTTCCCAGTGCCTATTATTGCCCGTTACATCCGGGTCGTGGTGGATTCAGGAACATGCTTACGATTTGACTTATATGGATGTGAAAATGGTTGGTTTTGCTCCACTTTGCTTTTTGAAACATTTAATAATTCCAAATCAGCAAAATATAACACAAAGCCTTTATACTAAAAATAATACGAACTCTTGTGTTTACCCAGTCCTGCGCCCAAGACTATCACTAAAACAACAGGTCCTCACTCCCAAGCAAGGAAGTTCTGTTGACGTGGTTTGCAACGTAATCTCCCAGCCACACCCCGTCATACAGTGGTGGTTTAACAACACAGATGTGACGTCACTATCTTCTACCGTGATCCACTCTGGTGCTTCTGTGGACGGTGTCAGTGTGTCAACTCTGCGAGTTAACTTTACCTCTGCAGACGATATTGCAGCAAATTACGACTGTATTAGAAAGAACCAATCATCACGCGCAGTGACATGTGTGGCTTTCAGCTGCACTGCGTTTTATGACGGAATCAAGGCAGAGACAAAGGTCACACGGTCTGCTGCGGTTACTGTAACACTCTGTGAGTATAAAACATTAACATTGAGCGTGTATCACTTGGAAATTCTATAGTCCTGGGCCCGGTTTTTCAAAGCACGATTAGGGCTAATCCTGGATTAGGTCTAAACTTTTTTGTCATTTTTTAGCCTGAAAACGTGAAAGGTTCGTCCACAATGACTTTCTTGATAACGTTTTAAATTGGAACAAGCTTTCTAATCCATCTTCGAACAAAAGCCAGCAGTTTATTGGCAGAGAGGTCAAGAGAAAGGATTTCGTTAATCCTAGATTAGCTTAATCAACTTTCGAAAAGCCGGGCCCTGCATGTTACATATTGTGTAATATGTAGCCCAATTCTCGCTTGTAAACTGAGACTATGTAAAAAGAAGTTTTACATTATATAAATCTATAGTAACTTGTGTAAATTGTGTGTACATTACGTGTAAAATGCATGTATTGCTGTGTAAATAAAAAAAAATCCAGTGTACATATGCCCTATGGAAATGACAGAATTTTACAAACAGAAGCAAACTTAATTTACAGTGCACTTTATAGTCATGTGCTGTTTACGTGGAATCGCAATGTGTGGAGCCCATTTATAACAATTTCCTCAATGTTCGTTTCGTACATTTCAGATGTTCCCGCAGCTCCTTTGTCCGTTAAGGTACAAGAAATTCAAGCGAGAACTGCAACTTTACAGTGGAACACCAAAGAATTTTCTGCTCCAGAGTCCATTTTATCCTACACTGTTAAGTATCATCCCCTGGGAAGCAGCTTAAACACTACCTCTATGAACGTTGCACCTTTATCAAAGAGTCTGACATTGTCAAATTTGGTTCCGAACACCAACTACAACCTGGATATTTCTAACAGTAAAATTGTTGGTGGTGATTTGTGGAATGTTCGGGTGAACTTTAAGACTGCAGGAGGTATGTTTATTGCACAAGTCATGAACCTGCAAACAACACATGTTGATGCTTGTAGAATCCAGAAGCTCCGCAAGTTGACCTTGTGAACTGATTCTGCAACACCCCCAAAACCCCCCATCAACTTGCGACTGAACGAGGCATTTATCATGTTTAAAAGTTTATCAAACAATGCTTTAAGTCGTTTTGATGCATCCCTAATATTTTCGCTCACCAAATGTATTTGATAAATCCCCGTTTAGTAGGTTTGTACCAACTCGCAGAAGTCTATAAATTGTGCTATCAGTCTTGCACAATATGCCCATGTAGAAAAAAAAAACTGTAAAACTGGGCTAGTATCTACGTTACAATGGACTTGAAACAGAACACACCAGCATGTACGTCACATCCCTGACACTTTCCCTTCATAAACATAAGCATGATGACCAGTTGGTAATTACATAATCCTTTTTGTTCCATCCTTATTCTATTCGCTTTTATCAACCATTTATTTTCTTCTTTACACTTCCACACAGGGTTTTACATCTTTAGTTTCCGATAGTTCTGAATATGTTTTTATTATTTTTAAGCCATCTTTTCAAGCGTCACCTTTTTCTTTTGTTTCCCACGTTTTAGTGGAGGCTCCGTTTTTGCCGTCTGGTTCAAGTTCTGCAGTTATTCCTGCGGTGGCAGGAGTTAGTGCTCTGTTGCTAATTGCACTGCTGATTGTTGGCTTTCTTGTTTGGAAAAGGTAACTGAATGTGCACTAGCTTGCCAACGCTCCAAGAAAGCAAATATAAAAACGTACAAAATTATATCAACTATATAGAAACAATTGCCTTCTTAGAGACACAAACGATATCTTAGATTAAGTTAAATCCATCCATCCATCCTATATTTTTCAAGTTGGACTATGCATCATAATACGATCACTAAACTGAGAGATACATCTGGTTTCGAATGCATAGCTGCACCAGTGTTTCCATGGTACTGGAATAAAGTGTGTTTTCACATGTATGGATTGCCCCCATCATGTGAAATACATTTTTTACCACAACACACTAGTTTCTCGCTCTCTGATTGGTCGATTAACCGTGGTAAATAAGAGTCCAGACAATGATGTGACGCCAGCTGACGCCAGCGTGTCACGTTTTGCAACGAAATACAACGAAATTTTCTTGTATATTTCTAAATAGTGTGGTAAAAAACAAATTTCCACTGGTTTGCCGTGGTGTGGACTCTTATTTACCACGATTTACGCCATCACAAGGTCAAAATTTGTTGTGGACTCACTTGGCGAAGCGCCTCGTGAGTCCACAACATTTTGACCATGTGATGACGTAAGTCGTGGTAAATAAGAGTCCACACCACGGCAAACCAGTGTAAATTTATTAAGTTTAATTTTGTAAATGTTTCGGTTGTTGAGTCGGTCCATAAAACGTTGTGATTATTAGTGAAGTATATTTATAATTATCTTTTATCTGCCCATAAAATTTCATTTCAGGCGCAGAGGAAACCAGAATGGCCAAAAACGAGCTTATTTATCTGTGAAAATTGGTTCACTAGCAGTTCGAAATACTCTAGACAGACAAGTTGTACAAGAAGAATTAGAAGAAGTAGGAACAGGTGAGATGGGTTATATTGATGAATACATGTATTTATCTTTATCTCTATTTAGTACACTATTGTTTTAATTTATCTATTTATATTATTATTATTATTATTATTATTATTATTATTATATTATTTATTATTACTATTGTTTAAGTGTGAACGGTTTTATGTATTCAGATAAATGACCAGATACCCTGAACAGGTGCAATTAATCCAGATCGAAAAGACAATTTTGTGTGTTGTGGTCAACTTTATGTCACATAATATGTACAGGAAACCTCCAAGGTACTAGCAATCGGAAAAATCTATCAAAGTGTAAAACTTTTCATCCATCTCTGATATGGTACAGTCGACTTGTGGCAAGGGCATAATATCTGAAACACATGCAGAAAGTCCCAAAAACTAGTCAGAATCATAACATTTTCCAGATATTTGCACAAATCTAGACGCTTACCCCTATCACTAAGAATTCTAAACATATAAGTCGAGAAAATCGTCTCTACCTACACATACCTACTTTAGTGGACATCTACAACAAACTTTTACAAAATAAATTTCACATAATAGTATACTCACATGCTGTATTATGGTATGGTGTAGTGGTGTAATACGGTGCTTTAGTATAAAACAGCTTGCCAACAAATCTGAAGGGAATCGAGTCTCCACATTAGCTGAAGAGACAATTGAAAGACTTCGTATAACGGTATAATGACGTCAAAGAGTAAAGGAAGCATCGATAAATGCAATTTTAATGACAAAAAAGTCACCATAAAAACACATACACACATACACACACAAACACAGAAAAATTTTGTTAGTTTGTTAATTAACACAGGGAAGTCTCGTTAGAAAAGCTCAACCGAGCTTACAGAGACTACTACTGCTACGAGACATTATGGTAATATGATTAGACACTAACTTTTAAATATGTGGCAAATAAATATTGCTGATTTATAACAAACTGCTAAATATTACACACTACACTATAAGCATCTACTGCTTTCTACTTTGCATTACTTAGAAGCTGTAGCAACAGACGATGTCTACAGTGTGCCGGATGATGGCGTTAACCGTCCAATCCCTGCGCTCAATTTTGCTGCTTACGCCGCTCAGATGAAAAGAAATGACAGTGCTCGCCTCAGAGTTGAATTTAAGGTAATCATGTGTTGCCCACCTGTCCTCTTACCGGCATATATTTGAGGTCTTACGATGTAGTATATTTGTTTCCTTGGCAACGTAAAAACTAACACTATACTTTCGCATGCCTTTCTTATTTGATACTTTTAGTCACTCGTCAAAGTTCATAAGGACAGTTCCTCTTCGGTCAGCAAGAAACCTGAGAATAAGCTGAAAAACCGCTACGCAAATATCACTACATGTAAGTGATCTTTGTGAAATGGTAAACCGTTAGTAAAGTCGATGTCCCTGCCTTCTTTCTTTATCATATTCTTCAATAAGAGGTTGAGGAGCGATGAGAATAATTTGCTTTAATCAAAGGTAACTATCCATTCATCATTTTAGAATGATGTACTTTATCCATATTATAGCCTTCTGCTGGTATTTTAAAATAATGTTTGGGTCATAATGACCAGGAAATTTAATAGGGAATACTGTATATCGAGGAAATATCATACAGTATGGTTTTCGTGTGATTTGACAGTGTTCAATGTTATTTCTTCCAAGATGACCACTCCCGAGTTATACTGGAAAATTTGTACTCAAATGACGACGACAACGACTACATCAACGCCAGCTACATGCCTGTAAGTCGAAACTCTGTAGTTATTTTGCACCCATACAGTACTCATGTCGACAATATTTCAACACCTAAACACTTATTATGTTTATGAATTGGCGGTGATCTTTTTGCACACGTCACTTTCCTGGTTACATGTCTGGTTTACACTTGTTCCTTCAGGGCTACGATGGAAATCCTCGCACCTAAATTGCTACTCAAGGTCTTTAAACTTCTTTATCTTTGTTTGCTCGGTGAAAAGTGCGTGTATACATGATTGTGTGATGTGTTTGTGACGTCTGCATGTGATGTCGCTGTATAGATATCGGTCTGCCTGTATAATGGTATCCAAGATGCACCCCTTATAGACATTCAGTTAAGTTTCCTTTGCTTTAGCGAATTTCAATCGTTCCTCATTGCTACAAATGCGTACACGTATAGGACCAAGAGACAAGACAGTGGTAGACTTTTGGAACATGGTGTGGCAGCAGAACAGCACGTCAATCATAATGCTGACCAACCTCGTGGAAGCTGGCAAGGTAAATGCAGAATTAACTTCACTACGCTCATAAGCCTTATTTTTTCGGTCGAACATAGTGTAATTACGAGAACTTGTTCCGCTTCCTAAGTGTTTTAGTCATACTTATATGTATTCCTTTTCAAAAATCACATATTCATTATGATCTTTATATGTCTCCTCGTTTTAATACAAGCAAAAGGCAACTCCGAAACTGTTACTAATAAAATGTTTTCTGTATTGTCCTTATCAGTCAAAGTGTGTTCAGTACTGGCCGGACACTGAAAGGACGTATGGTACTGTTGCAGTTTCTCTTCATGAAGAGGAGGTTTTTCCGGACTATATGTTGAGAACATTGCACTTGAAGAAGGTTGGTATGTCATTTTATACCCTTCAAGTTGACCGATATTGTTACAGACACGTTAAGGGTGCAGTTATTGGGTTAATCAAACTAGATGCGTTATATTACTACTTTAAACGTGCGTTTACTAGTAAACATTATTGACCATGTGGACAATAACCATTCCATATTCGCTGTCTGTGCATTCAGAAAGGTCAAGCTACGTAATTTTTCTAGATGAACTGCATTTTGCAGCTCTTGAAGTAAATGTAATGTCCTAAAAATGATATAAAGTAAATAAGTAAGTAAATAAGTAAAGGACACATGTTATTATTTACCACTTTTGTTGTTGCTTAGGATGGTGTGTCCCGTGAAGTCCGGCAGTTCCACTTCACCTCGTGGCCGGACAAAGGTGTCCCGCAATACCCCACGGCCGTGCTGGCCTTCAGAAGGAAGGTTCGTTCATGGAAACCTGCAGACAGCGGACCAACGGTGGTTCACTGCAGGTAAGAATACAATAGCCTATTTACAAATGAATTATATCACCGAAAAAGAAATACAAAAATCGATGAATTGAAGTTATTTTGTTGCACAACTGGACAATGACGTACTTCATGAGTTCACCTACCAGGGCAAATACTTAGCTAAATACTATAGTTTATATGCTTCCAAACTGGTGGAACAGGAGTAAGTAAGGGAGATTACATAGGCAATATTATCTGGAAGTATTGTCTGGAAACGTTGATGTTCTCTGAAGGTATCCTTTTTTTCTTTTGTGGACACACAGGGTGGTTATCATTCAGCTAATCACAAGGACAAACTTTGAACTAAATATAACCTTGCTCCAAAACTGTTGGGACCAAAAAAGTGATAATTGTTCATCTACTAATGCTCTCTTTGTATCTTAGTGCTGGTGTGGGGCGCACAGGGACGTACATCGTGATCGATGCCATGATAGAACAGGCGAAGAAAGTGAAGACTGTCGACATTTTTAACTACACTCGAACACTTCGAGAGAATCGACCACACATGGTTCAAACCGATGTAAGTGGCGGCATCATTGCTAGCGCGCGCATGTTTCCCAAATGTTGCCCCGTTTTGCCACGCGCAACACATTTGTTACGGACACAAATCTGTGTCCTATGGACACAAAAAATGTCTCTGAAAAACTTCAGAAACACTTGTTGTGTCCGCACTGAGCACCACAATGTTGCCGCACGTTTTGCCTTCCTAAAAACATCGAAGGACACATTGTTGGCGCCACAATGTATCCTCGTTTCGCCAGGCCATTAATTTGCTAAACTTCAATTCCTGTATTTTAGGCTTTTCCTGAAAACTTGTTGCATATTTTTTCCTATTCTTTATAGGAGCAGTACATATTTCTTCATGATGCTGTTTTACAAAATCTCACCTGTGATAATACAGAAATCCCTGTACAAGATCTTCGTTCTGCTATAAACAAGTTGTCCAACGTCACCACAAGAGCTGAAGAGAGTGGATACAAGAAAGAGTTTAAGGTAAACCCACCATCACCATCACCACCACCACACTTTCATACCCATCAGCACGATCATCAACATTATGTTTTGTTCTTTAGAATTCTAGCTCGGTTTACTGTTACTTAACAATATCCTTTTTCCACCAGAACCTGCGTTTGGTTTCCCCTGGTCTCTCAAAATATGAAAGTGAAGCAGGTCGAGCTCCAGAAAACGCTGCCAAGAACAGGTTTCCTAACATAGTACCACGTACGTCTCGACTACCAAACGGACTCCTATATCTGTCTTATTCTTTTTTTTTTTTTTTTTTTTTCTTTATTCGGTTTCGGGGGTGGGGTGGGGTGGGGTTGGGGATGGGTATGTATCGCCCTGAAGGGTATAGCTTCCAAGCATTTTAGTCTGAATAAAGGTATAGTTTTGTTTCTTTGGTCTGGAAGTAGATTTAGCTCATTTCGATATTTGGTCTAAAACGGAGGGTGCAAATTTTGGTCTGAAATAGGGTAAGGGTTTTGAGAACCGATCGGCATACTCCCAAAGTTAAGAGTATCCCAGGAGGGATGGGGGGAGTACATGTCGATTTAACCCACTTTCTCTTTTTCTCTCTCTCTCTCTTTCATTCTGTCTGTTTCTCCTTCCCCCCCCCCCCTCCCTTTTGTCTCTCACTCCCTTGCACAAAGTTCAATCCCACACCCTGCCTCCTCTTTATTGATTCTCTAACTGACTTTGGCTGTCTTAATTTTTCTTTACCTTTCTCTTGCTTTTTCCATTTTTCCCCAACATTTCTTCAGCCCAACGAGACCCATCCAGTGAACTATTAACTTATACCTATAATTCTTGTATTGTCACATCTCGATTTTTAGTTGATGCCTCCCGTGTGATCCTGAGAGTTGGAGAGAAGAAGAGCTACATCAATGCCTCATTTGTTGACGTATGTGTACACATTCATCATTAATATTATGCACCTCAATCTTTTAGTTCACTCTCTTTGGAGCTTTTTCTGCACATAAATCTTACTGTACTCGTGAACAAGGATACATTCGTCACTAGGCCTACCGAGAGCGCAATGCATTCATCATGACCCAAGCTCCCCTCGAGTCAACCATTGAGGACTTCTGGCTCATGGCTCTGCAGTACAAGATTGGCACCATAGTGATGCTAAATAGCCTGCAAGAAGGAAATGAGGTTAGATTTCACTTTAAAATTGCGATCTGAAACGCAGTCGTATTTAATATTATTATAGAGTATTCAGAATAAATGAGCATTAGGCTTACCGTTCGTTAGTGATTGCTCGGTATCTTCCTTTTTTATGTTTCCTTTCTTTGATTTCGTAGTTTTATTTCTCCACATTTCTATTGTTCCTTATCTTCTGTCTCTTGCGTACTCTTATTCATTTATTCCTTAATTGTTGATTTTCACCTGGTTTAGAAAGATATGCAGCCGTGTAAGTGTACGTTTGTTGAAATAAAGCTACATTGCACGTAGAGGAAATCAAGTAGCAACAAGCGTCATAATTAACCTTATCTGCTGTGTCCGACTTAGACCACCTCAACACTTTCCGACCATCTGCTTACGACGCACTTTCCACAGGAATTTTCTCAGTACTGGCCCTCAGTTGATTCAACCTGTTACGGCAAAGTTAGAGTGGAAACCGTCAATGAAGAAAAACGAGGCGGAATTGTACTGCGAAGCTTTAAAGTATTCGATGTCAAGGTCAGTTTTCCATTTCCCATCATAGAGACTGTGCTTTTTTTTTTGTTTAGTCTGGTATCAAGCCCCATCCCCACCCCCAAAAATAAAGATAAATAAATTAACTAATGACGTTTTTATATTATTCTCAGTTATTTAGCATCCAAGATGGTTTTGAAACACTACAGCAGTCCGCAGTGATAAAATATTTGAAGGAAAATTCTGAGACACTCTTTAGACCCAAATTAGCCCTTTCGTGTGGGGAGAAAGATTCTGATGTAACTGACTGCGCAACAAAGTGTTCCATATTTGTTATCCATGGCAACCGTTATTTCTGTCTAATAGACAGTTGGATATATATCATGCCTATATGTATTTCTTTATTGCCTGACGATCATATCTGGTGCATTGTCGATCCGCTATTTTCTCAATTATAGAGACCAAAGCATGTATTAATGGTTAAGCAGCACCATCACTCCAGCTGGCCAGACAAAACTGTCCCTGCCAATCATGAAAGCGTCTTGGATCTTTTGACTGCAGTCCAGTCATCTCGACAACAATCGGATAACACACCTATCATCGTTCACTGCAGGTGAGTCAGTAAATTATCTAACTACAAGACCATTATAAGAGCTGCGAAGCAATGCGACTGAATAGACTTTCGGAGACATCGTTTTCTAACAGGCCCAGCATGCCAAAAAGATAAAATGACCCATTATTTATTGTATGTCAATACCAAGCTTTTAGAGCAAAATTTTAAACCACAATTATTTGAGTGAGGAACTAATCGCTTTCAAGCAGTAGCTGTAAAAAATGGCTGAAAGACAGAAACGAAGTCTGCCTTGGGCAATTCCTTTTTAACCCTTTCACTCCCAATAGTGATCAACTTCAATTTCAGTTTCTCACCAGAACTGTTTTATACAGCAAAAAGAACTTAGCTTTTGATACCTTGCTCAGATGAAAGCTGATTAAGCTATCAACTCTCACAACATCACCCATACGTTTTCTTCTCAGAAGGTTAGAAGAATTTGCATTTTTAGCTTGAGAGTGAAGGGTTAAAGATACTAAAGTGTTGAGATATTTTTTCCAGCGATGGAGTGGGACGCAGTGGGACGTTCTGCGCCATTTACTCGGCTGTAGAGCGACTCAAACTTGATCAAGTGGTGGACGTGTTCCAGACCATAAAACTACTGCGGGTCAAGAGGCCTGGGGCGGTGGAGACTTTGGTACGTTTATCAGAGAATAGCACATTTAACTAAGGCCCGGTTCAGACGCCGCTCCTCAAATGCGCCGAACCTAATGCAAATGACCAATGTTTGAGCACTGTCTAAACAAAACCTGAGATTTATACGAAAATAGTTAAAATAATTAGACTGATGCGTGGGAAGTATAGAGGCAAATATGGACATTGCAAGAAAAGTATGGACATTGCAAGAAAAGTTTACACAATGAGGATGCCGAAACACGCGAAATGACGGACAGTTGTATATTCGCTAAGGGGCTGTTTTTATTTGTGTGTATGTTAATTACATTTTGCATCTTCTTTGCAGGAACAGTACGTCTACTGTTATGAAGCTGTTCAACGATACGTGGATTCGTTCAGCGAATACGCCAACTTTGCAGAGCCGCTTAATCATCTGTAATTACGTTAAAAACTACATGTAAATTATCACGTTAATGGTTTGGTTTCTAAAAACAAGTTATCTATTTTTCGTCGAAAATCTCGTTTCCTATTTTACTTATACCTTGGCATTCTCATGTTCAAGACACTGCGGAAATACGTTTTTCGGCGGTTCAGATTTTGTAACGCTCGTAAAACCTCATACCTGTGACTCTTTTGACGTTTAATGGCTGCCCTTATTTTTTTAAACAATGGGCCTTTTGTCATGTAACAATAGTGGAACGTCACAGGTTCCCCAAGATGGCGGCCCCGTTGCGAAAATGGCGCATGCAGTACCACTTGTCCAAATTTTTCATTCTTAAAGCGTTGTTTTCATTTTCTTAAACATATTTTTAATCAAAACTATGATGCAAAAAATAATGGCAATTTGTCCCAATAGCCAGGATATCGTTCAACTTCCTTTTTTATTGGTCCATAGATTAGAGCCGTATAGTAAGAAAAGAGTACAAAATGGCCCAAACTAAAAGATTCAAGACGTACATCTAGAACACATTTATCTCATCTGAGACGACATACAGACACAACTGATCGTTTCTGGTGCCGTTCGTCTAAAAAAAGTTATAATAAGGTCGTTTTTAGTAAACATTTTCTGTATTGTTGATAGAGCATAATAAACATTAGCATGGCATGAATTCAGAGATCCGTTGCTGTAGTTGTTGAATCCGTCTTGATTACCGTAAATCAGTCAAACAAGCCCCCCCCCCCACCCCTCGAATAAGTGCTCTTTTCTCCTCTATAAAATTTGTCACTTTTGCACAAACGGTAAAAGTAACACCATCGAAAATCGAAACCGACGTTACACAACTTCAAGTATGTCGCTATTAGAACTATACAAACGGTTTTGTACAATAATACTAACGTTATGTTGTTGTTTATGGGCAAATATTACGCATTGCAAAAATAAATGACCGTGAAAAAATTAAATAAGAGGTCCCCGCTTTCTCCAAGATTTGAAATAAGCGCCCGGGACGCTTCTTCGAGGATTTACGTATTAACAAAATTTAGAGAAGAAATTCTGAAAGGTTTCCCGCGAGCGGGCTCAATCTATTGCACCTGACTGCTGGATGAGATTAAACACAACTCTCGACAGAGGACTCTGTGTACTGTACAAAGATGTTTATTTCGCGTCCTTTTTAAGAGGGACGAAATATCTTTGAAATGACCGCAAAAAGTTTGGTTAAGACTAAATCACCTGTTCTGGCGTAAAAAAAAAAAAAAAAAAAAAAAAAAAAAAAGCAAAAAACGTTGTGAGGTACCAGAAATGTTTTAGCGATTTAATGTTTGTATCATGTCATACGTCACGCTTCTGGATAGCTCCCATTCTCCAAGACGGGAGAGTATGAAGTGGGCAATACAGTGCGTTTACCAAAATCAAACATGGAGCAAAACACGTCGAAATGATTCTGAGGATTTAGTGCCATACATCGATAGACGGCGATGATTTTGCTGATGCTTGCCCTGGTCCAGTTAGCGCGATGTCTTTCAGGTAATAAAAGAGTTGACAGTCTTCTTAACGTAACTTACAACCCTACTCGGTTGCAGAAACATGTCGATAAAACAATATTTGAGACTGCCTCCAGTTCATCGAGGCTGCTAATTTTATAATGCGCGGACGTTATTTAGTGTATTGTAGGAGCACAGTTTAAATATCTATATTCTGTAACAGGTATCGAATAAACTTCAATCGTGCACAGGAATCAACTGGATTAGGTAATCTTACCAACTGATGTGGGTCCAGTTTTAAATTTATTCCTTTCTTTCCTGATATAAGTCAATTTCCTTTACACAACTAACAGACTGTTCCTTGAATTGCCCCTGTTATTTTCAGTGTGTGCTGTAGTGCTAATTCAAGTAATTATGTATTAGAATGCTCAACAAGCTACCTTTTCAAACTTCACTATTTCTTACATGCATACATATGCACTGTATTCATGTAGTATGTACATGTATACTATATTTACAGTACTTATATATTAAACATAATTGCAGGGATACATTTTTGTTGACAACTATTGTTGAAAATAAACATTATTTTGTACATCCACTAACTGTGAAGCCCTTGTGGTAGATAAATATCACTCTCAGGCCATAAGAAACTTTACAGTGTACATTTATGTTTTCAAATGCAAATTAAAACCATTTAATGAATATTTGTAAATCATCTGCTGGATCATAGCAGATCATGCTTAATTTTCTCATTTTGGATGGGAATCAGACTTTATACATACAGTACAAATTAGTATTCAGAAATACAATAAGTAATGCAACCACAGAATGTCTGGTTAAACATGCTATAACATTACAATTAAGCCTTTTGCATCAATATTGATCACATGATATTTTTCTGCAGCGCGTTACACTATGCTGGGTTGCAACAGAACCACTCTTTCAACAATTTGTTAGAACTTATGTAAAATGTTAAACGTAACTTCGATCTAGTATTTAGATCGATCTATTTAGCATTTCATGTCGATTGCTAGTCAGCATATCTATATATGTCTTCAATTTGTCTGAAACTGTAAAATCAAAACGGGAGTTGCACATTTGGGACACTGGGAATCGTGCCATTTAGATTTGGAAACATTTATTTCTGACGAAGCAAGCACCACCAGTCGCTATTAAGTGACTGCCAAACTAGTTCTACAACAATTCATACACAAACCTTTGTTCTCTAGGTCTACGAAATTTATGTCCAAATGAGTCGATAAAGTGTGTTGTTGTAAGAAAAAAGATAATATAATCAGTGGCAGTATTATTCCAGTCTGAGTTTTCCGCACCCCCTTTGGTGAAAAAGAGATAAGGCACGTTCATCCATGAATTAAGATGTGCGTTTAGGCCACAAGATTAGAAGGTTGACCAGACAAGTTCTGGAATATTAAAAAGTGAAATCGATGGATCGATGACGTAATTGTTATATCCGGTTTCTTTTCTGTCACACGTCACGGGTCAGCGCGGCAGGCGTTTTGTAACTTGATCGTTCAACTTCAGTCCCGATGTCGATGAGTGGGTCGTGTCCTAACACGTAGTATCTGCCGCGCAGGAGAGCTCTAAAGGACATTGGTGCGTTAATCGGAGGTAACTATACAGCGAAACGCCTGCTTCTTCAGCTCGGAGAACGGGCATCACACCAGCGGACGGCGATGAGGCACATTTTATCACTGATCGCATTGGCTCAGCTCTCGCGATGTGTTTCCGGTAATGTTTGAAACCGCTGTGATAGTCTTGTTAGTTATTAGAACTAGTTTATGCAAACGTATCGATAAAACTAAGGCAATCTCTGAGAGGTTTTAACAGCCGCTCTCTGAGGCTTAGAATGCGGAAGCCATAAGTGAAACCACGATGATTTCCAATGACTTGATATTCGCCAGGGGGAATTTCGATCCCTTTCGATCCGGCGGAAATAAAAAAAAACCTGGGTATCGGCTACTGTGAAACCACTTGGATGTAGCTCTCTGATTCCTCTAACTTTCTTTCTAATCTTGTTTTCTTCTCCGGACCAGTCAATTCTCTTTCTATCTTCGTGTCACACTGTTTCGTCACGCAATATATAGTATTGTTTGGAAACAACAACCGGTTCTGCCAAAGCTATCTCGCCAAGCACAGCCTTTTATTGTTCTATTTTATTGCTCCCGTTTCTATTTCATTTGTCCTTATTTCTGTTTTGCTTATTAGCACAGTAACTAAGATTATGCAATGTACTGTAGCGGCTATAAACGGAAATGTACCCGGTAACGGAAATGAAGACGTCTCAACAGAAAGCAGGAAGGGCACTCAGATTAAACAATTGAAAACATATACTGTAGAATTCCAAAGTAACTGAAATGTATGTACTCAACATTACGACTACCATTGAAATAAAATTACGGGCACTCAGGCCGCCACTGTGACATTTTTTATCCGACCGTTACTTTCTGGGAGCCGTTACTTTCGGGATTTTACGGTACATAAAGACTCACATTGAATACAAGGCAGCCACTTCGGCCCTTTTTACTATTAAAGATCATAGAAGAATAATTGTTTTTTTTTTTTTTTTTTTTTTTTTTTTTTGCGTTCTACGGCCAGTAAAATATGATGGCTAAAGGAAAATCGTATTTATATTTTATAGGGGTCTATAAAACGCCTGGCTTGGTTTTTGGCACAATTTATTTGTGCAGTGAAATAATGCTATTGCGTCGATTAATACCAATCAGGTTCGTGTGAGGAGCAAGCTCTCGGTATGGAGGAGAACACGATTCCTGATGAACGGATCACCTCATCCTCCATATTTGACAGCGGTACTCCCTCTAAGAACGCCAGGCTTCGGTTTTCTGCAGGAAACTCATGGTGCGCCAAAGAAGACGATTCAACGCCATACTTACAAGTTGATCTGGGATCACTGCACGCTGTCTGTGCTGTGGCTACACAGGGGAATTCTAAAGCGGACCAGTGGGTGGAGACGTACCAGCTAAAAACGTCCACAGATGGGACAACTTGGACAGATTACGAAGAAGGAGGAAAAGTGAGGGTAAGATGTAACAGATGTATCAGATGTTTTGTTTCACAGTTCTGAAAAAGTTAAACTACATCTCAAGAGTATTATTTATCTCGTTTTGATACTTTTGCCTAATTGCTAATTGCTAAATCTAAGCTGGTCCTCTGCTCCCTGTCTGTAGGCGGGTAGGCGACCGACAAATGTAAATTGAGTTTGTTAACTAAATTCTGCAATTTATATTTATCCAATCACTCTTGCGTTATACTTTCCAGACATTTCAAGGTAACTTTGACCGAAACTTAGTGATTACACAAGTTTTATATGAAGGCCTCGTGAGCAGATATGTTCGTGTGATGCCGAAAGAGTGGTATGGACTACCTTGCCTACGAGTGGAACTGAACGGTGCAAACGGTAAGCTGAGACAAGCTGCTTTTTAATGCTTGTCCATGTCTAAAATGTAGTTTTTTGCTTATATTTATTTTTAAAAGTATTCTAATGACTCGCGAGATCACTGTCCGTGGGAGTTTCAGCACGGTTGTGAATACAATAGAACCTTGCTATCTCTAATGGGAAGCAATAAATAGTTCGAGATACCGGAGGATCGAAATAGCGGGGCTCCACCAAGGGAATTTTCTAACAAGTTCATCGAATTGAGTTCGAGATAGCGGGGTTATACTGTATCAACCCTTGTAGCTGTTACATGCAGTTATCATTACCTTTTCAGTAAGTTGGACGAGGATTGCGGTCTTCGTTTAAATAGGAGCAGAATTAGGCAGATAATTATTTTGACATTCAGAACATTTTAATTAGCCTGCTAAATACGGAATGATAAGGTTTGGTTTGAGGTTTCCGCTTTGGGAAAACTTAAGCAATGCATTCTCTACAAGTGAAAATACTAACCATGTGCAAACTACGACTCAGGGAAGGGGGAGGGGGGGGGGGGGGGGGGGGGGGTCCTTAACATGCCCCTTCCTTGTACCGTGGGTTATTCTTGGTCTCTATTTATTTTCAGGCTGTTCATATTACACCATTATTCCGTAACTTTGTTTTCCTGCACTTCATTCTCAGGTACTTCATGTGGAGCTGAAGCAGTAGGGGTTGCATATAGCTCAAAAATTCGAGATTACAGAATGACTGCTACATCTTACTTCAGTAAGGATTACATGCCTTTCAATGGTCGACTGCATGCAGAATATTGTTGGGTGCCAAAGACACAAAATGACCGTAATGACTATCTTCAGGTGGATCTCGGTGGGGTGCATTTTATTTGCGCTGTTGCAACTCAAGGAAATAACAGAGGCATTTGGAATGATTGGACGACGGAATATGAGATCGTTTTGTCTATGGACAACTTGTCGTGGAGCACATACGAAGAAAACGGAAAAACTAAGGTAAGCAAAGTTGCAGGGTTCATTTTTCAAGTGTTTGGAATTAAGAGGTTATTTGTGGAAATGCTTCATAGAACGACACAAACTACAGTAGAACCCCGCTAAGTCGAACTCGGTTAATTCGAACTCTCCACAATCTCGAACAAAAATCTAATTTTCCCTGGATTTGACCCCATTCTTACAGTCATTACTATCGGCTACCTCAAACTCGGTTACTTGATCTCCCCGCTATTACTCTAACCAATAATTTTATTTTCCCTTGGCTCAAATTTACCCCGTTAACTCGAACTCTATTTTTAAAGTGTCGGTCGGTAAACCTCAAAGTGCCAGAACATTGCTGATTGGCTTGTCGGAGCCTTGAGTCTTTACTGATAACAACGTGAAATGTATAGAAACGTACTAATTTAAGCCCATGAAAGACTTGTCAGAATATGGTCACAGACAACAAAATTAGCGTGTCATTTTTGTCTTCTGTTTTTTTTTTTTTTTTTCTTATCCCCGAACGAAGTGAGGGAAATAATCACGGCACTAATGCAGTAATACCGCTTTATACCGCCTTACTTGCTGACTCCAAGCGGGTCGCCATCTCAAAATTTAACGTTGTCTGTCAGTCAGTCTGGCGTACGACTTTAGGCGCGGTTACCCTGCTAACCAAAAACAAAGGCCGGATCGATCACGTGTGCCATGGCCTGTAGTTTTACTCCGAATAAGAGAAATTAGATTTGAACGAAGCAACAATATATTGTAGCTGCGTTCACGAAAATGGAAACCAAATTCGTCTCTAGAAAAGGCGACAATCCTGTTATGATCGACAGCATCATAAACAGAAGCATGCCGAAGAAACGACTCCGCAAAGAAAACAGCGCATAAATGCCTATCGAAAGCGACATGAACAGAAGCGGGTAACGCAGACAACTCCGCAAAGAGAACAGCGCTTGAAAGCAAATCGGAAACTTCAGGAGAAAAAGCGGGCCGAAGAGAAGACTCTGCAAGACAACAGCGCATGACGACCAAAAGCGACATGAACAGAAGCGGGCAACACAGGCAACTCCGCAAAAATAATAGCGCTTGAGAGCGAATCGGGACCTTCAGGAGAAAAAGCGGGCCGAAGAAAAGACTCCGCAAAGACAACAGCGCATGAATGCCGACCAAAAGCGACATGAACAGAAGCGGGCAACACAGGCAACTCCGCAAAAAGAATAGCGCTTGAAAGCGAATCGGGACCTTCAGGAGAAAAAGCGGGCCGAAGAAAAGACTCCGAAAAGACAACAGCGCATGAATGCCGACCAAAAGCGACATGAACAGAAGCGGGCAACACAGGCAACTCCGCAAAAAGAATAGCGCTTGAAAGCGAATCGGGACCTTCAGGAGAAAAAGCGGGCCGAAGAAAAGACTCCGCAAAGACAACAGCGCATGAATGCCGACCAAAAGCGATATGAACAGAAGCGGGTAACGCAGACAACTCCGCAAAGGGAACAGCGCTTGAAAACAAATTGGGAGCTTCAGACGCCGTTTTGTGTTAAACTCAGATACTTATTTAGAAAGGACAAGCAACAAAGGTTAGTCAGTGGAAATCGAACAATCACCGTGACAAATATATTCTATCCCGTATAGCTTGTAACTCGATCTCTTCAAGAATGTATTAAAATCTGTATGCTGATCATTTTCCCTCGAAGTATTGTTTTACTACGCTGCTGTCGCCAGTTTCGGCTACCGTATTCGCTCAGAGCAATCGGAACTTGGAGTCTTGAATGATTTAGTCAGATGTCTTATTTTTCTGTAATCTGACACGCGGTGATTGCAGCGAGAATCGTTCACAAGCCCTTGGAAGTATTACTGGGTCTGAAGCCCGTGTATAATTTGAAGTAAACCGTTCAAGTTTTGCTTTGATTCTGGGAGAAATCATGTTGTTTTGAGTGGGTTCATATACAAAACAATTCGAGCTCATTAAATATGCATGTCTGAGTCTGGTGCATGCAGTCCAGAGTAAAAACAAATCGCACAGGAAGCCTATTTAATTGTACTGCCTATGAATTCAAAATTGGAAAATCAGTGTTCCTTTTTTCCCGTAATACGACGGCCGACCAACTTCAAAATTTGAGTATTAAATTTTGAGAACGTGCTTGGCAGACTGTATGAATTAATTTGACGTGCCGACCGTGGGAAATACGTACTTCGCCACGCAATCGATTCTTTTTTCAACGCAAAAGTATCAACACACACCATTCTTTTTCTTCTTCCTTTGCGTGTAGCACTTGAGTTCGAAGAAAAGATTGAGTCAACATTTCGGTAAAACAAAGGCTACTCTTGTTGGGAGTTACCAAGGTAAAAGTCCCATCAATGGCAGAGTGAGGGGGTATCTGCGATTATCGTATTTCTAGTAATATATATACTCCATTCATAGAAATTTAATGGCAACACAGACACTAATACAGTCAAGATGAACTACCTGGTCAAGCTTCCTAAAGCCAAATTCATCCGTTTTCGACCAACTGCTATCCACGACTGGCCTTCACTTAGGGTGGAAGTTTATGGAGCTTTACAAGGTAGAATGCTTAACTACTTTTTCTTGTCGTTCTAGTTATGTCCTTATTTAAACATACACATCATTCTTTTGTTGATAGATACTATTTTTATGTTGTTAACACAAGTGCTAATGCTTATTAGCTGAAATCAATATTATTGCACCCTCGGACGTAAATACATAGTAAATACATAGGGAGGGTAGGGGACGGATATATATTCAAGGAATTACAACTTTAAAAGATAGCATATTTTAAAAAAATGGTGGCGTTATTATAATAAGATTTACGAACATTTTGTGTATTCCCTTAGTCTTTACAAGAAGCCATAGCATAAAGCATAAATAATAAAATCTCCAGTCCAAATTCTCGCCAATTTATTTGATAAATTATTCGCGACCTGAAAATACGACTTTGTTTGGAGTACAGTATAAAGTCGAAGCACAAATTTGAGAGAAGAGATAAATGAAGGCCCTGTTTTACAGTACATTCTATCGCCACAAGGTACGAGAAATGTCGCCTTCGGTCGAACATAAACAAGGTTATTACAAACAGGCCGCCATGTTAAACCTATAACTTTGTCTATTCGTAGACAAAAGTGCCACCAAAACGTACACTCGGCAACTTGTAATCGTAAGTCCTTCTGTGAAAAGTCATCTATTTCACTGACAGTTCTGTTCGTGCTGAGAAAAGCCGCCGCCTTCAAGCTGAACTAATAGTAATTGCTCTTCCATTTTAGGAAGCCGGAGTTCCTTGGGCATAGAGAGTCGGTCAATAACAGATTCACAGATTTCAGCTCAGTCTAACAAGAATTTTGCGAAGTATGGTCGTCTATACCGCAGCTCGTCATGGTGCAGTACAAAGAAACGGTCTGGATACCTTCAGGTTGCGTTAACACGATCTTTGTATTTCTATTCTGACGCTCTTCATCATACGATCTTCTCGTTTGCAAAAGCATTTCATAGGCCGACGTTTTCGCAGTTTTATTCGTATTATAAATTCAATTAACAGGTTGATCTTGGGGAAGCACAGACTGTAACAGGCGTGGCCACACAAGGCGATCCTTCCAGAGGCGGATGGGTCAAAACTTATCTTATAAGCTACACACTCTATGACATTTCGCAGTTGCAGAGATATACACTAAAAAATGACACCGGAACGCGGAAGGTAACTATTTTACTAATTGATAACTTTGCACCAGGAAACAATTCTCTAGCAATCCATTTTAAGAAGATTAATTTGTTTCTGGCCTGAAAGTGCTACTTACCTATTTTGTCGTTGATTTGTTGCATGTTTCGCGTTGGGAACCAAATTCAGCGTTTTTACGCATTTCCTGATGTAAACAAAAACATTTGATTGACTGATTATTCATTGAACTAATGCTCTTCATATTCAAACTAACAATTTATTGCCAGAGTAAAACAAAAACAAACATTCATGCATATATCTGAGAAGTTTCGAAGACAGAAATGATTGGCATTGGTAGGAAGGTACTGGTATGCTACTGCTGTCAGTATAATAAAGTGCAATAAACATGAGCCTAACAACCATTTAAATACGTTTTTCACATTAAGTTTGAGGGAAATGTCAACAATGAGGGTGTCCGGGTAAACTGGCTGCCAGTACCCATTGTGGCTCGTTACATCCGGGTCGTAGCAGATTCATGGACACCAGGTTCCAGAGGACCTTGTTTAAGGATAGACCTGTACGGATGCAAAGGAAGTAAGTACATTAGAGTTATCCTCCGTGTTAACTAGATTTTCTAGAAACAATCTGTGTCAAGGTGAGGAAAGAAGCGGAGTTTGACCATAGTACCCTGCGACACATGAGCAGTATGTATGTGCTACAATGATAAACGGTTTAGATTACTTGAAAATCTTCTTTTCCGCACTGTGTCACGCTTTGCCTCACATTCCACATAAATATGATCTACATTACCAAAATGCAATTCTTTTTGTGTATGGTTCTTTCTCAGATGTGATCAGGACATATATACTTAAAACTCATTTGCAATGGTCTTAGTTTGGACAAAATTCCATCATCAATCGAGTGTCTCTAACTAGCAAAGTGTGGTAAAAAGTCAGCAATCAAACAAAAAAAAGAAACGTGTTCATCCGGTCTGCGGCAGCATACGAACGGTTGCTTATATGTTCTTAATTATACCTATAGTTTTACGTCCGAGAGTGTCACTGAAAAGCAAGATCCTTACTCTAATCAAAGGAAACTTTGTGGACGTCACCTGCAACGTAACCTCCCAGTCACTTCCCGTCATACAGTGGTGGCACAATTACAAAAACGTGACGTCACTATCCGTTGGCCTGATCCCCCCAAATAGCGCTGTTGATGGTCTCACCATGTCTACATTACGGGTAAACTTCACCTCTGTGGATGAGATTGCGACTACGTACAAGTGTGCACGAAATAATATGTCATCACGTGCGGCAAAGTGCGTCGCCTTCAGTTGTACTGCGTTTTACCCGGGATTCAAGTCAGAGACAATGGTGACACGGTCAGCTGCGGTTACTGTGACACTCTGTACGTATCATAGGCCCTTTTCAGGTGGGATCACGTGCATGGATACAAACCAAGAAACGTCATGCTTGCCTTCCAGTGCATATGCTTTCCGATCTCTTGAAAATGTCAAAACAATTTAAAAAATATATATTTATTTACCTTTTTATTTGTCTATCTATTCCTTTTGCACCATTTCTAGTTGAAACTGGATATTGAGCGATGGAGTTTTGTGTTACGATGACAAATTGCTCAAAATTGCTCAAATTTAACTAGAAGTGGAACACAATGAATAGCCTGAGCGCTGGAGGGCAAGCATGGCATTGCCAGGTCGGCAAGCACGTGATTCCCCTAGCAAAGGCCTTTTAACGATAATAACACTATAAAAGTATTATCACAGTGCTTGCTTGCAACTTCGTTCCATCATGCCATATCTAAATATTAGAAATGAGACATCATATGCATGTATGAGTCATTTCATGTCACATCACATCACATCACATCACATCATATATATCATATCACATTATATCATCTCATCAAGACTTACCAGGACATATCACAACATAACAAATATGTAATTATTTTTGTACATATAGCTGTATAAGTGTCTGTTTTCATGATTTAATAGTCATCTTTTCTATTCTTATCCTAGATGTCCCTAATATTCCTTTATCTGTTGAAATGAGCGACGTACAAGAAAAGACAGCAATAATTCACTGGAGCAACCCAGCACAGGGTAATCACGAGGGTGATATTTCGTCATTCTTTGTAAAATATCACACCAGGAAAGACCCACATAATGTGACCATGGCAACAATTTTGGAGGTAACAGATAGATATGAAATCGTGGGTCTGAAACCATATACCAACTACAGCGTGAAGTTAGCTGCGAGCAGCAGTGTTGGCGAAGGATTATGGAGCGAGGAAGTGGAATTTAGAACTACTTCGGCACGTAAGTTAGAATGGTTTTAACTTTGGGTAGTACATTACTTGGTTTTATGTGTCTGACGTTTTTTGTTTGGTTTAATACGTTTTACAACGATCTCGTCAGGAGTGGAGTAAAAGCACAAATGTTACACAAACACATCCATGCATTTAAAAGGCTTGTGAAATACAACAACCAGCTCGCCACCCATGATAAAGCAGCTAGCGATATCATTGGCTGTGCATGACTGTTGGCCCAGTACTTACTTTGGTATATTATATATTGTACTGTATATAACAAAAACGCCTACACCAAGTTTGAACTAGAACAAGTATGTGCTTCCAGTTTTTGTTTTGTTGTTAAACTTAATGTTAAAAGTGCCTAATTTGTCCCATTCAATTTTATTAATTGCTTTTTTCTATTGAGAACACATAACAAACCAAAATTGTTAACAGAAAGAATGAATAATAGGACATTTAAATAGGAAAGGCAATAATTTTGTGACGTCCTTCTTTTCCTTAACAGTTCCTGAGGATGCTCCATTATTACTGAGTGCAGTGGCGACGGCATCTGACAAAATAAATATAACCTGGGAGGTATTGTACTACAGAAAACGATTACTTGATATGTTCAACACGACTTGACATAATTACCTGTAATCTCTTATCTCACTGGCTAGCATACATACATGGTAGTGGTGTACCTGTTTCTATAGGAAATAGGTCTATCCTTAATACTGTGTTTTTCCACTATTTCCTGTATCATATAGAGACCTGACCGAATTAACGGACCGTTGTTAGGATACAACGTTTCTTATACAGCCGATGGAGGAACAGAGCAGGTGAAGTTAGTGCAGGGAGAAAGACGGACATTTGGCCTTGTCTCCCTGAAGAAGTGGACCAAGTATAAAATTCAAGTTCGAGTATTTAACGACAAAGGAAGCGGTCCGTACAGTGAAGAGAAAACTGTCAGGACCATGGAAGACGGTGAGGGTATAGGAATCAAATAAATGTTGCAGAGCAACAAGTTAGAGCCACAACATAAAACCGGCAGCAACCGACAAAAGAAGCCACAACACAAATAAACATAGGTCCGCAAAGCGTACGTAAAGCTATTTTGCTAGTTGATGATAGTCTATGATAAGTGGTTCGTGTTACAACGGGGCACGAACTATCATCGAATATTATCACCGTTTGATCGGGGTTTTACACTATGTTCTACTATGCCAGCTACGTACTATGCATGACCAAACACAAATGCACAAACATGACGGTTTATTATATGATTATTTTGAGCTGATCGACATAAAAGGAGGAAAGTATAGCTTGCCAAAATATTTCAAGTCGTTCTGTAAATTTCTGCGAGGTAAGCCAGACTTTGACTCGTTATAGTAGTTTCGTATTAACGTAACACACTCCAGCCAAACAAACCTGTTTCTCATGCTCTTCGAACGGTGGTGAAATAGATTCACAGTAAAATTTCCTGTCGACTTTTCAGTCGATTTTTTATTAGCGACAAAACTACCCTGGGTTCCAGAGGTTTCTCGTTCTCGAAAATCCGGGCTGCGCGGCCCCGTAGAGCTGGGGCCGAAATCACGGGCGGCGGGGGGCTGGGGGCGAGGCGAAGCCGAGGCGAGAAACCTCTGGTAACAAACGTCGTTGTCTTTGAAAGTGCCGCTCCAATCACAAGGCGTTTTAAAGCTCCCGAGTCAAAATCTGACCCTGGCACTCTCATTGGCTCAACCAAGATTGTTTTCTCACGAAGTCAGTGATTGGTCTAATCTGATGAGTTGGTAAAACCGGTTTTGAAGCAAAACCAAAGTGTCCGTCGAAGAAGTGTTGTTTCTCGAAGCGAGTTTAGCAATCGTTGAAACGATTCACTCGAAGTTTCCCGAAATCGAATGTTTAAAACCCCAGCAGCGAGACGCAGTTCTACAGTACATTTTGAGGAAGGATGTATTCACAGTGCTTCCTACCGGCTTTGGAAAGTCTCTCACCTTCCAAGTGATTCCTGACATCTGTCGACATTTTCGCTGCACGCGGTTTTATATATCCTGAAAGTCCCATATTGCTGGTTATTTGCCCACTTGTTTCCCTGATTACTTCTCACACGAAGGAACTCGAGTCGCACGGCATATCATCGGCTTGTTTATCAGGAGATGCAGTGGACGGAGAAACGGCTCCGCAAAGGAACCAGGGCTTGAAAGCAAATCGGGAGCTTCAGACGCCGTTTTGTGTTAAACTCAGATACTTATTTAGAAAGGACAAGCAACAAAGGTTAGTCAGTGGAAATCGAACAATCACCGTGGCAAATATATTCTATCCCGTATAGCTTGTAACTCGATCACTTCAAGAATGTATTAAAATCTGTATGCTGATCATTTTCCCTCGAAGTATTGTTTTACTACGCTTCTGTCGCCAGTTTCGGCTACCGTATTCGCTCAGAGCAGGAACTTGAGTCTTGAATGATTTAGTCAGATGTCTTATTTTTCTGTAATCTGACAGGCGGTGCTGCAGCGAGAATCGTTCACAAACCCTTAGAAGTAGGACTAGGTCTGCTTTTGTCACTGGCATGTCCAACACCTTGGACAGTCGGTCCGCTAACTTTTCGTCCAGGGATTTTTTCCCGCTGAATAAGTTACATTTTCCCCTGCCAAGTACAGCTGGATCACATCTGCACACTCGACAGAAATCGTCCGGTTTGATGACTTTCGTAGGAGTTTTTTTATGCAGTTCGCTGTCATTGTTTTTGCATTTCGCCACGAACGAAACACAATTTTGACAAGTATCAACCACGTGAGCGGAAACCGGTTTTTTTATTATCCAATTAAAATAACTGTCAATCATCGTGACATGGAAGTGAGATCAACGACGTTTGTTACCAGAGGTTTCTCGCCTCGGCTTCGCCTCGCCCCCAGCCCCCCGCCGCCCGTGATTTCGGCCCCAGCTCTACGGGGCCGCGCAGCCCGGATTTCCGAGAGCGAGAAACCTCTGGAACCCAGGGTACGACAAAACCCGCTAGAGACAATTTTTGTAAACAAACAACTCAGACAAACCACAGTCGATCTGGTCATGAAATCATGTGTCAACAAACATATCATGCGAGGTAAACCAGATTTTGACTCGTTATAATAGTTTCGTAACGTAACACACTCCAGCCAAACAAACCTGTTTCTCGTGCTATTCGAACGGTGGTGAAAAGGATTCAATATTGCATATTGCAAATAGCTTCAAAAAGGTTGCTGCACCGGAAAAGACGAGAAGGGAAAAAATGCAGCATTAAGAAGCTGTTCGTTACTGCATATACCTGCATCACCCAAAGAACATGCGCACCTCTACACGTTTTAGTAGTTTTCGCCCATAAATACCCTGCTCAGTCACGACAATGCATCTCCAGGGCCGACGTTACACATTATAACAAGAGGCGACAAGTCTTTGTCTATATAAGAGCCGTTTTCGGATGACTCATGTTGAAAACCAAAACTAACGTAAGTACACCGCCAATCACAAAGCCTGTACGTGGATACTTTCAACCAATCAGAAGACGTTACACGAGCCTGGACCCCGGAAACCTATATTCTAAATCTTTGTGCATATTTGATTGTCTATTTTTTTCCCATTGGTTTCCTTCACTATGCTATTTTCCAAAGGTGTATCGCGTATCAATGACTTACATTTAACTCTGAATTCGTTTTCCTTCAGTTCCCAGCAGCTCACCAAGTGGAGTTGCGGTTGAGGATTACAACGCTACAGCTTTTAATGTGTCATGGCGCCCACTCTCGAGAAGTCAAAGAAATGGAATAGTCATCGCCTACGAGGTTAAATTTGGATACACGCAGCACTCTCGGGAAGCCATGAAATACTCTCTTGTCAACACGACTGAACAGTTTGTCCTGCTTTTGGACCTGTTGTTGTGTACAAAGTACTCTGTGGCCGTGCGTGCCTACACAGGGACTGGACCTGGACCATACAGTGCCCCCCTTTCCAAATGGTTGTGACTAAACTGGATACTCCAAAATCAGGTTTCCGAGAGAAGACTGGGACTAAAATAACGAGTTATCGGCGAAGTCGTCCGGAGCCGTTTACGAACATTGTGGACGAAAAAACGACCTCGGTTCGTCTGAAGCATGGTTCTGACACCGGAAGACAGTCAAATAAAATTCGGCACTGAAAAGGTTTTAGGGCCTCTTCATATGAGCCCGGTTGACCGGGCTGGCTCGGTCAACCGGGCCAGCCCGGTCGTGTGTTCATATGGGAAATTTCAGCCCGGGTAACCGAGATAGAGTGTCTATAAAGCAAAAGTTTTTGCCAATTCTGCCATTAAAGCCAAATTAAGAAGCAAGTACATTTCAGACTCGCATAGTTGAAACATTTTCATCCTGGTTAACCGGGCTGGAGTGTTCATATGAGAAACGGGCCAGCCCGGTTAACCGAGATCCCGGTCGCAAAGACCGAAATTTCGGTAACCGGGCTGGCCCGCTCTCTCATATGAACACATCGGAATTTTTACAAAGGAAATAGTAGGAGGGCGAGATCTCGGTAACCGGGCTCATATGAAGAGGCCCTTAGAAGGAAAAAATTAGCTCGGGGAGAAAATACTAAAGAAGAAAGGCTTGTTCTGGCTGATCTGGCACAGATGAATATTGGCACCGAAGATTAAATAAAATCCTACCGCGTGAACTGTTCCGGAGAGCGATTGAAACGGCTTGTGTACGATCCTGTGTTTCTTGATCAGTCTTAACTCCAGAAGACGAACACATTCACGATAAGACATGCAATCAAGATTTAAGCATTCCGAGCGAAAGTGCGAACTGTCAAAAATCACCACAGGAATGATAAGTAAATAGAAATAATAATGAAGCCCATAGAAGCCAACAGTTATAGACGGATCAGATTCCCACCGTATCCTAAATATATGTAGATATTTATCCGTATTTACTGTATTAGGATGGTTATATATATATGTTATTTTCATCCAAATCCATTGTGTTCTCGAGCAAATGGCCGACTGAGCCGAAATGTTACAAATAACAGTAATATTGTTCTTTTCACGTTCAAGACAACAATGCTTCTTGTGTGTATCTGGTATTGACTGGTTACAGTTTCGACTCATGTCTTGAGCCGTTTCAGTTTTATTTGGAGTTGACCTCCCCGTCCATGTAAAAAGGAACACAGGCGGCGCGACGCGGCCAGCCGATTCGAACTAACGGAAATACGTCACGAACTTGCTAATGCGCGCCAAACAAACTTTCAAAACATCAACGTCATTCTCGTACGGTTTTCGGAACACGGTCCGAGCTGACGAAAATTTAATTTTTGATTCGGTCCCAGTTTCCTCTCGGAAACCTGATTTTGGAGTATCCAGTTTAGTCACAACCCTTTCCAAATTCTCCTCAGGTTGGTTTTATTATTTAGTTGTAACACAATAAGGAGATTTGTTAATTTTATGCACTGTATAGAGTATCATTAATCTCACTATAATCTTTAAGTATGAGATAGTCTTTATCTAAGGTATCAAGAAAGTGATAAAGATATAGTGAAATCGAAATTGTCACTTAAAAATGATACTAGAAAATATGATATTCATCACCCCCACTATGACAACATATGATTGCTTATGAACAGCACTACCAGGTCAACCCATTTCGTTGGGGCTACAAATTCACCACAGACAGCCAAAGACTGGCTGGAATGCTATATTTGTGTTAATTTTTTTCTAAAGCTCCCATGACACTTGTTTTTCCTTGTTTGTTTGATTTCTATTTTGAGAAGATAGGGGCCAGAGGAATGGAGGGTGTACAAGTGTGTTATAAATTATACATAAACAAAGGGTAATTAGATCAAATTTTGTTAAAATTCTTGAGTGCAGGATTGGGTGCTTTAAATAGTGGCACATGCACTATATCATATTATATAATGGTAAAATTCTACAAACTGCATAAAACATGGGCACATGTCACAACATACCTGCAATATGGCTGGAATAGAGTTTCAGCTTCTTGTACAAGTTCTGTGCAGTTGTTCCACATTGGGCATTTTCATTTAACTATTTTTCACTGGCTTTGAATTTGATATCCTCCCAAAGAAAACTGAAAAGCAATAAAATTAAAAAAATTAAAAATGCATTCACTGCAAAGCAGCATAGTTTAACTCCCAAGCTTACAGCATACCTACATTATCTGCCTGGAAAATGAGTGCATTAGACAGGTAGTTTGTTATGTTGTAATGCACATTGCAATGTGTGTTGAGCACCTGCATTCAGTTTAAACAAAATTTACATATCCCAAAACATGTAGTTTGTGATATAGGTTCTTGCAACTTTTCTAGCAGAAAAAAAAACATAAGTATATATATATACATATGACTGGTGTAGTGAGCTTTAAAAGTTCAAATTAATAACTTTTATCTGGGCAATTGACATATACGAAGGATTAGAAACCAAATATGTTTTCCCGAGTTCAAAATGCAGATTCTGCCACTGAGCAAGCTCCAAATGATTGTATATCTCTAGTGATAGTCTGAAGGAGAAGATTGATGTTGATCACTCTTAGGAGTAGAAGGCCGGTGTATAGAAAATTAGCCAGAGTTTTAAAATAACTGAAAGAACGAGCTAGGTTGATAAATCAACTGAGTTTCGACCTTCGGTCTCACCTCTTCCTTGCCACTCATGATGTTTACGGTGTCAAGAATTGTCGGATCCAGCTTTCTTGGAATGTTTAATTGTCTCGTGATGTCTCACTGTTTTGATAGTGTCGAGTTATTATGTAAATAAGTTGTTCTCGGTCTAGCTGTGTCGATACATATGTTTCATCGCGAACAGTATCTTGGAAACTAGGGCCTCCAGCGGCTTGTCTCTTTCCTCGTGTGTAGGTTAAATACTTCGCTGTCTGTCAAGGGTAGTTTGCTCGACCGTTCCTGCCCGTTCCTGTTTGTTTGCTCGCTGTTCTCTTCGCGAATACAATTCTTCTTGGGTTTCTGAGCCCACGGTCAATGGAATAAGGCCCAGAATACTCCGCGCTCCCGCGCATGATAGACGACACAAGGATAGCGATACATTTGGATAATTGTTAACCTTTTAAAGCTGATTTTATCAACTTGATAAAACTTTACCCAGTGGATAGTTTTGTTTTGTTTTTGTTTTTGTTCTGTTTCTGTTCTGTTTTGTTTTATTTTGTGTTGTCTTCTTTTCAGTCGAGAATGTTTCTTCTTGCGGTTTCTTTTACCATTCGTTTTTACGATTCAATTGCATAACTTTTTGTCAAATGGAGAGCCTGTTTACACCTTGATTATATCTCTGTGTGGTTGTGTTTAATACCATGTATTGACTTTGATAGTCCAACCCGTGCTTGCTACTATGTGAGCGGTTCGTTGTCACAGGAGTTATATTTGACTTACCGTCTTACGGTAATTAAAGTGCCTATAAACCTTCAGACGCTACGTTTTTATATGAAAGTAGGAAGTAATCTAAACAACTTATGGCCAAAGAAACTCCGCTCCGAAGCGTTTTTATATATTTTTCCGCCCGGCAAACATGCGATTTTGACCGCCATTTTGAATCTGACCGCGCAAAGTTTTTCGATCGAGAGCCTGGGTTATGACGTCAGAGGAGGGACTCGTTTCTTGTCAAACAAAACTTTCACACAGATTTTGCAGTTGGCGAGGTGAGAATTATGCCTCATAGATATGTTGTCGAGAAAAACGTAACCAAGGGAAAAAAACAACTAAGGCAAAGAGACGCCAAAGCGATGCCAGTCCCTTCTCTGACGTCACAGACCCAGTCTCCCATGTCGCTCGGTCAAGATTTTGGAATTCTGAATTCAACCGCGTGAAAAAAGTATAAGAACGCTTCGGAACGGAGTTTCTTTGAGTATAAGTTGCTTAGATCACTTCCTACTTTCATATAAAAACGTAACGTCTGAAGGTTTATAGGCACTTTAATATGCAAGTTGTAGTTGTTCTAACCAGATGGCATGTCACTTTACACAGCACCAAGTGCACCACGGGACCTTGCTGTCGTGACAAGTGAAACTACAGTGGTTACTATGAAATGGCGCCGCCCGGCTTACTACAATGGCGATATACAGTTCTACACGGTCAGTTCAACACCGTAATGTGCAGCTGGCCTTAGAACGACTACAAATAGTGAAACCAAGCTGTAGCATGTTTATGGGTAACTAGAGAGAAACAAATACAATTTTGATTGGTTGCGTGATCAGCCCGGGCGATAGCCAGTCATGATTGGTTTACTTTACCTGCATTGAGTTTCAAAATTGTTGAGACAATTGCCAAAAACAACATTATTTCGTTTCTTTGCCCCTTGCATTCCTTCAAACCACAGCTGATTTCATAATTCCCCCCCCCCCTCCCCCTCTTCAATGTTGAGTGTATGAACGGCTGACCAAAAATGATCACGTTTGAACAACAGTGAGAGGGGGAGGGGGGGGGGGGGGGGGGAGTAAACAATCGGTTGTCCAAGGCTGTGAATTCCCCCAGTGTCTCAACTACTTTTGCAACTGATTGTGGTCACTGTGTGCTGCTCGATAGGCCACTTTCACAGTCATAGCTAATAGTACTTCCCCCTGATATAAAATGAGTGGCCGTGAAGTGATTATTTCTCCCTTCTTATTTTTGTACTGTTTCTGCATAGTTTTATTATGAGTAATTGAATGGTTCTTCATTCTGGCCGCCAAGTTTTATTGTCAAGTGGTCTAGTCGAATATCTCAAATACTATGTGCATGAAAGTTAAAGTGGTTTATGTTTTTAAACCAATAGCAGGGAGCCATCAATGTAAAACAAAATTAACATTATTGTATCACAACGTAAATATATGTAGAACAAATTTTTGAAATGAAATGTTTATGATCGTCTCATATTTCTATTTGTACTTGGAAAGTAGCTGTTCCAACACTTTTCCTTTGACCTGACTATGTTTGAAACGTAGTGCTTTAACAGTTTAACGAAAGTTTCATTGCATTTTGCCCTCCTTTTTTCAGATATCTTTTAGAGGCACCAAAGACTATAATCAAACATATTCTGTAGTTGGTAACAAAAGCGTGCACAGTGACGTCATTCAAACAACTGTGAATAACATGGTACCCGCCACGAAGTATGAGTTTCGCATTTCTGCGACAACCGGTTGTGGGCACGGCCCTCAGAGTGATGCCGTTTTTGCAACGACTGATATGGACGGTAATAATTTGTACCAGTTGTTATAGGTTAATCACTGGTTCGCACAACTCGAAAGGTTCAAAACGTTCACTTGCTTATTTATATATTTATACATAACAAATGTATTTAGAACCTTAGTAAATTTCTTCCGTTTCAGATCCCCTGGTACCGACCATTTCTTACGTGACAGTAACCAAGTCAACAGGCGGGCCAGTAAACATCGCAATCTGGACAGCTGATGACGTAAACGGTCCTATCAGGTACGTCACTGTATGACGTCACCTCCGGTTGAGTGTGGCGGCTACCATATCTTTGTCCTGTACTTTATTAGGTATCATAAGTTTAAAGGCGTGGCTAGATTTAGTTGGTCATTGTTGCGTTGTAAATTGGAAGTGCATCTTGGTCATATTCTTAAAGTGTGTATTTGCTTCTAAAGTGATTATGGACTGTTCTAATTTACCTAGTGTGACATAAGCTACCTGATTGTTAAAGTAATTAATTCAATCTCACACTGACATTTAAGTTTCCTAATAAATGAGAGTCACTGTGAAAAAGCTGGGATACTGTAACTAAGCTATTTATTTTCCACTTAAAATCAACAGCGCTTACCAGATAATTGCGCTAAAGATTGAAGCTGGAAGTGGTGACCTGCCAGCGGACTACCGCTCTAATCTCGGAGACTATGAGCATTCAAAAGAAGCCAACACTAACTACTACATTACCGCAGAAGTCAACGCCGATTTAGTTGCACAGCCTTCAATCACCTTCACTCTTGGCGACGGACTTTCATACGGGAATTATGTTAATGCAGCTCTGATGAAAGGGAAAGGTTATTACAAGGTCTACGAGAGAGCTATCACAAGAACAAATACGGTAAAAGTCAACGCTAAGCTTCTAGGGAAATCATTATTACTATCCTTTTCTTCCCCACTAGCGGTTTGTCGTTTTTTTCTAAATTACGAAGTGTGTATATACCTATCGAATGGGACTTTATTACTTAGTCCAGCAGTGTCAACTTTAACAATGCAGTCGGCGTGTTCTATTTGGTCAATGTTTTAATTGCTGTTTGTTTGTTTGTTTTAGTTTTAATTCGCAGTACTTACTGGGAACGCTGACCCGAGCTGTCCGGTGTTCAATTTCTGTGTTTATTTATTTATTTATTTATTTATTTATTTATTTATTTATTTATTTATTTACTTACTTACTTACTTACTTACTTACTTACTTACTTACTTACTTACTTACTTACTTACTTACTTACTGATTGATTGATTGATTGAATTATTATTTCTGTAGAAGGTTCTCTTTGGCAAGGCAGGGTTTACTGCTGTTGTCAAAATGATCGAAGGTGCGTTGTACTCATATTATTATAATCAGAGTGTAGTTTTCTCTGTTTTAGTTTTATGGAGGAGCTATATCTAGAATGGATATGGCCGCGTGGAAAATTATTTAAGCAACGAATTTCTTTCCCTCAGAAAAGCTACTTTTGTTGTAGAGGTCGTGGTGGCTGTGCGGAGGGAATGTACATGCTGTTCTTAGTATTGTATATTAGTAGCGCAAATAAAATTCCTCTTGCTGACATTATATTTTTTGCCCAGTAGGAGACTCATCCGTAAATGAACCTTTGCATGACGGTGGTAACAGCATGACGATGGTTGTGGTTGGAGTTGTCGTGGCTTTTGTGATTCTAGCTGTTTTATTGGTTGCTATATTGATTCTAAGAAGGTGCGTCCATAGAAAACAAGGCAGAAAAAGGGGGCATGTTAGGAGAATAAGGGCCTAATATTGTTTGTGGTTTTAAAGCATCGCGAGTCGCCTGTTGACCAGTATTTTTTCTTCTCTATCTCTCCCCAAATATACTTATTTACGTTTCCTTTATTCTTCTCTCAGACGTCGACACTTTCAGAAGGCCGCAAATGAGGCAAACCAAAAAAGTCATAAAAGAAGAGAGATACAGATACGATTTTCAAAGAAAAATCATACGACTGTCAGTCGGACAAACCTTCTATCTGACGGGGGAGATGGCTCTTCTGTTGCAATTGTGCAGAAGCAGATGGAGATGCAAGAAGTGAAGGCAGAGGAAGAAGAATTAAATGAGACCAGTGAACCCAGTGAGGAACACAAAGAAATTATTGCAGCAGGTATACAGTGGCATAATTGCGATTTGCTCTCCTTTCATTGCGGTTTCTTTGTTTTATTAATTTTTGTGTCCCATATATGTAATACTTCTACTAATATTCTGCTGGGAAGAAAACCGCTGAAGGATAAAGTCAACAGACTATACATATCTTACTACTAGTAATAGACAAATAGACCAATCATGCAACTGGCAACCAGAAATTTATGTCACCTCATTTTTTTTTGTTTATTTGTTTGTTTGTTGTTTGTTGTTTGTTGGTTTTGGATTATAGTTGCAGATTTAGATCTATTTAGTTTTCTAATAAACCCACCTAAATCTTCTAAAGCAAAAAAAAAAAAAAAAACATTATGATACCAATAAACATGCACCATAAAAATGGAAACCTCAAAAAAGAATCCAAAACGAAAAATATACTATACATAGTATAAAAAGTATTCTTAAATAAAGTCAAATATCGTGTTCCACAGCATTAGTTGCAGAAATCGGCGAAGGTGAATTTGACCCTGATGAAATTTACAGCGAAGCTTCGGACGGCGGGCCAAGACCCATCCCAGTTGGTGAATTTAGAGAATATCTTGCACCCATGCGCCAGCACGGTAATGTACGCCTAAAGGTACAATACAAGGTAGGTTAATAAAGGAAAGGTTACGATTAATCCAATTATTGCTGCTGTGGTTTGTGGTTTGTACTCCCTCCTTCTTTCGTTTTCTTGACATAGAAACTTCCAAGCGGTCAGCAGGGTAATTGGAGTGTTGCCAAAAATCCCGCAAACAAGCCAAAGAATCGTTATGGAAACATTATTACCTGTAAGTGTTTTTAGTTGCTTTGTATCCATACAAGGCATGTTCCTCAGATTTCCGTGAAACAATTTGTAAGTACCGGGTTTTTGCCAGGCTCACCAGGCCGGGCTAGTCCGACAACCCTGGTTTTAAGCCCGGCAAGCCAGGCCAGGCCAAGCTTTTCGAGCCTCGCCGGGCTTTTGACCGGGCTTCTGATGTAAGGGAAACCGTGGAAGGACAAAATAGAAAAACCATAAATAGCGGAAAATGGTATATTTTTACTGTTTTCCTTTACAATATTGCTCTTGAACGCACAAAGAAATGTCAGTTGTAACTTATCGCAAAAATTGGCCACTCCTTAGCTTGTCTCAGTTGCGTGCTTGTTGGTTAAAACCGCCAGCGCTGTAGCTATAATTTGATCGTGTGTTGTTGTGTTGTAGATGACCACTCTCGTGTTGTGCTTGATACCGTCCCAGGTGTCAAATGTTCGGATTACATAAACGCATCCTATTTAAAAGTGAGTAAGCAACAGTATTAATGTCCCGTTTGATAATAGAATTCACTTATTAAATCTCTATTAAAAGTACATGAGGAATATCAATAAATCCCGCTTCAATAATTTCTTTCCATCCACTTATCCCAGGGATTTGACGGAAAAGGAAGAGTTTATATTGCAACACAAGGTATTGACACAGGAATGTGTTTATTATAGTATGATAAAGTACTTGCAGAAATGGCTCGTATATGTTTTACTGTGAGGTATGGAATGGCGGAATTGTCGTTTCCTTATTGGGTGATAGGTCCAAATATTGCCACGTTCAACGACTTTTGGCGCATGATATGGAAGGAGCAATCGACAACAATTGTCATGCTTACAAACTTAATGGAAAAAGGAAAGGTCAGTCTTCATGTTATCTACCATGACCATGACCATGATCAACACCAACAACGCATCGCGACAAGTTGCACCATCACTATTATTTACCATCGTCATAATAATCATCACCATCATCATCACCAACGACACATCGTCGCACCACCTCCGTTGTTATTGCCGTTTTATTTTGTTGCTCGACAATTTTTTCATTTTCGTTTAGCGCAAGTGCCACCAGTATTGGCCTGACAAACACCAATCTTATGGACAAGTGGCGGTTACGAATCACAAGACCGAAATATTTGCTGACTACACCATCCGTACCTTCAATGTGGTCCACGTAAGTCAATGTAACCGCGCACCTGGCCGGGGTGTTGTTTTATCATCAATTTACCCTAAATCTTGAGAAAAGTGACTTTTCTTCGTTTTCATATTTATCCGTGTTTTTGTTCAGTATTATTTTGACTGTACAAAATCCTTGACACCACTTTAACGAAGGGAAGAGCTGTCTGACCGTATCATCAGCTTCTAAATGCCGACATTTTAAATACACTTTTACATCATTCCAGCGGGAATCTAAAGAGGAACGACAAGTGCGACAGTTTCACTTCACTTCATGGCCTGACAAGGGAGTTCCACAACATGCTACTGCTGTGCTAGGCTTCAGAAGGAAAGTTCACACCTCAAGCAATTCAGGCCCCACAGTCGTGCACTGCAGGTAAAACAAGAGCCATGCCTTAAAAGTTGAGCCTTCGTTTATCGACATGCATGCTTGGTGCTTAAACGGCATCACTGTCGGAAGACTTGCTTCATTCGGACAAACAGTTACGAGTCCATTTCTTACAAATTATGACTAATCACGCTTTGTTTACAAGATCCGCAAATGGGACAACTTCTGACTAGCCTAAATATCTGCATATTTTCCAGATTTCAAAGTGCTAATGGTCTCCCATATATATAAGGCATGTAAACTGGAGTTCAGTGTCTCCCTAATTAACCTCCCGAATAAAAATTTGTTTGCTTTTTAGTGCTGGTGTTGGTCGCACGGGAGCATAGATTGTAATTGACGCCATGTTAAACAGAGCCAAAAAGGAAGGCACTGTGGACATCTTTAATTACGTCAAAATGATTCGAACCGACCGAATGCACATGATACAAACCGTGGTATGTATGAGGGAACATGTCTTTTTATCATAACTAGTGCTTAAGCTCCAAGATTGATCAGAAGTAGCTACACTTCATATAGAACTTTTTTGTCTCGACTTTGTTTTAGATTCTCTTTAGTTGCTGTATTGCATACATATTTGGTTAGGCTTCGAAAGGAGAAAGTTTACTTTAATCACGTAGTGAAACTTTATTGCTTCCTCCCTATCCCCCACCCCCACCAAATCCACAGCACTGTATTTTTTTATAGTGGCAGTGTGTTTTCTTCACACACTAGTGCAACTCCTTGCCTAGCCTGTGGGTATAGCAATTCACATCGGGACCACCGATGTGCCATGATGTTAACCGACCGTATCCGCAGACTAGACCTCAGTTAGCTAAAAGTATATTAAACTATACCATACTTTCCAGGAGCAATACGTATTTGTCCACGTGGCTATTCTGGAAGCATGGACCTGTGGAAACACTGAGATTCAGGCGTCTAACCTAACAGTCGCTGCAGCCAAGCTATCTGAGCTGGTTCCTGCTCTCAACATCACGGGTTACGAAGCAGAATTTGAGGTAGATGCCAGCTTCATGAAACGATAGCTCCATAAAGGTTTTCTTTAAGGCGTGATTTAATCCCTTTCCCGTTGACTCGAATATTCATTGTAGAAAATGGCCAACAGACATTCAGGGGTGGATCTAGAATCGCACTCAAATGAATGCTATGCCTGAGTACGTTGTTTTTAAAACAGCCAGTAATGTTCATCGATTAATGTTTAGCAATAGTGGCCGATTTGATGTTTTAAGAAGGATAGCCCAATTTGCATCAATACAATCGGAAACCCTAAAAGACAAATGAAAACGTACATCTCGGTCTTTCCTGTTTGTTCATCCATTTCTCTGTTTTTATATATAAAGCGCCTCCAGCTTGTTAGCTCGTACATCGAAGAAGACAAAGACGTAGCTTTGAGGCCTGCAAATGCAGCGAAGAACCGACACCAGGAATGCATTCCTTGTAAGTAAATCGCCCGTAATTAGGCAGACACTATAATTTCTTTTCACCAGAATGAATATACGTATTACAAATGACCTGATCTACGTCTTGATCATGCTCAGGATTCAATACATCATTCACCTCCACTTTGGCTTACTTTAGATAGTGCAGTGAACATGTGCTTTATATTGTTGCAGTGGATTCTTCCAGGGTTGTCTTGAAGGCGAATAAACAAGGCAATGATTAAATCAACGCAAGTTTTGCTGATGTACGTATATGCTATAGCATTTGTTTTTGTTTTTTGTTTTTGTTTTTGTTTTTGTTTTTGTTTTTGTTTTTGTTTTTGTTTTTGTTTTTGTTTTTGTTTTTGTTTTCGTTTTTGCTTTTGCTTTTGTTTTTGTTTTTGCTTTTGGTTTTGGTTTTGGTTTTGGTTTTTGGTTTTTGTTTTTGTTTTGATTTTGGTTTTGGTTTTGGGAGTTTGGTTTGTTTTGTTTTGTTTTGTTTTGTTTTGAGGGGGAAGGGGGGTTTCTAATGTATTGGAAAATGAAATTTGTGTCAGAAATTGCAGTTACTTTTGCCTTGTGACCATAATATGTGTTTCTTTTTATGCATCGGCAAGTTGTTTGGCGTGCCGGTGACTCATAGTCGCTCTACTAAAGGGGTACTTTGCCATTAAGGTAACACAGTCGGGATATACATGAACGTCTGTTTCATTTGGCGCAGGCTTTCAGGGATCGGAATGCGTTCATTATGACTCAGGCACCCCTTGAGTGTACTATCCAGGATTTCTGGCGCATGATCCTGCAGTACAAGATTGGTACCATAATTATGTTGAACAACTTAAAAGAAGGGGAAGAGGTAGGAAGAACTTAAATTTCGTACTACATGTATTCATAACTTTGCTTTCCAATTACATGGATCATCTTCCTTATAGGACTATAAACTTAAAAGCTGATTAGGAAGTCATGTCCTTTGAAAGGTGATCTTGCGTAGTAGAATTATTGATAAGAAAATGCAAATTTGACTCAGAACTGAAAACAGTTTCAACTCTGTATCAAGTGAAACCTGTGGGCGTGGCTTCTCATCTTCCAGCAGACGCGGCTCCCGTTCTTGTTGTTGCTGTTGTTTGCTTTGGACAGAGGCATGGATGTTCAAGGCTAGAGCTTGTTATCCGGCTGAAGCTAAAGATATAATTAGTCCAATTATTATGGATTAGATAAGTGTGGGAAGCATTTAAAATCCATGAAGGCACAATGTTGCCATGTTAAAGTTGGGTTCAGAAAGTTAAGAAAATTGGACTTTCTTCATTCGGATGCTTTCATTATATTTTAAGGTTGTATGCAGTTGACTGATGTTTGACCTTATTTTAATTTAGATTTACCCCTAGTATTGGCCTGATGAGGGTTCGAAATCTTACGGGAATACGCGTGTGGAACTTCTGTCAAGTTCAAGTCGCGAAGACGTTGTTCAAAGAAAGTTGTCGGTCACCAGCCTTACAGTACGTCAGCTAATTAAAATGTTTTATTGGATTTCTTCAGCATGCATTCCCCGGTATTCCAAACATTTTAAGAAGATTCATCATTCCTCGTGCAAACTGTTTGTTGTATAATGTTTCGAAGTTTATATTTTGAAAAGCGGACAAGCGTTGTATTTTTCAGATTAAAAAGACTCGCAAATCTTAAAAAAAGCGAGGTTTAAATTCAGAAACTTTTTCGTAACCAGCCGAAGAGCAATGGAACGATGTGTTTGCTTACAGTAGCTGTATTACTTAGTCTTCACTGTCTTATTACTGTGGGACGCAGGTGTAGCGCAAACCAAGTCTGATATCATTTGTTAGTACATACCACACAAGTGAATAGTGCTTTTCGCGCGCTCTGATTGGCTCCTCAATCTCGGAATATCAAGTACTATTCACCTCCTGGCGGCTTCCGGTAAAACAAAATGGCACGCGAACCCAGTTTTTGCCCACTTTTGTCGGAAATAAAATAGCTATTTGGGAGTTGGCTATTAAACTTGTGTGGTATATACTAAATATCACAGTCTTACGAATATTTTTACAACCATGTAATCTGCACATATATTCTCTCCTAGCCCTCTTCCCATCCCCGTGTTTCTCTATTTCTGCTAAGTTATTCTCAATCGTCCATTTATATAACAACGTTTCATGTGTGTGTTCTAATTGGGAAGGATTTAAAACGCAAGCAGACCCTGCAGCACTTTCAACACAACTGTTGGCCTGATAAGGGCGCACCGTCAAACTATCGGGCCGTGCTTGATCTGTTGTCCATGGTGCAGAGTTCGCAGCAGAAGTCTGGGAATGCGCCAATTGTAGTCCATTGCAGGTATGAAGGCCACTTGTTTAATAACTTCTCCTATCCATTTTACCTTTCTTTTTTTTCTTGATCTATTTTGCTGTTTGTCTAGATTTCTGTCCATTGATGTTTATCCCTCTGTCTTTATTCATTCGTCCACTGATTAATCGTCCTTTCTCTTTTTTATTCTCGTTTTGTTTCTCCATTCGTCCGCCAACCTGTTCTGTTTCTATATCCAATCCATCCGCTCATCAGTCCTTGTGCTCATCAACCATTTATATCCATCCTTCATTCATCAATATGCTACTATTGGCCAACCGTTAAACAGCCACTTAAGAACTTCTCTCTTTTCTCGAAAGCAATGGAATTGGTCGGAGCGGAACCTTTTGTTCAGTATATGCCTTGCTCGAGAAACTCAAACTGGAACAGGTAGTCGATGTACTACAGATCGTGAAGGTTCTTCGCGTGAAACGACCTGGAGCCGTTGAAGAGCTGGTAAATTGTGGGAGCCATAAGACATCAAGTTAAAGTGTTTTTTTGTTTTGTTTTGTAGAATCAGTGGTTTTTCACTTTTTCAGGACAGTATTTACTTCCTGGTCATCAAGTGATGCACTGTGAAACAAGCTAACAAATGTCCACATGAAATTTGAAATTAATTAATCACGCGCCATTCATCATTTTCCTCGCCGAGTCTCGACGATTGTAGTTTCTTTTTCAGCCAATGTCGGCTGTATGTCCGTAAATTAATTACGTTTAACTTTTCCTTGCAGGGACAGTACACGTTCTGCTATGGAGTCGCACAGGAATATTTGGATTCATTCAGCGACTATTCAAACTTTTTAGAATGTTAGAGATGGGTGGGAGGAGGCACACATTGTGTTGCATAACAGCATAGAAGTACCCTCGTCCCCAGGCTGGGGGCTAGGGTCCGAGGTAGGACTGTTGGTGAAGGGAACAATGCCAGAGCTCAGTTTCGAACTTTTTAATTTGGCCGTATATGTACTAAGGGCGCGTTTTTTTTAGGGCTATTCCGTTTATTATTGTCCGGAATAGACAGTAATCGTGTTCTTTCGGGACCTATTCTGATTCCGGAATGAGCGGATAGTAATTCCGTCCATTGTGTTCCCGATAACAGTCTGGCGGTTAATTCAGAATGGACAGAATAGCTGGTAATCGTGTTCTTTTGGTCACATTAGCTCTTCCTGGGTTGCAATCAATCTTTAGAGATTCAGAATACAAAGATATTGCGGCCATGTTTGTTCCGAGTACTTTTGAGACTAATGAGCAATTTTCATCCAACATGGCCGCCCTGACGTCACATACACATAAATAATTCTGTGTTCGGAATAGCGCAAATTCTGTTCTTTTAGAAACTATTATTGTGTATTTTCCCTATTGAGGAATAGGAATAGACGGAGTAGTCCCAGAAGAATGCACCATATATTTGACCTTGAAAGATTTAGTCACCTTATATCCCTGCTGAGTTTGCCAAGACTTCACGGAGCCAGTCATTAGCATTTGTCGTTTTACCAGACGTTTCTTTGTACTCCCCCCCTCCCCGGTGTGACCAAGAAACTTATGAAAATGTTAACCTGATAATTTTTTTTAGCACCGAAACAATCTGTTGACTATGTATACAGACCACGGGTCCAGTAATATTGGTTACATTTTTAAGTTGATTTTGTTATACTGTAGCTGAGAAGTAAGATTCCAGCCATTCAAACGTCTGTAGTGTGATAACTTGACTATTTTGAGAAATAAAACACGCATGGATACTGCGAAGAGAGACAAAACAAACGAATGAGAAACAAAATAAGAGCAAGGATTGTTTTTTTTTTCTGAAAAGAATGAAACTTGAAACACGAAAAGCGAGCCAGGCCTTCCTGTTTGCGGCACACATCTTTTTGGCACGTGGCCGAACTGTTTCCCTTTTATCATGAATCAGTGAAATGTGAAGCGCTGTAGACACTAATTAATTTAATAAAAGCACAATATAACGGAGATAAGACACTGTCGAGTTTTCGAGATAAAAGGTGGCGTGGTTTCCTAAAGGTTATCTTACAGGAGGGTACACATATTTTTAGAATGTAGATTCAGACAGTGCAACGGTTTCTTCATATATTTATATCCGCTGCGTTACGAGTTTCTACGTTTCTCAGCGCACGTGGGACGTGGAGGAAGTACTCGACGGTGATGTGCGACCGGAAAACGCCAAAAATGGGAATCCTTTGCAGTCGTCCCACGCCCAATAAAACCGCAATATCGCACCACAAGGAGGAGTATCTGATCCCATTCAGAGCCCCTAAAACAAACCTGTGACAATATTAGGCGGGGTATTTTGTAGTTGCTCCCAAACAGAAACTGACAAAAAATTATAAATGAAGTAATGACTGGACCAAGTGTACAGTCGGTCGATCGACCGGAAACCACACGGCGGCCTTGTGGTTTCCTTACGCTACTCTTGTGTTCTCTCAACTTCCCGCGTGTTTAGATGAGGCTATATTACACGGTGACGAGCTAAACTACACTTGGTCCGACATTAATTCGGGACATCTATGCCTCTTCTAAAATCAGCCATGTCTGTCTAGTAGCCTTTAGTAGGACGATAGACACAGAGCATACAGAAATAAACCATTGTACTGTAAAGATATCAAAAAAGAAACAATGTCGGCTCGTGCCTTGATATTGGAGATGCTATATGTTTGCGATTACAGATGAAACGATCATTCTTGGGTTTTCTCAAATACCTAAACACTTTGCTGCATAAATACGCACTGATTTGTCCCGTTTTCCATCACATTTCGAGTTGTTTATGTTTCTCTTGATTATTGAGTAGAGTGGCGGAAATGTCAACACATCAAAGTTCCATAACACTGCAGCGTGTGTACTGACAATTTTGCTTTTACACCGTAGGAAAACATACCAGATTTGTACAGGCTGTTATCAAACATAGAACAAACTATTGATGGACATAATCCTTCAGCCAGAACTATCTCGCTCACACAGGCTGTGCCTTCACAGATGGACAGCGCACACGACATCCGGTGTTTATGCGTGTATGCTTTCTTTCTCTGGTTTCAAAATTTCATCTTCCCTAAGACAAAAAGCTGTACACATTCAATAACTTCCCTTTTAAGAGCACGCAAACTCGTGCGACTAAAAGGCTTTTAAAATATTCCCTTCATTGCAATTGATCGTTTACTTTCAAAATACTACTTTAGAGCTTTCATTAAGCGGCATTCACTGGTGTGGTTCTTATTGATTTTCGACTAAAAGGTTTCTACCTTTTTTTTTTTTTTTTTTTTTTTTTTTGCTTTTTACCTGAGGTCAAAACCACGATTGAGCGATCAAAACGCGCGCGCGGTGGGCGTGCGCCAGATCACGCTGTCCTTCTCGGATTACAAACTTACATTTCGGCGTTGATAAAGAACAGTACGATCAAGCCTGCTTGACCTTCTGGGCAGAATAAACATCTCAAGTTTAGTTTGGCATTGTGCCCGTAGGATTTGCGTTGCATAGGCTTCTGAAACTACGACAGCAAAGTTGTTCAACTGTATCAAACCGTTCCAAAAGCCAGGCGGAACGTTTATATTTCGACATGTCCGCTGGCTTATCTGTATCCCTTGCCATTCTTGTGGCAGTTTTGAGAGTGGAATGCGCTGACACGATCCAAGGTAAGTTACATCAATATCCCCCATTTTCTGTGGTGTTTTGAACGTAGTTCCATTTCAAATGAAACTTACAAATGTAAAAGTTATGAACTTTGCTCTGACAGCAACGTGAATTATGCTGTTTCATAAGTGTGCTCATTGCGAGCTTTCGACTGAGTAAGTAGTTTCCCAGGTTGTCTGAGCAGTGAAAGGGGTTCGAAGTAGCCAACTCTGGAAGATAGTACGAAAAACATACGCATATAAACCAATTCGCCTGTGTTTCCGAGTTGAATAGCCACATTATTTCCTACTTTGGTCGTTAAACGTGAAGTTGTGTGAAAATTTGGTAATCATTCATAATTCAAGACCAAGAAATATGCCATCGTCCCAGCGAAGTTTTGGCGTATTCACGATACGAACATGTTGTTATAATCCAGAAGTGTGAATTGAAGACCTTTGGGAGCGCCTTGTTAATTCATCATATCAGTGGTTTTAGGCAAATTTCGACTAAAACCTTTCTTGGCGTGAACTTTGTACATATGATAGAGAGCAGGGCATCTAAGAGAGTATATGAGGATAAAATTAAGCAAGAAGAAGTGCTTGAACTGTTGGTGTAGGAAGACAGCACGGACACCCCCTGTTGGGTTGTCATCGTATCGATTGAATTACTAAAGTGCTGTGTTTTTCTTATTTCCATTTTCTTATCCAAGAGGGGCTGTTCGGGTGGGCTGGTATAATCCCTACTCATAAAGTTACACAAAGCCCTATGCTGAGCCGCTACTTTTTTTTTTTTTTTTTTTTTTTGATGCTTCTCTAAACATAACTCTTTAACGAAAGCTGTTTATGCTTACGAACACTATCTGGTTCTACTCGGCGCATTGATTACTCGGCGAAAACTTCAGCCCTTTGATAAACTCTTTCTCTCCCAGTTACGAGGAAATACTGATCCTACGTTGTAATACGCTGTTTCAAATTATACGGACTTGCTTTGCTTGAATTTTGATAAGGGGATAATTAATTACCCCAACCTGAGGTAAAAGAAACATTACACGCTTGATCTCTGATCCGCAAATAGCGACAGTAATTCTATTACGACTTACTGTGCACATGTTTTCCCTTTTGAAGCAAACATGTCTGATTTGTCTTAAAACAACTTGAATAGCCCTGACGATCTGGAGAGTCCACTCTGTCAGTCTCAAAGTGACCACTATTTATTAATAATGGACCTGTGAGAGGCTAGATAAGGGGTCTGAGTGTTCTTTGAAGTATGATTGTTTATGTAAGGATTTTTTTGAGGTTTGTTTCTTGTACTCCGAGCGTACCGCAGTTTTTTAACCACCCTTGTCTTGTAACTCTTCCGGTATAAACCGTATGGATTATATTTCAATTGGTTTAATTTTAAATCGAGTTGTTGAAAGACATTTCAAACATCTCACGCAAGGAGAATGTTCCTTAGCTCCCCTTGAGGTTCTCTCTGCGCTTTTTTACATTTTGTATTTTTAACCCTTGCACTCCTAAGAATGATCAAGTTCAATTTTCTCCTTTAGTTTTAGCAGCACAAATATATCATACAGTAAGAAGAACTTGGCTTTAATACCTTGCCAAGATGATAATTGATCAAACTAACAATTCTCACTACACACCACTTATACAATTTCCTCTAAAAAGGTTGAGAGAATCTGCATTTTGAACTTAGGAGCGAAAGGGTTAAACATGAATTGATTTGGCCTGACGTGGCCTTCATTATTCAATGAAATCTTTGTTCCAATCTTAGCGTCCAAAGAATCTGTTTTTGTTTTTTGGCTTTAGCGTATTTTTGGATACATTCCAAGCACGTGATGCCAAAGCCAGGTTGAGATTATAGTTTGTGTATGAGACCAAAAAAGGACAAATGGAAAATCAAAATCAAATTCAGATTCAAATTAAATTCAAAATGTCAAAATTTGACAGCAGTGTGGCAAGTGCACAAACTGACCAATGGAAAGGGAGTGGAAGGAAGGAAGGAAGGTAGAACATATCCCATTTCCGTCCCACTTGTCTGGAAAAATAAAAAAACGGCATTTTAGTGACCATTGTCGTCGAGTTTGTAGGGCGTGTTTTAGACTATGGAATTGATGTCTGTCTGCTTGTCTTGTTTCTGTCTTTCTCTATACTCGTTTGTCCTCTTTCCCATCGATAAATGAATTGACTGGTTGTTTTGGGGTTTCGAAGTTCCGAAGCGCCCTAAGTACCTGGACGTAATAGTCAGGAGCAGCTCTGATGTGGAAGTAAGCTGGGAGGTCCCAGGAAGTACACCACAGAAGAGCACAGTGTACGAGCTGAGATGGAGGAAAAGGGAAGCGAAGGACGAGTCATCCAAACGTATCTTTGGTGCTAATGGAACCACGTTCGTGCGAGGCCTTGATGCCTTCACTGCGTACGCATTTAGAATCAGGAGAGGACACAGCAGCAATGGGACACTGACATGGGGGAGGTTCACTAACGTCACTTGGGGAAGAACAGCTGAAGGGGGTGAGGGGAATTAGTTCGATTTCTTAAATAATAATAATAATAATAATAATAATAATAATAATAATAATAATAATAATAATAATAATAATAATAATAATAATAATAATAATAATAATAATAATAATAATAATAATAATAATAATAATAATAATAATAATAATAATAATAATAATAATAATCTAGGGTCGATCGCGCAGGGAGTGGTCACTCACTACGATAATAACTTTCGACTACAAAACCTTACTAAACCTCATTGAAATAGTTAACACATGTGGTACAACTAGTAAGAAGTTGATTACCCTTGGTGCTAAAGAGATAAAAAGTACAAAGGTCCGCAAAGCGTGTGTCTACTGCGAGGTGGTTGAGTCGTCTTTTCGACGACCTTTGTAACAGCTTCCGTTCGTTTCTTCTGATTAGTTAATAAGCAGTTGCAAAGGCTACAAAATGGTTTGTTGTGATTGCCTGTGAGCACTTTCGATTTGACCGATCTTTTCATAATAAGTTAACACGATTTTAGATTGTAACAGCATGCGCAGTAGGGTAAAACGGTTGTTATAGACGAAACGACAGACAAATACTAGATAGAATTCGAGTTGTTTTTCTTCTCATATTCACTCTCCCTCTCTCTTACTATTGTCTCGTCTTAGTTCCCACTGCTCCCCCTGCAAATGTTACGGCGTACAACACAAGCTCCATTAGCATCATGGTCCGTTGGGATCAGGTCCCAAAAGAGCACAGGAACGGGCACATGTTAGGATACAAAGTTTGCTACCAAAGAGCAGACAAGAACGACAGCCTCTTATTCTGCACAGCGGTGTACACCAGTGGGTTAGAAGTAGGGGGTCTCACTTATTTCAAGCCATATTTGGTGACAGTGTTGGCATTCACGAACGAAGGAGAGGGTCCCCCGTGTAAGCCAGTTATTGTTTGGACCGACGAGTATGGTAAGTTTCACCAGTATGAACAATCCATAACTTCATTTAATTTTAGCGTGTAATTCTTTTTGCAGTTTCTGCTTCTTTTCTTCCTCTTCCACTTTTCTGCATCATTGGCATCATCAACATGTAAGGATTGACGAAACAATCTAATTTCTCAGTCTTCTCTCTTTTTTTTTCTTGTATACTTACAGTCCCTGTGCGAAGTCCAAAAATATTGTCAATAAAATCTAGAACAACGTCAGTAAAACTTAGATGGGCTCCGATTCCACAACAATACGTCAATGGCATCCTTCGTGGCTATTACGTCACCATTATGGCAAAATTCTACAGAGAGAGGCGCGTTATTCAAGTCAACGCATCAACCCTTCACGTCAATGTTCCTGGGCTTAGAAGGAACACCACATACCGGGTGCAACTGAGAGGGTTCACGAGAGTTAGGGGCGTTCTCAGGAGTGGACGAAGTGGTCATATCCATAATTTCACAACGAAGTTTGGTAAGGATATCACTTTTGTATTAAAATGAAGCCAGTATTTAACCATTTAAGCGTTGGTATGGGACGGTGCATAGATAAACAGGAATCTGATGTTTTGATTCCTTTTACCAAATCTGAAACTATTACTAGTGTACCAATGACCTACATGTATTTGGAGTTTGAAACGGTGCAAAGCAGCAAACGATATAATGTGGAATTTTAGTCTTATCTTGATCAGGAATTGTTGCATTGAAACGTGTATTGTAAGAGTTATTATGGACAACTTTATCGACTTTATCTATCATCCTATTAGTAATTGTTTCTTAAGTATTCATCTGTTGTTTCTTTTTTATGTGTCAAGTAGAGAGCAAAGCGTGTAATTGTCAAAATACAAAACAAAAAATATAACAATAATCTTAGTTCCGTATATATCAGTATAGAAAGTTATTCCTCTCTATGAAGCGGCTCGGTCCATAAACACGTACAAAGAGAGCTCGAGCAATGTTCTCCCGTACGGACCTCGCGTTCGATCAATGAGCAGTATATACTGAGTAAAATGCCTCCTGTACTTTATTTTCTCACAGGGTGTAGCGCTCCTCAAAATGTCCAGGCATTCAGTCCTTGTTCGTCCTGTATTAATATACAGTGGGACCCAGTGCCCCCCGCAGATCCGGCTAAACCTGTTCAAGGCTACCACGTGACCTATGTGGCTGAGTCCAAAACTCGTCAAACGAAAATAACCGACTCACAAGAAACAAATCTGAGAATAAACAACCTTCAGAAATTCACTGCATACTCGCTGATTGTGGCGGCGGTGACCAGCGAGGGCCTGGGAAAAGCTAGCCAACGAATCACAGTTGTGACAGAGGAAGATGGTAAGTGATCCACAGTCCTTTGCGCGCCGAAGTCATTGATAACTCGCTTGAAAAGACTGTAGTTTCGTTTTGTCTAAAAAAAGTACAGGAGACAGCTTTCTGGAGAAGCACTCTCGTAAGCGGACAGCTCTGCTTACGGACTCTCCTGCAAAACCCCGTTTAACTCTAGCTCAATCAAACTCTGTATTTACACATCCTTGTAAGCGGAAATTTCCAGTTACAGATACGTTTTCTACTAAGGGTGTCCGCTTACGGGAGCTTTAACTTATGTACAACTTTGTTTGCCAAAAATCTTTGAGTTACTGGATGATAGGGTACATTTTACACTCATGTAAATTTTAATGAATCTTTATCATCCGACACGTCATTTTACTATCTTTGAAACTTTGCTGGCGCTGTTTTCTTTTTTCTTTTGTTTTTTTTTTTTTTTTAATCTAGTACCCAGTCGGCCCCCAGAATCTGTAGCGCTTCAAAGCAGCGGACCAAACAGCATTAAGATTACCTGGAGCCCAGTTCCCAAAGAATACAGACACGGCCTCTTGCTGCGGTACCACGTGTACTACAGAAAACAAGATACCAGGACCAAGCGATCTGTCAATCCTGCGGGTGCTATTCACGCCCTTTCCTTTAATGCATCGGCTCTCTCGGTGGAGATAACTGGACTTTCGGCTTTCTCGTGGTATGAAGTTTGGCTCTCTGCCTCCACTTCTAAAGGCAACGGTCCTTCCACTACCTCCAAGAGAATACAAACTATGGAAGACGGTGAGTGAAAATACGATACGTCATCGTGTTGTTAATGGTTGTAACAATGTCAAAATACTCTTTGCTTACTTTTTGTCGATTAATATAATTGGTCAGTGAAAGTAGAAAACGGATACTCCTTTTCAGATATAGTTATTACGATAGTCTACTTTTCCTGGTTTTAACGTAGATGCCTATAAAGGTTTATGGCGGAGAGAGGGATGGGGAGAAAAGACTCCCGAGGTACACTTTCATAACTAAAACTTTATGTACGTCGAACACTTCGAGAAAAGGAGGTTTCAAATAATCTGATGGACATTTATAAATTCAGTCAATTCCTTTAAATAATTATTCTGTTTATTTTATATAATTGATTTCTAGTCCCCGGGCAGGCCCCCAGAGGAGTCCAGGCCCACAGTGAAGATTCAACAACTATTGATGTTAAGTGGCAACCAATTCCCGTGGAAAGTGTTCCTGGAATCCTTAAAGGTTACCAGGTGACCTATCGCAAAACTAACGCTGTCGATTTAGACCAGAAAAATGTGATCACGTTAGATCCCTCTTATCATCGCGTCATTATTAAAGGCGTAGAACCGCTGACACAGTACGAAGTTTGGGTCGCGGGATTTACAAGGAGGGGTCCTGGGCCTGGCAGTGTGAAGGTGCACATTACAACACCTGGTAATGGTAAGTATAAATTGTTTTTCTTTTTTTAGTGTGCTGGGGTTTCGATTTGTTTGTTCGTTTATTTGTGTATTTTTTGTATAGTATACCCTCATCACTTGATGCCGAAAATATGTACACGTAGATAAATGAATGTAAATGTTATTAGTGCCTGTGCACATAACCAAATGAACAAATAGGGTGAAATCATCTTCCAATCCAAGCCATAGGGAAAGTTAGTCAACCCGCACAATACCCAACTCCTGACTGTGATTGAAACCTGCAAGCTTTCAATGGGTGCAGCATAACAGCAATGTCCGCGTTAAATTGTCAGGTTTAATAAAACCGAGTTTCTTCTGAAAGCAGATGGTTCATATATTTCAGATCTACTGTGGTGTTGTAACAAAAGCTAACTAATAAATTATGCGGGCAACTTATGACTCTGCATTAACTTTAGCTCCAGAAAGACCCCAGAAAGTGAATGTCAACATTTTGGGACCACGAAGCGTGAAAGTCACGTGGCAAGCTCCATCAAGCTGGAAAGGTCACGTGACGAGATTTATGGTGCAATGGGTGAACCACGAGAAGACGGTGCGCTCAAGCCAAGAGGGTCACAAGATTGTAAAGGCGGGAAAACCGTACTGGCGCAAAACAGTTATAGGGGGACTGATACCCTACACTTCTTACTCCTTCTCTGTGAAAGAGGAAACACAAGGGGGAAACTGGGGCGAGTTCTCCGAGCCTCGTGATGTCATGATGCCCGAGGATGGTATGCTTTGTTACGTGATAGATAGGGTCTATGTTGTTCTTATACAGTGAAGTAAATTAAATGGTATAAGAAGCACGGAAATATCAAGGAAAGCAAAAAAACATGACTACTGGCAGCCGATAAAATCTGAAATGACTGTATGAAGTGTCCTATGTAAACACGCGGGTCTATATATAAAAAAATTCAATAACTTGTATTGGGCCAACCATGACTAATATGATGGTACAGGTTATATCAGAAAGCATTTCGTTTCTTTGCTTATGTAAAGAAGCATGTGGATGTTACATATACCAGTGACTGTCGGAGGACATTTTCCTATATAATTGGAATACAAAATGGTGGACTCTTTTTAGGACAATATTATCTATCAGTCGCAATGCGTGCGCCTCGTAAAAGCCGACCAGATCTAAATAACAGGGGTTGGGAAATGATACCGTTGCAATCTTCTCCGAAGTAAACAATGCACTTCTTGGTTTTGCAGTTCCTAGTGAACCACGCAACTTCTCTTTGTTGAAGAAAGAAGGCGTTCGTCTGATCCTCGCGTGGAAAGCTCCCCTTTCTCCAAACGGAGTCATCCAGAAATATTTGATCCATTTCACAGCTGACAGTGGAGCAGCGAAGACTAACACCTTTGTGAATGGGGTTCAGGCGAAACTTCTGACGTACACATTTGACCTACCCGACGTGGCATCGAAGTACACAATTACTGTAAGTAGAACTGAGGAAATGACTGAGGATGCGTTCACTCTATCATGCGCTGCTGAAAATGATTGACATTAATTTTCGCTTTCTCGCCAAATTTAGGTCACCATTTCAATTCTTTCTTAAAACTAAACTGGTACTGATATTATAGTCCTGTTATTGCTCGCAGGTTCAGGCATTTAACTCCCTTCCGGGCAAAATGAGCGCCCCATTGAATGTTGAGCATTCACCTGTCGATGCGTTTGGTAAGTTTGGATTTCTTTCTCTACGACTGTGGGACGTGGTTGCAGTATTGGGCAGTGAAAATTTGAAAATCCTCTCATTACCTAATGAATATGTGTATTTAAGAAAGAAAAAGTTCAAAACAGACGGAATTGCTTCACACTATCACCGCAAGAAGTATTTACAACTGACGATGTCAATAGCATCTGTATATTTAGTTAATTAATTATTTGTTAAATAATAGTATCATGAAACATTTGCCTCTGTTACCACAGATAGCAAGAAGTCCAGCGACTTCAAGTCCAAGCTTGTTTGGTTGATTTGCGGTATGACTGTTATCGTACTCCTGTTGGTGGCCGTTATGGCTATTGTTCTCGTCAGGTAGGCAACTCACAATGTTTGGCTTGAAGCTACTGAAAGTGCCTTGTTTTTGTAATGTTTCTTTCTGAACACTTTCACTCCTTAGAGTGATCAACTTTCATTTTCTCCTTCGGGTTCCCACTAGAAATATATCATACGGTAGAGAGAACCTGGCATCTTGTTCAGATGAAAGTTGATTAAACTACCAATTCTCACTACATCACTATAATACAATATCTTCTTAAAAGGTTGGGAGAATTTGTAGTTTGAGCTTGAAAGTGAAAGCCCAGGGCTTTCCTTGTGAATTACTTGCTACTGATTTGGATAGTTTGAGAATCACCTACAGTACAAGTAGTTATACGTTATACTCGAAAAACTGAGTATAACTTATCTGGCTCTTAATTTTTTTTTTTTTTTGTGTGCGTTTTTTTTTCTTTTAACATTAGACGTTCAATGAGGCGATCAAGAATAAAACGAGGTGCTAAGCAACAGAAATGTAGAGGTATGTTCAGTGAAGTTGCTCGATACAATATAATACAAAACAATCCGATGTGCAATACTATCAATTATATACAACGGTTTCAGGTCAGAAAAAAGGCGTTACAGAAACTTATATAGAAAGGAGAAGTTTGTTCTCTTATCATCGAATTTATTGTTCAATATTTCAGTGTCAATAGTGTCCAAGTCAGCGAAGCCTCGACGATCAATTCCAATCACGGCGTTAAAAGAACACTGTGAACGTTTCCATGCCAACAACGATGCACTGTTCATAGACGAATTCAGGGTATGTTTGTAGAATTGAAAGCAAAACTCATCTTATTTTATCATAAAATTTCTAGTACTGATGTCTTGAACCTTCTGAGACTCATGATCGGCTTTTTTGAAGATCACCGAAAATCAAAAAGCAAGTTGTGTCTTTCTTTTTTTTCATCCGAATCAACGTGAAAGTGTTGTACTGGCCATTATTGGACACATTTGTCAATACATTACCCCTTCCCTCCATTTTGAGCATTGATAGGGGATGGGTGCTAATAAATAGTTCTCTGCTGCCAAGTGACTGGTCATTTGGTAGCAGACACATGCATTGTCATTTTGTCTAAATTATGGTTATTTGACGGACGGTGATTTCCATGTATGCATCGATTAGAGACGCACTTTGGATTAGGATTTGTGTGTTACACTGATGTTTAGAAGGTGTGGTTATATTTCACGTGGTTTTCTGTTTATCACTAGTCACTCGATCTCCTCACGTGGAAGTCCGCCTGCACAGCAAGTCAATTGCCAATGAACAGACCAAAAAATCGCTTTTACGACATCAATGCCAGTAAGACGTTGTTAGAGCATATCCATAGTAGTACAATGTATTTGTTGCTTTGATGGTAAAGTGTGAACTATGGAACTGTGTATTGTATTTGAGAAATATTCAGAGATAGACAGCAGAACATTGTGAGTAAAATTTGTACAATTGCCAACCTATTACAATATTAATCCTTGCAATTTAACATCTCATCAAGTATGGATATATTTTGGCTTGCAGATGACCTCACTAGAGTTGTCCTGAATACCTTCATGGACATTCCCGGATCAGATTATATCAACGCAAACTATATTGATGTAAGGAATCAAGTTTTCTTTTAACCGAATGTCTTACTCGGTTGCGAGACGCTCAAATTCTCAGGATTCACCATTATATTGGTTGTACCTTTTGATCAATTTTTCTAATGGTAATTTTATCAGTTGTCCTGGGTCGATTTTTCTGCCTCGTCAGACGGCATGATAGAAATTAACAATCCAACTCTCTCAGACAAAAGTCAGTGGTTTCAGTCCAATTATCGATAGACTCCTACCAATTGTCTTAATTCTAATTTTAATTTTCTTGCTTGTTTAGAGCTATTCCTCCCCAGCAAGATTCATAGCCACACAAGGTAGGTACCTTTTCAGTCGGCTTCCGGCTCTTTTACCCCTAACGTACCCTTAAATACCCATAAATATTTCAGAGAATTACCCTCGTAAGCGTATTTAACCCTTTCACTCCCAAGCTCAAAATACAGATTCTCCTAACGCTTTAAGAGGAAATTGCACGAGTGATGTAGTGAGAATTGATAGTTTAATCAGCTACCATCTGAGCAAGTTCTCCTTACTGTATGATATATTCGTGCTGCCGAAACTGAAGGAGAAAATTGAACTTGATCACTCTTGAGAGTGAAATGTAAGATTCTATTTATACGTATATACCTTAGTACTCATTGTCTCTTGTGTATGTGTAGGTCCTCTCAGGGACACTGTGGCAGATTTCTGGAGAATGGTCTGGGAAAAGAACTGCCCTGTCATTGTGATGCTTGAAAACTTCAAAAACAAGGTGATTTATCACATCTGAACGCAACTATAATCATCCATTTACAAGTTATGTACATGTATGGATCATTCATTTAGTGTCACGCGAAAATGAAGGAATTGGAACAAATCCGACTTGCTATGTAATTTTCTCTGTTTCAAGAAATTTCTAGAGACGTCTGTATGGCACATATGCATCCATGGATGAGTTTTCTTGTCTTTTCAATACTGCAGTGATTTTGTTACTGTAGCGTCATGGTATGTTATTGAATAGCTTATTTTAGGGCGACGATAACATTCGGTTGTCTCTCTTTATAGTCTGGCCATCATTTGTGTGAGCAGTACTGGCCGTCTGTTGGTTCAGCAGAGTATGGTAACTTGGCCGTTTCACTCCTCGCCACGACGGAGATGTCAGAGTGGACACTAAGGGAATTTATCGTTTGGGTAAGCAATTGAAAGCTGAGACACTCACGTCCACGCGGATTAGATGCTGTGCTCAGCCCGAGCTATTACTTGCATGAATGAATGAATCCGGGCAATTTGGAAAATAAATAGAGGGTAACAATTATAAATGCTCTGCGTCATACTGATGCATAATTTTGAAGTCTACAGATCCAGAGTGTATGGATAAACGAGAGTTGAAACACTTACAGTACAAAACCTGGCCCGATCAGGGGATTCCACCTAACACTGGTGCTTTCCTGGCATTTCATCACAAGTTCCGGACTCTGCTGCCGTCAGAACCATGTGGTCCGATTGTGGTCCATTGCAGGTGAGGAATCAATACTCAGAAAATTGATTAGTTCTATTACTAATCAATTCACCTGATGAAGTGGGAGGGTGACCACAGGAATCAGCCAGTCAATCATGATAGTGACCACTCCTTGTGTAAGATAATGCGGTGACGCGAGGGTAAAACGTATATGTTGGTGTAGACCCGTAAAAATGTTGGCTGACGTCTTACATGGTCAATAGCCCCTTGATTATGGAATGCACTTGCGCTTGGAATAAGACAATTAGATAGCATTACAGTTGTTAAATCTAAAGTTAAGTTTATATAGGCAATTTTATCATCGTCAGTGTGGAAGCATGTGCATAATATTACTCCTTATACTTTTATATCATAAAATTGTACTGCGCATTTGAATATTGTTATATTGAATATTTGAATATTGTTATAGATAATAGAAATATATAATTATTATTTACTATCATTACTATTTGATTGATTTGTTTACTACTTATCAGTAACGGTTTCACTGAATTTTCCACGTTCTTATTCTAGCACTGGGGTCGGACGCACGGGCAGTTTCATCGCCATAGAGTCTTTGTTCGAACAGATGGAGGCAGAAGGGTTGGTCGATGTCTATGGATTTGTGTCCCAGATGAGAAGGCAGAGAAGTTTTATGGTTCAGACCAAGGTTAGTTAACCGAGTCGTGCTATGTATAGTCCGTGTGGATTATAAATCACTAAAACAAGCAGTTTCCGTTAATCTGCAATTATGAACAAAACGCAAAAATATATGATAATTAATGATAGATAAATAATACAATTCGTCACTTCAATCGTTTGTTTTTTTCTCTCGTAACTGTCACGCTTCCTATCTCTTTATCTTTGTAGGAGCAGTACTGTTTCATTTACGACGTGTTGCGTGATGCTTCCCTTTGTGGCGTGACAGAAGTCGCTTCCCAGGAGCTGGGCACCAGCCTCCTATGTGCACGGGTTGAGGAGCCAGAGGTGTTTACAAGAAGGGCGACAGAATTTGAGGTAAAAAATAGAATCCATTGTGGAAAACAAATTAAATAATTAAACCTCTAAGTATCAGATGCTCCTTTCAAATCGAGCAAAAATACCGCGACAAGTATTCCCCTATCTAATAGTTTCCATCTTTTTATCAACAGAACAAAACTCAAACTTCATAATGCAGTCTTCTGTTCGAGTTAATTAAGTGGAAAACGTTTAATTTTGCTTCACGTCAGTAGTCTAAGCCTGTCATAAAACAATCACGTGGGAAGAGTTTTTCATTTTTGTCAAATCAGATAAAATAGACATGAAACGTCAAAATTCATACATACATTTTTATCTACAGTAGTCTGTTCATCTATTCTAAGCACAATTGAATTGCTCTTTTCTCTTCTTCACAAACTCATGATTTTGTTTGTTTACATTTCATGCAGTGTCTGCAGACTTTCAATGTCGACCCCAGCCTCTCTTCTAACGCACAACAACGCATAAACTTGGTCAAAAACCGCTGTCCAGACGTCTTGCCATGTAAGTGATTATCTAAGCATCATGTGCATATTTGTCCCATATCTTTTTTTTGTCTCAACTTCAGCAAAATGAGCAACTTGTTTCAACTATATAACAGATATGCAAGGAAAGCAAAGCAATACGTGGATTGGTCAGCTTCTTTAAAAATATTTCCGCTGTGTGTTTCGTGCTGTCAAACTATGGCAGAAATGTATTTGTATTTTTCTCCAAGTCCAACAGTCTTCCTTGTATTTTCAGACGATCGAAACCGAGTTCGCTTGCCTGCTATCCCGGATGTTCCTTCTTCAGACTACATCAACGCCAGCTACATCGACGTAAGCGTTCTTGCCTGTTTCGTCTTTTATTTTTAATTTTCGCCCATTCCTACTAAATTAATTTTCGCTTTAAAAAGCACTTGTGAAATAAGTGAGCATATTTGTTATTGATGGTTTTTAATCAACAAAAGGAGATAAGTCTAGCTTTCACACTTTGACTCTTAATTTTACACATTAATCACTGGATCGCCTGTCTTCAATTTTTCAATCTGTCTTCCTCAGGGATACAATATTGGCAAGATGTTTATCGCCACCCAGAATCCGCTGGCCAACACGACTAATGATTTCTGGAAGATGGTTTGGGACCAGCGGTCTTCCGTCGTAATAATGCTAAATCATATCAAGGAACCAGAACTTGTAAGATGCTTTACTTGTTCCTCATACTACTGCCCAATTAAATTTGTTTCCTTTTGACTTTAACTTTCTAATTCCGATTAAAGTCTGTTTTCCCATTTCAACTTTCAACAATATATTGAGCGAGTTCGGTGATTTCTTTCGTTTTAATCCCTGAATCACCTGCTTTCGATTTAGTTTTCTTTCTCAGGGATACAATGTTGGCAGGATGTAGGCTACAGCTTATCCAGTTATAAATTTCCACTACATCCCCCATATTGTCTCTTGATGAATATTTAGCAGAGCTTGTATCACGCTATGCGGGTACAGAGTTACTCGTCATCCCCTAATCATTGGACTCGCAGCACGTAAACAATGTTGTACGATAAAGAAACTTTAGAAGGGCGTACAACTTGCACTCTTCATTGAGTCAAATTTTGAAAATGTGAGCCCCATGTTTTCAAAGTTTGAGAGCTTGCGACTGCGCCCCTTTGCTCGTGATTGTGCCCTGAAACGCTTAAATGTTGGTTAATCTTTTGTCAGGATGAGTCAGTTCAGTATTGGCCTGATCAGACGGCTGGATGTGCACGGTATGGAAGAGTGCAAGTAACAAAGTTTGATGAAGAAGTTTTGGAAGGACTTACACAAAGGATGTTTAAAGTGAGGTATCACGGGGTAAGTGGAGAAAAATAATATATAGTATATAGTAGTGTAATAAACGAGTATATATTAGTATTAATGGGTTGTTTAGTATATAGTAGTGAAAAATAGTATGGTATTGCGTTTGGTTCGCCAAACTTCTTCCCAGTTGGGATTCTTAACGAATTTGAGTTCAGTTCATATTTCTTTTCAACGTTTCAAGTCTCCCCAATTAGCACGGCAGTGCTAAATACATTGAGACTTAAATAAAGGGATTTATTTATTTTTGTTATACGGTATTGTAATTTTCACAGCACTGTGTAGTGGAGTGGATTGTAATGTACTGGAGTTATTGAAATATTACTCGTTTGTCTCTACCTTGTTTGAACTAATTGGGATAGCATAGCTGATCGATCAACCGGAAATTGTTCTAAGCGCTTCATTGTTAAGCTGACTATTATAACAACGTTCTTTCGATTGGACAAACAGTCAGCCTCGGAGACTCTAAGTTTGAATGTTTGACTGATTTTCTTATTTTAGAGCGAGGACAGTCTTGTGCTGTACCACTTCCAGTTCCACGACTGGACAAACAGCCAGAGCCTGGTGTACCTTCACGAACAGGTGCAAAAGGTGAAACCCAAAGAAAATCGAGGCCCAGTCATAGTGCATTGCAGGTAAGCAGACCTGTAAGCAACAACTTCTGATGCAACACAACCACCGACGACTTTCAAACCACCACCGACTAATATCACAAGAACAACTTCACACACGAACTACACCATCACCATCACCATCACCACCATCACCATCATCATCACCATCACCATCACCACCATCACCATCACCATCACCATCACCATCATCATCACCATCACCAACATCACCATCACCATCACCATCACCACCATCACCATCACCATCACCATCATCATCACCATCACCATCACCATCACCATCACCATCACCATCACCATCACCATCACCATCACCATCATCACCATCATCATCACCATCACCATCACCACCATCACCATCACCATCACCATCACCATCACCACCATCACCATCATCATCACCATCACCATCACCTCCAAACGTAATAGTAATCTCCTGTACGTCTCTCGCTGCAGTGATGGCGCTTCCCTTACCGGTGTATTCTTGGCACTTTGCGTGAGTATCGAGAGACTGGAATGTCAAGACACTATTGATATGTATCAGACGGTACGTTGGCTGAGAGCGCAAAGGCCAGGACTTGTGCAAACCGCGGTAAGTTACTCAGAAGTAAATCCAAAGCCACACTAACAGACAAATATACACACTGAATAAGACGAGCACAATCAAAGAGGGTTAACTGTCTTAGTATAAACTATGGAACAACCAGCCTATTTTCGTGTAGCTGCAACTTCTTTATTATAAATCAGATCACCCGGTGCGAGTACCCTAAGTCAGAGTTAAACATAACATATAAACATAACATATAAACATAACATATAAACATAACATATAAACATAACATATAAACATAACATATAAACATAACATATAAACATAACATAAAATACATGGTAAATAAATACACTTAGCTACAAGGATCTTTCTATGCAGGAGGATCCAGCTGTTTTACAGGTATGCAACTAAAAATACTCGGATTACACAAGAAGAGTTTCCAACTCTAAATTTGTTTTAACTTTTTAAAACTTGTTTTAACTTTAAACTCTTGTTTTAAGGCATCAAAATACCTTGCTTAGCTAAACGTTTGTTTAACTGTTCGTCTCTTTCAGGATCAGTACAACTTTTGTTATGAAGCATTAAGAAGCTATCTGACCTGGCGGATCAGGGGGGCAACAAACGACTATTGTGAGGAGCTACATGTATAAAAGCTTGATCAGTGAATTCAGTTTTCCATAAACCCGGATCAAAGATCCACAGCAATCACCTTTTGTTTCTATACTAAGCCATGGCCACATGGACTCGCACGGTGCGGACGCAAGTTCGAACTTGTTTTTACTGTACCTTGCGCGCGTTATTTGGTTGCCCGCTTGCATAAGCTTGCGTGTTGCTTCGATTTGACATGCGCTGATTTTAGTTCAGCTCAAAATTTGCACGCAACTCCATGAACATTTATCACCGCTGCCATATCGCGAAAGTCGGTACTTAGGGCCCGGTCGCACTAGGAAGTTTAGTCGACAATAACTCATCATCATGAGCAATATGACGGCTTCTTTAATGTTTGGTAGCAACTTGCTGACATATATTTCTGGGGACAACCGCTGTTTGCACTTCAAATGATGCAAATATCGATATTAATGTCTTTAAAGTTACGAGTGCGACCGGAGCCTTGTTATGCAAAATTCCACAGGCTTGCACGTTGGCTTGTGATCCGTTTTGGACTTTTGATGTGCATGTGTAGTATAGATTGCGTGTATGGGTGTAGTATTGAGGAACTTCAGACTTGAGCGTTTTCTTATCGCCCGTTCACTCTGGGCCAGTTGGATCGAGCCGAGAGCGGCTAAACACGAACGACAGTGAACAGTCGACTTCTCCTTAGGAAGATCGGATATATATTTTTTGGCAGTTCCAATCTCGGAACAACCTCATTTAAGATATCTAAAGTGTGAACAGGCCCCACGTTACGTGTTAGAGCAATAATCCATACTCACAATAATGCGTAAAAACGGACGTGTAAATATTTTTGTTTATTGCACAGCAATACCATTATATAATCACCCGCCAGACATAGATGTGGAAATTGGACGTGTCTTTTCTAAAAACAAAAGCTGCAAGAGTGCATGAAAGGTTCTTTTTGTCTGAACAGACAGTGTATAAAGTAGATGACCAGATGAACGATTCCCGAGTACCTTTATATATCAAGTCTAGAATTATATCCTGAGTCTTACCCGTTTTGAACGCTTACAAAAACTCTCTATTGAGGGGCATGATTTGCTAGTTGTTGTTGTATTTTGGTTTTAAATCCTATAAACTGACACAAGAGAGGGAAAAAAAGAGCACATATAAATTTCTAGTACTCAAGAAAAATGTGTCCTGCGAGCGACGAAAACAAGGACTGCTTACTTAGTTCTCTCTGCCGAGCAATACATGTCTATTAAACAACCGTTACTTGTTTACCAGTGACTCTTTATTTGTTCTCTGTTTAGTGTGATAACGTACAAAAGCTACAAAGTTAAATATTATTGCATCGTTTGATACAAATCGTTTCACTGAGCTTTGGCCAGTCAAACGTTGTCTGCGTTTAGATCACGAGGAGGCCTCGATGGTGATGATGATCATATATATATATTTAGTAATTTTTCACATAGTATTGTTGTATATCTAGTAATATTTTATACTGGGCATGAAGTTTCGGGTCCTTGGGCCTACCCAGTACAGACGCGACCTCAATGCAAATTAGCTCAACCATAGCTTTTGCTATTTCAAATAATTTCTACTAGAAATTGCCTCAAGTTTAAATATTTTTACAACTATAATTCTGCAAAAGTGCTTTTAGTGGCCATCACGTATACATCTTATTACATTGTTTTGATGTTTGCATGTTTCCTTCAAGTTTTTTGGCCACATGAACCATGAACAACAGTGCAAGTTGGTATTGTATAAAGTATAGTATTTCCGCTGGCCATAACTCTTTTACGATTCCAGACACCGCATCTTTTCATTTACTTATTCTGGTACTGGTGAACAAATAGACAAAGTTTGAGGGACTTTTCATTTCAGCTTCTATTTCAGTGGAATTACCTTGTCTCCAGCAGGTCGTTGCTCTCTTGGGCTCTCCTTCTTTATCGCGTCTCGGAAAGAGGAGTTTGTTCAAACTGGTCTTGAACCCAGCCCACTTAGCCGCAGATCTTGTGTATACATCAGGAGGCCGTTTATGTCCAAGCCAATGTGGAAGCACGTTTATTCTGTTTCGGTAGCACTGTCGGATAAATAATATGTAAGAAAAAAAAAAAAAAAAAAAAAGCCAATATGTGGCAGCTGTTAAATTTTATAGGGCAAAAAAAAAAAAAAAAAAGAAAAAAAAAAAGAAAAAAGGCATTAAATTTACACCTCATCAAGGTAGAAAGATTTTCACGAAAGCAATACGTGAGTTGCGAAACTCTTAATGGTTGCAAATTGTATTAAAGTGTGCGCTTTCTCGTGGGATTCACTTAAATTCAATGTTCAAACATTAAATATATATCAAACATAGTATAATATGTCATCTGAGGTTGATGTAATGTTATATGACGGCGTAAAAAAGTGTCATTCTGTCGTTTTGAGCGTTAGTTAAGCCTTCGTCAGGTTATGTAGTCATATTGTATATATAGTTGTTCGTGTCCAGATGACGGTTTGCTTTAACCTGAGTATCAGGTTAATTTCTCCCTTCAAAGAGACTGGGGAGAGAGGAGAGATACTCTGATACTCAGGTTAGGTTTGCCTGACTTACGTTTGCGCTGATTATTAAGCCTGGCAAGCTCTGTCTTGTGTGTTCTCTTCAGCTCTTTGTACCTCTTGGACATTTTAGAATAGAAGTCGTCAACAATTTCTTTTAGTTCCTCTCGTATTTTTCGAGCTCGCAATCGATCTTGGCTTGAATCTTGGATTGCTAAAGGGGGTAAAGTTTGTCAATTGTCTTAGACTAGACCACATAATTTCACAGAAGCACATTCCTAACTGCATTGCCTTTTTTCCACCTTCTGTCATTGGACTTGAGGATTCAACGAAGGTACAGTAGTAGCTACAGATTACCAGGTTTAGGAACCACTGTTTTATAGCCAAGGTGCAGCAAGGTTAGCTGGAAAATCTGGTAAGATAGCACCGCAAATAAATGATCCTTTAGGAAAAATGCGGGCATAGTGAATTTGAGCTTATGATATTATTTTGTAACAAAATAGCTTTTGATGACCGTCAAAAGCTAATGAGCAACTTTTCACAATTTTGCAATTTTTTGACTTAACATTCCAATTTCTTTGCCTCAACTGACTATCGATTTGTATTTCATGGTTTTCATATCTTATTTTTATTAGTTTTGGCTTTATTTTATAGTGTAATTTACCATTATACTTTTGTCCGGAACGGAACGTCATACTTATTTTTGTCGTGATTGCGCATGCACACCCGCTATAATAAATTACAATCTAGGGCTTGACCCCATAAAGTATTACACCATTATCATTTTGCACGATGCAAATATTGACTAAAAACCAACCGTATATTTTCCGTCGGTTTGGGATGTAGAATGCAAAGTGGTATACGATTCCACAGAGACACGCGGCGGCCAAAAGCGCTGCGCTGATACGCAATGTAGTTTTAAAGAATGGACTTGCGGGGTCGAAGAATACCACTCCTCCCGATGATTCAACATCAACTGGCTCCTGAAACCAAAAAGGCAGTGGAATAGTTTCGAAGGAAATAATGTTATTCTGTCGGTTTAATTCATAATTGTTAATATAATCTGTTATTACTATTATTGCTATTGTTGTTGTTGTTGTTGTTGTTGTTATTATTATTATCATTATCATTATTATTATTATTATTATTATTATTATTATTATTATTATTATTATTAATATAGCCACTAAAAACGTCTAGATTACAGCATTTTACATAAACGGGAACTCCAAATTTAGGTATATATAGGCCTGCCGAATTTAGCTATATATAGAGCAGCCCTGAATCCTCAATTTATTAGAGAAAAATGGCACAAACCTCTTCCTTATTCTCGTCTTTCTCCGCAATCAGGAACTTCGATTGCATATTTTTCCTCGAAACTATTTCTTTAATTTCTTTCGCCAGACTTACGGCCTCGTGTCTCAGCACAATTCCGTACAGCGTTCGACATTTGATCATCTCATCCACTTGAAGCGAGGTCCAGTTGAAGAGCTCCTTGCGTTTGACGGGTAAATACATATTTACCATTATACTGTCCACCTTTCCCTCATAAAGGGCCTGCAGAAGTTCTTCTGTTGTGTTGTACGTTTCAGCTAGAAAGAAAACAAGAGGTTTAACTCAATTATATGCAAGTCACTGCAGAAATAGAACTACTACCTATATTGGTTCGAGCAAACCAACGCAGTAAGTTGGCACGACATCGCCTAGCAATGTTACCCAAATACTCTTTGCAAAACCGTACAGGTTATGAAATGATAATTACTTGCCTAGTTTGATTTTGCTGCGAAGTGATCCAACCGCCTTCTTGTGTTCTGGGGAATTAAGTTCCGCTGCAACCTATTAAAGTATTTATAAAGGAAGCAACCACAGTGGTATAATATCTTAGATAAAGCAGGGTAAATGCTTCAAAGTCATGCGTGAAAATAGTTCTAAGCATGTGATATGGGCGTTGTCAGTAGAAGAAATACATGTAGATGCAATAATATATTGTGAGCAAAGGTAGATAGGTGGTCACAGATAGGTATATTGTGGGTAGGAGAGAGAGAGAGTGAGAGAGAGAGAGAGCTTTTACCCACCCCACACACATAGTCTGGGTAGGTATTGGCTTCGGTGAGTGATTGTTTGTAAAAGGTGGATATAATGGTTGGGCAGGTTACTTCATAGGTAGACAGATAGCTGGGTATAAGGTAGTGTAGTTGGATAGGTGTGTAATAGGTAGACAGATAGGTGGATGTGGAGGTAGATCAGGCCACTCGTTTAAATATCGGTAATCTTCCAAACATTAGCCATTTCGGAGTTGTGCAACATTAAATAAAACTAACTGAATTGAAACAAGTAACAAGAAAGTGCACATCCGAAATAGTATTCCAGGTTTCAATACGATTGGACCAACAGAAACTGAATGGCAGCAAGTTTTTAAAATTCAGAACACATAAGATGCTTTAGTACGGAGTGAGGGACGCGGCGTTTACTAGTAATGAGCAACAGAACCGTCCATTACACAAACCTTGTTTCCGCGATGAGTGACAGCTGTCACCTTTCCTTCACTTACACTGACTGTCATTAGTGCGGTCACGCCCCCCATAAAGAAGGAGAACAGCACAAAGCTGACCAGAAACCACACAATGGCAAACGCTTTGGCTGCGGCAGACTTTGGAGAACGGTCGCCATAACTTAGAAATAAAACACACATTAGATATCTGGGGTCAGTTTTGCAATAGATAATTAAACTAATCCTGGATTACGTCTAAACTTTGTTGTAATTTTTGTGCCTGAAAATGAGAAGATTTCGCTAACAAAACGACTTTCTTCATATGTTTTGAACTGCAACAATGTCTCTATCGGTTTTCTATCAAAACTTTGCAGTTTACTGGCCAAGAAATGGAGAAAAAGAATCTGGTTAACCCTGGGTAAAAACTACATTTTTTTTATGTAGAAATAGAAAGGGTGCATACAATTACAGCTGCAAATTGCGAGGACGAAGATTACCGTAAAGTTCCAAAAGTAATGACCCTCCGAAAGTAGCGATAAAAAAGGCTGCTAAATCCGAAAGTAATGAGGGTCGTTACTTTCAGAACTTCACGGTGTATTTGTTCATATACCAGTAAAAAGAATGCTCCTGAGCTTCATTGCTTGTAATGTATGAGAGCTGAATGATCGCAAGAGTACAATTCTTTCTAACACAAATTTCACTTACCCTACTGTTGTCATGGTAATGAATGACCACCAGAAGCCGTCGTACGCTCCCTTTACAAATGAAGAAGGAAACTCGTCATTGACACTTGAATCCTACGAAGGAATGAAGAAACAACAGCTTGTCAATTTTTCCGAAAGCTCCTGTATTGTGAAAGTTGCGATGGCAAACAGTCTAGTTTTTTTATTTATTTTTTCATTACACACAACACACATTTTAAAAATGAGCAATGGATAATTATTTCTTATAATATGTGATAAAATAAAGCGGATGTAAGTAAACCTTGTAAGTGTAGACTGTCGAAAACTAAAAACCAAAGTATGCAGAAAGCCAATCACAGAGGCTGCAAGAAACATTACTTAAAACCAATCAGCAGCCATACAATAATTCGCATTTGGTTTTACTTTGAAGAAGAAACCAATAAGCGTGCAAGGAAACGCCTATAAACGCAACTGAACGAACAATATAAGGACAAAACAACAACTTCAACACTAGACCAACACTAAAACACTAAAACTAACAGTTTGAAAATCAGCAACGTCGTCACGACCTTCACGTTACATTTCTCAGCTCAATCAACACTAGCCTGCGTAGCTGACGACTATAATGGTGCAGGTGAAACTCACACTTCATAGCAAATCCGTCATTTTGCATTTCGAAAGAGGGGAGACTGAGGCGAGCGCTACGCCATCCCCCCCCCCCCCCCTCCCTCCCCGTTACTTTGTCGCTCTCCCCTCTTTCGAAATGAAAAAAAGGTGGCGTTGCGACCGAATGTGTGCAGTCCACCCGCATCCATTAAACCGCCACCCACGCAGGCTAAATCAATTACACTGACAATAAATACATACCAGCATCCACATTATGATCCCAGCAAGGACTGTTGCTGCAAGTGTGAGAGCAAATACGGGCCAACACTTGTAGACAGACGAACCCATGACTGTGTCATAGACACCTATCGGCGGTTCTTCTTTCCTACTGATGATTAAAATGCCAGGGACGTCAAGCACAGCAACGAACATGCTGTTCTCACTCGCTCGAAATGAACTAGCGCTGACGGGATACGTGATAAGGGAGTCCTCGCCGTCATCTCTGTAGTCGGTAACAATGAATTTAGTCTCGCCATGCTCTTTACACTTTCCGCACACATCCTTGAGCATGTTATCAAGCATTCTACTGAAACTGGCACCGGACAAACCGCCGTCCAACGAACTTTTTCTCAAGGCTGTTGATAAGTGCTTTTCACATTTGCAGGTTTCTAAATGAAACAACAGCAACAACAGCAAAAAAAAAAAAAAAAAAAAATGGCGACATTTCATGGACAAACGTTTTCATGTTTTTGTCTATATACACCTCATCTACCTCAACTTCTCTCTCTATAATTATGCCAGTCCTTTTTCTCAGTCTTATATTCACACAAAATACTCCATACCTCCGATCACTGCTTTGCTGTACATTCCATCCTCCCCAAAAGCTACTGCTGCCACTTGGACTCTATATGAAGTGTGTTTGGTAAGGTTGACCAGCAATACCGATCGTACATCTCGTGCGACAAACTTGAGTGACTTTTCTGAAACTGAAATACTTTTCCCCTCCCTTCTAAACGGCCAGTAGCAAATCTTGTAGCCCCGAATCCCTCCGAGCATTTCGTTGACAGGATTCCAAGTCACGTTAATTGTGGATAGGCTTCTAAATGAAGAGGCGGACACTGTTTCTGGTGGATCCATGGGTTCTGTCAAAATATGAGGCACTGCAGTTGGATAAGAGCTCTGATTGGTACTTTAGTGCCGCACTAAATGTCCTATAAAGGGGCCTCACATCAAGTGGGGCATCGTGCACAAAATAATAACACGTGACGCCAACGTGAGACGCACCATCCGGAAAATTACCAGCAAAGAGGCCTAATACCACGTGACACTTACGTGACCAAGTCAGGAGTAAAGTGGAACATCACACAAGAAAACCGCTGCTGTTGTTACCTAGTTCGTACAGCTTTTCGGTGATTAAGATTGTGGGTAGTCATGTGAGCGTGAAAGAGGTTATGGTACTTAGTTAATTGACAGTTGGCTGAACTAAGATGCACCTAGAAAGCCTCAGCAGCGGCTCTCCCAAGGTACCTAGGCTTTGGGTTCGTACATTGTATGGAATGTGAGCGTAAACGAGGCCGCGTAATAATTACTAGTGAGAGTTAACTGACCTCTGCTGTTTGATCCTGTAGTCAAGTCAAAGCAGCTACTCCATTTCCCAGTACCCTTTCTTGTGACACCGGCGACGCGAACACAGTAAGTGGTAGATTCTTGTAAGTTGATCAGATCAGTGGATTGTTGGTGCGCTCCAACACGCTTGACGAAGTACGTAGATCCTGTATCTAGCGCCTTTTTAAAGAAGACCTTGTACTCCAGTAATGTGCCGTGGATGGACTCTACACTTGGCAGGCTCCAGATCACGTGGAGGGTGGTGGGACTGATCACGTGCCCGATGATGCTCTGCGGAGCCTCGCTTGGAACTGTGTACACGACAGTTTAGGATGACAAAAACAAACAAACAAACAAACAAACAAACAAACAAAAAAACATGATGCTACATGATGTCAAATTTGGAAGAAGACCTAACATAATGCAGTAGAACAACTCAAAACTGACATTTGGAGAGCGTGCATTATCCATTGTATGATACTAAACAAGGACATGTTGCGTAAAGAGCAAGCAAGTGTGTCATTGTTGGTATTATTGCTGTCACGATGTTTAATGTTGGTGAGTTCAAGACTGTTTTGCTGTTAGTATTGGTGTTGCTGTAGTACGTATTGGTGTTCGTATTGGTATTTAGCCTGAGTGGTTTTCACATATAGCGGCATAAGCACAAGCACAAAGCATAAGTATAAGCATAAAAACTGGTTTTCACTAGCACATAAGCATAAGCAATGCACATGGAAAGGAAACGTTACTTATGCTTATAGTATGCGCTAGTGTAACACGCCTTTAACCCTTTCACTCCCGAGCTTAAAATGCAGATTCTCCCAACCATTAAACAAGAAAATGTATGAATGATGAAAAGAGAATTCATGTTTTAATCAGCTGTCATTTAAGCAAGGTATCAAATGCAAATTCTCCATACTGTATGATATATTTCTGGTGAGAGACTGAAATGAGAACATTGAAGTTGATCACTCTTGGGAGTGAAAAGGTTAAGCCTGGTTTTCACGAGCGATGCGAGCTTAATCCACAGTGAAAACAGACTCGACGCAAACCCACATACACAAGGATCAAAATATTTTGACCCTTGTACTTGCGCTTGTGCTTGCGCCTGTTTTCACTAATAAGTAATAACCTTGTGCTTGTGTTGGCGCTTGCGTCAAAACCTCGTAAAAACCAGGCCGATATTACTGAGTCAAACTTGTGCTGAATTAATCACAACTTACCATCTTCGTCTGTTAAAAGGCAAATAGGTTCAGTAGAGTTGCTGTCCCCAATTCTGGTAAACACGGTGGCGTAGATGCAATAATTAGAAAATTTCTGAAGACCCTGTATTTCTACGTGCAAGATGGATGTATTTCGAATAACTACAGGTGTCCAAGAGTTTGAGGCATCCCGCCTTCGGCGCAATCTTGTTTCGGATCTCTTCAATTGCTTGTAAAATATACGATATCCAAGGATGATTCCTTGGTTAAATCTTCTAGGAGACTTTTGCCAGGAAACATAAAGAGCTGTTGAGCTCACGTTGCGAGCAGTTAAGTTTGCAGGGGGCCTCTCCGGAACTGAAATTTGTAAAACAAAACAAAGAAGGAAAAAAAAAAAAAAAAAAAAAAAAAAAAAAAAGGCTTTCAGTACAGGTTCCACCGACACCGCGGAAAATAAATGCGTTATTGACGTCACTTTCGTTGATAAGCATTCGTCGTTATGGCCATCAAACTTTTACCTCCTAGCCCTACGCGGCCGCGCAGCTCGGAGTTTCCGAGAGCGAGAAACCTCTGGCACCCAGGGTATCAAACTTTCAAATTCCAGGCGAAATTTCACATTATGTGCAAGCCTCGTTTTTCTTGTGCACAATTTAAGATAGAAAATACAAATTTATACTTGATTATCGAGTTCTAGCACTGAATTTCTTGGCTAAGTTTTGAGGTTTTGCGGCCTCCCTTAGTAGAACATCGCTATGTTGATGAAGGTGAATATGCAAATCGGGGCTATACTCTCACTTTATAGTCAATAGAGAAAATAACGTATTAGGGGTGGGGGGTTGGGGAGATGGATAAATATTAGACATATAAAGACAGACAAAAACACTAAATGCAAACACTACATACAAACAAGACTGAAACAGAAAGAAACACCGATTGTAGTTAAATTATCCACAAAAACATTTATACGACACCGTGGAAACACGTTCGTGACGTCACCTCCATTAGTCAGCTTAGATTAGTCCATGGTAATATTACTTCTTCTAATTCGAGGTAAAAATTCACATCGTGTGCAAGCCCCGTTTTCTTCTGCACAACTTATGTAGTTATAGAAAATGCATTAAAATAATTTGTAGTTGAGTATCGAGTCCTAGTACTGAGTTTCTTGGTTAAATCCTTAAGTTTTACGGGTGACAGCACGGCACAAAAACGTAATTCCGCGATGTGTCAATTTATACAATATTATCAAAGATTTGAAAAAAATTATCAAGGCGCAAGTTAAATTAATCGTTACAATGCTTACCATCCTCGTCTGTTCTACTGTAGGTGCAATTGCTGGATTTTCCGCTTATATTGTAAGCAAAGGCAAGTATCCTCACGCAGTAACAACTATACTTGTGCAAATGAATTAGTTCCACGGTCGTCACATTGCCACTGACGGTCACGTTTCTCATGCTCATTTCGAAACTGTTTTGTATTACTCTTTGGTAGAAAATCACGTAGCCATGCATAGTCGCGTTTTGATGCATTTGAGGAGCGTCCCAAGAAACCATCAAGGAAGTCGAACTTGTATTGAAAACGGATTTAATATGTGGAACCCCAATGGAAACTGTGAGGAAAAAAGAAAACAGCACTCAAGGACAATGATTTCTGAACTTCGTACAAAAGCCAATTATGAAGTAGGCATCATAACCATAACCCCGGAAAACATACTTAATTCGTTAATGTGTGTGTCTCTGCCATGATTTCTTTCTTCTGTTATGTTCTTGCCAAATAGAACCTACAGCTTGATTTACACACCTGGACATCCACCGGTATTACAATTCACAGTCTCCGACAGTTCTCCTACACATTGTGCCCCTCCATTCTGTGGGGGTGGGTTGGTACAAGATCGAGCGCGGTTCTGTTGTCCTCCGCCACAAGTCACAGAGCACACTGACCACGAACTCCAGGGGGTGAAGTCTCCGTCCACTAAAAATGAAACAGAGTTTGTTAAAGAACTATAACACTTCTTCAACACAGAACATATGTTTTTCAGTATTTTTTCTGCCCGTCTCTCTCATTGTTTCGTTTTCCACTCATAAATGTAAACTATTTCACACACCTGGACATCCACCGGTATTACAATCCACAGTCTCGGACAGTTCTCCTACACATTGTGCCCCTCCATTCTGTGGGGGTGGGTTGGTACAAGAACGAGCGCGGTTCTGTTGTCCTCCACCACAAGTCAAAGAGCACACTGACCACGAACTCCAGAGGGTGAAGTCTCCGTCCACTAAAAAGGAAACAGCTAGAGTTTGTTAAAGAAATGGTAACACTTCTTCAACACAGAACATATGTTTTTCAGTATTTTTTCTGCCCGTCTCTCTCATTGTTTCGTTTTCCACTCATAAATGTAAACTATTTCACACACCTGGACATCCACCGGTATTACAATCCACAGTCTCCGACAGTTCTCCTACACATTGTGCCCCTCTATTCTGTGGGGGTGGGTTGGTACAAGAACGAGCGCGGTTCTGTTGTCCTCCACCACAAGTCACAGAGCATACTGACCACTGACTCCAGAGGGTGAAGTCTCCGTTCACTAAAAACGAAAGAGTTTGTTAAAGAATTATAACGCTTCTTCAACACAGAACATATGTTTTTCAATATTTATTCTGCCCGTCTCTCTCATTGTTTCGTTTTCCACTCATAAATGTAAACTGTTTCACACACCTGGACATCCACCGGTATTACAATCCACAGTCTCCGACAGTTCTCCTACACATTGTGCCCCTCCATTCTGTGGGGGTGGGTTGGTACAAGAACGAGCGCGGTTCTGCTGTCCTCCGCCACAAGTCACAGAGCATACTGACCACTGACTCCAGAGGGTGAAGTCTCCGTCCACTAAAAAGGAAAGAGTTTGTTAAAGAATTATAACACTTCTTCAACACAGAACATATGTTTTTCAATATTTTTTCTGCCCGTCTCTCTCATTGTTTCGTTTTCCACTCATAAATGTAAACTATTTCACACACCTGGACATCCACCGGTATTACAATCCACAGTCTCCGACAGTTCTCCTACACATTGTGCCCCTCCATTCTGTGGGGGTGGGTTGGTACAAGAACGAGCGCGGTTCTGCTGTCCTCCGCCACAAGTCACAGAGCATACTGACCACTGACTCCAGAGGGTGAAGTCTCCGTCCACTAAAAAGGAAAGAGTTTGTTAAAGAATTATAACACTTCTTCAACACAGAACATATGTTTTTCAATATTTTTTCTGCCCGTCTCTCTCATTGTTTCGTTTTCCACTCATAAATGTAAACTATTTCACACACCTGGACATCCACCGGTATTACAATCCACAGTCTCGGACAGTTCTCCTACACATTGTGCCCCTCCATTCTGTGGGGGTGGGTTGGTACAAGAACGAGCGCGGTTCTGTTGTCCTCCGCCACAAGTCACAGAGCACACTGACCACTGACTCCAGAGGGTGAAGTCTCCGTTCACTGAAAAGAAATCAGCTAGGGTTCGTAAAAGGTGTTATCACAACACTACGTCAAGAGAGAAAACAGTAACTTGTATGTCTCGTTGTTCATCTTGTAGGAAACTGCGAAACCTAGAGTGCCATTCAAAATTGCGACCTGAACAGCGTGTGTTAACTGCAAATCATTGCAACTTTTTTAGACTTTTTTCCCAAAGCGTAGCTAAATTTTTACGAAGTGAACTAAAAAACAAACAAAAAATACTGTCAAGACAACAACAACAACAACAACAACAACAACAAAACGAAATAACAAACCAAAATAACAAATCAGCTACTCGATTTTAGCCACCGAGATAAATTCAGTTTCAATATGGCCGTAATAATTGATTTTTTACAACCAAACTTTTCACATTCATCTTACTCCGCCACGCAGGATGGACGTCAAAAACTAACATTCGGCCAACGTCAAACTGGTATCGAGGGCCTTCGCGTTGCGTTTTGTCATCTCCTCAAAACGTTATTATTAATTTAATATATATACATGTATATATATAATGATAACAACAAATTACTCACCTGGGGCAGATCCTGAAAATGCGATAAGAAAACATACAGGTTAAAACGCAAATTAATTCAACGCAATAACTGAGTACACATTACATCTCACGCAAACTCGACTTTTACAACAAGACACGCTCAGCCTAAAGTTGATGTGAATATTCTGATTGCCGAGAGGATTGTGCTGGCTGACAGCTTTTCTCCTAAGTAAGAGACAATAAACGCAATAGCACCTTGACAGAAACGGAATAACCTGGACAATCTAGCGACAGACATGATCCATATGGAGACTTCTTGCTTCTTCACGTTGCCGCGCGATGCCGTCCTAGTGTGTCTACGCTCTCTGAGGCCCAGGTCAAACGTCGAACTTCACATGAGTCGAACTCAACGCAAATTTGGTCAAACAATGACTTTCTCTCATTTGAATTGTATTCGACTCGTGTGAAGTTGACGTTTGAAACAGGCCTGTGTAATTTAAAATGTTCTACTCACCTGGACATCCACCGGTATTACAATCCACAGTCTCGGACAGTTCTCCTACACATTGTGCCCCTCCATTCTGTGGGGGTGGGTTGGTACAAGATCGAGCGCGGTTCTGTTGTCCTCCGCCACAAGTCACAGAGCATACTGACCACTGACTCCAGAGGGTGAAGTCTCCGTTCACTAAAAACGAAAGAGTTTGTTAAAGAATATATTATAACACTTCTTCAACACAGAACATATGTTTTTCAATATTTTTTCTGCCCGTCTCTCTCATTGTTTCGTTTTCCACTTATAAATGTAAACTATTTCACACACCTGGACATCCACCGGTATTACAATCCACAGTCTCCGACAGTTCTCCTACACATTGTGCCCCTCCATTCTGTGGGGGTGGGTTGGTACAAGAACGAGCGCGGTTCTGCTGTCCTCCACCACAAGTCACAGAGCATACTGACCACTGACTCCAGAGGGTGAAGTCTCCGTCCACTAAAAATAAAACAGCTAGAGTTTGTTAAGAAACTATAACAGTTTTTCAACACAGAAATAGGTTTTTCAATATTTACTCTGCCCGTCTCTCTCACTGCTTCCTTGTCCACTCATAAATGTAAACTATTTCACACACCTGGACATCCACCGGTATTACAAATCCTAATCTGCGACAGTTCTCCTACACATTGTGCCCCTCCATTCTGTGGGGGTGGGTTGGTACAAGAACGAGCGCGGTTCTGCTGTCCTCCGCCACAAGTTACAGAGCATACTGACCACGAACTCCAGAGGGTCAAGTCTCCGTTCACTGAAAAAAATTAGCTAGGGTTCGTAAAAGGTGTTATCACAACACTTCGACAAGAGAGAAAACAATAACTTGTCTGTCTCGTTGTTCAACTTGTAGGAAACTTCAAAACTTAACAGGCAGCCCAGGCTTCGCGGGTCTTTCTGTCTGTCACGCCGTGATATATAATACTTTTGTTATTACCTTAGAACATAAAGAAATGTATGGGGTTTTTGGTCGTTCGCTGAGCGATCAACATCCCCATACACGGCATATTTTGATGTTCGAAGCGAGGTAAGATAACGTGCAACTAAGCATTTTTAGCCATCTTAGGCAGTGGTTTTCGGGATGCGGGATTCTTCTCTACTTTCCATTTGGTGATTTACAAGCCATGGCTGTGTCGCAACGTCTGATCACCAGTCGGCCGGCCGCTAAAAAACTTTTGTCGCACGGCAGTCTGGTATAGTTCAGACGTGTAGTGCACACTGATGCGTTTTCAAGTTTTTGTGGAAGCCAAACTCCAAACTTCGCCGAGACGAACTACAAAGTAAGGCGCAGTTTACCCTGCTAGCAGAGCCTCCGAGTGAACGTCGGAGACTCTGCCAACGTCCTCGGCTTTCTTTGTTGAGCATGCGCCAGCCGTTCATCCAAACATTTGGATGAGTCAAACCAGTTTCTTTGTCTCAATAAACCGGTCATACGAGTCAGGGCTACCTCGCATGTGCAGTTCGGTAAACTGCTGACTGTTTTTGTGCCCACGGTGTTCATTGAAACGAGACTTCGACAGGCTTGGTCGCATAGGGCTCGCAAATGCTCAACGGAGAAAGTGGAGCTCGTTGGCAGAGCCTTCTTCCTCTTCCTTCGTTTCCGACGTTGGGAGAGTGAATGAGGTTCTGCTCGCAGGGTAGGCGCAGCTAGAATCGTGACTCAATTAGTTTTGCTCAATCAGCAAAGTCGATCTTCGATTTCTTTTTATTATTATTATTATTATTATTATTATTATTATTATTATTATTATTATTATTATTATTATTATTATTATTATTATTATTATTATTATTATTATTATTATTATTATTATTATTATTATTATTATTATTATTATTATTATTATTATTATTATTATTATTATTATTATTATTATTATTATTATTATTATTATTATTATTATTATTATTATTATTATTATTATTATTATTATTATTATTATTATTATTATTATTATTATTATTATTATTATTATTATTATTATTATTATTATTATTATTATTATTATTATTATTATTATTATTATTATTATTATTATTATTATTATTATTATTATTATTATTATTATTATTATTATTATTATTATTATTATTATTATTATTATTATTATTATTATTATTATTATTATTATTATTATTATTATTATTATTATTATTATTATTATTATTATTATTATTATTATTATTATTATTATTATTATTATTATTATTATTATTATTATTATTATTATTATTATTATTATTATTATTATTATTATTATTATTATTATTATTATTATTTTAACAGGAGCCGCGATTGCTCCAGCCAACGCTGCATCCCAACCAAATACGTGTATAGTTTTTTACTTTATAATTACGTTTCTTCGAGTGTAACAAATTAAAACTGAAAGCGAGACTGTTGCTTGTTTGTCTCGGAAATATGTTAATGATGCAAAATGTTAGTTATATTGTCTGGGTCACACACGATTTTAAATAACGGAAAAGGCGTTCTTGCACGAAAGCACTCTGAATAGCGAAAAGGTCAGAATATAATCCTATTTAGTCTTCATCACAGTCCCGGGGCATCAAACCATAAAATATACGACGACTGTTAAAATACACGAAAGACGTTTGCAATTAGCATACTGTAGTTCAACTGTATTTATTAAAACTCACCGATTCCTGAAAGTCGTACTTTTAGCTCTTTTCCAGAAAGTGAAACAAAACCCCAAGCATTATCGTCTACGTTATCCTTCAGTGATTTCGAAATATAGAGCAGCCCTCAACACTGACAAACAAACATAAGATTTCGAGATTGCGACCCGCTTGGAGTCTCCAAATAGCACCGGCGATACTACAACATTAGCGTCGTGATAATTACCCTCGCGGAGCTCGGGGATAAGTTACTTTAGGATTTATGTTTACCTGGGCAAGGCGTTGCAGTGTCGCATTGCTGATTTTCATTCATAAGATCCGAAGCCAGAGGAAGTGTAAAAAATCCGTGGGGATCGAAGCATTTTCGTTGTCGAGTCTGCTGACCAACACCACATGTGACGCTACAAGCAGTCCATGGTGCCCACGAGTAATCTGTGATGGTGGCGTATGGTTTCGCTGTGGAAATGAAGAAAATAGAATGATTCAGTGAATGATGATAATGGCGATGGTGTGATAATATTTATTATATAGACACGAGTGTTTTACTGGAAAATATACCGTGCGTAAAATCCATACGAAACTACATCCGGGACCCGAGTGGCGTATTTTCCATATCCTCACTAGTGAGGATATCGTTGGCATCATTTCCCGCTTTTGCACGGTTGTTTGTGCAATTTCTCGTAAAACACTCATGTCTAATATAATAAAAAGAAAATTACACGGCGGCTTGAAGATATGACTTTTATTTTCTCGTGGTTAAAACAATATTTTACTCATTCGCGAAGCGCTCGTTCGTAAAATATTGTTTTTACCACTCGAAAATAAAATTCATATCTTCGCGCCGCCGTGTAATATCCTCTATATCTGATGCACATATATAAACTGCGGAACAGGAAATGATAGTGAAAGTGACCCTAACAATTATGAAGCAACTTTAGCATTTGCAAGGATAGCCCGAAAAAAAAAAAAAAAAAAAAAAAAAAAAAGAAAGAAAGAAGGATGGACTGAGGCTAAAAAGAAGAAGGTGATATTGATGATGATAATAATAAAAATAGTGACGGTTGCTTGCTTGCGTTAGAATATCACAATCAGGTTTTTTGCTTTTCACCCTGAATGGCCATTTTCTAATATCAAACGAAGGTCTGTCCTCTTCACATCTACGATGATGTTGGACGCAGGTGATGGCAGTTTCGATGCTAAGTGTCATAATTAATAATGGTAATAGTGATAACTGATGGTGAGTGACATAGATTAGGAAGCTAGGCGATGTTGTTTCGTTTTGTTATTTTTGATGACGATGGTGATAGTGGTAAATGAAGGGCTATAAATATGAGAAACGCAATTTAATTATTAGGTTTTTATAAAAATAACTATGATACTACGCGCGTTCTGATTGGCTAAATAACCGTGTAAGCGGCCTCGTGGTTTCCCTACGCTACTCTCGTGTTCTCTCAACTTCCCGCGTGTTTGGATGAGGCAATTTGTATAGGTCATCGTATGATTTCGAGTGCAATTTGGAATAAATTAGCACGAGTAAATTTTTCAAAGACGACAAAATTGCACGAGCGCCGCGCGAGTGCAATTTGTGGTCTTTGAAAAATTTACGAGCGCCTATTTATTCCAAAATTGCACGAGAAATCATGTGATTAATGTTAATAACATGCATACAATAATTTACGTCGCGCAATTTTTTAATATTTCGTTACAATTCACAAGTGTCTCTCAAGAACTTTGTTTTCTCGCAAACAGAATCGGAATCGTCCTGAGGAATGAAAACACGCCCTTTTGTTTTAATTGGCTTCGCAAATACGCGCGCAAGCTGTCGGCAATTTTTAATTTCAAATTTCTGCACTCTTAATTTCACATTTCTGTACTGTTTGGGATAAATTGACGTGCGCTCAGCCAATCAGAATTATTGTATGCATGTTATTTACACGGGAACGCGTTACATATTTCTTAACTATTGTAAACTTACCTTGCTGGTACTTGATTAAATAGTGACTGTGAATAGGGTTGTCGTGATCCCCTTGAGGAAACTCAGCACCTAATTTAAGATAAAAAGAATTCCCGTTTTTCCTGGTGTGGAGCAACTGGATATAGTAGGGTTCTCCAGCTGTCAGATTCAGATGAAATCTGAAAACAAATCAAACGAGCGATGGCGAGTTAACCGTTTCATTACAAGGTAACATTCGCGCGGTCAAACAGACCTCCTTTGGACCCTGTGCCAGTCATCAAATATAATCCAAATGTAAGTGTAAGCTACTGTTTCAGCTATTTTACACTGTATTCTACTCATAAAGTTTGGCGGCCTAAGATGTTTTGAAAAGATTTTAATATTAAATATGTAGCCCGTTGGATGTCAACAAAAAAGGCTACTTTGGGAACTTTGGTCTTTTACGGATCTCGATGTCATCAATAAAAATAGTGTCATCCAAAACGAGATATCATATAAAAGTGCGAGTGAATTTCCCAATTAAAGGTATTGAAAGAATAAATCATAAATTAAAACTATTTAGAAAATCATAAATGTCAACTTTTAAGGTCGCACACGAAGTGGGTTGCGACCTTAAGGTCTCGATAAAAGTTCGCGCGCCCCTTCCGGGAAAAAACCATTGTAGCTTTACAATTTAACGTACATACACGTATTATATGGTGTTATCGTTTTCAGGCACATTGAAGGTGAAGTGCGATTGAGGTTAATTTGAAACTTGATTGTTTCGGAAACGGGAAACAAAACTTCTGTCGGTTTTATTCGAAAATGCTAAAACAACTTTTTTCTGATACTCAATGAAGTTGACTAAAATACCGTATCAGCGAATTTTGATCCGTTTTGTTTTAAGGATTTTATTCTCATTTAAAGTGGAGGGAGCGCTTCAGGACCCGTTTTTTATACAAACTATTTAATAAAAAATGAACGAAGCAAAAAATAAAAAATCGCTGACACGGTATTGGAGAAGAATGTGTTGTCTACAGTTCGCGAAAATTTGAGCAATATTGACAAAAACACTCGAAAGTTTTGTTTCCCGAAAGACCTGATTTTTCGCGAAAATCTTTTATCGATCTGATCTGTAGATCGCACCCTACCTTTACCGCATATGAAAAATGTAATACTAGATCTGCATTCTTCAGTCCCAGACCTTTACAACGATATACTGTACGTGTATATATCTTAAATATAGCAACGCTACAATGATTTTTTTTCCGAGAATATTTTTGAGGAACGCGCGAACCTTTATCGAGACCTTAAAGCAGTCACGGTGTGCCTACTCCTTCCCTCTTCCTTCTGTGTCAACAATGAACTTCCAAATAAGGAACTTGTCAATTTCCAAATTTGGGCATGATCGTGTTACGCTTTATATAGCAGTTCTCCAAAGTAGCTTTTGTGCGGGAGCTTTTCTGGAACTCGTTCTCATTTGTCTGGTGGTCAAGTATTCAAAGTTTGTTTGGTCATTGAGCCTAAAAGTGAAAATCTGAAAACAATTATAGAAAAGAAATGCTTCTAGGGTTTTCTTTGCTGTCTTTTCGACTCCAGGAACAGCAGTTAGCACCCACTGGACATCAAAAATCTGTGGATTATGACAGCTAAACAAGCGACGTGCATAGTTGATAAAATTCTTGAATTCTTTTTCTGGTTTTGTGTTGTTTTCATTCCTTTTTAAAATTTTGAAAAACTGTTTCACTGTTTTACTGCTTATATAGCAATGCCCATCCCAAACTAACTTTTGCAAACAAATATCAAATTTGTCTCCGCCTCACTAAATAGAGAAGTATACCCGACCTAGCAAGTGCGAAGAGAGCTATCGATTAACTTAGGAATAGCTAAAATGACCCAAAGTTTTGCTTGTTCTGGGTGAGATTTTGTTCAAAATTGTTTAAAAGTACCTCCACGCTTGCATTTTGAACAGCTCCCGATTCATCCTAACCCTAATCAGCTCCAAATCAAAGAATTTTACCGATCAGCAGCGCTATTCCTATTCTCGAATAAACCCAATCGAACGCGTCCTCAGACTTTTGAAGCATTTCACAGTATCAGATCAGAGAAAATGAAAGCACATAAAATATATATAAATAAATAAATAAATAAATAAATAGATAATAAATAAATAAATAAATAAATAAATAAATAAATAAATAAATAAATAAATAAATAAATAAATAAATAAATAAATAAATAAATACTTACTCTTTATAGTACCAAGGCCAACCAGCTTTTCTTGTGAGAAGGACAGCCGCACTGGAGTTCTTAATGGTAATGTGACATTCACGTTTGCACCACATATGGAATTTATACGTTCCATGCTGTGGGGTAACAAAATACGTCCGCACTCGTTGCCCAGACTTGTACTTCAACTGATTAGTGTTATCATGAAGATCGAATAAAGTGGCCCTGGACGCCGGTGAAGTGCCGAGTATGTGACTGAAGCTATACACATCGCCATGTGGAACTGAGTATTGCGGCCATCTTTCAACCAATGCCCCCTGCGATGCTGCAATCAAACACGCCATTTGAGACTTAACATACTGTGTAGCATGAAATTATTGCGGGAGCTAAATTTATTTTGCGGATTAGCGATTTTTCGTATTTCGCGGGAACAAATTCTTACGATTCGGAATAAATAATATTGTGTGCTGGCTTTTTTCTTTGCTATTTCCTTCACGTCGCAGCATCCAGTGTCGGCACCATACTTTTGTCTTACAAATCACAGGAACATTGTCATTGACCAGCATCATCAGGACAGCTTACACACATAAATACATAAACTTTATTTCCGTTCGGATTTACAGAGTAGCACTCTGACGTGCTAATATCTCCGAACCTGGGGTCCATGGAGTACAGGCATTAAGGGTGGTCACTGACAGAGATTTGTTTACGTCCTCAGTGGTTCTTTTACGTCCTCCCCGGCACTCAACCAACTGAGCCAACCGGGCGGCAAGCAAAACATCTTCTCTTTCTATTCAAATGATCTACGTAACCGATGAGCCTAAAGCATTCTGGTCGCTGTCTGTGATTGGTCCATTGCAAATTTTGTTGTAGATGCGTGTTGTATTGCACTGCTGCAAGTCCTGGGGCCGGATGCCCCCGCTATATTTGCTCGAGTGTTTATACACTGCACATGCTGTGACTTTGTCCTCTACCTTTTGTTCCGCCGGTGTAAACATTTGCCTTGATTATTATGATTATCCAAATTTATATATTGATAGTTTTGTATCATTAGATAAATGCACTGACTCATTTATAGCTCGACGCCTAATGATTTTTCACAAAAGTAACGCTTTTTCGTCTAATCTTGGTACTCGAACAAATTACATCGACAGATCATTCAATAACATCATAGTTGTTTCAACTCCACGTTTCACGCATATAAATTATCATGTGTTACAGGCCGTTTGAATAGTGTGCAAAACAATGTTTTCCGAAAATCCATACAATCTGCAGATAACTCGTTTCCAAAAACACATGCGATATCTAGTTCTTAAGCTTCACTTCCAATTTTGACCCAAAGTGCAAAATCAGCTGCGTGAGCCTGACACACTGTATTCTAACAATGTCCGTTTTGCACCTGTCGTGTGTTCTTCGCGCCAGATCATATTTGCCGATTTCTATTTATTCATTCTTTTATCGTTCGTGAATCTTTGCCAAAGACAGCAACTAAACTACTAGTTACTTTATTTTTTCACTTATATGGCACGTCGCTTGCACTTGTAAAACATAAGAATTATGCCGTTAAGTTAAATTCGTAACCAAAAATCATAACGTAAGACATTTTCAGAACATTTTATGGACTTCTTCATAGAGAACAGTTTGGGAGAAAACTTATCGTACGATTTTCCAGCTCTTCATATTCTAACAGGGAGACGGCAGAACGTGTCACGTGTAATGTGGAATGCTCCATTTCGGATTTTTTAAACTCTTCCACTCCCAGCTCAAAATGCAGATTCTCTCAATCTTTTAGAAAGAAAATGTATGAACGATGTAGGGAGAATTGATATTTCGCTTAACTTTTATCTAAAAGGGGTATAAAAAGTCAATTCTCCACATTGTAGGAGATATACTGGTGAGAAACTGTAAGATAAAATCGCAGTAAGCACTCTTTTGAGAATTGAAAGGATTAAACTCAGTCTGTAACAAAACCACGCAAAAAAAAAAAAAAAAAAAAAAAAAAAAAAAATCCTACAGTCAGTTTAAAGATTGTGTGTACTCACCATGGGGTATACAACTGTGATCAAAGGCGAACACAAACTGCTGCTCTAGGGATAACAAACAGTAAAGCTGAAAAGCAAAAAAAGAAAACAATGATTTAAGGGATTTATGTCTCAACACCAAATCAACGAATGGTAATAAGAATCAGCGCAGTACATAGTATATAGCCATCTCGGATTTCGCCTTCGCAAGTGTGTAGTGTCAAGAAAAGCTTTTGAACAACTTTCATTCTAGAGTTTGCCGTATTCACTTTGCCTGTATCAAAACCACAATCCTTTTTGTAAATGGATTAACTTGCATGTAAATTAAAATACGCATATATTCCTTGGAGTAATGTAAAAGCAAGAAATGTAAAGCATACCAACAGTTTTTTAAAGAGCATGATTCTAGTGACTATCCCGCTGAAGATGTTTGCAAAATGTTTGCACTCGTTCAAATGACCACCGGCGTGTCAATAAATAGAGCTGTCATGCATTAACCATGAGTGATCAACACTTAATCCACAGCGGACCCAGAAAGCAAAGTTGCTAAGAGACAAAATGAGAGAGAACACAGATAGAAAATAATGTACTGACGTGTGTGAAAACAGAACGCCTCATTATCATATTCTTGGTTTAATCTTTGACACAGTACGTGCATTCGTTCACACAACTGTAAGATCTATTAATATAGAACAGAAAACGTGCTAGAAAACAGAATTAATGTTTAAGCAAGGAAACAAAAGCAACAGCATTTTGAATATATAACAACTTTGACAAATCGTAAACGACCGAGGCGAATCTTCAACATGTTAAAAACATACGTATGTGTTTCAGTCACATGAGACCTAAAGGTGTCAAAAATCCAATGAGACCTCCCAGTAAATGCATTATACGGCACTGTTAACGTTGATGTTAAGCCGAATTAATTTAATATAGCAGAGAAAGCCTTGTTGTAAACATCAGTTCTTGTCAATTTGCTGACTTCTATTCTTTTGTGACATTGCTTCAAGCTGAGGTCCGTTAATACGTTAAACAAGGAAAACAAAAGAATGCAATTAACCAAAGGATAAATACGCCTGCATCCTCATAATTAGAAATTGTTAAGCACTATTGATCTGCCACACAACAAAACAACTTAAGACGGAATTCGCTCAGTTTGCGTGATGTGCGCCAAATGAATTTGCGTGAACTGGACCACGTAAGCTTTTATCCCTTACTCATACTCCTTATACTAATATTCCTCTGTCAGGATTCACACAGAAACATGGGAACAAATTGCATGACCTTTCCAAGACTTTTCCATGACCTTTAACATAATTCCATGACCTCAAAAATTGAAGATTTTACAAATTTTATTACACGTGCTGTCCTGGCATCCATATTTTGTTATGCTTGTCACTGAATTTCCACACTTTATTTATAACCATCAGTTCGAGACTAATTTCGATAAAAACCTGAAATTCCATGGCGTTTTTCATGACCTGACCACATTTTACTAAATTCCATGACTTCCAGGTCTGGAATACAAATTTCAAGACCTTCCATGAACTTTTCATGATCGTGTAAACCCTGCCATCAAGATACAGTAAATTATACAGGTCTTCAAATAACGACAGGTTTCAGTCATATCAGGTGTCCAGAGCACTGCCCTTGGGGACCGCGGAAATTTAACAAATTGACGTCAGTTTTCTGTGTTTCTGTCCTCTTATTGATAAACGCGTCATAACATTGTCTAAAAGATGTGGATCCACGAGGCGCTTCGCCGGTTAACGGCGCGAGAAACTGGATTTTGTTTGACTTGACCGAAAGTTTGTCAACAACTTTTATCGCTTTCTAATTGGTCGAGGTTAAAATTTAAAACATTTCATTGGCCAAAAAGTGACAGCTTGACGTGAACATTTCGTGCGTGCAAAATAAAATTCTGTCAAAGAAGTTGGAAAGAAATGAAACTAGACGTTTTTTTTTGACAATTTCAAGACAAAGCTCAAGGATTTTCGCCTCTGAACACTTCTGGTTCTCTACTTCAATTGCCGAATGTCCCTTTTGCAAGAATAGAAGTAAAATTGAAGCTGAATTCACCTTCTTCGTCCAAATCACTGTCGTCAGCGATCGATTTTATGTGTCTGTCCTTTTATTGATGATAAAAATTAGCCAATCACAAAGCTAGAAACTGACGTGTTATTGTAAAAACGCTTTTCGACCGTGCGATCACCTTATTTTTGATTCAGCGGTCATTGCACAAAACCATGGAAACAACACATTAATTTTTGTAGTCTGTGTTACGCTTCTAAATCCTTAAGAAGTAGCTAATAAACTAAAAACTAAGACTCGCTATAATTTTAAGTTAATTCACTAAATATTCTATAGTGCCGGATTAATTGTGCACAGGTAAAAAGGGATTTGCACACGATGCGATTTTTTACATTGAGTCAGATAGTAATGGCGATGAACAACAGAAGTGACTTCAATAACGTATTGCAGCCGTGCTGATCAGAGCTCCGAAAGAGGGGGCGCGAGCGGAATCAAAGGGAAGGGCTGAATCGAATGGTGGCTATTTTTATATCATAATATATTTCTGTCATTCTGTCAATATATACTTCCGAATCCCACATACTCATAATCATACAACAGCGGCCCGGATAGAATGTTAAGGAGCTTGACGGTTTTATCCGACCCTTTGGTCAGGTGAAAACATGCAAACCTAGAAAATGCTAAAAGACCGATCACTCAAATAAAAGCACACTATAACACCTGAACTCTGTTCACGTTGTGGTAGAGGTAAAAAAAAAAAAAAAAAATTGTCGTGTATCCTCTCTGTTTGAATTTAGCATGTGCCGAAACCCCAGCGTATTGATGTGGGTGGAAAAGAGCGCTTCTTTGAAATTTGAAGGAAAATGAGACATCATGGGCAAAAGCCAAATACAAAAATAGCGAATTCACCAAGTGATTAGATGGCTTATTACAAACCTTTGCTTACGAGGGAACATTCAGCCGGAAGCGTCGTGCCCTTTATTGATTAACCTGATGAGTGATTACCGGCTTTCAAGTGCAAAATATTTATTAAAGAAAGTCTTTGCATGTTAGACAAGGTCCTTCGCCAAGTGTTCGCCGAGCGAACAGAATGATGAAAGGTAAGATTGAAGTACATTGCTGCACAAATTGTAACTTGTTTTTGTCAGCCGTAAAGTTACATTTTTTTGTAGCTATTTCGTCTTTAATTTCTGTCATCTCTTCCCTGAGAACTGGTATAGCAACACACTTCAGACCGCAATAAGCTGTGCGTTGAAATTTTTTCAACATCAACAACACAAAAAAATTCGGTCTAAAGAAGGAAAATGTGTTGCAAAAATCTGGCAGGTTCGACGCTGTCGATAAATACACACCCCGAAAGTCTCGTTCATGCACTGTATATGGTAGTGCACTCATAACATTTCGACCATGACAGTATTTGATCGGCTATAAATTACGAGCTTTAGTGAGAAAACAAGAACAATAAACCTGGCTGATTTGTCATGCTGTTCTTTGACATGTGTTTGGCAAAGCAGAAAAGTCAAAAAAGCTTAGACGTCGAAGGTTTTCGTTTGATTGTGATCCAGAACTTCGCCATTTTCAAGAATTTTTAAAAGTCCACAATATGTGTAAGTTAAACCGCTTAGCATCAATAAATAAGGCAAATATAGTCTATATAGAGTGCTGGCCTAAATTTGACATGAACCATCAAAACCCGATTTTTTTTTTTTTTTTTTTTTTTTTTTTTGTGCCCCTTTTGGTTTAAATCAAAAAAAGGACTCTCTTTCCTTTACAACTGGTTTCGTAATAGCTTTCACTGAAAGAGCCTTCAGCATACAGCTTCGGTTTGCAGGTGTTTTATCTTTGCTAATAAATAGCTGGCTTGTCCTTATCAGCAAATGGGATTCAAACAATATATGTTCCAAATGACCAATTTCAATAAAAGTTCGCTGACATACGCGAGGCTTTGTTTGCTTGTGAGCCGGCAACTGCTTAATAACATTTAATGTTCAGCTTCAATCTGTTGCACTACAACTTAAATTTCCGAACCGTATAAGGTAAGTCGACAGTATCCCTACTTGTTATTTTCAGGTATAACTTAGAATTCTGAGGGAGAGAACTTGTGATACATAAACACTGCACGCGAATCGAGTGACTGTGCTGTTTCAATTTCCTATTTTATTTTGAACACAAACAGAAGAACCTTCCTTCTGCTTGCTTTACTGCGGCAAGGGTTTAACACGGACAGCCAACTATTTCTAGTCGGGCAGCTAAATTCAGTGCAGTCGTTGCTCGGTCGGGCAACAAAAACATGATAAACAGTGAGCGTCACATTCTGTATCCGAAATAATTCTTCCTCTCTCCTTTTTCCAGTGAATGTCAAACGATAGTGACAATTCGTCGCACCCAGAAATCAGTTCCCACCGACTGCACACGCGGGTTACTCAGGCGGAGAGCCCGAAAAATTACCTTTGTTGTAACATACGGTTAACTGAAGCATCATACGTTTAGTAAGTTCAGAGTCTACTGATAAACACTCTCTAGCTTCAATACCATCTTCCTGGTGTTAATGATAGCGAATAATGCTACTAAGACCTCGGCTGTAAAATTTCTCGCGTAAACGACAAATCCTGACATGCTCTAACTGCGATCGTTCTTGCGAGAACGAAATTATCAAACACACAATTGGCAGAAAGTAGCTGAGGAAGACGATTAGAACATAGGGTACAGGTGCTTTGGTATAATGAAAAAGACATTGTCGTAATTTTTTAGCTGTACTATAAAAGTTTCTTAAACGAAGAAAAACAAAACAAAACAGCAGCAAAAAACACATATTGCAATTCAGACAATACAATGCATGTTTATTATATAAACTCTGGTGTGATGGCAAGATTTCTGACACTGAGAAATATATGAAATACATGACAGATAGTTTTACGTGTTGATATCATCCAAGCAGTGATCTTGCACGTTTTCGCATTTCTTAGTGGCGGAAATATTTGTGTCACACCAGAGTTTATGAAATAAACCGAATAATACATGGACGCTTGGTTATATGACATGTGTCTTCTCGTGCTCATGAACACTCGAAGATAAATTTCGTGCCTTCGCGCGCCCGTGTATTATTCTCTATAGTTATTTTAGTCAGTCAAAAGCACGACACGCAGCTTTCTTGTAACGAAATTCAATCGTCAGTTACTCCTAACAGAAGCTTCGAGCGACCCAGAAGTTTGCATATCACACTCTAAAAATACTCTAAAAACTCTAAAGATTTGTAAAAATGTAACTTTACGGAGCTTCTTGTCGGCCTCGGTGTCACGAGAGCTTCTGATAAAAGCTCCATACAGACATAACTATTTCAGGTTCAAAGCCTAGTACTCTAAAAAATATCAAAAGCATACCTCTTCTGATGACCTCACATGCAAAACAATTTTCTTTACAGGTTTAACGTGATTGCAGAAACAAAGCCAATTTTTTGCTTTTGACCAGGATATGCACGCCATAATCAGTCTGTTCTTGTTCCTGCTCGCTTGTTTAACAAGTCAAGTCCTCACCGTGGACAGTTGTCCTCGTGGATGTTCCTGTGCTAAATGTGTTCCGGCCGAGCCGCTTTCAAATGGGACGGCGATGCGTTGCAGCCTCGAAGGCCTGAAAGGAATACGGGAGAAGACACACGTATTAGAAAACATGTGCACATTGTGGGTTTAAATATATATAAGTCCATTCTTACAGAAAACATACCAGTGCTTAAACATTGTTTGTATATGAACAGTGTATCAAGTGTTCGTCTTGTTGTAAATTGTATCCCTTGGGGAGTCTTGAAAGGGGGATGTTTACTTATCTAAGAGATAATAATTTTAAATATCCTGCGGACTCATTGCATCGCTGAAAGAATTTACATAAAGAGAAATTTACAAATTAAGTGGTATCCTATTGCACAATTTAAACGAAACAAGGGCAATTTTTTAAATCCTGGGCGAAGTTAAGGAGAGCACTGCGTCATCTCCTGCCCTTCATGACCACCATATAGCAATTGCCACCTATAGTACCGTCTCACTAACAATAGGGAGCTTAAGCCAACTAGGACGGCGACGGCAACGCAAGGAACCAGAAAAAAAGTATATCCGTATTCCTTATGTCTTTGTAACTTTTCCTATTTATAGGTTGCTCAAATTTGTTCGTTTTTGCCGAAGTTCTATTGCCTTTATAGTTTCTTACTAAGAAAAACGACTGTCGTAATTTTTCAAAATGACGTCCACGTCCTGACAACAACCTGAAAGAGAAGCATTTGAAAGAGAAGCATTTGAAGTCGCACGCGAGAGCACGACGACCCCGAGATCATGTCAATTTCACATATTCACGTGCTCCTTTTGTTTTCTGCAATGAGTTTTATCGTTTTACTGACGTTGCCGTCGTCCTCTCCCGTCCTGGTGCTTAAGTTCCCTAATGTGTTGTTAAAGGGGCAGTGCCATCTCACGACACTCTCCCTTAAAGCAGCCCAGGTTAAAACCTGGAATATAAACACAAGCCAAAGAATACCGTATGCAACCAAATTCCAAATCCAAAGCAGATATATGCCAAAAGACAAGATACTCTAGCCCAGAAATGCAAACTAGCAAAAAAACTTAGTGCAATACCTTCACAGAAACCTGGCCTCTAGCGGCATGACGGACTTCCAGCACATCCCACGTGAAAACCTTTCTCGACTTCTTAACCTGTAAGTATAAATATCATCAAAAGGCAACAACATCAAAGACGCAGGTTCTTTCATAATTTCGTGCTCTCCTCACTTGACTCTTTTCGATCTACTTTGACAGGTCGCTGTCCCATAATCAGATCGAAGAAGTTCCGAGGAAGACATTCCGCAACTTTAGTAACCTTCAGATTCTGTGAGTATTCCCCGCAGTAATAAAGGAATAAGGCAATAGCAGAAAAGAGAACAGAACTGATTAAAAATTACTCCACTTTTCTACACGTGTAAACGACTCGCTTCGATTTAAAGCGCACACCCTGCATTAAGTCCCGAAAATCTATTTCCCAGTAAGATACTGCAAACTCTACCTGTATTAAGCGGACACTTCACAATCCCCCAGGGGTGTCCGCTTAATACACGGGTTTGACTGTATATGAATAGTTGGTTCCTCGGGTCCTGAGACAATGTTTCTTCATATAAACGGGGCCTAACACATGAAAGCAAAGTTGTGACCACTCAAATGAAAGTTCTCAATGAGTACAATCTAATAACATGTTATTTGTCGTTGTTGTTAGATAAAGAAACACGACAATGAAAGGGTTGAATCAGCAAGAGTTTCACAACACAACTAATTCCTCTTTAGGAACCTGGATCACAACAATGTACGCAAAATATGGCCCGGTGCATTCGAGGGACTAGCCAAATTAAGACGACTGTAAGTCACGTTTATCTGTTACTCATGAAGAGTTTTCTCCGTATTATTTATCTTTTTATTTGTATAAATGTAACTATTAAGCCTTCGGTCTGTCCCAGAGTCTTGGATCACAACGGATTAACGCTTTTGGCGAGCGGAACATTCCGGGGATTGACCTCACTCATTTATCTGTAAGTGTTAATGTTTTTTGTTTTTGTTTTTGTTTTTTGTTTTTGTTGGGTTTATATGACAGTCACGAAAAAGACTCGAAAAACGAACCAAACGTAGCTGAATTCGACGCTGATGCTCGAATCATTTGACCATTACGCGGAAAAAAAACATTAACTCCGATGAACAGTGAACACTGCTATCAGAATGTACTAATTGAGAACTTTCACTTCTAAAAGTAGCCACACCTTTGGTTTCATTCAGGAGTCGGAAGTTTTCCTGGTGACTCAAAGTGCATATGTTAACAACAACAACAAAGAAACAAACAAAAGAAACACGTGCTAAAATCATAAAACGTGGTGATGTGAAAATATGAAAACGTTCATTGTGCACATGTGAAGGTAGCGGAATAGAATATGTTGTTAAAGTTCTAAACGTCACTTCTCTAATTATCCAGTGGCTTGCGGCATAACAAACTAGCTTCCTGGAAAGGGACATTCTATGAAGAAATGCTCAATCTAATTCACCTCGACATCACAGGAAACGATGGCTTTCGCTTTGGCCTTATGTCACTTCCCACGACTGAAACTGCCCTAGAAAAAATATACGGACTAAACGCGATCTCAAAAACGTGCCAAGTCTGCCCCGAACTGACCAGAGCAAACGTGAGCAGGAAAAAAGTCCTTCCCAGGCGAGCATGTCAGTACACACCCACACAATACTTGCCTATGCTGGACGAATATCAAACGCGAGGTGTTCTGCTCAAAGGGAATTGCGGAACGAAAAAGTGTGAGCTCATGCTGACAGATGTTGACCCTCTGAGGAAGATCTATAAGGACAGATGCTGGGCCACAATTCGGAAAATCCGAGCCATTGAGTACGTCCTTGGATCGGTCGCCATCATCATAAACCTGATCGTGATAGTTGGAACTCTTCTGAGCAAAAATCTCCGCGCAAAGACATCGTTCCTTTTGGTGTGCCACCTAGCTTTCTGTGATCTCCTCATGGGCTGTTTCTTCATCATGATCGCTACAGGACACGCCATAGACCACGACCCAACGTTCCGTCGCTGGAGGGTGAACGTCTGCCCGTATTACAGGACGGTGTTCGTCCTGAGTCAAACGATGGGGGCAGCAACGTCAATCCTGGTCACCATGGAGAGGTACCTGGCAATAGTGCACGCCATGAACCCATCGTTGCGAATAACGCCATTAATCGCAGCGATATTCTTGGCCTGTTCCTGGGTGTTTGCAGCAATCATGGCTACGGTCATACAGGTATTCGACAACAGCTTGCTCGCAATCCGAGATAACGCAATGTGCGTCCTTGCGCAAAGCCTCGCCCATATCGCTGGACACAGCCAGAAGCTATTGTGCAACCATGGCCTGCTGCTCAGCCTGGCTTCCCTGTACCTCTTCGTAATAGGACTCTATGTCCACCTGTACCTGGTCGTTAGAAAAGCGGCCGTGGACGCGGGAGTACGGCGCGAAGGTAAATTGGCGAAAAGAATCGGCATGATTGTCATCTCCAACTTGTTGTTCTTCGTGGTGCCAAATCTGGCAATTGTTGTGTTCACGGCGGCGACGGTGGATGTGTCTGTGGACCAGCCGATACTAAACGCCATGGTGAAAATATGGCTTCCCCCCGTGTGCATGCTGATCAACGCCTGCCTCGACCCTCTCCTCTTCGCTTTCAGGAACGAGCTTTTTCTAAATGCGCTCAAATCTCTTGTGCGCGGCCAACAGCCCCGAGTGGCACCAGTAGCGCGCGCTCGTGTGAAGATCACAAACGATAGCACTGGTGATCCTTCCCTTGGTATAACAAGATCGTGTACTCCCTTGGCTTCCATAGAAAAAAACACAGCTTCGTAAGCCACAACATGTGTACTGTACCCTTCGATGAACTGTAGCTCACAGATAACTTTGACTTGTATTATGTTGGCCAATTGTGTTCTCTGAAGATGAACTGGATGAAACGACGAATTGACGGGTGGATTTAGTGTAATGTACAGACAAAGGACTTAAAGAACGGAACAGACATGTACAGTAAAGATCTGTAGATTAATACATGCGGATATCAGATCGATTGATAGACGAAGTCCCATTTATATAGATGGAGGAAATAAACAATATTGATAGGCCAGTAGTGTATATATACCAAATCATAGTACTGTAGTTGACGCAACAGCAAACTTGGTGGGACCTTCGCGTTCGGATATACTAGGCGTCCAAGGTTTGACATCTTTTTAAGGCCTTACACGGACAATTTGTAACTGATCGAATCACTCTTATTATCATGAGCGTTGCTGACAAAATCGTAACTAGTATTCACATGGAACATAGCTTACTGTATTTATTACCTTCTCATTAGACGCTTACGTTCAGTTAACACAGTTTGCTACAGTACTAACAGTAAATTTATGACTAGTCTTGTATTAGAACATCTCAGTAACCTAAGAAATGGTAGCTAAAACAGTACTGGAGGTTATGATTTAATCGAGGTAAGAGTTAGTCTTAAAAGAAGACTCTTGTTGGTAATGACGTTTCGAATCTGAAATCTGCATGTACATGTTCACAACTACATTATGACTTACTGTTTTCAGTATATGTGATGCTTCATGTTGTTGTGATATATTGTGCATGCATTCTATGACTGGTACCTGGCTGGTACTGAATGATCAGTCCTTTTTCTTCTTGCTGTCCGTTGTGTCTGCCTTCTCTGACGGCTCTCTGAACAGAACAGCTGCCACGCCCTTCTCTACGTGAGTGAAAGGGTCACGAATATCAGACAAGTACATAAGCAGCTGCAGGACAGATCCCACAACAGCCACACCAACAAGGACCTCAGCCACACTAAAGGATATCATCTTTTTGTGCACCATGATGAAAAGGACACTGGCCAAGATGGACAGCTTGGAAACACTGAAAATAGCACAAGAGAAACGAGATTCAATTAGACAAGCTTTGGACAAAAAAAGCCGAGAATTTCTGTTCTTTTAGACCTCAATAAGCCACTTTCACAATCATGTGCAGTTTGTAAAGCGTGAGATGTTCTGGGGGGCCACCTGACGATAAGTCTTGGTGGGCAGAGTGAATAACTGATTCTTTGGTGATAATGCAATTATGTAGGAACAAGACCAAGCTTTGCAGAGAGATTTACTTTGCTGCTGTGCATGATTGTGAAAGTGGCTTATTCTCCCAGCTTGCCTGGTCCAAAACGTATGTGGATTGGAGAGTCTGACCAGCTTTTAAGCAAGAGACCATGCAACCTGGTATTTTGTGTTTTTTAATAGAACTGTGAATAGAAATATGCTCTGTGTTGATACTGTAATAGAATATTACCTCAAGGGTTCTGCAGTATCATGCTATGAGATCACAACATATGCACAGTAAACATCAATAACTTACAAGCTGGGGTATAAAGCTTCATTCCCCACGGCAACTTTTCCTTGAATGAACATGGTGATAGGTCGAATAAGACGACTCCCACATCCTGCACAGAGTCAGGAAACACCAAGGAATTATTACAGTGTATCAGACAAAGTAATCCTGGCATTTCGTCTATATAATATTCATAAATGAAATACTGAGTACCATCTGAGTCTGCAAATCCCGTCCATCATTCGCACACAAATATATGTTACAGCTCTTTTATGCTTAATTACAGTAGACTTTATACTGAAATTAAACTTTAGACTTCATTCTTAAACTTAGGGTACGTTCAATTGATTGTATTCCAGAATAGGAATAGCCAAAATGATCCAAAGTTTTGCTTGATCTGGGGGAATTCTTTTTCAGAATTGTTTTCAAAACCTTCAAACTGACATTTCAAACAGCTCCTGATACATCTTGACATTATTCAGCTTCAAAGCAAATTTTTTATTAATCAGTATCGCTCTTCCTATTATGGAAAAGACCCAATCAAGTGCTTCTTTACTTTAGACTTCATTCTCCTACAGATTCAGGAAAGGCTGGTTCATACGGTAAAGCAAGCACAAGAGAATGGAAAAGTCTTCATTCTCTTACTGTACGCTTGCATTTGCACTTGCTTTACAAATTTTGCCGTGTGAACCAGTTGCTAATGCGTTTGTGCTTGCTTTACTCATGTAAACCAGCCTGAACGCTACATGTACACAACACTGTACATGTACCCCTCTACTGTATATGGCTGTCTTTATCTGGCTCTAGGTCTGCCTCACTTGAGCTGGCTGTCTCTGTCTAGAGTCTATGTCGACTGTTTCATACTGTACTTACCTTTGCACACTCCAAGGATACTAATGATCAGCCATGAATCTGGGTACTTAGACAGACCCATATTGACACCAACAAGAATCATTCTAGATCTGAACATTTCCATCAAGACAAGAAGGACCACCTGTTGGCAAAAAACAACAGTTTAAAAGCTTCATATAAATAACCACACATTATTACTTTTGATAGTCATCTGAAAATGGCCCTATTGGTTTTTATTACATGTCAGTATAATAACAAAGATATTTTTTTCTCATTTTACATTTATCCTGCTCTTACCCAAAGAGGTTTCTGCATAAAAATCTTGGTAAACAGGTCAAATGGGCAGAAGAAAACCAGGTACCTGAAATAAAATGAGACAAGATCACGATTACGGCAATTCAGTAAAAAAGTGTTTAATGGTGATCAAGTTCACCATGGTTGAAGGAGTAACTTTTACTGGAAAGGTATTTTTATCATTGGCTCTCAAAACATCAACTTTCCTTTTTACCACTGAGCTGCCCTATACTGTACATCAACAGCATCCAAACATTCACACTTCTGTACTTTTCTACAAAAAATTTTACATTGAACATCAATACTGTGAATGAAAACAACAGGACAAACAGGCAAGAGTGCTTGGAATAGCAGTGCATGTATGTAAGTTATACTGAAATCAGGCACATTAAAGAGACTCCCTCAACCATGATCCTTCAAGCGCTACAACACCATTTTCGACTTCACAGTAATTAGTTTTTCAAGTGTTTGATGACAACCTGATTCAAGTCTCTTTCATCAATCAATCGATCGATTAATCATCAAGCTAATCATTTCAAGTGAATAGTTCTATAATCTTTTTACCCTCTATTGGCTATTTGTTTTGCATTTTGTTCCAAGTTCTTTCATAAAAGAATGTCTGATAAACCTGTGGCTGAAAAGCCGCAGAGAGGCAGGTCACCAAGAGGTGAAAACATACACCATATATTTTAAGAGAGTTCACTTTTTATCTGTAAAATGAGAGGAAGAAAGCCATGGGATGGAAAGAGCAAACTCAAAGTGAGTTCCAAAATGTTACAAATCACTGATTATATTGTAGATGTAAATCAAGAACTATAAAAAACAAGTTTCACATACATGTACATGTATGCATACTCTCTTGCTGGCTTACATCCATATCATCCAGTGAACTGATTATAGAGTCCTCATCTCTGTTTAAACTCTCTGGCTATGAATCATGACGCCCTTACTACAGTAGCATGATTGTAAACCAGCTTGTATAAAGGCACAATATGGAAGGGCTGATAATTAGAATTTCCAACTGTTGCAGCATGGGCACCACTCATGCTTAGACTGATGAAAGAGCTTCTGATACACAGCCTGGTACAATGCTACTGTGCAGTAATTTTTAACCTTGTTATGGTCCAAAATATGTATGAAGTAATAATTGTGAAGTGACTAGAAAGTACATAAAGTAGTGCTACAGTGGCGCCTAAAAGTTTTAGGACATGTCCACGCGTGTAAAGTACGTGCACTACACGTACGTGTAATACACGCTAAAGCTCATTAACTCAAGCAGCGTGTATTACACTCACAGCGTGTACTACACGTTACTGCGTGTAGTTTACCTTTTGTTATGCAGACGATTGTTTTCTGAAGTTTTCTGCGTGTAGTCAACGCAGCGCTCTGAACTGAAAATTCTTTTGTCTGCAATTATTGGCTTCTTTCAAGCGAATCGTGATACGTCGGGCCGCTTTTGCTCCTTTTTGTCGCTCAAAAGCGATCTAACTGAATATTCTTGGTTAAACGCTGCCGCTTTTATTAAACTCCGTTACTTCATCGTTCGAATGCTTCTGAACATTTATCACAGTGATGTATCTTGTTATTCATGGCCGCTGTTAAACTTCCTTACTTTGCCGTTCGAATGTTTCCAAACATTAATTTATTCTGATTTATCTTGTTGTAAGCGGCCGCTATTAAACTCATTTACTTTGCCGTTCGAATGTTTCCGAACATTTATTCTGACCTCTCTTGTTTGTAAGCGGCAACTCAAATTGAACAGAAACAGTTTTTCAAAAAAACTGAAAGCACAACATGCAAAAATAACTTGGGAAATCAATCATTCATATTTCAAAGATTCATTTACATATTGCTTATTTTTTGCAGACAGCTTTCCTGTTAACAGAACCACTACACTCCCCGACATTCTAGCAATTTTATGCATGTCTGGCAAAATCTGATTCAGTCTGTAACATCACTGCAACTCTCTATGGAAAACATATGTCTTAGTGGGCTAAAACTGGTTTAACATGTACACACTGTTTGTAGTCCACATGTACAGTACAAGGTATAAAATAATAGTATTTGAAATTTGACAGCTGTTTATAATATCTGACATCACCTACCAAATTATGCTGGTAGCCATGATTAGCTTAACCTCCAACAAAATAGGCAACAAAGGATTTCCCATAAGAAAGTTGGTGATGATAGTGCCAGCAAAACATGAAATGATAGCTGTCACCCAGCTTGACAGGGGATGTTGATGTGCAAAGGAGACACCTGCAGGAAGATACACATTCAAGTGTGTAAATCATCTTGATCTCATTTGATTGTAAATAGACTACTGAGATGTTTGCAGTTAGAACTGCATGGCAATGAAAAAGCTGGGAAGGTGTATACAAAAATTCAGCCAATCTTGTGGGGGGGAAAAAAAACCTTTAATTGATCACAGTACTCCCAAGAGTGATCAATATTCAATTTTCTCATTTAGTCTCTCATTGGAGACACATTACTATATCTTTGACACAGATTTCCTCAGATAGCAGCAGAAGCTGATTGGACAATAAATTCTCACTACAGTACATCACTCACACGTTTTTTTCAGACTAGAAGAATCTGTATTTTGAGCTGGGAGTGAAAGGGTTAAATTCTTGCTATCACTGTTGCACGACTCTTTAGCACCCTCTACCGTGGCGCAAATTACTTACACGTGGTGTTTAAAACAGCTCGTTTATATTTGTTAAAGGCTTATATTTACATTTTGCAGTACAGTGTAATGTATGTTTGTTTTAGCCCAACAGGCTGTCGTGCTTTGTTCATCTACACGAACAGTCTGTAGATCTTGAGCCTGCGTCATCCTATCCATAATATACTGTTCATGACCGCAAAACGATTAAAAACCTCCCATATTTTCGAAAATGGCGCCGATTTCTAACCACGGAAACAACTCGAGAATGTTTATATAAATATGGTGCATACCTGAATCAATCCGAAGCTTCAACATCAAAAGCGTGATGCGAGGACAAAATAAATAGGGAAACATCGGTATTTCAGCATACTGCTGTGCGTAATTGTCGAACAGAAAACGCAGCTGTTCCATGATTATGTGAAAACTCAGCGAATTTTGATCTCGTTGTCGCCGCTTCGTGAGCCAGCATTTCTTAGAACAGCGGATATCAGTGTAGCCCAGACCCCTCGCAAACCTTGAAGAATCCAACATGGCGGCCGTGAGTGAAGAGTTCGACTCTGACGACTTAGAAGCTGCGAGTTCGTCGGAAGATTCCGATGCTGGAGTAAGTGGGGTTTGCTTTGTTTTAATTAATATGTACGCCTTATGTTGCAACTTATATTTGTGTAACAGCTGCAGCGAGATTTTGCCAGTGGGAAGCTGAAAGTTGGCTTGAACAAGGCGAAGAGAACACGTGTTCAAAGACAATTCCTTAACAACGTGGTGAGTATGGCAAACATATACACTACGACCCGGTGAGGCCCCAGATCGTCAAATGTCACGTTACACGACGCGTAGATTCAAACCCTGAAAATCGTCAAAAAGGTTGCTTGAGCGCCGAAATGCTTGGGCCGCCTGCCGGAGTTAGCAATGCTACATGCATCATTTGCTTATAAACCAATAACTGCTAACTACTGTGCACTGTAATTGACTGTAGCCTGGACTGAAGCAAAAGTTGGAGCAGATACAGCTTAATCTGGAATGGACAGAAAGAATGGACGTAACAAGCCAGGAGTCTGAGAAAATGGAGGACCCAAACACAGACAAGAGTGCAGTTCATGATGACTTCAAAAGAGAGATGAAATTGTGAGTTTTCTCGTTTAGTGGGCCTTGAAAGTGACGGATACTGTAGAGGATTTTCAACATGCAAAGGACCTCTAGTTCAGAGGACCCCATTAACACCATATCCAGGTCTGGTGTCTAACGTTTTTAGCTGAATGGCCCACTCACAACCTTGTTTTGCATAAATCAGTTACCAACAGGCACAAGAAGCAATGCAGTTGGCGATTCCCAAGCTTCACAAGCTTGGAATTTTAACAAGAAGACCAGAGGATTATTTTGCTGAAATGGTGAAGACAGATGAGCACATGCAGAGAGTGAGTGAAAAATTGTTTTTTTTTTCAGATTTTTCTTACATTATGGTTTCTTTTATACAGTAGTTTTACTAACTTAACTTCCCTGTTGGTGGGACCCATAAAATACAGGAAAACTTAATTTGTTTAGTGATTTGTTAAAAAAATTGCAAGTTACGGTAGCTGCTTAGAGGATTATTGGTACTGGTACAGCTATTTATTCAATCAAGTTAACATTGGCAAATTCACCAAACTTACCGTGAACATAAGGTCACATAAGCAGGCAGGGTTGGTACATGTACTTGGATGAATGACCACCAGGGAATACCTGGCATTGAATACAGTAATTAGTGATTTTTTCTTTTATAAACTTAACTGTTTCTTTGTGCGACCAAACCATACAGTGCACTAGTACAGTAGGTGTTGAAAAACTGCAAACATTTTGTAAATGTGCATGTAAAAACACTGTCTTGTTAACCCAGTGAAACTGACATATCTTGTAGGGACTTACTGTATACTGTAGTTTGTAGAATACTGATGCGGTTCATAAAATTGTCAGGTTCGATCTAAGCTGCTTAGCAAGGAGGGTGCCATGGAGCGATCAGAGAAAGCAAAGAAACTAAGAGAGATGAAAAAGTTTGGTAAAAAGGTGAGAGGGAATATTATCATTTATTGTATAGACACGAGTGTTTTACTGGAAAATATACCGTGCGTAAAATCCATACGAAACTACATCCGGGACCCGAGTGGTGTATTTTCCATATCGTTGGCATCATTTCCCACTTTTGCACGGTTGTTTGTACAATTTCTCGTAAAACACTCGTGTCTGATATAATAAAAAGAAAATTACACGGCGGCTTGAAGATATGGATTTTATTTTCTCATGGTAAGAATAATATTTTACTCACTCGCGAAGCGCTCGTTCATAAAATATTGTTTTTACCAATCAAAAATAAAATTCATATCTTCGCGCCGCCGTGTAATATCCTCTGTATATGTATTTTATTTTGTTGGAAGAAGACTAAATAACAAAAAAAAAAGGTAAAAAGTATATCCTAAAATTCCATCAGGGTTCACACGGCCATGGAAATCATAAAGTTCCAGGCCTGGAAAAGTCATGGCATTTAATAGGAAAATGTGTTCAGGTCAAATTGAAATTAATTGGTGAGCCAATGGACTGATCAATAGAAAAATATAGATTTATTACCAATACATTATTGTATAAAAAAATCAATACAATTTTTGTGGCCATGATATCATGTTATTTTTAAATTACAATTATTACACATAGGTTTCTGTGTGAACCTTGTGACTGTCCAAGATGCATGTCAGATTATCTTTTGTTTGTTTGTTTTTTTGTGGGAAGGTCCAGCAAGAAGTTCTTCAGAAGAGACAGAAGGAAAAAAGGGAGATGCTGCAAGCTGTGAAGAAGTACAAGAAAGGTTAACATACATACAGTACATGGATTATTATAATTTATCAGTATTGTAATATAGTTGAAATTCTACTTTCAATATTGAATGGATTCTTGTTTGCACACTTTTTATTTTAGGAAAGCAACAAGCACCAAATTTCATCAAAGGCGACTCATTCAATGTACAAACAGAAAAACAGAAACCAGATGGATCCAAGGACGTGAGGCAGAAAAGGTATTACACTGTTACTTTTTAGACAGCACTGCAAGTTTTCTTAAACTTGATTTCCTACAGTACAGTGCGTGAACATGTAACTGTGCACTTAGTTTTTGAAGCATACTGTACCGTATAAAAATCATCTGCACAATCATTATCATCTCCGCTACCATCATTCACCATCCCTGTTACAGTACCTTAACATTGCCATTGTCATCATCATGCATCCGACACTGTGTTGTTGTGCATGCAAGTTAATCATTTCTGTTGCTGTCAAGCTAAAACTATATTGTTTTGTTTACCTTTCTTTACCTCAGAGGGAAACCCACAAAAAGGGAATCAAAGGTATTGCTCCACACTTTTTACTATCTCATGTAGTCTCACGAGAGATCGTTCAGCTGTTTGAAGTAGTTGATAGTTTTTATGCAATATCTTGCTCAGGTGAACACTACTGTATGTACTGTAAAATTTATTGGCATACAGTATCTTTGATTTTGTTTCTTTTTTCTCAATGCAAAGAATAAAAAGTTTGGCTTTGGAGGAAAGAAGAAGGGAATGAAGCGAAACACAGCCAATAGCACATCAGATGTCAGCTCTTTCAGCTCAGCGAAGCACAGCAAGCCGGTAAGAGTGAACCTGTATAAAGTGATGAAGAAATGCAGAATGCTCGAATGTGCTATAATATTATGTCCATGTACTGTAGAAACACTTCTCTTGTGTTCTTACAAGTTTCCATATGAGTCATTGATTGAAAACAAAAGTATTTAAAAAGTCCCTTGCTTTTACACAGTACTTAGTGCATTGATCAGTGCATTATTTCCTTTATACTGTGAGGTTATTTGCACAAATAAGAGCAAAAATCCAGGCTGGCAAGTGTATGTACGTATACAGACATCTATCTTTTTGTAATTTAGTTTTGTCTTTGGTTATTTTTTTTTTAACCAGGTAAGTTTTTTACTAGTCTATTTGTCTTAAACTGCTTTTTAGGGTTACAGTTAGGGGATGTTTTTTGCATTCCCCATAGAAAATACTGAATCAAAAAGTGGCTACCATAGCTGAAAAAAAAAAAGGGGGGGGGGATCCCCAGAATTAAAACACTTAATTTTAGGCTGTTTGGTTTTCAAGCCACAACTAATTTCTTTATTTCTCCATAAGGGAAAAAAGAGGAAGCAACAGCGCCCTGGAAAATCAAAGAGAAAGAAGATGAGGAAAAGCTAAGCACACACTGTGGACATTGCATTTAACTAATATTTGCTACCAGTACAAAGAGGTTTCAGCATTTTGAAGCATTTTGTGCATGAAACAGATGGTATGTACAGTTCATACACCTGTACCTCCTCTTCAACAAATATAACCTGGTCACATCCAGCAGGCACAGGGGAACAAATGCACACAAACTGAGTTGTCAAAATAGCAAATTCAGCTGAATCACTGTGAATTGGCAGAAAACAAGTAAATAAATAAACTTGGATTTTCTTTATGGGCCGGGGCATGTTTCCAATATTTTAACTTGTTGACCAATATAATTTTACAAAACTGGCAATTTTTTTTCACTAGTCCCCTGCAGGCTGAGCACATCCACTTGAAAGCTAATTTCTGATCCTGTATGAAAGGGATGGTTGTGCAGTGCCATGTGCATGGGTTACTACTGTACCTACGTTGACATATACAATACCACATCAGCAGGAAGCCTTCATGGCCTTTGTGCGATTCTACAATTGTGTTTCTAGAACTTTTTTTTGTGATGCCATGCCCTTCTGGAGGAACCATTTTGTAAGTCGGTTTTTGTCTTTTTCCGTTGTGGAAATATAAAGCACCAGAAAAAAGGCATTTAAATCTGCTTAAATCTTCTTTGTTTATCAACTCGTTTTTCCCGCCCTTTTGATGCGATGCATCACACTCCTTATTAGGAGTGGCCCCTGGGCGTCGCAAAAGAACAACTGCTTACCGAGCACACCTATCCTCAGGTAAGTTTCAACATTTTTGCCTTCACTGGTTTGTGTTTTGTTTCCTTTCAAGCCAGGCTTACCAGCCTTAATGTAGTCTTTCATGTAATATAGCTTGCCTGTTGTTTTTTTTAGATGTTCTGCATAAACCTGATGACAGTGCTTCTCGTGTTCTACAATGTTTACTATGCAGTGTGATGTCCCTAAACAAGCGGTGAGTTTTAAAATTACACTATTTACTGTATTCTGAAATCAGAATATGATTCCGGAATGCTCTTGTCATACTTAACAGTAAAGGAGCACTTGGGAGTACTGTTTGGCCACCCGCATGCAAGTTCAGTGATTTTGCAAACTATGACTTGGAAGTCCATCTGGCAAGGGCTTAATATACAGCAGGACCCTGCTGTCTCGAACTCGGTTATCTCAAATTTCCCACTGTCTCAAACAGAATCCTATTTCCTTTGAAAATGATCTTGGTGGAAATTTCCCTTGGTATAACACCACTATCTCGCTTCCCTTGATAGTTTGAGATGGCAGGGTTTTATTGTATTAGTTTAGGGACATGAAAACATCCAGCTTTTTTTTTTTGGAAAGCTGGCATCAGTTCTACGTTTACTAATCTATGCCAACCCTAGACTAATATTTGTTGAGTCAACATAGTCTGTGTACAGTATGCGGTAGACTAATAACTGTCACTTCCACATAACTGTAGTCTTGTCAAACTATTACTGAAAAATTCAGTGAATGTACAGCAGTTGCTCAATAATTGCATCAAAATTTACTGCATGTTGCAGGAGTCATACCCATGATGGAAAAAACACCATTTGACTTTGATGACTGTTGTGCTGGTACAGATGCTAAACTTGGTAAGTTGTTGTTGTGATTGAGAGTATTGAGGGTATTGAGGAACATCGAAAAACTCAATGTATCTCACTGCAAAGATAATTTTCACTGCAGTAGCTATACTGTATATTTTTAAGTTTTCTCGTTTGTATTCATGGCTTTGCCCAGGTAAAATCAGGAGGCGGGTACCGCCAATCCTACCTGGGATCCTTGCCCGGACGTAATTAAGGAAATTCCATATTTCGTATGACAGTTTTTATCTAAAAGAAGTCTAATTCAGCTGGACAAAGAATACTAGGTGTTTTGTAGTGATATATTCTCTTGGAATTACATTACGGTACACATATTGTTTCATAAAGATGTAAAGAAGCAACTTGGGTAGTGACGCGAACGTGAAATCACTGCGAGTCGTCTTTATGTTCTTGATCGGCGCGTGGTTACAACTCAGAACATTTTCTCCAGCAAAACCACGGCAAGCATTTAATATTATTTTTGCTTCAATAGTAGTATCACTATTCAATTGTGGGTTATCATTCCATATCAGAGACTTTAAACAACTCCCCTATGATCAGACATTCATCATTTGGTCACTGATAATGAAGCATGGACTGAGATCGCAGTTGCCTTCACATCACAGCTGCAAATTACAAACATCTCTTTGAGCCACGTTTGAAAGCTGTTCCAAAGCAAGTGCAAGGAGAAGACGTTTTGGTATAAACAAAACACTGACAGCGAAGAACGATCCGATATTGCGTAAGCATGATTGGAAGTCTCCAAAAACCAAAATCGTTCTATTATAACAAAGAACAAACTTTAAACAACTGTTTCACAGCGGAGTACCCGTTTCAAAACCAAGGTTAACGAAAGCCAAATTGGTGAGCTGGCTGAGACACCATCATTTGTCGCAGCCAGTTCGTTCGGGCCCGCGCTTGAGACACTGTCAGCCGCCGCTTTTCTTTTTTTCGCAGTTTGAGCATCACCAATGTCACTGCTTTTCGTGAATCCAAAGTTGAACAGATTTGAACTCATTATGACTCACCAAAGAAAGAAAGTCGGCCCACATCGGCCATTGCCAGAAAGACAGACTGAGAAACAGACAGACGGTCGGGGTTTGCATTTCAGAGTCGGCGTCCGAATTTATAATTTTCACACGGGAACACCAAGGAATAACGTGATTCCTTTTTTCATGTTCTCTCACATCGGTGCACGTGTTTTTCTCCGTTCGAAACGCTCTCAACAAGTCTCTCATAATTGTTTTTATCTATTCTTTTGCAAGAGAGCGGCCAATAAATCTATACGAGTGTCTGAACGCGGCGCAACACCATGACAATGCACGTGTTTTTCATCGTTCAGTTGCCACATGGCTCGTTGCTTTGAAATTAGCCTTGGTTCTATTCTTTTTACGGCATCGCTCTGAGTTGTCGCGCTGCAATATCGGTTTGAATCGAATCTGATCAAGCATAAGCTAATTTTATCAATACCGCGTGAATTCACTTACAGTCATTTATTTTACTGAAAACTGGTTTTATCGCGTAAACACTGAAGTTGCTGCCTGACGCGTCGCGGTAATAATTTCGCCTGAACCCCGGTTAATCGGCGTCTTATTGTACACAATAACATAAACTAACAAAATACACGCAATTTAAAATGTACTGGGCCCGCTTGTTCAAAGAGCGGATAGCGCTATCCACCGGATAAGCCTATCCTGCGGATAAAACCACTATCCGTAACTAGATAATTTCCTGCAATAATCGAGCTGATGTAACCTTGAATAAGTTTTCCGCTTGAGTGGCGCACGTGTTTTTAATGTGCTAGTCAACCAAATATGGTAAGGTCAAGCAAAGCTCGGCATAATTCTGGCGCAAACTGTGAGGACGACGACCTTCCTCGTTTCCATTTACTGGGAAATGTAATTTTTTCTCAGAGCGAGATCGTTTATGGACAAGATTGAGTTTCAAGGAATTGGGTGTTCCAAAAATTTTTGGTTGCCCGGGCGGGCAACCACTGCACTGAATTTACCTGCCCGGCTAGAATTTTTAGTTGCCCCGGGCAAGCGGGCAACCGCTAATGTCGAGCCCTGTCCCAGCTTTATCCCACCCAAGATCCTGCCACCAAAAGGCGGGATCCTGGCCGGGATCGTGGAACGTCTTCCATCTCGCCATCCTACTGGTCAAATGTACATTTTTATTTATAAACTGGATCAGAGTATGGACTTCTAAAAACTATTTTACTCCTTTTGATCACCATGTTTGATATTGGGCTTACAGTTTGTAGCCCAGTTAGATTTTACTGTAGACGTGGAAAGGCATTTGTGTAAATGCAGCCACTCTTTCAGTTTGTGTACCGAGTGCGTCCAATTTTTGCCAAAAAAAAAGTGACGATTCCAGCACTGACGTCACTAACCTGACGTGTGTGTATATTCAAACGGTTCAAATTTTGTTAAGGCGATCCGTGTGTGTGTGTGTGTGTGTGTGTGTGTGTGTGTGTGTTTAGACTTTTTGTGCAAGTTTTCAGGGTGCTTCATAACCTTGAAGATCACTCTCCTCAGCATTTTTTTTATACTGTAGTTCGCATACGAAATCATACATACACCGTTTGACTGGTTTGTCTATTCAGTGTTTTTTGGTACGAGTTTATACTACATGCTGTACTTTCAAATTGACGGCATAGCTTCCTTTAAAAAACGGTAGCATTTGACCTCAGGCAATCTCTTCGACAACAAAGTTAAAGGAAACAAGAAGAAACCCAAGCAATTTTTCAACGTCTCATATTCAGCCATCCACAGTTTATGAGATCGTTGAAGCTTTTTCCAATTGCAAGAGTAGATTGGGTCAGTAGAGTTTTCAAATGACTTAATTCCATGTCGCAATGAAATACGCGAATAAAATTCAACCCGAAGAAAAAAGAATGTTTTACAACGTGCACCGCTATTACATTTGTGTAGCTTTTCATCAATTGAAACAAATACAGGAAGCATGCAGCTGGTCGAAGATCAAAACAGATAACCTCAAAAAGCTAAGCATGTTGTCCTCAAAGTGAACTATCTGTCCGTTAGCAAAGCAAGTACACGCGAATTTGCCTGAAAGTTAGCGGTCTTTTTTGATTCCAAATTTTAAGATATTGGCGAATTATCCAGAATAGCATTATCGAATTAAGATTTTGTGATGATTTTTAATTTATAAATTTGAAGTGTCTGTAAATATTTTATGCTATGCTTTGTGCTCAAAGGGAAAAGGGAAATTATTCTATTAGTTTTTAATACTTAATATTTGTACTATCGAGATTATCACTGCATTTGTATTTTAAATCCAGGGTTCGGTAAAGATCGTTAAGCTCCTGGCCATGGATTCTTCGAATAATTGTGCTTCATTTTTTGCGGATAATTATGAAACCAGTAAATAGCCAGCGACAAAATAAATCAAAGCAGCGATGCCGCTGTAAGGTCGGCTATCTTTTTGATTGGCAGACTTTGGTTGTGGTCTAGTCCGTACAACAGGCTTGTGTCTTAACTGCTCTAAAGTAGGGATTGCCTTGAGTGAATATAGTGGTAAAGTGATGTCACAAAAAATATCGGAATATGGATTTTAGACAATTCTGTGGAATGCCCTGTCTAAAAACGGTCACACAAAAAATTAGCTCTTTAGCACATTGAACAGCTGAGATGTGGGCTATTGAAGTTCAAATTGCTCAACACTAAACCCTCCTATTTGGTGTTAATGGTTCCTTTGATTTAGAACTGATGCTAAATAAGAGAGTTCAGTATGGAGCTATCTGGTTGCTGTCAGTAGGGCTAGCGATTTGAAACTTTGCACACGTTTGTGCAGCAGCTGTGTATGTTTAGAGATTCGAATGAAAAATTTTGCAAAGTAAGACATCACGTTTTACCACTGTGAGGGCAACACGCTTGCACTCAATCAAGCGTAACATGCATATTTAATGAGGCAATCGGCTCAGCTCAGAGAGTCAAATAACTTCTCGTAAACCTCAAAGTGGCCTAATCCCCTCAACTCAAAGCGAACATTGACAGGATATTATTATTCTAAAGTGCACAAACCTTGCCCGCTTTACCGGTGTTTAAATCATTTTGAGCGGCGTAACTTCCTTCCAAGCGGTATACATATTCACGGTAATCATTAACTCGGGTTTCAAATGACGACGAATACAAAATGCTTTTTGAGTGAAGTTTATTATAGTCACATGAATGACCTGTCATAGAAGGTTCACATATTTACGGTCTCGGTAATCCGATGAAACAGATAAATATTAACCGGATGACTGAATACGTACATACGTACAAGAATGTGTTGTTTTCTTGCATAGTTCGTTCGAGCGAACTCTTAATAATATTGTAACTCATTATCAACGAAGAACACCAAAGTAACCTTTCGTTCAAGGGCTTCGGCATACACAATATACTTCAAGTCTTGCGGTAAGTTATCCAGGCAAATTTAAACTGAGGAATGTAAACAACTAAATCGCGCGCGTCCACTGCACAATGAGTGTCGATAGAGATGAACGCCGGGTTTCTGTGTACGGTCAACCGACTGAAACATTCACACAAAATAATAACTACACGATCGATATAAAGTCCGTACCGTTACGCCAGTATGAAATGTTGTTTTCACACAGAGTTTATCAGGAAAATCGGGCGATGCTTGAAACACTCGAGGTATCGGCCAAGAGCAAGTATAAACCTTTGGAGCATCTTCCGCATTCATACTTTCACCAAAAGCCGTGATTAAAAAGTCGTATAATTCCGTGCCTTTAAAGTTAATCGATCTCTTGAAATGTATTTCATCATGCGTGATCGTGCACAAATTTGGAATAAACTTCCTAATTTGGAAGTCTATTGTTGACACAGATGACGGACTGACTGACGGACTGACTGACGGACTGACTGACGGACTGACGGTGTCGTGGCCACAACAAGGTCGTGCTTCTCACTTTCGTGAGACGCCGACCTTAAAAACCGACGTTTCAGTACTGATCGTTCAATCCCGTGTCCTACTCACAGCGAGATCTATTTTGTTTTGCAAAGGTAGCAGATGGTGCCGGGTATCTCGAGTTCAAGTAGCCAATCACAGCACGCAAACAGCATTATTCGTTTTAGTATATCATCTCGGGTATCTTCACGGGGGAGGTACAAAATTAATAGTGATCAATGCGGGTGTGCGGAAGCGCAACTTGATCGAGGAGCTGACTTTCCAGTTGAGATAGATTCGAACTCCGGTTGCAAAGGTTTGCTCTACAGCGCACAAGCCCTCTTGCGGCTGAAATGTGCAAGGGCGCTGACCAGATTTTGAGGCGCAACTCGACTGCCTTTTACGTCAATCGAATCACCTATCCGTGCTAAATACGAGATATGCAGTATAACTAACGCAGCTGCTACATGTTGAAAGGCTACTGTGACCACAAAGCATAGTTCCAAAGGAGATATACGTGTGGTCTCGTTCTGTGTGTGTAATCAGAAATATTGATACATTGAACCGAAGAAAAATGTAACCGCGGCAAAATATTGGTTATTAGCACAAGGTGACCCATTTCTGTGTCACTGTATGTTATTCTCCCTTTTTTGTTTTCCGTTATAGCTTATGTTTAGCTTCTGCCTCCCTTTTATTAAAAGTAAAAATAAAAAAAAGAAAATAAGCCACTTTCACAATCATGCGCACTTGGAAATATCACTTTTTACTCCTCACATAAACGAGTGTCTGTCAAGTGAATCTCTTTGCTGAGCTTGGTTTTGTGTCTGTATAATTGCATTAGAACCATAGAACAAGTTATACACTCGCTCGCCACGTTTTATCATCTGGTAGCTCGCAAGAAAATTTGCGTTTTGCGAACTGCGCATGATTGTGAAAGTGGCTTATGGAAGAAATGGGGGTCAGACAATTTCTTTTTTTTTTTTTTTTTTTTTTTTTTTTTTTGAAGAAATCGATTGTTGGTCGAACTTCCGTATAAACATAGTTTTCTTAGCAGGTTTTCCTGTCAGGGTGACGTATTTTGTGGATTTTCGACTCGTTACATATAAAAATACATCCCCCAATTTAAAACGGTGCTCCACAGAACCAATGGCATCACGCATGCGTCGCTGTAACAGCTGTTCACGGCGTTGAAATTAATTCAGAACAGAATACTCCTTTGGTTCTGAAACGATGGAATACCATCACTGCTGATCTTTATCAAGAAATTGACGATGAAGGGAACAGCATTTCTCTTCCTTGTTTGCCGTAAGTTGTTTTATTCAATTTTATTTTTCTAGACGCGCTTACAGGTTTGCTCTATGCAAACCATGGCAAGTCACACCCTTATTTCATTCGATTTCTCGCATCATTAATTACCTACCTCGGTTCAATATGTGTCAGAAATCCTTGAATTTGTTTTATTTTTATGACCAGCAATGCTAAGGTATTAAGTCGCACATCCTCGTTTAAATGACGGGCCAAATAAGTAAAGTGTATTCGCGGAAAGAGAGCATGTGAATCGCCACATGATATTTCCCGACTTTCAGTTATGGATCAAGGCGCGGCGAAAAATTCGCGGCTCAGTAAAATGATAACTGTTTGCGTTTCTGGTCAGTGTGTGCTGGCAGATGAAAGCGGAACTGTAGGAAATGAGAACAATATTCTTCCAAAACAAAATTGTAAGACATATTTTGATATTCCAGTGGTTCCTCCCGCCGCTATTTGTTAATTGGCTGTTTGTTGGTTTTTTGCTCCCATGCAGGAGTCGTTTCACTTGCTTCGACTTCGTGACATTAGGTCACATCACATAACACACGTTATTTTTTGATGGCGCAGAGTCTAATGATGAATGCTTCGAAATATTCTGTCGATGGGCAATAAAATAGGAATATTTTATTTTCATATAATATTCGGTCAAAATATACGCGATCGTCCTTTCACCGATAATCGCAGCATCTACAGCTGTTTGTCAGTCGAGGTTTATGAATCCTACTAATACTCTTGACGTTTCAACGCGATAGTGTTTGCTTGCCCCTTATTTCAATTTCTAGTTTTTGTTCAGACTTGCGTAACATTGTTTATAATGATGGGCAATGATGGCAAATAGCAAGAAAAGACATTGCACATACAAGCGCGCGCACACACACACACACACACACACACACACACACACACACACACAAACACACACTAACATAAAATGTCTTGCTCAAGCGGAGTAATCTTGTGAAGTGTTTGTGATAAATTGTGTCTGAAGCGAAGCATTTGTTGACAATTTTCGAAGTAGCACAGTTCTGCATAACAGGTGTTCTTGTGTGTTTTTCCGCTGGCTAATGCACTCGCATTGTCTTCGAATCACTACACACACTCGAGCTCGCCCAATTCAATAAACTGGATCATTGTTTTCTGTGAATTAAAGCTTTAGGCCGAAACAGATTAAAAGGTTTGGGTATCTTTTGATCGCCACACGTTACTGCGTCGCTCTTAAGATAAAGAGCTTGGGCGGTGAGCGGCTGTACTTTCGTTATTACTGACTGTACAATCCTTATCGTGGTCTGACCACGATGGTCGATCCCAAATCAGCGAAAGGAATCGTATCCAACAACTGAACTGATCCGGAAAAAGCAGATGGAAATCTGCAATTTTTTTCATCATTTCTCGAAACGTCTCTCTTCTACTACGTATACTGAACAAGTGAAAACTCCAGAATCGAGAAAACGAAAACAACCGGCTTCTTTCTCTCTTTATTCAAATTCTGTTTTCCAACATTTCTACAAAAGCCACCCCCGCTGGTTCTTACATTGATGTCTCACAACAGAAACCAATGAATGAATGAGACCCGATATTGTTTCGTTTTAAGCTAACACTTTTGATAAGTGTGTTTGAGTCTATGATATTTCATTTTGTTCCGATGTACGTTGCTTAGGTAAAAGAGAAGGAATGTTCGATTTGTGTTGGCAAGCGGATGGAGAACATTTTTATTCTAGGCCAAATTGTGCATGACCATGGGCCGCACTCCTTGGGAATAATGACATTTAGGATCAGAGAATCTCAACACTGTCATGTTTCAGTATTTTGTATTTTCGTTGTCTACGTTTCTTTCTTGCATCTCGCGATCTTTAGCCTCGTCCAGACTAACTGCATTAATTTGCCGTTCCAGCTGCGCTCACATTTTTGAAGCAACTTAAAGCCTTTCCACTTCATGGTGCCACCGCCTGTCACAGAACAAAAATTAAATACCGTAGTGGTTTGCATGTGACGTCATCTCGTTTCTTAGACGTTATACATTATTTACAACGTCTGATATACTGCTTTCTCGACACCTATTAACCAAGCTTTATCAAGCCAAATCTCCTTTGAAGTTCATAATAACAAAGCTGTGTCACGTTTTTGCTGATTAAAATCAGTATCAAGTGGAATGGAAAAATCTTCAGTATCTGCCTGACTTAGGCACACATCATCACAATTTTGTGCCGCAGGCGATAAACCACAACATGAGGACCGTGTACAAAGCTAAAACATCGAATTTCTTCGAAGAACGTAATCGATAATGTTACAACTTTGTAAATTTGACCTACTGGTGTGTTGTTTCATATGTTCTGATTCCGTTGCCGGTACTCAGTATTAAATCTAGCGTGTACACGACACCGAGTTGTGTCTGGGTGTTGTAGACAGCAGGGAGTCGTGAAACGTAAACATCATTTGCCAGCATTATTTGCTAGTAAGGGGTCTGAATAATTTAACATAATCGTTCTTTTCTGCTCTAAACTGTGCAGTCAATGTATGTTCTCGTGTCAGAACTCAAAAGCTAATTTTACTTTTCATTATTGCAGATATACTTAAGCTTAGGGAAGCTGCAGGAGAAGCAGGTTTGTGAAATTTGAAATTTCTGTGAAACAAAAATCAAGTAAATAAAATATAAATAGATCACCAAGTGAAATTCAGGGAAGAAAAGAATGAAAGGCGGAGATCGAGCAAATGGGTGACTAATACCATACAACTATCCGCAGCCATCAACTGACATGCATGATGCATTATGTTTTCAAAATTATTTGCAGGAGGAGTTTCTTCATCAGAAATCGTACTATTTTATGCTATATTGTAGCGGTTGAGTTTCCAAACATCCCGCTAAATTCTGATTGGACGTTGATATACTTGCAGGTCACTGCGAAGATGAGGCGCTCGGAATGGAGAAAAGTGTCATCGGTAACTCAAGTCTGACTTCCTCGTCCGCGTTCAACAGCGAGACTCCCGCACAAAACGCCAGACTCAACTCTGTTAAGGGTCCGTGGTGTGCCTCCAAGGGTGACAAGGAACCGTATTTGACAGTTAATCTTGAAGACCTTCATATAATTTGTGCCATAGCTACTCAGGGGGATTCTAAGGCCGACCAATGGGTGGAGACGTACCAGCTGCAGACGTCTTCAGATGGGACAACGTGGACAAATTACACAGAAGGAGGACAAGTCAGGGTAAAGTAGAAACTACTAGTTTTCAAATATTACAACTGCTCTGCACTCAAACTATACTAAAAATACAACAATGTTGGAATGCAGATCTGCGATAAAGCAAACACGGTGAGCTTAACGTACATATCATGAAGGATAGAAAGGCATGAGATAAGAGAAAATATCAGTGGTTCCTCCCTGCAACATCGATAAGTTCTGGTGTTCTTGAAAACCCCTACAAGACTGATTGGATAATTATTCAACCCCCACGTGCAGTTTCCCGTTTACTTGTTTTGACATATTGATCTATATCTTAATTTCTCGTATTGAGAAAGCTTTGATGCATAGTTCCAGATGTAAACTAAAGCACTTTAAAACTCTAGGCTCACTGGACCAGTTTGTTACATGTGTTAAATCTCAAACATAGCACGACATTGAATAAAGTTAATACCTCGTGTTATCCTCTCCACGCTACTGTTATACAGTACGGAAAACATGGTACCTTGTGTCAGGAGCAAAATCAGTGGTATTAACATTCGATTTTTGACAGGATTTCCATGGCAACTCAGACAGGAACACCATCAACAAACAAGCCTTATTTGAAGGCCTGGTTGCCTCGTATGTCCGAGTGCTGCCCAAAGCCTGGCACGTCTTGCCGTGTTTGAGAATGGAGCTGTACGGCGCGGATGGTAGGTACATAATGCTGATAGTATAGTAACGTGTTTTTACTCAGGCAAAAATTGGCAGAAATACAAAGTTTGATTTGACACCTTTTGGGGAGCTACCCAATGTTGGAGTTGGGCATCATTTTAGAGCCGTTTTCAGATGACTGTCGAAAACCAAAACCAAAGTAATCACACAGGCCAATCACAGAGACTGAGAGAAAACAGTTCAGCCAATTGGAAGCCAAAGTAATTCACGTTTGGTCTTGCGTTTGGTTTTACTTTCCAATCAGCAATGCGAGTACACGCCATCGCTTGCGTGAGAAGTGTTTGGTTTTGGTTTTGGTTTTGTTCCTCATTGGTTGAGAATGCTGCCAAACTTGTGTGGACCAATCGGAAAGCGTAGCAAACGCAAAACCAAAGCAATCACACGATTACTTTCGACAGTCATCCGAAAACAGTCCTAGGCATTTACTGAGTTATAAAGGCATTGGCCGCAACGTACTAAACAACATTTGTAGTAGGTCACACGTTGTCGCAATTATGTATGGCGTTTGTGGTAGGTTTTCTGGGTTAATTGAAGGCATTGTTAGTTTTTGGTAGTTGTTGTACAGTACTTGAGAGTACTTGATATTACTTATCGTGCCGGCCATTTACAAATTGAGTTTGTTCCAGCGAAGGAGTGGATTCTGGGTGGGTGTAGTGTTTCATTCCGTCTTCCCTTCTTCCTAACCCAAAACAACAAGCGGTAAATTCGTTTTGTTACCAAAGAAGTATACAGTATTTCACTAATGTGTTAGACAACCAAGTCGTCGGAAACTGAGAGAGTTCAAAGCAAGGAAGCAGAGGAAAGTGGGGAGAGTGTGTTACTTATTCTCGATCACAAGTGCTCGTGTGTAACGGCGTTTTATACCCGGGCTTATATTGTAAGAGGACTTCCCTGAATAACTGTAGTTCTTCTGAAACAGCTTTGGTGTTATTTTTATAGGTGCTTCATGTCGAGCCTCTTCACTGAACGTCGCATCTCGCTCTAAATTTCCTGATTACAGAATGACAGCGACATCTTTCTACAATGCGGACTTTACACCTGATAACGGAAGGCTTAACGGGGACACGTGTTGGAAACCCCGGACAAATACTTCCAAAGAATATTTACAGCTGGATCTGGGAGGAGGATATTTTGTATGCGCTATAAAAACACAAGGAAATGGAAAACCTGATTCGCTGGAGTGGACGACAAAATTCCAAATTAGTTTGTCTTTCGGCAATGTCCAAGTGATCCCTCATGAAAACAAGGAATATGTCAAGGTAAGCGTAGCTTTTTGTTTGTTTGTCTGTTTGTTCGTTTGTTTTTTGTTCGTTCGTTTGTTTTGACAGTATTTCACCGTGTCCAATGAATGACAACTAACCAACCAAATTCACTGTACTAGCCAGTGAATGATAATTAAACAACCAAATTCACTGTACTAACCAGTAAATGATAATTAACCAACCTTAAACTTTACACAACATTGCACTGCTCTTATCTAATGCTTTGCAGGCCTTCGAAGGTAACAAGAATGCAATACGAGTATTGCAGAACCTCGTTAGCAATTTTCCGAGGGCCAAGTTCATCCGTTTTCACCCGACGGATTACAACAAGCATCCAAGCTTTAGAGTTGAAGTTTACGGAACATCTCACGGTATTCAAAGTCATTTACTATACCTGGAGCGACGCAATCACAAGTATTTGACTTCACTTACTATGAAAACAAGCTCGACCCAAGTACAAGATACCAAGTTTCCTTTTCCTTATGCTTCGCGTATGCTTGCATCGCTCGTTTTCATGGACGCGTAGAGTCGTTTATGGATGTCTGTCGAAAAACCAAACCCGAAGCATTCCAGGTACACCGCAAATCACAGAGGCTGTAAGAAACTTTGACCAATCGGAAGCCAAGTAATCCGCGTTTGGTTTTACTTTGAAAAAGCAACCAATCAGAACTGCGAAGAAACACTATCACCACTTGCTTTATTGCGTGAGAATATCACAATCAGGCTTTGCTTTTGCTCTTTATTGGCCACATCCTCGAAGACCCTGAGATCGTGGGACGGCGGACAAAAAGCGGCGGGGCCCTTTTCCTCCTTTCCCTTTTTTCTCCCTCCGCCACTTTTTGCCGCGGTACTACGATCTGCCCCTGGGTCTCCAAGGATGGATTGGCCTAGAATGCTGCTTGTTTGGACCAATTGGAAAGCGTAGCAAACGCAAACCAAATCAATCACACGATTACTTTCGACAGTCATCTGGAAGCGGCTCTACTGTATCTCTCGTCTTTACGCTTGTGCTTGCGTCGCTCGTGAAAAGTAGAAGTTTTAAAGTAAGTTATAACCTTCTCTGTTTGCTTTTCATCTTGTATTACTGATGGTGTGGTCATTAATTTAGTGTGATACCAGCTCTTAAGAGAACTAGGTTAACTGCGTCAGCGTGGTGATATAAACGCTGGTATATCGACTGAAAGTTGATCGAGGTACTGGAACGCCGTAGGAGTAACAGTAGTTGACATTTCGAGCGTCAGCCCTTCGTCAGAGCGAATAAGAAGATTATGGGTAAAGGGGCTTCTAAATAAGTCTTGTCCGATTCCAGGTTGTCGCTCCTCCTTGGGTATTGAGGGAGGATCTCTGGATGATTCACAGATAACCGCACAACCCATGAATACCGTGGCACTTAATCCCCGTCTGTATAACGCATCATCTGGATGTAACTCGAGTACAAACGCAGGACACCTACAGGTTGACCTGGGAAGATTGAAGACAGTCACTGGTGTGGCTGTACAAGGCGATGCTGCCACTGGTCCGATTCAAGTTGGATATCGCTTTGGCTCATCACAATTGCACTGGAGCAAAACACAAGGAAGCGCTGACTCCATTGAGGTATGCATGTTTCGCGTGGGTTTCGCTCTAGGATGGGAAAAAGCCACTGACTGATGTAGCGCGAACACGGTATTGGGCAGTTAATTAGTTTGTCTGTAAGATTCATATTCTAAGCTCTTTTAAACAGTTCAAATACAGGCAAGTTGTTCAGATGACGTCACTGACGCGAGTAGACACTCATTTGCATTCTCTTGCGGGTCACTTGTTTTGCCCTCAAAGGGTTCGTCGATATGGTAATTATACGTTTTTATTAGGGGAAGTTTGAAAGGTCGGCCTCTAGAACGGAACAACAAGAAAATAATTTAAGAAAGTCAAACCATAAACCATTGATAAAGCAAGCATTATTCAACCAAAATGGAACTTAAAACAAATTATGGGACTTGTAGGTGGCTACAGAGATATTTTTAAAAAGGAAAGGACGCAGTTTAAAGAATGGTGTGATGGTGACGGTGTTGCCTTGGTGATGTTAGTGCTGGTGCTAGTAGTGATGGCGTTAAGTTTGAGTGTGAGTGTTGTGGCGGAAGTGATTATATTATGTCTGATTGTTATGATATCGGAGATGGTGGATGTTGCGATAGTCTGATGGTTATTATGATTGTTTACTTTATCATTCAGCTTTGTTTAGGTCTAGACAATTGCGCAAAGTTGACTCCTGACTTTTCATTACTATATTTAGGTATCGGAAAATGTAGACAAGGACAAGGTGCGAATAAGCTGGTTTCCTACTCCAATTGTTGCTCGCTTCATCCAAGTCAAGGCCCCGTCGTATCCTCTAGAAAATGGAACTTGCTTCAGGATTGACCTTTATGGATGTGACAACAGTAAGCTTACAAAAATATTACACTTGTATAAAGACCCCAGTGACGAGCGTCTATACTTGAAACTGGCAAAAATAAACATTTGCGTTTGTTTCTTTGTAGTCTTGCGTCCCAGAATTTCACTGCAAAGCCAGTACCTTCCTCCCATAGAAGGAAGCTTTGTTGACGTTGTCTGCAAGGTGACCTCTCAGCCATATCCCGTCATACAGTGGTGGCTTGGTGACACAGATGTGACGTCACTCTCCTCTGGCGTGATCCGCTCAAATGACTCTGTGAACGGTGTCAGTATTTCTACTCTGCGAGTTAACTTCACCTCTGTAGATGACATTAGAGCTAAATACGACTGTGTACAAACACGATCACATACACTGGAGTGTGCAGCTTTCAGATGCGCCGCGTTCTATGCTGGAATCGAGTCTGAGACAATAGTGACAAGATCTGCCGCAGTCTCCACCATTCTTTGTAAGTATAGTGTATTTACTGATAAGAACAGGGTGATTAAGATTATATTTACAACTATAGATTGGCAAAAATGTTTGTGATGGTATTAGTTGTTGGGGGTTTGATATTAGGATTGTTTTGGTGGAAGTGTTGATGATGTATGGTGATAATGATGGTGAGGGTAGTTGTGAGAGCAGTGGTGATGGTAAGTGCAAATGTTTATTAAAGATTGTTGCCGGAAAGTGGTTATCCACCCGAGTTACGGGCTCGTGATTAATACATTGGCAGTCGTATTAATCACATATGACGACCTCGACAAATATTACGGGTTCTTGGCAACAACTTATACAACGCAAAGCGATTGAACATAGAAGCGCGTCAAGCCAAGGCAGTAAAGAATACCGAAATAAATTTGTGTTGGATCAGGTGATCATAGTTTGGTGCTCGTTATGGTGATGATGAAGGTGTTTGTTAAGGATTATTTTGAGGGTGATGGCGATGATGATGATGAGCCGTTATGGTGTTGGTGATGGTGATGGTCGAAGTTAATGCGTTCACTGCTGTACGTGACCTGTGTTTTTTTTTTTTTTTTTTTTTTTAGCTCCACCGAAGATCTTCTTATCCGGACCAAAGACTTTAATAGTGACGAAGGGTCAGAAAAACGTCACTGTTGAATGTCGCGGAAGAGGAAGCCCAACTCCGAAGGTCATGTGGTTCAAAGGAAACAAGACCGTTTGGGAAATACCGCTTATTTCCGTGACACTAATGAATCGTGCCGTACAGGTGATTTCCAATGGTGTGACATCACCTTTTGATAACGTTACCAGTCAACTGCATCTGCACTCGACCGGCATAACTTATGAAGAGGCTGGAAACTACTCGTGTAAGGCAATCAATGGAATTAAGGAGCACTCAACAGAGAAGAGCATCAAAGTGTTGTGTAAGTACTTGAGCGGTTTTTGCATAACTGTCGAATGTAATCGTGTGATTGCTTTGGTTTTGCGTTTGCTACACTTTCCGATTGATCCTAAGGCCCGAGTCAAACGCCGTACTTCACATGAGCCGAACTCAATGCAAATTAGCTCAAATGATGGATTTTGCTCATTTGCATGGGTTCGACTCGTGTGACGTACTACGTTTGACGCTGGCCTGACAAGTTTAGCAACATTCACGGTCGGTCAAGAGTAAAAGCAAAACCTGGTTGCAATATTCTCACGCAAGAAAGCAAGTGGCAGTGGCGTTTTCTTGCGCTGCTGATTGGATAGTAAAACCAAATTGCAATTTATTTGACTTTGGTTTTGGTTTTTCTCGTACTTCTTATTGGTCCGACGTGTTTTGCTCGCCTCTTTACATGTCGCGTTGTAAATGACGCTGGGACTGCTTCTGCAACGACTTCACTCGAGATCCACGGTATGAGCCAAACTAAGGGCACATGTCCGAATTACTATGGTCTTTGATATTTGTCGTTAATATTTTGATTGTCCAGATCAAGTCAGTTCACACGGAACGTTTTGACGTGACTTGTTTTGTTTTGTTATCTGTTTTGCAGTAACACTGCTGAATCACAATCGCCCATCTCATTTAAGTCCTCAGTAGCCAATTAGTGCTACATAGTGTGTCATACAAGAATCGTGTCGAATTTTTTGTTAACTGCTCACTAAAATGCTGCCTAAATTTGTTTTGTAATTTATCGATATCAGAAGCCATGACAGGACGAAGTGTATCATTTGACACTACGCGATAAGCAAGCAGCCAGAAGTTACGAACATTATTTCCTATTTTAAATGATAGAAAACATGAAAATAAAACTAACAAATAGCTGCATTCTGGTTCCCAGTTCTTGTTCCTCCTTATGATATCAAAATCAGAAAGCAAGGCATGAAGTATATCATCTCATGGGAGTATCCCCAGGAAACTAATGGGATAGTTTTGGAATATCAGGTAAATATACAAGTAGTTACCCCTTTGTATCTAAGTATACTTTTGTGTTAGTTTTTACCCCTGAGTCTACCATTGTCTACTCATCTATCTCTGTAGAAAAACTTGGGACTCTTACCACTATCTAATACTACGAAACCAAATACTGCAGTAAATGATTATGATCTCCGTAGATCGAAGTACCGAACTCTGGAATTTCCTTCCAACTGATATTTTTCCTTAATAAAAGAACAGTCTTCTGCATGTTTTAGGACGATATTGAAGCCTAGAAACAGTTATTTATTCGAGTATCCATTCCTAGGATTCAGTGTTGTCATATTCTACACATGGCTTTCTTGAAGATTCCTAGGATTCAGTGTTGTCATATTCTATACATGGCTTTCTTGAAGATTCCTAGGATTCAGTGTTGTCATATTCTATACATGACTTTCTTGAAGATTCCTAGGATTCAGTGTTGTCATATTCTATACATGGCTTTCTTGAAGATTCCTAGGATTCAGTGTTGTCGTATTCTATAGATGGCTTTCTTGAAGATTCCTAGGATTCAGTGGTGTCGTATTCTATACATGGCTTTCTTGAAGATTCCAAGGATTCAGTGTTGTCGTATTCTATACATGGCTTTCTTGAAGATTTCTAGGATTCAGTGTTGTCATATTCTATACATGGCTTTCTTGAAGATTCCTAGGATTCAGTGTTGTCGTATTCTATACATGGCTTTCTTGAAGATTCCTAGGATTCAGTGGTGTCGTATTCTATACATGGCTTTCTTGAAGATTCCTAGGATTCAGTGTTGTCGTATTCTATACATGGCTTTCTTGAAGATTTCTAGGATTCAGTGTTGTCATATTCTATACATGGCTTTCTTGAAGATTCCTAGGATTCAGTGTTGTCGTATTCTATACATGGCTTTCTTGGAGACCAAGTGTTAGTTTAAAGGAAGCTTCCGTTTTTTTCACTCTCTACTTCTACAGCTCTGATCTGTTTGTGTGAAGATCTTTTTATGTTCTCTGTCTTCGTTACCATCGTTTCCTTTAATGCTCTTTTACCTCCAGGTGGACTTAAAGGTTGGTAATACCACGACGTTTGACAAGACCTTCTTCTCCGATGGTAGCACCAAAAGGCTGGAAATTGATCTAAAATACCTAAACGGTGATAAGAAATACAGCGTAATTGTAAGAGTAAAGACAAGTGAAGGTTTGGGCGTGCCAAGTACAGAAAAAGTCTGGCTAGAGACGCCAGCAACTGGTGAGGGAGACCTTAATATATAATGAAAGTTGCACCTGTATTATGGTGTAGTCCTGTTTGAATGAAATCGGTTAGACTTCAGCGATACCTATTTATTACTTTGTAACTGATTATCAGACAGGTACCGCCGATTCTGATTTGGGGCCCGATTGATCAAAGCACAGTTAGGTTAACCAACTGCATTTATTTAGTTTGCTCTTCCAGAGAGCCTTGTAAAGAAATCTACTGAGGAGAGATAAAGAAAGAGACGGAAAGAACATATAGGGGCAGACCCGGTACAGATAGTTCATGAGACTGTAGCATAAAGGTAGACAAGGCATTTGGAAGATGGAGACAAAACGAGGGATAATGGAGGCGACAGGAGATGCAGAAACAGGAATAACACGGATGGAAGATAGCAAATGTAGCGAGAAATAGGCAGGGGCAGGGAGAAACAAATGAACAAACAGACAAGCAAGTTAGCAAAAGAAAAACAGGACAACAAAAACTGACGGTAACTCGGGGTATCGAAGGCAAACGAGACTAATAAGATGGACAAATCATACTGAATAACTGGTTACAAGATAGACGAATGATCGAATGATTGATAATAAGGTCGAGATAACTAGAGACCGAAGTAGATTTAAGTGCATTGAAGTGAACCAAAACAGGTTGAGGTGTAATTGATTTCTTCCTTTCCAGATCCTCCAGTACCTGTCACTCTGCCGGAGGTAATGGATATTAGGGAAGGCACGACAATTCGCATCAGTATTCCAGAATTCAGTGATATAAACGGAAAAATAATGTAAGTACTACTAACTTCATATACAAATTAGCTACCAGAGTAGGCTGAGTAAAGTTGAATCAATTGTATTGCATTTGTAAAATTGCCCATACGTCAACCTAGAAAGCGACTCTAATAAGTTAAGATACTGCATACGTATCCTGTGTGATCACTGCTCGAATTTGAATGGGTCGCTAGCTCTGAGGTTTGCGTTACTCCTGTCCAGTAAATAATTCTGAAAATTGGTGTTTGGCTTCCAGTTATTACCGTGTGTTTGTTACCCGAATTCCTGAAGGAACTAAACCCAAGGCACCTAAGCCAAGTGACGTAACATCATACGAAGATGCCCACGAGTCATCTGAACCAGCGACATATGTGACGTTCCAATTTAAAGGATCGGAGTATCACAAGTACAAAGAATTTATTGTTGGTGGCGGAGATAAAAGTGATAGCAGCCACAGGGATCGGCGAGATGTCAAAAATCAGTATTACAATGGACCACTTGAGTCTGGAACGGAGTACATAATTTTTGCTCGCGCTTATACCGGCGAGGTAAGCAAAACGTGGCTGTTTATAACTTGCCTGTTGTTTGTTGTCTCTCTGTTTTCTATTTCTCACGGAAGCAAAATCAGTAAGGCCATGTTTACATGGAAGAAGACGACCCTTCTCTATTGAAATTCCTTGTTCCGTTTACATGATAGGTAGGGTCACCCTAGGAGGAGGGTTACCCTATCTCCTTGCTAGAGTCACTCTCCCAGTAGGGACAGCCTTTGGCCATGTAAACGCTCGAGGTAGGGTTATCCTCTCAGGGGGCTAAGTTTAGCGGTGCCAGGCTACTATCTCAAATCTCGCGACCGCGCGATGCCTTTCAGACTCTTGGCGAGATAGCCCTAGGGATAGCGCTTGGCATGTAAAGGGGGGCTATCTTCTGACCCTTCTAGGACATCCTCCTTCCATGTAAACAGGGCCTAAATTTGATAGTTGGATTGTTGGTAAAGGCGGTCTGTCAGCCACTCCACTTTTTTTTATTTCCAACAGGAAAATCACAATACAAAAAAAAAAAAAAAAACTGTTCTTCCGATCCAACTGTGTATAGCATAATCTGTTTTGTACGTGTTTTCTTTTTGAAGCAGGATATACCAAGACATTTTTGCGGACTTTTCTAGGATCTCTTTAAAATTAGATACATTTTAAACGCGTGCGTGCATTTTTCTTGCAGAATACGTACTCTGACAGTAAAGAAGCAGTGGTTGACAAGGGTAAGCCTGGCTTTTCAACTGACTAGACATTAAAAAGTTGTAAAACATTGAGACCTTCAATTTAATAGATCAGTCTTATTCAATTTATCGAATGTGAGAACTTCATTTTAAGACTAAGGATGGTCCCATACAAACTGTTTGTACCGAACAGGCTTACAATATGCGAAAATACCAAGTCAAGTGCATAAGATATAAAAGTGAAACAAAAACAAGCGTGAGGTACTTCATTTTGTAATAAGGTGGTATACACCTGACGTCATGCCAAAGCGCATGCAATGTACAGCTGACTTCCAGCCATGACCAAGGAAATACCGGGTACAGCTGACATCATGCTGACGATTCGACGTGACGTCAGAATCGGAAACTTCATAGGCTTATCTTTCTATTTCAGTTGACGAACCTGTGGTTTCCAAGAAAATTAAACCCAACCCTTCCCGGGCTGTGATGGTGATACTCATTGCCTCTCTTATCGGATTTGTTGTCTTGGCCATCTTGATCATCATAATTGTCATCTGTGTGCGAAGGTGGGTTGTGAGAACCGATCTAGAGCCAAATATTTTACTAAGCGTTTCTGATTGACTTACGTAAAACCAGAACCAAAGCAGTTACAGTGCCAATCACAAGACCGCTTGAGGACACTTCCAACTAACTTGCTACTTGCTTTGTGTGTGACCTGTTCGCAACTTGGTATTGTTTTGCTCCTGATTGGCCAAAAATCGAAAGTAGACAGTCATGTGCTTATCACGACATATGCTAAGGTCAGTAACATTTTTAATGAACTTTAGGACGCTGATGAGGTGTCTCTTCAAGAATTTTCTACACAAAGTTGCTGTGTCTTTGAAGCCAATTTAAGGCAGTTTATTTCATTATTTGCAGAAGACAGACGCCAGACGATAAAATAGTGCAAGACGTTAAGAACCTGAAGCAGTCGTCCCCACGTAGTGTTCGAGTAGAACAGGAAAGCCTCGGAAAAGGAACGAATGTGTAGGAGCTGAGGACAATCAACTTCTCCCTGGCCCTCAAAAGATATCAAGTACATTATTTGGAGACTGGGAAGAATTTTTAAAACTCAGTCTATATAGCCCACGGATGACGTACCGAGGGAAGATTGTCTTGTCGTTGATTTCTGTACTCTTGTGTTTTCGATTATGCCGAAAGTTTGCTTTGAACAGGCTTCCGTAAACGCGAGTTGTCCCTCCCTCCCGAGCCAAATGTTTACATGGCGATAGTTTTCCCTCCACCCAGGGTCACCCTATCTCATCAACCGAGTGTCCCTGACCCCAGGGTCACCCTGTCCCTCGTTACAAGTTGTGATTTGTCATGTAAACGCTCGCTCGAAATGTATGAATAGTTGGCGCGCCCAGGGTGGGGTCCCGGGCCAAGTTTTTTCTCATATATAAAAAGGACCTTTAGTGGAAAATGTTTTTCTGAAGCTTCAGTACGTGCGCAGTGTGAATAGAACACCATTCTTTGAGAGTACTTCTTTAGCTAGCTTTTCATGATGCATGCCTTATATTGTTTAAATTTGTTGTGAAAATGCTGAGCAGCAGGTCGAACTAATAATATAATTGTTCAAAGTTTCGGAGTAGATTAGACTTAGCGATAGAAGGTAACAGTTTTGGCCAATTGCCAATATAGATCAGCGGTGTTTCGCCTTATGGAATTTCAATTTTGTTCTAACGCACAGTTACTAAGTAGCAGTAGCTGCGAGAAAAAAAAAATTAGATGACTAAGTTAGTGATTAAGGTGACTAAGTTGTGCGTAGAAAAAAAAAGATAAACGATAAAAGACCACTGTCACGAAACATAAATATTTACTGTTATAATACTTTAAAATGAGTAAAACGAAAAATCCAAAATAGAGATTGTAGAGCAGAAATAAAAGTAACTACTAAAGAAATGACAATGTTATGTTATCATTTGGGTCTGGCAGTAGCAGCTTGATTCTTCAGATATTTTGGCATGCAATTAGTTGTTTGACCGTTCTTAGTATCACGGACTGTTCATATAATTAATTATAAAGATTGTGAGAGATATTTGATCTTGCCCATTTGACCTTTGAATGTAAGAGGTTATACTTTCAGCTATCGGCATTAACCTTTGTATTTCGTTATAGAGTTTTTCAAAACTTGGCAAAACCATACTAATACCTAGTACTTTGATTTTCCCTCCACCGGAACTCGCATTCCATAGTCTTATCTATTTTATTTACAGCATTCACATTCATTTTGACGAAATAATTATCCCGGAATTTATCAATTCAATTCAAATTTATTTTCCTGTTGATGTATATCATATTACAATCAGTGCTGTATAATTAGATTTAAAAAAATACATTTCAGGTAGGGGTACAATATTGGGCTTTTACAAGTTGTCCCCTTTTTTCTATATCTTACATCTTTTGATTGAAAATTAGAAGCAGGCCCTGACAGCTGCCATGACAATTTAAAAAATGAAAATTACAAATCAGGATTTATTTTCGTTAGTCAGATATATGACCACAGAAAACTGGACGATTCTTCTAAAATATCGTCTATGTCCAACTGGCGGAGCTGGAAAATGAATTTAATAACTACAAATCTAAACATTCAAGCACAATAAAATCTAAATGCAAATTTATATAAATCCAAGTAAACAGCTAAGATGTACAAGACCTCAATTTGTGCAAGCATCATTCGTTTGTCCTATATGTGGTATACCTAACCGTTGCACTTTCACTGTCTTCTTCCTAATGAACGGACGTTGGATCAGGAACCTACGGCATAAGAACATCAAATTGTATACCTTCTTCTCCAGTTATCAATTGGATGAGAAGGTTCATGAGGGATTTGGGGGGGGGGGGGGGGGGGCGGCATGGGCAAATGAGCGAAAATGGGAACAAATTGGGGTAAAGCTAGAGCCAGTATCTCACAATGTTATGTTAAAACTATTGACTTACAGCAACTTTTAATGCGTTGTAAAGGTCTTCAATAAGATCTTTAACTTCTTCAAGACCCACCGAGAGGCGTATCTGCGAGGATAAGAATAAGTTACCGCTTGTTTGTTTGTTTGTTTGTTTGCTTGTTTGTTTGTCGCTGAAGGGCTGTGCTACTCACCAAATTTTCTGTGATTCCTTGATAAATTCTTTCCTCTTCAGGGACATATTTGTGGGTCATGAGCAACCTGTGTATTAGGAAAAGTGTGTTTTAACTTTGGTCTCTATCGGTCATTTATCGTCTGGTGCTTAGTTCCTTTTTACTGCAGGACTTTGTGTTAACAGACATTCACTCAAAATGGGAACTTGAATTGATTCTGAACAACGAAATGTAGTGACTTACGGATGCTCAGCTAAACTTTCAACAGCTCCAAAGCTTTCTCCAAGAGTAAAGTACTGCAAAGAACAACACAAGAGAAAAGAATGCAGAGACTGACAACGGCAAACAGACGGACAGATAGTTCTGTGTAAGTATTGTAATGGCACGTGACTACACGTGATGTAATGTACATGTGACGTATGCCACTTTGAAAGCTTTGAAAGAGGATTTTCCTCCGCGCTTGGTAAAGTCTTCAAACGAAGTAAGGATTGTAATGGAGTGAACTGGGTGAGCAAATGACAATGAAAATCTGCTGTGAAATTGTACCTTCAACGCAGTGAGAAATTTCCTGGAATTTTCTAAGTTTCCCTTGATGCAAAATGACACCATTCCCCCAAAACCTTTCATCTGTTTCGTGGCCAACTCATACTGTGGATGAGACTTCAGGCCTGAAAACAAAACAACAACACAAACGAACAATATTATTATCACTAACCAACCAAAAAGCAACACGAAAACGATATATCAGTAAAATTACAGGGCCCGGTCGTTCAAAGAGTGGATAGCGCTCTTTACCAGATGAATCGTAACCCAGTGAGTACTGGCTCAGTAACCCAGCTATCTGGCTCGATTAGCCCTAATGACTATTCCAGATAGCCGGTACCTTAATGCTTGTACCCATTATCTACATGTAAATATATACTATTATATACCAAGGTACAAATAAAGGACTGTCTGTCTGTCAGTGAATGTATATTAACATTTATTAAGATAAGCATATTTTATCAACCGGATAATAATTTTTATTATATAGACACGAGTGTTTTACTGGAAAATATACCGTGCGTAAAATCCATACGAAACTACATCCGGGACCCGAGTGGCGTATTTTCCATATCCTCACTAGTGAGGATATCGTTAGCATCATTTCCCGCTTTTGCACGGTTGTTTGTGCAATTTCTCGTAAAACACTCGTGTCTAATATAATAAAAAGAACATTACACGGCGGCTTGAAGATATGGGTTTTATTTTCTCTTGGTAAAAACAATATTTTACCAGTCTCGAAAATAAAATTCATATATTCGCGCCGCCGTGTAATATCCTCTATATCCGGTGCATATCCTGGAAGTCTGGGCACAAGAATAACCATATATCGATTGCTACATGACATAGATTTCTTCGACTGCCGTTTTGAACTTGTTTGGAACCGTTTGTGCATGAGTCAAAGAACTTCAGAGGACGTCCTTGAGGAGATACGGTGTAAATCTGGAGATGAACAGGATATCTCGGATGTTGAAGACCCGTCGAGCGTCTCAGATTGTGGAACACAAACGTTTGCCTCAGAAAACCGAAGGTACAGTACAGTAATTCAGGAAATTTAGAATTTTTGAGTGGACAAAATAATAAGATGATTAACATAAAGCGCTCCTGCAAAATCTATTGCGATCCCTTCCATTAAGAACCTCTTGACGAAGTCGTGCAAGTTGTGGAGCTCAGCTGAAATTTGCTTGTGATCGACTGGTACTTTACCAGGAATCAATTACCAAAACAAATAAAATTCGACACCGTGAATTTTAAATATTGCCCCAGGTTAATTGAGGCGTTGCGTGAACGATTACAAAACTGGTGGTCGTTGTAAATATTCGGAAGTTTTGTTTTTGTGTGCTTTTCTTTTTTTGGTCTGCAAGTCTGCTGTTTGTATTTGTTGATATCGCGGTTTCGCTGTCATGTTTAATAGACTGTCCAATCCGGCGTGGACACTGCTTTTAACAGTGAAGTTAACACCACCCAACATGAACAATATTTTCAGAGTGTTCAGAAAAACATCTGCTTATTTAAACTTTCATTTGAGTGGTCATATGCTTTGGTTGTAAAGTATTTGACAGCTGTAGAAGTTGAACATGTTCTGGGTTGAAATTATCCTGATAAGAGTCACCCATATTGACCAACTGCATGTTCTGCAACATCTTCAATGTGCAGTTTCTTTTTACTTACCAGGGTAAAATACCTTATCCACTCGGGAGTTTTTCTCCAAAGATTCAGCAACAACCATTGCATTGTACTGGTGCTGTTTCATTCTGATATGAAGTGTCTTCAAACTACGATTGGCCAGATAGCAATCAAAAGGACTGGGGACTGGCCCAACAGCTAAAAATAGAAAGCAAATACAGTCAGTGCAACTGTAAACATCTTGATGGGTACCCATTTATTCATTCACCCGGACATTCATTTCCATCAATCCTGTATCTATACATAGTATCTTCATTCCACCCTGTATCTGTATTTTTCTCTCTACCATTATTCACACTTGCAACACTTAGACACATATGGGTCGTTTTCATCGATATAGCAAAATCTGTCCTTATATGATAAAGACCATTTTAAGTGTTATAGAGAAGGAGGAAGAAATAATGTAGCTACATTTTAGTGTAAGTTTTTCTTACAACCAAGTTATCAGCTTTCTTTGTCAGTCTCTCACCAAAGATATGAGAATTTGGCATTTGATACAGTGAAGAACGTACAATTCGTTAATATTTGTTTTCGTGAGTTGAGAAAGACGTGAAGTCGGGTCGTCGAAAATTTCAAAACGCTTTTATATCCAAAACAAAGCACTGTATCCATCTGAAAATTTTCTCGGGGATTGACGCTGCTGAGGTATAGGACAGATGCAAAAAGAATTGCTTTGTAGGATTTACAATTATGATCATGTGTGATAGCGATCTATTCAGCAATCTCAGGATGAGGGATGAGAGACAGAGGGCCGGAGCACTGTGAGAAAGACAAGGTGTAGTGATGGGGATTGAGACTGGTAATTCGACTGACAGACACGACGGACGGAAACAAAGCACAAAAACTGAATAACAATTACTCACCATACTGTAAAAATCTCAATCTTCTGTTAACTTCATCATCATTAGTAGTGATTACGCCCATTATGACGTCAGAATGCCCTATTTAAGAATCGAAATACCACCAGAAAAAGCAAAGGTGAGAAAGAGCACAATTGGACGACAAAATCAACCCCACAGAAATTCAGGTGGAGATATGGTTACCATTCATGAATTTGCTTATTGATGTCATGACTATGTCGGCACCGAGAGAAAGCGGGACCTGCAAAGAAGTCCAGAAGTCAAAATTTTCGAACTAAATGACTGTTTTTTATAATTTTGGGCGCGTTTGATTGGGTCTATTCCGGAATAGTGATAGCGCTGCTGATCGGTAAAATTCTTCGAGTTGGAGCTGATTAAGGTTAGGATGAATCGGAGCTGTTCAAAATGCAAGCATTGAGGTTATTAAAAGAATTTCGAACGAAATCTCACCCAGAACAAGCAAAACTTTGGGCCATTTTAGCTATTCCTATTCCGGAATAGACCGCCAATCGTGCGCACCCTTAATTTTGGTTTTTAATGTTATTCGACCACGCTAAATTCGAATCAAACGAATCGCATTTAATGCCCTTTTGACTCGACACATGATAAGTTCGACGTTTGAACTGGGCCAAAGCCTATATTTTGAATATTCACTAAAATCAGTCTTTACACAGGTGTACATAGACTAACTTATAATGTTTCTTACCTGAAAATATGGTGTCATTAAAGTGTTCTCCACCACAAGCAGAATGTCCTGTGGATAAGAAAACGAAACAATTCAAAATGTTCCCCAGCCAAGGAGTTAAAAAGAAACTTTCTAATCATGTCAGTCGAGTGGTACATGCACTGCAAGGAAATTTGTATTTTTGACGCGGTAAACTGCGTTTGAGATGCTCGAAATTAAATTCCATAAGGAGAAAGAAATAAACAATTTCGAAAAGTGGGGAGATTTTGATGTCGATCGATCGGCGATTCACCAAGTGCTACGGGTCGAGTGGTACATGTACTACAGAGAGTGTTTGATGTCGATCAATCGGTGGTTTGAAGAGTCGAGTACGATGGAGTGGTAAATGTACTACAGAAGTTTGTACTTGGACACTGTATAGTGAGTTCGAGATGCTCAAAAAAGAAATCCGATCACCGTATTTTACGGGGGTCCCGCTAGTCATGTCATAATGTGATTAAGTTTAACTCCTATACGGACAAGTACTAAGTTCATCTGAGCAAATGATTTTCTGTTATTAGATTATATACATTCAAATACCTTATGCTGATGGACCACGTCAGCTACTTTCTGAATATCTGTCATGGTCATCAACGGATTTGTGGGGGTTTCCAGCCAGACTAACTATTAAAAGACACAAAGAAACTGTCGACTACTGATTGTGTTGATACAGTCTGAGAAAGGACCAATTTTGACTATTATTTCAAATAATTAATCTATATCACAGTCTGTGGTTTGTATTAGCATCAAGTGCGGCCGTTTATCAATAGCCGACGTAACCTTCAGGTTCAGTCGCCCATATAACGTTGTCACCTTGCAAACGGGTTGCAAAAGAGTTAGTTCACAACATTAAAACATAGTTCATTCTTATGCATATTTAACTATAAATCTCAATAATAAATTTTATTATACAGTATCTTTGTATATATCTTATTGAGCCCACCCACACAATTAGCGGACAATCAATTTCTGAAAAAGGGCTGTATACCTTCGTGTTGGGTTTTATTGCAGTTTGAAGTTTATCTAAGTCTCGGAGGTTGACATAAGTCATGTCAATCGCTGTCTGTGGAGCTGCTACCTTGTTAAAATATCTGGTTATTCCTGCAATGAGCAAAATAACAATTTAGAGGCCAGGTACATGCATATCTACATATGCCTACCTAACTGTAACTTGTCGTACAATGGCGATAAAAGTGGGGAGTATCATTTTTCACGAGCGGAGCACAGGGTTCCACAAACTTCATCCGTAAACCCTGGGGCCCGTACCGGCCAGTACGTCTTAAATACTCCCCCCACCCCCTCCGTGCACTCAGTCTTTAACTCCACGTGCGGGCATCGGTCGAGCAACGCTTACCTACATATCATTGGACTTGGTAAATCTGTGATTATCATACCAAAAGTTTTGACCATGGCTATTAGGCACTTACAGCATAACGGCTATGCTTAAATAACACACCTCCATATACATCATCTCCGCATAATATATTGTCCCCACTTTTTAACAATAGTACAATGAGAGCAAGTGCAGAGGTTCCTGAGCTTGTTGCAATACCTGCAAGAGAACAACTGCATGTTGGTTGCAGGAATCTCTTGGGATACTTTGTCTGAATAGTTTACTTTACCTTTACCTATCTGATGAATTTATCATTTGTTTCTGTCATGGGTGTTAATTAAAGTGACCAGGGATATAAAATTGTCTAAAATTGCGAAATTAAAGTATCGCGAAATGTGCACCCCCAAAATCGCGAAATTAACCTGTCGCGAAAATTTCATGAAAGCAGTTACTGAGGGTCAACAACAGTCGATAATTTATAACTTGTGAGTCTTCTTTTCCATGTCAAGAAATAAAATGTAAGGGTAAAGATTTGAGATCGATCCGATTCTTAACCCTTTCACCCCTGAAAGTGATTAACTTCAATTTTCTCTTTCAGTTTGTCACCAGAGATATGTGATACAGTGTGGAGAATTTGCTGCTTGATAGGTCAATCAGACGAAAGCTGATTCGCTTATCAATTCTCACTAACTCTGTTTACATATTTTCCTCATTGATATAAATGATTGATTTCAAGCAACCAACAGACTTCATAAATCGAAAGCCGAAAAATGTCAGACGGAGTAATAACCGAAAATTGAGAGTTATGTGTTGAACACTTTTTGAGAAACGACATGCAGTTATAAATACTGTAAAAATTAGTAAGACGAATGCATGCCATTTCTTTGTTATTTAAATTAATATTTATTTATTCGTAGTCTTGTTAAAAACGGGGCTATTCCATGGAACACCCTGGCTGCAGCATGTGAAAAACACAGTTTCTCCTGCATGGGCAATAGGCCCCTTTGCAGGATCAGGCATTTTGAGTGTTAGAAATGGAGAGTGCATTGCAAAAATATGTAGAAATGCAACATTTCAGGCCCACAGCATTTGCAGATCGAAATTGGCAGCACTTTCTAGAGTCACGAAATATCAAGAATATTTGTATGAGAAAAGTTGCTGGGCCTGAGATGATTAATTTTTAGTCACGTGGTGGATTTTGGATCATGTGACCAGACCTGCAAAAGGGCCTAATAACAGAAACTGATCGTGATCAATCGTCGTGACGAATTACGCAAGGTGCTTTAACAAAGGGCCCTCTGTGATTCAAACTAAACCAACTCTTGCATAATTTACGTCTGGTCCGCTATTAGCTATTTTACCGAGCTGTTAGGCCTGAGTTAGGTAGTACATCGCACAATCGTCGAATGTAATTCTAGCATTTAAATTCGACGGCACGGCGACATCTATTAAATCAGATTATATTCGTCTGAAGGTTTAATTTCGCACTGTTCCGCCATGGCCAAACGAATTCTACGCCGGTCTGGCAAAGCGTGTTCCGGTTTAGAGGTCGAAATAGCGATCATTCATGCATCGTTTACGCGAATAACAGTATTTATGGTGCAAAATATTAAGAATGAAGGAGGGTTCATATGCATACTTAAATCGCAGCGAAGTATCTGCGACGTATATAGATCACGCCTTATTTATATAGCACATCTCCAAGCAGCGAACTTACAATGCTTTGCCCCGTCCAGTGCAGCCATGCACGCTTCAAAACAACTTCTGCTGGGGTTCCCACATCGAGAATAATCGAAGCCCTGGTTGGAAGAAACGTTGTAAAGAGCGGACATAATCTGCATGTGTCGGCATGATATTCTCTGCACAAAAGTCGCGCTGATATACTCACGCGGTGTTCGCCAGGATTGTCTTGAGCAAACGTTGTCGATGTCACAATAGGTGGGACAACAGCCCGAGATTTCCACTGGTCGGGCTCTTGGCCGACATGAATAGCAAGGGTTCCGAAACGAGCGGGCTCAGAGGAGGCCATTTCTCGCCGAGCCTTGATTAAAACTGGAAACCCGCTGACCGCACGGGGATTCCCCGCTAATCACAGTTGTGCATATCATTGAAACTAATAGCGCACGAAGGTGCATGTGTCTATTGTAAACTTGCACAAAGAGATTATGGCTAGATACATGAAATGAAGTGTAAATTGTTCCTACCTCCTTTATCTCTTGCGTCTCTTCGCAAATTAATTAAAAACATAGAGACCACAGAAGTTACAGTTTGTGGCCCGTCATTCCATAAAGATCAGAACAATAACAAAGACTAGAACACATGAACACATCAAGATTAATTCAAGAACAGAGCAAGGATGTACCAGAAGAAATAACAATAGCAAGAACACAAGTCAATAAGAATTGAACAAGGCATAGAAAAAGTGCAAGATAAAGAAGAAAAATAACATGAATTGACTGACGAAGGACAAAATTGAGAACAAAAACAATATCAAGTATAACAGCTGAAGACGTAGAACAAGTAGAAGGAAGCATGGCGGGGAAGCAAAGCATGCAAGCAATACACAATACAGACAGATATAGAAAAGTTTACAACCTTTATTAATTTACTATGCTGTGAAAAACCACAACCACTCCTACACACCAACCCAACCTAGCTGAGCTCTTTTGGTTGTTACACTGTACATTAGTTACTTTTATCTTTAAATATATCATATTTGTATATATTGTAGATTAACTTAGCAGGGCAAGTCGACTTAAATTATCACTTCCCGGGTTTTTATGCAATGAAACACATACATAGAGGATATTACACGGCGACGCGAAGATATGAATTTTATTTTCGAGTGGTAAAAACAATATTTTACGAACGAGCGCTTCGCGAGTGAGTAAAATATTGTTTTTACACGAGAAAATAAAACCCATATCTTCAAGCCGCCGTTAATTTTCTTTTTATTATATTAGACACGAGTGTTTTACGAGAAATTGCACAAACAACCGTGCAAAAGCGGGAAATGATGCCAACGATATCCTCACTAGTGAGGATATGGAAAATATGCCAGTCGGGTGTAGTTTCGTATGGATTTTACGCACGGTATATTTTCCAGTAAAACACTCATGTCTATATAATAAACAGTAACAATAAGATTCGATGATAAACTATACGGGATCTCGAACTGCACGCGAACTACTCCCGAACAGCTTCCGAAAACGTCATACCAACTCCAGCCGACCTCGTAGGAAAAGATATATCCCTTCCTCCACCCCCCAGGGTTCATCGTGATCCCGTTCTGTTCCTCGCTTTTACTTTGTTGTCTTCCTTCACTTTCCACCTCATCAACTCCACAGCGGCAGCAGCATCTTCAAAACTGTCGTGACCTTCCACTGTAAAGGATGCAATAAAGACAAAGTAGGTAAGTTCCAAGGTGGCCTCACACCATTTTAAACAATATTTCACACCTTGCTATTAGTCCAATTATTCCAAAAGATGCAATATGCTGCTAATCTAGCGAGTTTACGTATAACCTTTTTTATTATTATTTCGTATATATTTTCTCTTGCTGAACGCCGTAACGAATGTGCTGGCTGACGTACTGAGCGTTAGCTCTTCATCGTAGAGCCGATGAATACAGCCCCTTCACGCTGAGAGCTTTTAAAATATTCCCGGAGGCTAAAGCCGTCCAACGTTAGGTGGCCGTATTCCCAGGGATACTCTTTTTCCTTTAATTTTTTTGTTTGCTTTTCGTCTCTATTCTGATGAAAGACTAACGAAACTTTAGCCAATGCACTACTTGCCTCTTGTTTATATTTGAGTTATTAACTCGATTTGAGACTTACCGCCGTCTTGTATGATTTTCAGCAGATGTTCTCCCATCAGGGTGCGCAGAGCTCTCTTGTAAGGAGGTCCTCGGCGATGAGGAAAAACTACTGACGTGTCGACCACATTACTGTGGATGAGCTTTAATGTGAGTGAACAAAAATAAAATAAGATGCGTTTTCATATCAACTGACTTGTCTTTCAAATGCCCCCAGATAGAATAAGGTGCAAAACGTTAAAAACGATATGGTTCTTGCAGATGATATTCGCTGTCAGTGATGATGATATCACCGATATCACTATGATTTTGTTGTTGATGATGACATGGTGGTGATGGCGACTGCGATGACGATGGTTATAATGATAATGATGATAGTGATGATCATGATAATGATGATCATGATCATGATCATGATCATGATCATGATGTTGGTGATAATGATGGCGATGATGATGATGATGATGATGTTGGTGATAATGATGATGATGATGATGATGATGATGATGATGATAATGATGATGATGATGATGATGATGATGATGATCATGATGATCATGATGATCATGATGATGATGATGATGATGATGATGATGATGATGATGATCATGATGATCATGATGATTATTATGATCACTATGATGATCGCAGTACCTTGACAGCTATGAGGTCGCTCTCCAGACTGTGCCCAACCAAGATGGAATCCTTATGAATTATGCTCAGCAGTACCGCTTGCACGTCACGAAGGGACGTGTTCACATCCCTTAGGTGTTCCTCAGTAACTCCACTAAACCTAAAACGAGTATGATTCAGGCTTGCGTTAGTCTGGGTAACTTCCAATAGCTATCCGTTCAGAAGTGAGAATCATGACCTAACGCCTATGCAGAATTTATATACGTTCCCTAAATGTCAATGTCAAGTGATGACTATAAAGTGGGCATACAAAAACAGCGGACAGAGAAAATAAGTGAACGTGAGATTGAAACCACAATCTAGTGCGCGACAAAAGTTCTCGATCTATCTTCCCTAGTACAAGTAGCGTACTGGGACGGATCCAGGATCCCATGAAGAGGGGTTCGTAGATTTCTTGAAAGGTACTTTTGAGCTAAGTATACAATCAGATCGGTATACTAAATTACTAATGAGTGAGTCGTTGGGGGTTCGACTGAATCCCTAGAACCCCTCCCCCCTCCCCGGATCCGCCACAAAGCGTAGCATGATCTAGCTTATAAAGTATTATGGTATCAGGCGCACCTTGTGTTGTAGTCCACAATAGGTCTGTCTGGCTTCACGAAAGTGTCATAAACTTTGTCTAACTTCCAATCCACCACTGTTGCTCTTGTTAGTTCAAGTCCTGCTGTGGTGTAACACTACAGTAGAGCAGCGGGGCTGTTAGACTGCATATAATGACACAACCAGATACACATAAACACAATACATACACGCATACAAACATACTTCAAGCACAAGTACGCACAAGAAAAAAAACATACAAACAAAAACAAAAACACATACACATACAAAGGAACAGACAGAAACATATTGCCGATATGCTAATACGCATACAAAAACACGTACTCGTGTTTGATGGTTTGTTGGAACTTGCCACAATGTTTACAAAATTGTTTTTCAAGTCCTTAAAACGATATTTAGGGTCCCGTAATGTTTCCTAAAAAATTATATTCAAGATCCCAACCATCAATCAGATGTTTGCCCAGATATCACACACACACACACACACACACACACCTACAGTAGGCATACAACTAACATATTACATACGTACACACACATATATAGAGGATATTACACGGCGGCGCGAATATATGAATTTTATTTTCGAGTGGTAAAAACAATATTTTACGAACGAGCGCTTCGCGAGTGAGTAAAAATTGTTTTTACCACGAGAAAATAAAATCCATATCTTCAAGCCGCCGTGTAATTTTCTTTTTATTATATTAGACACGAGTGTTTTACGAGAAATTGCACAAACCGTGCAAAAGCGGGAAATGATGCCAACGATATCTTCACTAGTGAGGATATGGAAAATTCGCCACTCGGGTCCCGGATGTAGTTTCGTATGGATTTTACGCACGGTATATTTTCCAGTAAAACACTCGTGTCTATATAATAAACATAATTATCGTAAACGCCTTACCATTTCACAATCCAAACCAAATACTTTCTTTCTTTTGTCTGCTAGAGAACTCACAATCGTTGTCATAAATCCATCATCACTGTCGATGTTTTCCGATACGTGAGCCTGAAAGTACAAAAAGCAATATCCGCCAGTTTGACCCATAACCTTAATATATTTAGTGTACAATTTGCAGAAAAGAATGCGCGAACCAATTCATTTTCCTTGTCCAACCACTTTAAACTTAAACCAAGCAAGGGTCAGGGCGCAGTTAAGAAATAAATAAACATAAACATAAATAAAGCATGTTGTAGTCATGATTTACTGGACAGATAGCTATTCTGAACAAGATGTCGGGCAAATATCTATACAAGGCTTTCGTCGCACCTGCGATCTTCCAAACCTAAAGTCTACAACTGTTCACGCAAACATATCAGTGGAAACGAACCTCGCCCACACAACAGCCTGTACTCTCTCCATCTCCTTGGCAACAACTATAGCTGGCCACAATTTCACCCGCAACTGTAAAATAATAACAACAACAGCAACAGGACCCCTTTGATTATTTCACTTCTGAGAATGATCACCTGCAATTTTCATTTTCAGTCACGGACCAGAATTTGCACTCTGAAAACTGTTGTTTAATATGTTAAATATTGTTATTTATCCGTCATATTTTAAAACAAATATTTATGTCGACTTACTTCTTCTTTTCCACAGTCTTCCGTAATGGTAGACACACTGTTCCTTTCGCTGGTATGTACCATCTTCAAAAATCACAAATTCCTTCCTGCAACGACGACAGATCCTGCGCGTTGCTGCAAATGTAACAAACCAAGGTAGGATTCAATGTTATGTATGTTTATCCTCTTTTCCACGCAATAGCATGACTTCTGGTTGTTTGCGATATGACTGATTAGGAGAAACATATTCTCACGTTATACATTACCAATCTTGGTCACCGACGGTCGCAAACAGCACGTCAAGACAGAAATGGGCTTTCTTTATGTAAGCTATTGCAAACTGTAAGATGGGACTTATTTCGTGTATATGGAAGTCACGAAGTCAAATCTTCTAGCTGTCTTGTGATTGCTTTGTTCATTTGCAATTTCAATTATTGATTGGTTGGAGCAAAGGCCAGATTACAGAAGTAAATCATTGATGTTTTAGTTGATTACTTTTACTTTCTAAATATATATTCTTATATTGAATATATACATTTCTGTTACTCGTTTTCAATTCTGTTTCATAACCTTATTCAAGTGTAAATTTACTTGATCAATTACTGCTGTTGCGCTTTTATGTGCGGGTGTTAAATACATAAGCTGCAGGCCTTTAATCGCCCTGGACTTACGATCTTTCATCACTCTCTGTGGTTTCCTTCCTGCGATCACTGCAGTCCCTGGTATTGTCGGAGAGGGTCGTGGATAACAGTTTTCTTTTAGTTCGTCTTCGTCAAGTAGGTACTTGGTCAGGTTTTCATACAAGGAGTCTTCTGCATGAAACAATAAAGCGGGAGTTTATACAATAGGCTTGATCTGTTATAAAGTAACCACAAGTCTACAGTACATCGACCATACCTCACCCTCTGTCAATAATCTTCATTTATATAAGGTTCATTTTAAGATCATGTGATAGGTCCATTTTGGACACGTGACGCTTCATACCCTGCAGACGACTCTCAGTGCATCTCAATTATCTCTGTAACATGTACCATTTAAGCCTGGTCCTCACTGGCGCATAAGCACACGCACAAGCATATTAAGAGAGAGCGACAGTGGGACGTAAGCATACGCATAAGGAACGGACGTGTTTGTTCCTTATGCTTATGTCACCACGGTCACTGTCTTATGCTTATGCTTGTGCGCTAACTAGTGAGGACCAGGCTTCACGGAACACTAACATGTGCTAGTCCATGTACGGCCCTACGCATATTTGTGGTGACTTAACGCCAGAAAAGATGTGTTGGCTGCCGTTTCAAGCGTTAGCCTTCTCCAGAAAAAGTTCTTGACGGTGTAGTGAGACTTTCTATGCTGATAGACTAGTAAAAGCATCACGCTGCAATGACTCACCAGTCATTTCAGCGCTCCCACTTGGTGACACGGTTGACTGAACCCCATCTCCTTTTATTGCTGCTTTTGTGGGTGTCGTAGCTGTGTGGTTAGTGGTACTGTCCGGATCTTGGGCCTCCTCTGGTAACCCAGTAACAGCAGCAGAGTTGTCTAAAGATGGTTCGTTTCTAAGCTTTTTAATAGAGTTGATGCATAAGTTTATGTACACTTGCCTCCTTGTAGCACGATTATAGATTGAATTTTCTTCTTCAAGGGCCTTGAGGGGGAAGAAGCAAAAATTACAAAAATTTAGAATTCTTCGGCATAAAGAGTTAATTAAATCTCAACATTCATGAGCTACCGGAAAATGTGGAACAATGTCGCAGTCCTTGTACCATGAATCTCTATTTGAGTCAACGAGCATGCACAAGTCAAAAAAAAAGTAAGGAAATAATGCAGCAACAGTGCCTGCACATACCTTGGCATAAGCCTCTTTTTGAGAGGTGCATAAACGGAGGAACTCATCAACAATCCTGTCCAAGTATCTCTGGCGCTGGTTCTGTGGTACTTTGGCTCCATACTCCACGAAAATCCGTGGACGCGGCAGAGTTGCCTTGTCGGTTTTCTTGGGGGTGTGTGCAATCCTACGTTTAATGGGTTTGTGACTTGCTGTTGCCAACCCTCCAGGATGTGTGGATGAACTTGGGTGAGGCTGACATGCAGGGCTCTGTGGCGTAATGTTAGCTTTTTAAGCCTCGTGATAAAAACACTAACTCTACCCAACCTGGCTCAAATAGATTGAGTGACCAGCATTTGCAGATAACTTGTGATGTTATCATTTTGCAAACTTATCCATTTGAACCTCAAATCACATTAAACAATAATACAAAGCTGCACAATTTCGAATCACTGGCACTCCTGGTCACACACACTGTATCCACGTACCAAACTTCTCTTATAACTTATAATGTATCATAACAGGCTGGGCTCCAGTAATTTCAACTACCTGAGTGTATACCATTAGTAAGAAAATTATTTTGGTATCAAACACTATTGTGATAAATGAATACTAACTTACAGGAGGTGTTCCTTGCTTTGTAGCAGTAAGAATCTTTGGGTACCGTCGAACTGGGTTCGCATTAGCAGAAAGTCTCCTGGGTAACTAAATACCACAATTATGCAAAAAAAAAAAAAGAAAAGAGAGGGAGAGAGAATAATTCAAATGGCTATAACAACACTATAGACACTAGAACCGATAGACATACTGTACAGTATGTAGTATATGGATACAATTCTTGGTGTGAATGATCTAAAGAAGAATGTATGTACTGTACATGACTTTATATGTATGAGGTATTGTACGGACAATACTTATTTACTAGGTCGATTGGTATACAGTATATGAAGTTGGCCCCAATTTTTGTGGTTTAAATCATTGTAGATATCTTGTGTGAACACTTATAAAATACATTACAAACTATAAATATTGGTATAAAAGTGTAATCTACTGTAAAGATGGTCACAAGCTGTTGACAGTGTGCCAAGCTCAAAATGTATATTCTCACAGCCTTTTAAAAAGAAAAAGTATGAGTGACATGATAGAGAGAATTGATAGTTTTCAGGTGAACAAGATATACCATGCGTAAAATCCATACGAAACTACATCTGGGACCCGAGTGGCATATTTTCCATATCCTCACTAGTGAGGATATCGTTGGAATCATTTCCCACTTTTGCACGGTTGTTTGTGCAATTTCTCGTAAAACACTTGTGTCTAATATAATAAAAAGAAAATTACACGGTGGCTTGAAGATATGGATTTTATTTTCTCGTGGTAAAAACAATATTTTACTCACTCGTGAAGCGCTCGTTCGTAAAATATTGTTTTTACCAGTCTCGAAAATAAAATTCATATCTTCGCGCCACCGTGTAATATCCTCTATATATTTTCTGGTGAAAAAGTGAAGGAGAAACTTAAAATTGATCACTCTTGGGAGAAGGGAATTAACTTGCAATAGCAGGTTACGCCTTATGCTCATGTAAAGGTTACAAAATGATAATGGGGGATGACAAGATTTTGGTAATACACAATGTTTGTTGTTACATGAAGTCATCACAAACCCTATTTATAAAATTTAAAGCAAGATTAGAGATTTCATGCCAAAGGTCCACTTACATAACTGGGGTTGTGTGCCACTCGTGATTTCTTGCCTAAACCAAGCTTGTCAGCTATTGAATCTTCCTTCTTGGGTGTCACAGGATCAGAATCGAAATGCCTGGATCCTGAGGCCTGACTGCCTCTGGCAGGAGCGGTTCTTTGCTTTGACAACCCTTGCACCTGATGTGGTTGATACTCGTTGAATATTTTCTTCAGCTCTGCCTCTCCTGGGCTGTCAGATGTCTCATCCTCAGAGTCCGAGTCACTGAACACAGGGCTGACATCAACATTTATGGGCTGATCGTCCACAGCTAGGACACTTTCATCAATTCCTGTTTTAAACCTCTTTGGCTTTGGACTACCAATATAAACCGGAAACTTGGAAACTTTATCATCACTATCAAATTCAGTATTTTCTCTTTTATTGTGCTTATTACTTCTACTATTTCCACCAATCTTCACCTTTGTTTCTTTTTCTTCAGATCTAGTAACAGATTTTCCACTTTGTATACCCTTCTTTTTCTTGCTGGGGCTTCCTTTGCATTTTAACTTATCCGAGACCTTTGACTGTGTTGAAGTACTTGGGACACTAAAAAAATCAACATTCGATAGAGCCACAACCTTGTTCTTGCTCTTAGGCTTGCGATCATTGTTAGACACAGCAGAAGTGCTTCCCTTCAACCTCTCCTTCTCCCCTTTGCTATGTTTAACCACATCTTTCTTCTCAGGGCTTAGTACACTTGTTTCTTCTGGATTCCCTTTTGATGCAGGTTTCCTCTTCTTTTCAATCTCTTCTGCTGACACTAAAGAGCTGAGTCTGCGTTTATCTTTTTTCTGTGATCTCCTTTGAACTGCATCTTCTACTTCAGTCGTTAATTTACTGGTGTGAGTTTGATCCATTTCAGGAGACTTTTTGTTGGCTTTTTCTGCAAAAACCTCCATTTGCTCTTTGCCTTTGGCATTTCCATTTTCAACTTTATGTGCACCAGCATTGGTAAAGTTCTTCACCAGTGCTTTGCTGCTCTCATCTCTATCCAGAATAACTACATCTGTTATTTCTGTAGTTTTGGATACATCGCCCGAGATGCTTGACACAAAACTATGGCTTGAAGTTTCCCTACTTTTATTTGGTAAACCAATCTCACCAGCTGTCAATGACTCTTGTTTTGTGCTACTAGCAATCTTGCTTCTTTTCACAGATTTTGAGATACCAGTAAATACAATACTTTTCTCTTCCTCTGTCAAATCCGTGAGTTCAACATCATCATCATATGACTTTGAGTCACAGTGTGGTTCAACAGAAGTTGCTGGTTGTCCCGTGACATTAACAGAGAATTCTTTAGAGGTTGGCACGTAAGCAGGAAGCTTCCCTTTAGTGTTCTCTCTGATCCCCTTTGAAGTAGAACTTTTGTTTTCTGTTTTCTTGAGGATGCCCTTTGGCTCCTTAATGTGCATCTTGGCAGAGGAATCATCACTTGGTTTTGTTGGTGATTCATCATCAATATTGTTTGAGTAAAAAGAGATCTTGACTTTTGATGCCCCATCTCCAGTTTTGCTACACTCTCCTTGGCTTGAAGTCCCTGCAGATAATGAAAATTACAGTACTTGAGTGTAATGATATCACATTTGTTACAGTGAATGTCCACCTAACAGAGGTACTGTACATGCCCACTTTATATAGGTGTCCGCTCTAAGGGAGTTCACAGTATATACATAACATTTACCTTTGTTAAAATTTGTATCAGTTCATGTATATAAACTCAACATACAGTGAAGGCTGTGCTTAATCATGATGGGGGGAGGGGGGGAGGGGGGGGGGGGGGGGAATCCTCAGAATTGTTGGGCCTGTGCAAATTTGCACAAATTGGGGGAAAGTGGGATATTCTCAGTTTTCTTGCCTAGGGTAGGAAATGTGTAGCTACAGTAGATTGAAAAGTCCCAAGGATTGGGCTGCGGTGAGGTTGTGAGAGATTGTTGATTGAATGATAGTTAATACTACTGGAATTGATTGAGGCATGAAGAATAAGAATTGACATCTGAGTACAATAAAATGATGTCATGTTCTGCTGTACAGTACAGTACCTTTCAGTGATTTGATATTAAGAGTGCTGCTTTTGCCTGCAGCAGGACCTAATACGACACACAAAGACAAGGAGTAAACACATGCTTTCTGCTGTAACATGAAACGTGCATCTTACTTGGAGTACTTTGTTGTGAGATTGTATTTGGCTGTCAGACTAGTACGACAGCTGGTGATAGGCCACATGACTACAGTACAGTATAATTCAACTGGGATCTATAAAACGAACGTAAAGCAAGCCCAGAAGGAAACAAAATTCGACAACGAAGCTCCACATGCTGTTTGTTGTTGTGTACGTAAAAGCCCAAATTAATATTTCACGTCAATATCAAATGGCATTCTTTTACAAAAGTGTCTGACAAGTCTTACCGGGTTTGCCGTGTCGGAAGTGACAGTACGGACGGTGACACAGGCCATGGACAAAGAATGGACAGTCTGTGCTTCGAAAATAGCCAGCGGAAGGAAACATGCATACACCTTTGTGTGTGGAGCCACAGACTTTTTGGAAGAAATTTGGGCTGTGTCACCAAGCCTGCCTTGGTGACCAAGCTATACCCAGACTTTTTCGGTCAGATAAGAACATGACTTCCTGCTGCGGACCGGTATTTAGGCAATCTGCAAACAGCATGACGTGAACCAAAGCCTGAAAGATAAATGGCTCTATGTCTTGCAATGGTTCAGTATGGTGGCCTATGACTGCCACTTGAATTTTCCTGATAATTCAATAAAAAAGATAATTTATGTCGAAGTGAAATGAAAATAAATGCTGTTTTCAAAGTAAAATGAAAACCGATTTCGAAGATGAAAATGAAAGCCGATTTCAAAGTAAAAGTAAAATGAAAATGAAAACCGATTGCAAAGTAAAAGTAAAAGTAAAAACCGATTCCAAAGTTAAAGTAAAGTGAAAACCGATTTCAAAGTAAAGTAAAATAAAAATCTATTTCAAGGTAAAAGTAAAATCAAAAACCGATTTCAAAGTTAAAGTAAAGTGAAAACCGATTTTAAAGTAAAGTAAAATAAAAACATATTTTAAGGTAAAAGTAAAATGAAAACCGATTTCAAATTAAAAGTAAAATGAAAATTTGCTTAGCCTATGACTGCCACAGTATACCAGCATGCCTTGCACTTCTCGTGGATTTCCCCTGTGACCTCTGCGCAACATGATCATCAGCTGTCAACACTTAAAGTCGCTCCCGCGATGTGTTTATCACTCGCGTATAGTACTATCAGAGCGCAACAGAGTGTAAATGTAGTCGATCTAAACTTGAAAACTCGCTTGCAATAAAACCATTGCTTCTTTGTAACGCTGCGCCAGGAGGCTCGCAAGCAGGCGGTTTTGATTAAAGCTTTCACAAAAAATATTTGGCATACAAACATTGCTCGTTCGGTGAGTTATTTTTACGAGTGAGTGTAATACTGATTGTGCAAGGCTTGAAGATAATGAGGCAACAGTTGTCAGAGTTGACAGCTGTGATCTTCAGTAGCGACTGATAAATCCTCAACGCTAAAAACCTCGATTTTTTTTATGAAACATGGCTGCTGCCTGGAGAAACTTTCAGGCTAACATGAAAGACAAGAGAGCAGGTAAAAAGAAAAGAAGCTCGAACACTATCTTGGAGAAGGAGGAGGTGACAGTGCAGCGCCTAAGTTCCGAAGTCTCAGGCAAAGCACAAAAATTCTTTCTGTCTGGCTTTCTTCGAGTGCGCCGAGGTGCATGTTCGCTTGTTTGGCTTGACATATCACACTGCATCAAACCACAAACACCGAAACGAAACATTGTCGCCATACTTTAACGGAAGTATGTTTCCGGAACCTGTCAGGACTTATAAATAATAAGCAGAATGTCTCAGGGCAGAAGTCACACATTAGTTATCATGTTGTAAAATAGCCGGAGGGGGGAGGGCACTCCTCTCATCGTCTTGAGCAGGGTTCTTTTCTTGAGCTGGAGTCTCGATTATTTGGATATCAAAAGCAACTCAAATGCTCTGTTCGATCGAGCTCTGTGCCATGAAAAATTACGCAGGAAATGATTGGGGTTCAATCAGTATAAACATGGTAATAAACAGTAACGCGCTTTGTCTTATGCGCCGCTCGCTATTCTCTGTAAGATAACCGCTGGGGCCCCAGTCATGGCACCCCTCTGAGGGAAACAGTGGCACCCGACCCGGGGAGGGAGGGGGCTGGAGGCCCGAGGGGCTACTCCCTATGGTTGGCTATAAGGGGAGGTCCCGCCCGAAAGGGGTCCTTTTTTTTGACTCATGTATAAGAAAGGGTATGGGAAAATGTCAAGGGTCACTAAAACAATGACCACGGCAAGTGATGTTGAGTACATTGGTATTTGAAAGGGGTGCGAAAACCGGAAACTCCGCCATGGAACGATCACATTTTAATTAAGATTTTCATGTTTCATTCGGAGCCCAAGATCCTGTCAGGCGCTTTGTCGGTGTGATAGAACAATAAAATCTTTTATTGGAGGTACATGAAAAGGGGTGTATTTTTACTTTAGGTATATGAAAGGGTCCCGATTTTGACCCAAAAATGGTATTTGAAAGGGTAAGGAGTTGAACGTCCGGGCGGAGCCTCTCCGTACCAAAGTCCTATGAGAACCCCCCCCCCCCGGGGGGGGGGGGTGGAGGTGGGGACGAAATTAATGCCACCATACGTGTGCCGAGTCAGGCTTTGTTTAACTCGGTAGTGTGCAGTGCACTGTATTAATTTGGAATTTGTGGCTTGTTCTCTAGGCTCGTGCTATTTGGGCAAAAGTTGTCTTCGTCCAACCCGATGTTCGCAGCGGCGAAAACAATTTACAAGCCATATAGAACAATAAAATCTTTTATTGGAGGAGTTCCCGCAAGCTTACGTCACCGACCCATGGGGATTGACATATTGACATATGACGCCAAAAGAATGGTCCAGAGACGACCCATATAGACTGTTGTTGGCGTGAAATGGCACGGATCGCAAGAAGGTTCCTCCAATTGCTACTTCTTGTTGTGACCGCACACCATACTACAGGTACGCTCCTTCGTCGACTTGCTCTATGATATTTGCGCGCGAAGACCAGTAGGCTGCAAGACAATGAGCTTACATGCAGCTGGATATGTATAAGCAGTTCAGTCGAGTAGCAGATCCGGCCAGAGTACAAGTGCACAGTTTCACAACGTTGAGACGCCGACAACAGTGGATGTACGGCACTTTAGTGTAGTTTGTTTTGGGATATTTCATGATACATTTTAATAGGGCGCCGTTTGCAGCTCAAGAGCAATGTGGTGATATCTGACGACAGCGAGAATTGATCAGCGCTCGCATGAGTTTTACCCGGAGTTTCACCGTCTTGTGTTATGATTATAAAGCCCGGCTTTATAAATATGTCCCCGCGATCTCCCCGAGATGGTCTAGAGTGATACGTAGTTATTAAGCCGGTGTGAACCTGACATGGGTGGTGTTTCTGTTCGATTCCAACAATGTATTGGTATTTTAGCCACAGGTGACTTTTATGCGTCAGGAACCTGCTTAATCAGGTCCAAGAATACACTTTAGAAACTTAAACTAAAAACGCAACAATTTAACACTAGAAAGACACCGATTATGAAAACAAAACGTTGCAGAGTATAGAAAAGTTGCGTCTAAATCCTATATTATGACTATGTAGTTTTGTTCAATTTTAAGTTTCCTATGAAGCTTCGTTTCCTATTTATTCTATTTATTTCCTATTCAGTTCTATAGTTTCGTTTTCGGTGGAGCTTTTCTAAAAATACACCACAGGTGATGGGACGAGGCATGGCACTGCAATTTAATACCATGGTATATATTGACTTCAATACATTAACATTAAAAAATACAGAAACTTGTCAAAAAGAATAGCTAAGGATTTACAAACCCCTGGTAGTCTGCACTCCGTCTCAGCGTACAAGGGGAATGCTGCGCTTCAAGAATATTTAGAATACGGCGTCTTCGCCTCTTGACAGCAGGCTTAGTGGTTGTGGCAATAGTTAGGAGAATGTGACAGTCAAGCTGGCAAGTGAAACGAGTGGCATACGTGACCTGTAAAAGCGTTGAGAAAGTCACTGGTCGGTTTTGGAGATTTCGTAAACTGCCCCTAAAGTTCCTGTAGATAAAAGATGACAGACAGTCCCGCATTTCGTTCTAGTTCCAGTGTGACGGATCCGATTACTTTGTGTCAAGTGCATCAGTTGTGTCAAGTGCATTAGATGGAAAAAATATAATCGGCGGACAGATGTTTTTTGCTTGTTTTTGATAAAAAGAAAAAGAAAAGAAAGAATAACATTGATTTTCAAGAATGTAGGTGATAAGTAATTTGTAGCACTTACAGTTCCACAGGAAATGCGTTGAAAGGTTCGTATTAAGATTCTTGGTTGGTGACTCATTGTCATTAAGTTTCATTAGCTGCATGGCAAGCCCCTTTAGAAAACAAAACAAAGTTCGTGTCTTTGTGGCCGCTTATTGAACAGCTATTTTCGACGGTGCTTCACCGCTGTCCAGTTTCCTGAAACGTTTCTCCCAGAAACCATTGCGGCAGAAATGCTAGCCTCGGCTCCCGTTTCACTTTGCCAGCCTCGTTTGCAGGCTCTTTCAGGACCTGGAGATGAAAGAGCCTGGGAACTAGGTTGTTACTTTGCCTTTTACTTCTCTTGGCTTTTGTGTGGTGACACCTTTAGATTTCGTTTGTCACTTTTCTTCAACAGGTTATATCGTCAGATTCATCTTTCCTTCTTTCTTGTCCAAATAGTATAGCGTGAATCTCCTGAAACTGCCAGGATCAGATATTGCATACCGTATTAGCAAGTAGAGCTGGAGCAAGAATGATAACTGAAGGCCTGTATGACTTGTGTTTCAGCTTTATGTGAAGACAATGCACTTGGTATTGAGAGCAAAACAATTCCTGATGGACAGCTCACATCTTCATCGTCTTTTAACGTCAATACTCCTGCCAAAAACGCCAGGCTCAACTTTTTGGGGTTGCCATGGTGCACTGTAGAGAGTAGTACGCCGCTGTACTTACAAGTTGATCTGGGATCACTACACGCTGTATGTGCTGTGGCTACACAGGGGAATTCTAAAGCGGACCAGTGGGTGGAGACGTACCAGCTAAAAATTTCCACAGATGGGACAACTTGGACAGATTATGAGGAAGGGGGACAAATCAGGGTGAATATAATTAAAAAAAGAAAACTGAATTTTAAGGTTTTGAGTTGTATTGTTGAGTATTTATTATGACAACTATTTTTATGAATTTTGTACACGTTTGAGAGTGTTACGTGTTTCTTATCTTCTTCAGGGTTTTCAGGGAAATGCAGACACCAACACGACGGTTAAACAAGTTCTGTTTGAAGGCGTGGTAACCAAATACGTTCGTGTGGTTCCCAAAACCTGCCATGGACTTTGTTGCCTGAGAATGGAACTGTACGGAGCGGCTGGTACGAATACTAGAACACGTGTAAACGCGTCATCTACTACAAAGAAACTAATGCTGCTCAACACCTCAATAATCTTTTCTCGAGAGACTGACTATAAATACTGTGTATGGTTATTTATCTGTCTAGTCTTAACTAGTTTCTTTTTGCTCAACGGCACTTTGTTTTGTTTCTCTCAGACGCGTCTTGCCAAACCTCGACTGTAGGAATTACAGATCGCTCCAAGATTCCTGATTACAGGATGACTGCGACGTCCTTTTATAATAAACGTTACGGACCCTATAATGGCAGGTTTAGCGTAGAGGAATGCGCTTGGGAAGCAAAGAAAAAATTCACTCGTAAAGACTACCTGCAGGTGGATCTTGGTGGAGTTCATTTTATCTGTGCACTGGCTACGAAAGGAAACGGCAAAAAGTGTTCTGCACAAGAATGGACTAAAAAATACAAAATCTACTTGTCATTAGACAACAAATCGTGGAACATTTACAAAGAAAATGGAGTGGACAAGGTGAGTGTAGGGGATAACACTTCTGATGCCTTTGTTGTCCAACTTTAACTCAAACTGAATAATGCAACAGTCGTGACGTGAACGTGGACATAACGTGAATGTACGACTTGAATGCTTTTCAAGGAATGGTTGCACAGTTACTAATATATATATATATATATATATATATATATATATATATATATATATATATATATATATATATATATATATATATATATATATATATATATATATATATATACAGCCCTTTGCAAATATTTTGAGCTCTCAATATAGATCACTATATACAAATATCAAGTGCATTGTGGGAAGGTAATGGTTCTAAATTTGCACACAAACCACACAACTCAGAACAATATATTACCAGAAAGATATTTAAGTTCAAAATACAATGATTACTGCGTGTTCCTCCTCGTTATTCGGCTGGGGAAGAAAGTTTTCCAGTTGAACTCTTCCCACAATGCACTCGATATTTGTATATAGTGATATATATTGAGGGCTCAAAATTTTTGCAGAGGGCTGTATGTATATATATATATATACATACAGCCCTCTGCAAAAATTTTGAGCCCTCAATATATATCACTATATACAAATATCGAGTGCATTGTGGGAAGAGTTCAACTGGAAAACTTTCTTCCCCAGCCGAATAACGAGGAGGAACACGCAGTAATCATTGTATTTTGAACTTAAATATCTTTCTGGTAATATATTGTTCTGATTTATGCGGTTTTTGTGCGTTTTAAGAACCATTACCTTCCCACAATGCACTTGATATTTGTATATAGTGATCTATATTGAGGGTTCAAAATTTTTGCAAAGGGCTGTATATATATATATATATATATATATATATATATATATATATATATATATATATATATATATATATATATATATATATATATATATATATATATATATATATATATATATATATATAGATATAGATATAATAGTTTTGGACTTCCTCTAGTTATATATTGGGTATATCTTCTGTTATACGATAGGAATTTATTGGCAACAAAGACAAGATTAACGTCCAGAAAAACCAAGTTCCTCGTCTTCCAAGGGCCAAGTTTATCCGTTTCTGGCCTACCGAAATCCATAACTGGGCCCTCCTCAGAGTGGAGGTTTATGGAACAGCGCAAGGTACTACTTTAGTCTCAAATTGTGTTCCGAATCTTTTGATTTTGTAACTGGTGAAGTTTTCGGAGGCGCTAACACATAATGAAAGTCGGAAGGGGTGTTGTTGAGGTAGAACGATAATCCTTTTTCTTTTGTTTTCCTCTCTTTTCCTTGCTTTTAGCTTGCCGTTCTTCCTTGGGTATGGAGCTTAAATCAATAAAAGATTCACAGATCACAGCTCAGCCCAACACGAACACCCCATCCAATGGACGTTTGTACAATACCCCGGCATGGTGCAGCTCTGACACAAAGGCTGGATACCTACAGGTATCTAAAAAGATATTTTCCTGACGTTAGGTTGTTGTTTGCAACCTTGCAGCGTGTATTTATTAATCATTCTTTTATGTCGGCTAAGTGAACTCAATGGGGATCATGGATTACTATTTAGGATTTTATAGTAAAAGTCACTTGTCACAATGTGTCTTCTGCCATTCACTTCCTTCAGCTTCCAGATAACTTTCGTTTGTTTTTAAACCGTTATTCATAGGTTGACCTTGGTCAGGTAAAAACACTGACAGGCGTGGCCACTCAAGGTCATAATTCAAATGCAAAATGGGTGAAGACGTACCACATCAGTTATAAATACGATTCTTCGCCGTGGATTGACTACAAGCTAAAACAAGACTCTGGGTCAATAAAAGTATGTACATTTAACTCTTTTTAAGCGGACACCTCTCTAAGACGGACAACATGTATTGTTCATTGTCCATTTTCAGTTGTTTTTCTGTAACTGAACTCTTCTGAGGCGGACACCAAATGGTCGCTAAGGTTTCAGCTTTAAAGAGATGTATGTTATTCTGTTAAACATCTATTACATTGACTTCTCACCTCGACAGTCTTTTGATGTAACCAAGGTCGTTTTATAAAAAAACTAGACTGGCCTTGCCAGTGAGCTCGCGGCGTGAGTTGGGTCGAGACCAGAATATAAAATGGAAAGTAGGGGACAAGAGCGGAACTCCCAAGAGAGACTTCCAATTTCTCACCATAAAAATATCACACAGTATAGAGAACTTGGCTTTTGACACCTTGATTAAACTAAAAATTATTATTACAATACTCATACACTTGCTTCTTAAAGGTTGAGCGACCCTGCATCTTGAGAATGCGTGACATATCTTTTTATGCACAATCGATTATGACAGTTTGACCTTGACTCATATTTCTAATCAGAGGCCACGATTAATCCAGCCTTCGCTTCACTACTTATGTGTTCTCTTTTATTAACTCAATACGTTTCTTCTATCAGGCTTTCGAGTATTCGTGCTCTGTAACAAATATAAAATTGAAAGCGAGGAATGTCACACGAGAGATGTTTACAATATTATTGCGCTTTTGTTCACAGTGTGTTCAGTCCATTTGTGACTGCAAACTCAATCCTCAGAATTATTTCGGTGTATTTTTCATTTCTGGTATTTAATGAACATTGCGAAACAAAGGCTACATGATTGAATGAAAGAAACACTTCAACAGGCAATGTACGATACGCAGAAGAATTTTATGAGGCAACAGATGTCATGTACAGAGTAAAGCATAAAGCGTCATTGTTTTACGGCTAAAGGTCACCGTAGCTTTGGTTTCTGTTTTCGCCCTGTTATCTTCCCAAAAGTATTTCGTGTCGCCACAGAAAGTTTCGTCGGGACTAAATACTCATCGGCGACAGAGATATTTGCAATACCCCAGCGGTATGCATCAAACATTTGTTTACGGCTATTCTCAAAGCTTGTGCGTTGAACGCGAGCCAAAATCTTTTCCTAAAATCCAGTTTATCCGTGCATATTCCACAGAGCCAAATGGCGTTGAGTTTGAATGGGATGCAGTTAACTTTTTCGCTTCACTACTTATGTGTTTTCTTTTATTAACTCAATACGTTTTTTCTATCAGGCTTTCGAGTATTCGTGCTCTGTAACAAATATAAAATTGAAAGCGAGGAATGCCACACGAGAGATTTTTACAATATCATTGCGCTTTTGTTCACAGTGTGTTCAGTCCATTTGTGACTGCAAACTAAATCTTCAGAATTATTTCGGTGTATTTTTCATTTCTGGTATTCAATGACCATTGCGAAACAAAGACTACATGATCGAATGAAAGAAACACTTCAACAGGCAATGTACGATACGCAGAAGAATTTTATGAGGCAACAGATGTCATGTACAGAGTAAAGCATAAAGCGTCATTGTTTTACGGCTAAAGGTCACCGTACCTTTGGTTTCTGTTTTCGCCCTGTTATCTTCCCAAAAGTATTTCGTGTCGCCACAGAAAGTTGCGTCGGGACTAAATATTTATCGGCGACAGCGGTATCCATCAAATATTTGTTTACGGCTATTCTCAAAGCTTCCGCGGTGAACGCGAGCCAAAATCGTTCCCGAAAAATCCAGTTTATCCGTGCATATTCCACAGAGCCAAATGGTGTTGAGTTTGGATGGGATGCAGTTAACTTTTACACACAAGTAACTGTATAATCACCAGACGCCATGACAGATAAAGACTATTTTAATTGGTTGCTGACATCACGTGATCATTGGGCATATAAATAACATGACGTAACATTATAGTTGGTTGTGGGTACTACATTCCTCCCAAGCTTTAACAAAAGAACATTACTGTAATATTATTCAATGTGGATCAATGATTAATTATTAAACTTGTAACTCAACGATGTTCCTATTGTCTATAACATCAACAATGTTCTGTAGTGAATAAGTGACTTCAGTTCTTCACTTATTTTTCAACGTAGTCTTTCAGGTAGTCTGGTCTTCGTCTCTCCCGTCTTGGTCGGTTTGGGTTTGTTCTGTCTTGGTCTCCGGTCCCTGGTTCGCCTGTTGGTTCGGCTTGGTTCATCTCGGTGTCTGCCTTCATGTTTTCCAGTTCTTTTACAGGTGTATGTTCCTTTCCTGTGTCTCTGCATTCCTCCTGGGGTAGCTTATTAGGTTCGTCAGCGAGTGGTATGTCGGTTAAGGTTGCATCTCTGCGTTTGTCCTCCTCGGCAATTGTTGTTCGGTGCGGTTCCACTCTGGTCTCCTGTTCATCTGTGGTGTTGATCACTGCATTTGCCAGTTTGAAGTGGCTTGCGTCCCGGCAAACTGTTCTCCCATCCGTGATTGCCCTGGCTGTTATCTGGGAACCTCGAATGTTGCTCACAGTGTAGAACACTGGTTCATATGGGGTGCTCCACTTGTTCTTCTTAGGCTGCTTGACGAGTACGTAGTCGCCTAGCACTAGGTTTCCTTCCTTTGTCTGTCTGCCTTCTCTGTTGTGTCTCATTTTGTCCTTGTACGCTGCCTCTTTCTTGTTGATTCTCTCATCTTCTTCTGTGTTCTGCGTTTCCGGGTGAATATGGTCCAGTTTGGTCCTGATTGTTGCTCCTCTCATGCCTTCGTATGGTGTGACTCCTGTGGCTGGGTGTGGTGTTGATCTGTATGCTATCAGCATGTCTTGAACAGCATTTCGTCTCTCATGGCTGTCTTTGCCCTGTAGGTTGGCTATTTGCTCTGTCTTGTTCAGTGTCTGCATGAATCTCTCAGCTTCACCGTTTGCTCTGGGGTGCAGTGGTGTTATGCGGTGGTGTTGAAACCCTTTTTGGTTTGCAAATTCTTCAAATTCTTTCGAGTTGAATGGTGATCCGTTGTCACTTTCTAGTCTTCTGGGTGTGCCATAGGTAGCAAATGTGTGCTTCAGCTTCTCCTTGTTTATCTGGAAGCTGGTTGATGGTACAGTTTCTACCACTGGGTATCGGGTACGCTTGTCGATTACAACTAGGTTGTAGTGGTTGTCTGGGTATGGTCCACCATGGTCAACGGCCACTGTGTCCCAAGGTCGGCTGGGGATGCTTGTCACCTTGATGGGTTCTTCTCTTCTCTCTTTTGTGGCTACTTTGCATTCATAGCATTGGTCGATTGCTATGTCGATCATGCTGTTCATGAATGGGAACCAGTACTTCTCTCTCAGCATCTGCTTTGTCTTTGTTTTCCCAAGGTGTCCCAGGCTGTGTCCTAGTTTGACAACTTTCCTCTGAAGCGCTTCTGGTAGGACTATCCTGTGCTCTCGGAAGATCAGTCCTTCTGCTACTGACAGTTCTTGCTTCACATGCTGGTATGGTTCCATGTCTCGATCTCGTTTGTGCTTCTCCCAATCGCCTTTAGCAATCTTTCTTGCCAGCTTCTGCATCGTGCTGTCCTTCTGTGTTTCCTCTCTGATGCGCTCGATCACTACAGCATGTTCCGCATCCATTGTCCATCTGACCATCTTCTCTGTGTTGTCATTCCCTGTTTCAGGTAGAGGGTGCCTGGAGAGATAATCGAGAGGGTCTGCTTCATCCTTCCCTGGCTCATAGATTAATTCGTAGTCCACATCCTGCATTTGCATAACCCATTTCTCTATTCTGGGTGGCATCTTGGTCTTTGCTTTATTGAAGAGGGGTAGTAGTGGCTTGTGAGCTGTCACTATCCTGAATCTTGGCGCTCCAAGGAGGTACCCTCTGAGTCTCTCTTTTGCCCACTTGATGGCCAGCGCATCCTTCTCTGTTTGGCTGTATCTCCTTTCCGTTTCAGTCATAGTTCGGCTGATGAAGTGCACTGGTTGTATCCCCTTCTCTGTCTGTTGCATCAGTGCCGCGGATAGGCCCTCGTTGAAGCTTGCTTCGGTGCGCAGAATGATTGGTTTCCCGGGGTCAAAGTAGGCCATGGTTCTGGAGTCTGAGAGGCTCTCCTTGATCTTCTCAAATGCCTGTTCCTCACTTGTTCCCCATTGAAATTTAGTCTCTTTCCGGGTCAGCCTGTGGAGTGGTGCTGCTAGGGTTGCATAGTTGGGTATGAAGTTGTCCAGGTATCCGGCCATCCCGAGGAAGCTACGGACGGCTTCCTTGCTCTCAGGGGCTCCACATTTTTTCACCGCTCGGACCTTGTCTGGCGATGGTTTTAGACCATCTTTGGTGAAGATGTGCCCGAAGAATTCTATCTCTGTTCTTCCAAATTGACATTTCTCTCTGTTGAATGTGACGCCATAGTCCTTTGCTCGTTGGAGCACAGTTCTCAGCACTTCCTTATGCTCTGCGTCATCTCTCCCTCCTAAGAGGATGTCGTCTCTCTGGTTCAGGCAATGGTGTATGTCTCCAAATACTCTAAACATTGCCTCATCAAAGACGTCCTGGGATGATTTTGCTCCAAATACCAGTCTTCTGGGCCTGTAGTTCCCCCATGGCGTGCTGAATGTTGCGACCTGTCTTGTCTCAAGATCTAGGGTGAGTTGGTGGTATCCTTGTCTGAGGTCCAGCTTCGTGAATACTTTGCAATCATGTAAGTGGTATACGAAGTCCTCCACTTTCGGTGACTGGACGCACCGGCTGCGCTTCATTGCTTTGTTTGGAATCCTCATGTCTATGCTTGCCCTAATCATTTGTGGTTCAAGCTTCTCCTTCTCCACGTCGGTGAACTTGGGCTTGGGCTGCACGACTAGTGGTGAACACCATGTAATTGGTTCCCCGTCTGAGACTTTCTCAAAAATCTTCTGCTCAACTTCTTGCTCAAGCCATTGCTTCAGTGGTTTCTGTAGATGGTATGCCACGTGTCGCGGTTTCTGTGCTACGGGTTTTGCTTCTGGGTCCATTTCTAGCTTGAACTCTATTTCTTCCCCTGTGTTTTTGTCTCGGAGGCATCCAATGCCTTCAAACACTTCATTGAATTCGTTCAGGAGAGCTTCCAGGTTGTCATCTGCTGGCTTCACTGTTTTTATGCGAAGCTCATTGGTTTCTTTCAGTGTTCCCTCAGGTTCAATCTTGAGCATTCCAATTTCAAGTAGTGTCTTCTTGCACAGGAGGGGTGGTGAATCCATTTTGCCTTGGATTACGAGAAACTTGCTCTTTGTTCCTCTGTTCCTGTTGCGAAGTGTCACTGGGAATTCTCCTTTCACAACCAAGCTGGATTGTAGTGTCTTTAGAGTGTCTTTACTTGGTTGGAGCTCTGTTATCTGATGTGACCGGTGCTTGAGAGCTTTGAATTGGTACTCATCCATGATGTTTGCACTTTCTCCACTGTCTGGTTCCACATTTGCATCAATGTCTCCTATCCTGACCAGTACAGTGTCTTGGTTCGCACCTGATCTAACTTTCCCGGCGCGGTGTGTCATATGTTCCGCTGTCCGCTGGAGGTAGTCGTTGTCTGACTCACTGCTTGTCTCCTCTGCGTCCACGGTTCTTCTCACATGTCTCTTGTGTGTTCCTGTTGGCTGTCGATAGTCGGTTCTCTGCTTCTCCTGTGGTTTCTGTCCTCCCTTGCAGCATACAGCGAAATGGTTGTGTTTTCCGCATTTCAGACATTGTATACCGTATGCTGGACAGTTCTGGCCAGGTTTGTGGGCATCTGTCTTCCCACAGTAGTCACAGCTTTTCTCGTCTCGCCTTGCTTCTTGTCTGGTGTCGTATCTTCTATGTTGTTTATCTTGTGGTCTCTTAGGTTGCCCCATGTGTCTTCCACTAATTCTTCTGCTGCCTCTTTGGTTTCGGTGTGGTTGTTGGTGTACTCGAGCAACCCTGTGCTCATCTTTCATGTCCTTCACCTGCTGGCTGATATCCTCCTTTTGGCTGGCTTCCTCAATGAATTGGTCCAAATTCCACCTCTTTTGGATGCATTTCTTTATCAGGTCATTATCATGGATTGTTTGGATCAAGTGTTCCAGGATCCTATCGTTGATCTGGCCTCCGAATTCACAGTCTTTTGCTCTCTCTCTCATTTGGGCTGTATATGCTACGATGCTTTCGTTGGTTTCCAGTCTCTGCTTGCTGAAGGTGAATCGTGCGTGATGTTTGTTTTTCTTCGGTAGAAAATGGTTTCCCAGTTTCCGTTTTAATTTCTCGTATTCATCTTCATTTTCCACGGGTGCTGGATCTGGTAGATTGCGAGCCAGTTTCTTTACCTCTTGTCCTCCGTAGATCTTAAGGGCACTTATCTTGTCCCGTAATTTGTCGATCTCAAAATATGTTGTTTCCTCTTCAAAGTCTTCTAGCCATTCCTGCCACGCTCTGCCGATTTCCAGGTGATTGTCCGGGATTTTGAACGGTTCTATCTTCAGTGCTTTCCCGGTAGTTAATACTCGAATCTCTTTGAATTCTGCTGCTGCTTCTGCCTGTTCACCGTCAGCCATGCTGCTGACCACGTGTGTGCGAGTCGAGTGCTTTTCCGTTAATTATTCGTGTGACTGGTGCTTGCTGTTCGTCTGGAATACGCGAAATGGTTTCAGACGAGTATCCGCTTGCTTTTCCGAGGTAAATCCAACCTTAATTTTGCTGTTTTGTCGCTGCTTTAGGTCGATTTTTGCTCCTCGTCGCCAAATGTATAATCACCAGACGCCATGACAGATAAAGACTATTTTAATTGGTTGCTGACATCACGTGATCATTGGGCATATAAATAACATGACGTAACATTATAGTTGGTTGTGGATACTACAGTAACGAGCAATTCACTGGCCACATCTCGAGTTGTTTAGCGAAGTCAATTACGTCATCGCCCAGCACGTGATAATATGAACCAATCACCGTGTGCTGATTTCTCGACCCACAAAAAGGAAAAAAATAAAAATAAATAAAAATTTGCGTTTTTTAGCTCGCTTGGGCCCCAGGCCCCCGCGAGCAAAAAGGAAAAATAAGAAAATAAAAAAAAATCGCATCTCATAGAAAGCATTATGTGTGCGAATAGTGTCTCTTCCAACAACCACGAAGTTGTTCAAAATCACTCTAAACATAAATTTATGTAGTTTTGTGATTTTACATTACTTTTTTTCTAATTTGCGACTCCCACTATACTGTGTCAACTGCCTTAGTCTCTGGCAGAAAACTAAGTTCTATCAACTTTCTCCCGTTTATTAACGTTGTTTTATACCTATTTTTGTCCGTAGACATTTGATGGAAATGTAAAGAAGAACAGCACTCGCGTCAACTGGTTCCCAGTACCTTTTGTGGCTCGTCACATCCGGGTCATAGCAGATTCATGGACACCATCAGGAAGCGGCCCGTGTTTACGAATGGACCTGTACGGATGCGATCATAGTAAGCACGTTTTAACTTTTCATTTCTAGTTTACTTTGGCTCATTTTTAATCCATATTTTTATTCAATTACCTTAGTTTCCATACAAAATGGTTACTGAACAATCTCTACGCGGGTATAGCCATTGCACCTGCAAAGAGACAAATTTGGTTCGACCGAAACGCGTGTCAGTTGAAACACAGGGAGTGAGTGACCATTTAGTACTTTCGAACCGTTATGAGATGAATTATTATGGTTAAAGAGTTATAAATGCTATCACAAATTCGAGAGTTGATTATTCAGGTATAAAGAAGCTCCTGGGACCAGGGTAAGAGTTAACGGTAAGCTGCTGAAAAACATAGTACAAACAAACAAACAAACAAACAACAAACGCACAGTTTCATTAGAAAAACGTCGCAAAAACCTATATGAAAAACCTGAGGTGGCATTCACCCTATTTTCCCCATCTCTAGTACGAACCAACACTAGAAGGCAAGCAAATTTGGAGCCCTTGTTCACACTCATTTTACTATTATTTTGCTTGTAGTTCGACGTCCGAGAGTGTCTTTAGAAAGCCAGTTCCCAGTCCCTACCAGGGGAAACTTTACTTGCAAGGTAACATCTCAACCTCACACCGTTATCCAGTGGAAGAATGAAGACAAAGACCTCACTTTGCTGTCGACAAGTGTGCCCCAATCAAACGAGTTTGTTGCTGAGGATAGCATGTCCAGCCTACGAGTCGACCTTGAAGAGTATCATGCATTCAGATATGACTGCGAGAGAAAGAGCCCGTCATCGAATACAGCGAAGTGTAAGGTATTCATCAGCTGCATCGCTTTCCTGGCGGGAAGTCAAGCGAGGACGGAAGCCCTACAAACTTCTGTGCTGTCTATCACACTACGTAAGTCCCATTTTTCACAATCCAGTGTGAGAGAGGTTTTTCCTGCGATTTGTTAGGGCCTGTCAGTTTACAAGGCCCTAGCGCTTTAAGATGTCCCTTTTTTTTTAAATCAGCGTGTTTACAAGCGGACGGGACGATATAACCCGGGTACCCGGGTTACCCCAGTGATAGGTTTATGTGCCTTAGAATCCGGGCTGTGTTTTCCCCTTGTAAACGGTGCACTAGGAATAACTCGCTTTCTCGGGCCAAGTCAATGCTGGTTCTCACACCTCTTTAGCTCACTGACAACAATGAGGTTGACCCGGGTTACCTTAGATGTTTCTTGCTTGCAAACCGTAGATTAAAGGCCGGTCAAGATATTTTTGAGAACTTACTTTAAGCTGTTAAACATTTTAAAAGCCGTTCGGTTGTTGCATTACATTTTCCTTGCAGCTTACCCTCAAATCAGTGTTTCTGGGAATGACTACGTAATACGGCTGAGTGAAGGTGACTTGAACATAGCCATTGAGTGCTTCGGATATGGAAAACCAGCACCCACGGTCAGATGGAAAAAAAACGGCGTGGTTGTTTCGCTCGTCCCCAGCAACGAGGGAGTGTTCCAGGAAATTTACAACACAACGAACGCGTTTCCATTGAATGTAACCAGCCGGCTGTACTTGGGCGTCTCTGGTGTTAAACTGGCAGCGAGAGGGATCTACGCATGTGAGGTTTTCAATGTTGTGGACGTTCTCCAGAAAGACAGGATGGTAACAATTGCATGTAAGTGATCCTATGATGCGTTTCATGTCGAATAATGCACGAATATTGCACGCACAAGGCAACTGAAACTATCAAGTAGGTTTATGAGTTGAATTGGCGATATAGTACAAGCAAATCGGCTTATGTTTAATTGCAAACCATAAATTTTCCCCGACGTGGTTTATTTAGTTATACGCACAAAAGATACGATTGAACATTCAACAAGTATGTGGACACCGGATTCAATTATTGATAGCTTCAGTCTATATGAGTGGTCAGTTCGGTTTGGTGGTGAAGTTGTTAAGACTGGGACCTCCCTTACGCTGCCTCCCAAACGATCAGATTGTTTTGTCAGTTGAAATCTCAGTAGTAGTAAAACCTCGCAAAAGTAAAGTGAATGCACTCGGACAAGTTACGAGAAAATGCTGCCCGTATTTATTACTTCACTGGGAGTGTGTGACCTCATTCAGAGCTGCCACGGCATTATATTCCCGTACGCAACCCTTTGAACCTAAGCCTAAGTTAAGGGATACTGTGTATCCTAGAATGACAGGGTGATATATTGATTTAGAGCATTCACATATTGCACTTTTTAGCAAGGATAAAGGAAGACTGTCAGTGCTGTTCCTTTGTTTTTCAGCGTCATGTGAGACCAAAACACTCGGCATTCAGAAAAAAACAATTCCTGATAGACAGCTCACTTCTTCGTCGGCTTTTAACGCCAGTACTCCCGCCAAAAACGCCAGGCTCAACTTTGTGGGGTTGCCATGGTGCGCTGTAGAGAGTAGTACACCGCTGTACTTACAAGTTGATCTGGGATCACTTCACGCTGTCTGTGCTGTGGCTACACAGGGGAATTCTAAAGTGGACCAGTGGGTGGAGACGTACCAGTTAAAAACGTCCACAGATGGGACAACTTGGACAGATTACGAAGAAGGAGGACAAGTCAGGGTAAATTTTATATATGGCGGTAGCTAGATGTTGTTTATTGCTCCGAAAAAGAAGAGCGATAATGCCAGTGCAATGCAACTCTGCCTAAAAAGAAATCAAAGACTTGGCACACAGAGCACACTTAGCTGCGGGATAAGTCAGGGAAAGAGATAATATAAACATTTAGTAAGAGCTTTCCCAGCTGTTTCCCAGGAGTTACATTGTTGAATCTATGCCCTAAACATTTTGTAAACTTATCTTCTTCAGGATTTTCAGGGAAATGCAGATAGTAACACGGTGGTTAAACAAGTCTTGTTTGAAGGAGTTGTATCCAGATACGTCCGTTTTGTTCCTAAGACTTGTCACGAATTTTGTTGCCTGAGAGTGGAACTGTACGGAGCTCCTGGTACGTACGTTAACTGATAAACTTCAATTTTCTGTTTCAGTCTCTCACTACGTATACTGTACATCAGTACAGTATTGAGAACTTGGCTTTTGATATCTTACTAAGATGAAAGTTGATCAAACCATCAGTTCTCACCACATCACCCATACATTTTTTTTTCTTACAAAGCTGGGAGAATCTGCATTTTAATCCTGGGAGTTAAAAGGATCAATACGATTTGTTTCATTACTGTCCAAGATCTTGTCACATTTGAGTATTTTTCTTACTTTACCAACACTATACCAGGCATCTATTTTTGTCTTACTTTTAGAAGCCACTTTCACAATAATGTGCATTTCACGAAGCTGAGATATTTTGGCGGGTCACATGATGATAGAGCTTGGTAGAAAGAGTGAATAACTGCTTTTTTGTCACAATGCAATTATTTAGAACAAAAGTATTAAGGCTTGGCAGGGATATTTACTGTACTTCGCAGACAATCACTACTATTAATGCCACTGCACTTGATTGTAAAAGTGGCTTTTTATACTCAGGACGTCGTTTCATTATACACCTCAGGTTTTGTTTTTTTGTTAACTTTTCAGACACTTCTTGCCGAACCACACCTGTAGGAATTGCAGACCGCTCCAAGATTCCTAATCACAGGATGACAGCGACGTCGTCTTATGATAATCGATACGCAGCTTATCAAGGCAGGTTCAGTGTGACGCGTTGCGCTTGGGAATCCAAGAAGGCATTCACCGGTAATGACTACCTGCAGGTGGATCTTGGTGGAGTTCATTTTATCTGCGCACTGGCTACGAAAGGAAACAACTGTGCAAATGAATGGACTAAAAAATACAAAATCTACTTGTCATTAGACAACAAATCGTGGAACATTTACAAAGAAAATGGAGTGGACAAGGTAAGTGTAGTGGGTAGCACTGCTTTGTTTTTCCCGCCTATAGCTTAAATTTAAATATGTAAAAAATTAAAAAAAGGTTAATTGTATTGCATTTATGAAATGTATTACGTATGAACGTACTGAATCTAGAATGTTATGAGCATGATCAGCTTTACCGTTTTAGTCAAGTGAAGTTATCTATATTATTTTTATACGCGGACAGATATTTACTGGTAACACTGACAAGACCACAATCAATACAAACGACGTTTCCAGTCTTCCAAGGACCAAGTTTATCCGTTTCTGGCCTACTGACGTCAAAAACTGGGCCGTCCTCAGAGTGGAGATTTATGGAGCCGTGCAAGGTACCATATTATGCAAAATATGTTCCCAATCTATTTGTTTTAGCTGAGATAATTTGTTTTTCGCTTTATGTGTTGTTCAGGTAGAATGATTGTCCTTCTTTTTCTCTCTACATCTCCTTTCCTTGCTCTTAGCTTGCCGTTCTTCCTTGGGTATGGAGGATAACTCAATAACAGATTCACAGATTACAGCTCAGCCCAATACGAACACCCCATCCAATGGACGGTTGTACAAGACCTCAACATGGTGCAGCTCCGACACAAAGGCTGGATACCTTCAGGTATAAAACTATATAACTATATAACTATATACAGTCGTTTGAAAGGTTGATCCCCAAAAAAGAATATCAAATAGGCAAATGCCACGACTGAAAAGGTACTGGGAAATAGACGTAATAATTAATTTGCATCTGATCAGATTTATGTTTGAACAATCATGCTGCGAGCGTACAGTGGGGATTTCGTTGAAGAGTAATTTATTTGCATTAATTTTTCGGCTATTTAGTAATTAAACTGAATATTAATAACTGATCCCAGCGTTTGGCAACGATGGTATTCGTGGAACAGATCATTTCGAAATGTTTTTGAGTGACTGAATAAATAAAAGTGAGCGATAGTTTGCCAACCGGGGGTTATCGACTATTATGACCCATCAAATATTTCCCCCCGCGCGTGATTGGTAGAATCGTGACACGTGACCGAATAACGAGCGGACATTATCAGCGAATAACCCCCGCCTGGCGAACTAACGCTGTTTATTGACAATATCCGAACACTGTTCTATTTATTTAGTCACAAAAATCATTACAAGATGACTACTGAGGAGAACATCAATTTATTGGTCGAAAATGCAGTTCCAGAAAGCACTAAAAAGCTTCACAGTTTCCGCGCCGTTATTTGCGCTGCGAGAGGAAATATTTGAAGGATAATAAAGACAATAAACTACTTTTGGGCTATTCAGTAATTAAACTCGAGCTTCGCTCTCGGGCAACTGTTCACTTCTCGGAACAGATAATATCCTCGGACAATTACCCGTGCATATTTCCTCGCCAAAAGTAGTTTATTGTTTATATAACGAGTCGACGTTATTGGGTCACGTGTCACAATTCTACCAATCACGCGCAAAAGGAATTGTTTCATGAGTCCTAAATATGTATATTTTTCGTGTTAGAACAGTAAACCTGAGTTGACCGTGCACGTCGTTTTTGCATGCAAACTTGAAGACGAGTATTTAAATGCACTTTTTTTGTAAGTGTCAAAATCACTTGTCACATACCTTACTTGTCTCCTGCTTGCTTCTTCTGATAACATTCGTTTCCTTAACCCGTTACACGTCTCTCAGGTTGACCTTGGTCAGGTGAAAACAGTGACAGGCGTGGCCACTCAAGGCCATAATTCAAATGCAAAATGGGTGAAGACGTACCACATCAGCTATAAATACGATTCTTCACAGTGGATGGACTACAAACTAAAACAAGACTCTGGGTCAATAAAAGTATGTATGCCATTCTGTGAAACATTAATTACATTAACTTTTTCTCCCGGCAATCTTTTCAAAAAGTCAAAATCGTTCCGTAAACGAAATTGTATTGAAAATGTGTGAATAGATTTCTTACCAGCAATGACTGTAAAGTATTTTCTAAATTTGTATAATATTGTATGAATTTTCCAAGTTATAATTTCTGTCAAACTAAAGTCTCCCGCTGTTATGTTCGCAAACTTTGCCTTTCAAGAAACACAAGTTTCTATATTGGGTTCTCCTTTTATTTAACGTTGTTCTATTTTTTTTTTTTTTTTTTTTTTTTTTGTCTGAAGACATTTAATGGAAACGAGGACAAGAGCAGCGTCCGAGTTAACTGGTTCCCAGTACCTTTTGTGGCTCGGTACATCCGGGTCATAGCAGACTCATGGACACCATCAGGAAGTGGCCCGTGTTTGCGGATTGATTTGTACGGTTGCCTCCTCGGTATGCACCTTCTAGCGTTATTCGCGTTGCCGTCAAGTATAATATGCATATATATTTTTTTTGCAGTTTTTAATTCGAACTAATTTTCAGAAGAAAACATGGCGGGGAGTGGATTATAGTTTCGGCATTGTATATCTGGATCCTGTTCTCACTGTTTTTAGTTTTTTTAGTTTTAGTTTTTTGTTTTTGTTTTTACGTGTAGTCCGTCGTCCAAGAATGTCTTTGGAAAGTCATTTCCCAGTTCCTACCAGGGGGAACTTCACGTGCAGTGTAACATCTCAACCCCACACCGTTATAAAGTGGCTGAACAAAAACAAAGACCTCACATCACAGTCGACCAGTGTGTCCCAGTCAGTAAGCGAGTCTGTTAACGGAGTTAGTATCTCCAGTTTACGAGTTGACTTGGAATATGAAGAATTTGACTATGACTGCGAAAGCAAGGTGCCATCCTCAAGTACAGTGAGGTGCAATGTGCGATTCAGTTGCGTTGCTTTTCTGGAGGGAAATCAACCGGAGACGCAATCCCAGCAGACCTCTGTGGTGTCTGTGTCACTTCGTAAGTCCCCTTTTATTTACTCGCAGATCGGATTTTTATGTCTAATCTCTGACATTGTTTTATAATAGTGATTTAGTTAAGGTAGTGGGTTTGGGAGGATAGTATTGGTGTCACGTGAGCAACTAGTCACGTGGTTATGAGGTTACAAGGGTCTTAAGTCAGTCTTCGCATCTCAGCTCCGAGTCATGGATTTTGGTCACGGCGCACAGAGGACTGTGGTTTAGGGGGCCCTATAATACAACCAACTTCCTGTTATGTGCACTAAGTCAAGCTAGCAATCATGAAAATTAATTATGATTAATACATTGGAAGAACTAACTTTCCTAAAATAAGATCTAACACGTTATTGCATTGCGTATCACCTGCAGCGTTTCCACAAATTGATGTTCCTGGGCCACGTATGTTAAGGCTGCGTGAGGGTCAAAAGAACATAACTATCGAGTGCTTTGGATATGGAAAACCAGTCCCCACAGTCATATGGAAAAAAGGCGATACGACTGTTTCGTTTGTCCGTAGCAACGCGGGAGTATTCCAGAAAGTTGACAACACGACCGGCGCGTCTCCATGGAATGTAACCAGCCGGTTGTACTTGGGTGTCTCTGGTGCAACACTGACAGCGGGAGGAAACTACACATGTGAGGTCTCTAATGCTCTCGGCCCTGAATACAAAGTCGAAAAAGCAGTAGAAGTAACATGTAAGTATTTATTTAACAAATAAACCAGCTGCAAGCGTGCTCCGTTCAGAAATAAAGCACGCAGCAAGTGACGAGAGCATGAAAGAAGTGTAGGGAGAAACGCGAGCCGAAGGCGAGCGTTTTTCCCCACTTCTTGAGTGCTCTCGGCACTTGCTAAGTGCTTTATTTCTGAACGGAGCACGCTTGAAGCTGGTTTATTTGTTTTATAACATAGAACTTCTCCAGTTTTACAAAAGGCTGTCTTTATTCATAAAAAATGTTGGAATGCTAACAGCGATGAAAAAACAGATTCTCCTAAACCGCTCGGCGGTCCGAATTGCCAAGTCAGTGCAGTTTCGCTTCAACTTTTTAACCAGCTCGTCTGTTCTATAAAATTAGACAACATCTCACAGTAAAAAAACTATGTTTTCCCGTAGAACTTTGGACTACAAGTACGTGAAATCATACAGTCGGCTAGGAATCAAGGGAATCAACAAACGTTCCAATGGCCGACTCGAAAATTGTGTGAATGAATACTTACCAATTTCTTGACTCTACCTTGTAGTACAATCAATTGAAGTCTGTCACAAAATTCTTCAATCATTTTTTGTCAGTCACATTGTCGGAAATGCTTTCTCTTGCATCACTACAAACACGTCTGCTCGTCTGTTTTCGCATGTTCAGTGATTGCTTAGTTGGCTGATCTTCTTCAACTGAATGGCTTGCCTTCTCCTTCCTTGTTGAAGCATTCAACTTCAAACAACCCACGGATGTAATTGTGACTCCCAAATATACTGTACTTAGGGACAGTGCTAATAAACCGAGTCGCTTTTTACGACGCTGACAAGAAACTTGTGCAGCGGCCGTTCTTCGACATAGATTTTCCCTCTCCAAACTGTTGAAGTGCTTTTTGATGAGGTCACGTTTACCGATTCACGGTGAACTGCTTTGATCATGCCGTACTAGCCGGTGTCTTTCACTTAAAGCCAAACTCCATTCTCGCATTATTTTAATTTTTTTGCCAGAGGATGACGTAAGCGTGGTTTATACTCTGGCAAACCACGGTTTTCGACCAATCAGCGCGCGGCTTGTATCGTGATTATGTTATAAATACTATTATTAAAAACTGGACCATTGGATATTGGATTTCTAGGCTTTTTATTGGTTCCTTGGACATGGGTTATCAGTTCATATCCAATAGGTGGACAGATATGGTCAATGAACGCGTGAGCGACGAAGTAATGTTGAGAAAGTTTTTTCAGATTTCACAACCTTTTCAGAGTGGCTTGCAAGTCCCGGGTGAGACAAATTTACAACACTAATTAAAGAATGGGCAAAGAGGAAAAAATGCATGCCTCAAGTGTTTTTACACAACAGCAAAGGGAACAAGACGGCACCTTCGCTCAAGTCGATACGAGCAGCCATTGATCGATTGCTTACTTCGGTTCGCCTCAGTTTTCCATCACCACCGACTCTGCCCTCACAGAAGCAAATATAGTTTTCTTCTTCAATATTACTTGCTGATGTTGAAGCATCTCCAGCTTCAGTTCTCCTTCAGCACAGCCAGTTATCAGTTTCAAGCAGCATCACAAACGTCGCACATGGCGAGCAAAGAAAGCGATTCCCTCCGTAATGCGATGTTTACAACTGTACCAACACCCAAGTTTTCAATAATTTTGGTACATCACCTTAAGATATTTTTGAAAACTCCTTCTGAGAGTGTTTGTGCGGTGTAAATCCATGGTAATGTGTTCGCCACTCGATTTTCATTCATTCAGCTATTAGGCCGTTCGCAAAGACGTTGTCATAGTTGCGGTAATCATGTGATCATTGTATTTTTGGAGCGGAAGTTGAGTCGTCTTCCGGTCTTTTTTGCGTCAAATAAAATCATTTTGGAGAGTATTTTGTGGTCTAGTTTTTAATAAAACAATTATCCTACTCGGGCTTGCCGAATATGGATTGATAATAACCAACTCGGCGCGGCGCCTCGTTGGTTATTTATCAATCCATATTCGGCGCGCCCTCGTAGGATAATTGTTAAATATTCCTATCAACTACCATCTATCACCCTTTTACACCCCTCCCCTGTTACTTACACAAAATATTTGTTCACACAAAGTCATTACAAGTTTTCATTAAAATTAAGCCAAGCAAAACATTTGACGCTTAAGTTCTAGATCGAAAATTGAAGTAAGACACATTGATTTTGTTTCCATCCAAAGTTCAATGTGATTGTAGTCCACGTATTAAGAAATCGGAAGGAAAATTTGTGATACAAACGCCGGCGTAGTTCTTGTCTGAATTTTTGTCAATCTTGTTTGTTGTTTAGTTCCTCCCAGGTTTGTCCAGGAACCCCTCAGTGACACAGCGATAGAGGGAACAAATGTCTCCTTTGTCTGTAATGTCAGCGGATTTCCACGTCCCACGGTCGTATGGAATTTTAATGGAGCAAGGTTGCCTGACGTCACCAAGAGTGTCACAGCTGGCAGACTAATTCTCTTTGCAGTTCGTGCCACCGACAAATACGAGGGAAATTACACATGTACAGCCTCTAACAGAGCTGGAACTGTAAAAAGAACTGTGACACTCACTGTAAATGGTGAGAATTCTTTAGTTGATTTGATGAAATCGTGGGACAATGTTTTATAGAAGGATATTCTGCAAAGAAATGCAAAAAGAAGCGAAACAAAACAAAACAAAAGAAGAGAAAAACGGTTGTATTGTGTCACTTTGCGTGGGTACTTTTAAGTATACCCTAAGTAATTCTTTATTTATATATCGTTCTCCTGGTCCATATTTTTCAGTACCAGCTCGAGGTTCTGCGTCTGGCCTTCACACACTGCGTTTGGTCAAGAACGCCACGAACATTACATTAGACTGCTATGGATACGGCAAGCCAACCCCGGTCATACAATGGAAAAAAGATGGAAAGGTTGTTCAAGTCGTCCGTAAATTCGAATCAAGTTCCGCACAGAGTGTGGTCCAAGTCAAAAGCAGGATCCAGGGCCTTCCTTGGAACGTCACCAGTCGTCTATACATGCGCATTGGGGGTGTGACTTTTGCAGAGGCGGGAAATTACACGTGTGAAGTATATAACGATGTCCCTCAGAACGTGTCTGTAACTGAAACAATTGAAGTGTTGTGTAAGTAAAAAACGTTTTGTTCACGGGCACAAGTCAGTTGCTTATTGTTGGTAAATTTCTGTAACTGAGCAAACAACTTTATGTCCACATTTTATCTTGGTAGTTCCTCCCAATTTCATAGAAGAGCCGAGCAAGCAGACGGTGTTAAAGGGATCCAACGTGACCTTTAGGTGCAGCGCCTCTGGGATGCCCATACCTCGTGCCACGTGGTCTTTCAGTGGTGGCTCTCTGCCGCCACACGAGACGCACGAAGGGAGAATTATAATAGCGTCAGTACAGAACACTGCCGCCTACGAGGGCAACTACACATGTCAAGCCTTTAACAGAGGCGGGAGGATCAGCAGAACCGTACAGCTAGTTGTTGACGGTAAGTGATCCAAATGTATTGCTACTTTTATCTAAAATTTCGCAGTGCACATATTGTGGCAGGGTAACCGCAGAATCATATGGCAATCACCACAGGCCCATATTAAAATAAAGCGACCTATATACATTACACAAAATTCATATTATTTATATTTAATTTTAAAACTAATAAAACTAATAAAATTAACCAAAGGACTAAGTATCTACTACAATGACTAAACGGGGCAGACTTTAGGAACTGTTGCATTTGGGATAGACTGTTTTCAGAATAGTATTTTAATACTGCCTACGATTGTTTCATTCTAGGTAAAACTTTACATATTTTGTTGTTGACTTTTGTCTTTATTTTACAGTTTCCTTTGTATAGACTCCTGTTATTTGGGTTCCTTAGTACCTAATATTATACTTCATATAAAGTGAGGCTTTAAACGTCAGCGTTCCGTCAGGACAATGCATTGAGGGCCTTTTGCGCAGTGATCCAGGGTTTCAAGCCTGGGGTCCTCTTGGGAACCTCTCCTCCCAAAAGCGTAGCGAGCGCAGAACCGAAACAATCACACCATTACTTTTCACAGGCATATTTATTAGAAATAGAAATAGAAAATTCTATTACCTGAGTTTAGCGGCTGCCAACTTGTTGTTCATTTTTTTGTTTTCTCCGATCTGCAGTGGCGCCAGATATTTTATCTACCCTTAAAGACGTATTCATTCTGGTTGGACAAAGACTGGTCCTAACATGTAATACCAGTGCAGATCCTGCTGCACAGATCATATGGACAAAAGACAATTCACCGCTGCCACCCCGCGTCAGACTTGAGAACAACAACTCCACACTCATTTTGAAGAGTGCAGTGTTCGACGATGATGGCAGATACACTTGTGTGGCAACAAACAGACAGGGGAGTGCTTCCTCCAGTGCCACTGTTGAGGTTCAAGGTATGTATGAGTTTCAGTCATCGTTTTCAATTTTTGCCGTAAAAGGTTCACTACACAACTGTAGGATTGCCACGTATAAAAGAGAACATAAATTGCTTGCAGCCATGGAACTCTATAAGCAGGCTAGATAGACCGATGGAAAAGTTTATTTGTTGTTTTCTTGATCGAAAGATTTATGTCTACGAATAAACAAATTAATATAGTTGCTGGTATAGTATATGGGACAGATAGTGCGGTTCGTGCGTTTTGGTTACTTAAGGCCATATCACACGAGACAATTTCCCTGAAACTTGGCTCGCAACGTTGACGGCAGCATTGCGAGACAAGCTGTAAAGTACATGTTACACGTTGTAACAAGACCAAGCAACGTTCACAAAAGTAGACTGGTAAACTTTTCCTGCAACTTATGGCGTAATTTTTGTTGCGTTGCAAGTTGCAAAGGGGAGGGGGGGAGGGAGGTGTCACAAGGGCAATTTCTTCTGTAACTTGTCTCGCAGCGGCGTTGTGGCTACGACAGGGCAATCGGAGGAAGAGGGAGGGACAACTCGGTTTACGTAAGCATGTTTCGCCGGCCCGGGTCCAAAAGCAAAATTGCAGCCTAAACGAAAACATAGATTTTCCCGTGATTCTTACCAAGTTCATTGATTACTGGAATGGACGATTATACAGTTGTCAGTCGGTCAGCGGTCTTTGGTTGATATATGGAGCGATTTACTGTATATCTGACCACTTGTTTCTTGGTTTTTAGCTTCAGCTGAAATCAGGCTAAACCCTTCAGAAACACTCAAGCTCCTCAAGCATGTAAAAAACGTCACCATGGACTGCATGGCTTATGGAAAACCAACGCCCTCTATAAAGTGGATGAAAGGAGAAGATGAGGTTGAATTTGTCAGTGAACCGAATATTACTGAGGTTGTCCAGATTGTTATCAATTCAACAGCGGAGTCTCCGTGGAATGTCACGAGTCGCTTGTACCTGAGAGTTGCTGGAGCGACCTATGAAGACGCAGGGAACTACACGTGTCAAGTCCATAACGGTGTCGGGTATAACTCTTCACTGAATGCAACGATCGAGGTGTTGTGTGAGTATGTCTTTTGTACAGGATGGTGAATTATGGTAACAGTGGATTTATAGGTTTTTATGTTGTTTTTATGTTGTTGTTGTTGTTGTTGTTGTTTGTTTGTTTGATTGATTGATTGATTTGTTTTGTCAGTCCAACCAGAGTTTGACTCGTCTCCTAAGAGCAAGATTCTATTGGAACGAAGCAACATTACTTTTCCATGCAACGCCACTGGTGTTCCTAACCCAACAATGTCCTGGAAATTTGCAAATGGATCCCTTCCACAACGACACAGAAGTAATAAAGATGGCTTGACCCTGTTCTTGATAGAGAATGATCCATCTTACGAAGGGAACTACACGTGCATTGCGTCTAACAAAGCTGGGATTGTCAAGAAGACTGTTGGACTTACCATTGATTGTGAGTACTGAAATACGTTTTCACAGGACAAAACGAAACAATAGTAAGATCATGTCAGTAATATGTAAACATGGCTTTGTTTTTAATGTAATCGTCCGTGTGACAGAAGTGTTCAGAAAGCATTTTCTTTTCTTGTGTTAACTAAAGCTTCAACTGCCAAAGTCATTTTTCGAGTGAAGAAAATACTTCTATTTTCTCCCTCCGGGTTTTGATAGGCGTCGAATCTGTAAGTCAAAAGCAGCTTAAAAAGGGTGCCCCAAATAAAATTTATCCAAGAATGTGGTTTAAACTTTAGTGTTGTAAAATTAACAAATTGACGTCAGTTTTTTATGTGTCTGTCCTCTTATTGATCATGAAACGCGTCATAACATTGTCAAAAAGTTGTGGATCCACGAGGCGCTTCGCCGAGTGGATCCGCAACTTTTTGACAATGTTATGACGCGTTTCATGATCAATAAGAGGACAGACACATAAAAAACTGACGTCAATTTGTTTTTTACAATAACAAAACTCAAGCGACGACGCGGGAAAAACACGCAAGAAAACTGGATTTTGTTCGATTTGACCGAAATGTTGTCAACAGCTTTTCCCGCTTTCTAATTGGTCGAGGTTGAAATTCAAGACATTTCATTGGCCAAAAAGTGACAGTTTGACGTGAGCATTTCGCGCGTGCAAAATAAAATTTTGTCAAAAAAGTTGGAAAGAAATGAAACTAGACGCTTTTCTGCTGCGGTTTTCTCGACAATTTCAAGACAAAGCTCAAGGAAATTCGCCTCTGAACACTTCTGGTTCTCTACTTCAAATGCCGAATGTCGCTTTTGCAAGAACTGAGGTAAAATTGAAGCTGAATTCACCTTCTTCGTCCAAGTCACTGTCGTCAGCACTCGATTTTATGTGTCTGTCCTCTTATTGATAATGAAAATTAGCCAATCACAAAGCGAGAAACTGACGTGTTATTGTAAAATTAATGATCGACTGATTGACTGTTAGTCGATTAGTTGGTTTATCAGCACTCATTTGTTTGTTAGTTAGGGTGGTGCCGTGTTTTACCCGAAACTGGTGATACCTATTACATTCCTTACTATTGCGGTTTTCAGCTTACCCACACATACTGCTCCCGCTTCAAGACGTATTCATTCATGTCGGACAAAGACTGCAACTGACTTGTAATGTGAGCGCAGATCCTGCTGCACAAATCCTATGGACAAAGGGCAATTCACAGCTGCTACCATCACACGTCAAACTTGAGAACAACAACTTTACCCTGACTATTAAGAGTGTAGGATTCAATGATGATGGCGAGTACACTTGTTTGGCAACAAACAGACAAGGAAACGTTTCCTCCTCTGCCACTGTTGAGGTGCAAGGTGCGTAATCTTAAAGATCTTAAAAAGCTCTCTCACCGTTAATGCTTTGCGTGCCGGTAATTGTGTTATCGTCCGGGAGCTTTACCACATTTTAGTCGCCCACGACGTGGTCATTTGGTCTGGCTCCTACCGCAATATGTCATGTGTACTAAATTTCTTGATGATCAAACCAATTTTTGATTACGAAAACGAAGTAGAAACGAAAATTATCGATAGCCGCCATTTTCTTACGATACGAAAATGGCCGCCGATTGTTGGGGGGGGGGGGGGGGGGGGGGTGCTTGTCTACGAAAGTTTTCGATACCTTTCCGGCCTTCTAACTTCTCAGTTTACTTTTTGTAACATAGCATGCTTTCGCTCGCTTTTCATGTGATTACTTGGCTAAATTACAAATCATACCGACGGTGATGCTAACCTTCTCGCTTACAGCTTCAAGTATAAAAGATATATATCCGTCTCACAAAATCGTAGAACTAATAGTATATTTGATTCAGTGATTTGATCTCTAATTCACAGCTTCAGGTGAAGTAGAGCTGAACCCTTCCCAAACTCTCAAGCTCCGCAAGCATGCCCGAAACATCACAGTTGACTGCGTGGCATATGGCAAACCAAGACCTTCTGTCAAATGGATGAAAGGACCAGACGAGGTTGCTCTTGTCCACAATCTGAACACTACTGAAGTTGTTCAGATTGTGTTCAAGTCAGCAGCAGAGTCTCCATGGAATGTCACGAGTCGCTTGTACCTGAGAGTTGCTGGAGCGACCTATGAAGACGCAGGCAACTACACGTGTCAAGTCCATAACGGTGTTGGGCATAACTCATCACTAAATGCAACTATCGAGGTGTTGTGTGAGTATATAATTTGTGTACAATGGTATGTTACCCTTGGTAAGATTCTAAATTTTCATATCATTTCTTTCATCATCAGTCCAACCAGAGTTTCACTCAACTCCCAAGAGCAAGACTGTCTTACGTGGAAGCAACGCCACTTTTATATGCAATGCTACTGGTGTTCCTAACCCAACAATTACCTGGACATTCGGGAATCTATCTCTTCCACAGCTGCACAGCACAAGTAAAGATTACCTGACCCTGTTTTCGGTTAAAAATGATCCATCTTACGAGGGAAACTACACCTGTTCTGCGTCCAGCAGAGCTGGCGCCATCGATAGAGCTGCTGAACTTACTATTGACTGTAAGTACCGCAATTCATGGTTATATTTTATTGAAGATTTAAAGAACAAATCGAAACAGCAAAAATCTTTTATTCGCATGTTTATACAATAATGTAAATGCGATTGTTTGGTAAACGTAATTATGAGGGTGACAGTAACGTACGAACGCATGTTTGTTGGCACTCCCTGTGACCGACTATACGGGGAGGTCCTGTCCGAAAGGGGTCCCCTTTCAAGGCACAGCACTACGTGCTCTTGTAACTTGATGGGATCACGGGAAACGAGCTCGGAGTATCATCGGACCACATTCTTTTCTCTTCGAAGTGACTCTCATTAGCTAATTGCTTCGATCACACAACACACTTCGGCAGCACTTTACTGACAATCGCAAACCTGTTTAACAAACAATAGTTTGTTAGTTGGGGCGCGTTCGATTTGGTCTTTTAGGAATAGCAATACTGATCGATAAAATATTTTGCTTTGGAGTTGAATTATGTCGAAATTTCAGCGTGAAGGTTTTGAAAACATTCCCGAGTTTTCTCCCAGAACAAGCAAGATCTTTGATCATTTTAGCTATTCCTATTCCGGAATACGGTCAATCGAACTCACCCTAAATTTCAGTTTTACCAGCAACTAATGCCTTCATTACCTACCATCTTTATATTCCAGCTTACCCCAATATTTGGCCTCTGCTTCAAGACGTCTTCATTCATGCAGGAGAAAAACTACAACTTACCTGTAATGTCAGTGCAGATCCTGCTGTACAAATCGTTTGGACAAAAGACAATTCACAGCTACCACCACACGCCATACTTGAGAACAGCAACTATACAATGATTATTGAAAGTGTAGTATTCGACGATGACGGAAGATACACTTGTGTGGCAACAAACAGACAAGGGAACGCTTCCTCCAGTGCCACTGTTGAGGTGCAAGGTGTGTAATTTGAGAGTTATATTCTTTGCATTTTACTGTGTCTATCATTCTGACACTCAGACGTGTGCACACAAAGTTGTTCCGCCGGTGTACAAGAGGGTGGATGGGTCGGGTGTGTGTGTGTATGGAATCCCTTGGGTTTTATTATTTCGCGTTTGCCCTGTTGCATTCTCTGCAAGATAGTGACACTTTGTGGATTCTGATCCATTAACGGCTCTGCTGGGGATCGAAGTATGTCGTCCAAGATCGCAAAATGACGTTTCTTTTGAGCCCTTATTTTTTCCAGAAGAAACAAAATGGTGAAAACGAGTCTACTACATAATTATATGCATGCATTATGACATTATTACATTGTATGCATGTATTGTTTTTGTCTTATTTGTAAAAAAAAAAAAAAAAAAAAAAAAAATACATTTTCCATTTCACTAATATTTTCCGAAGCAGTCAGTAAATTGGAAGGGGTGGCAACCAAATTCCACATCCCGAAAGACCAAAAGGGCGAGGGGATATCTGCAAATATTGTATTTCTAGTAATCTAAAATGTTTCTGTTGATTAATCAATATATTAGTATTGATAGTTCGATTATTTTTAGATGTTAATGTTTGGGTCGATAAATGCAAATATGTTATATATCTTATTCCTGTATGTTTCTTGTTTTTCTTCTCTCGCAGCTTCAGCTATAGTCAAATTAGACCCGTCAAACACACTCAAGCTCCTCAAACATGTCAAAAACATCACCGTGGACTGTATGGCTTATGGCAAACCAAGACCCTCTATAAAATGGGTGAAAGGACAAGACGAGGTTGCTCTTGTTAATGAACTGAATGTTACTGAAGTCGTCCAGGTTCTAATCAATTCAACAGAGTCTCCGTGGAATGTCACAAGTCGCTTGTATCTGAGAGTTGCTGGAGCGACCTATGAAGACGCAGGCAACTACACGTGTCAAGTCCATAACGGTGTCGGGTATAACTCATCACTGAATGCAACGATCGGGGTGTTGTGTAAGTATTTCCTTTGTGAAGAATCTTAAATTATACACGTATTCAGTAATGTCGTTGGACGATGTTTATAAACATCATCTTACATGACTGGCCCTCACCAATATACTTGGGCCGATTAAGTTTATTTTAACATGAACATTTGCTTGGTCGAAGGGCTGTTATGTTGATGCCTACAGGTTCCCAGCGTCTGCTTTCGTGATGTGGAACAGTTTTGATTCCTATGTCAGCTTTATTCAGTGTGTTTTGAGCAGATTAATTTTATGTGGACAGAAATGTCCTGTAGAGGTTTATCTTCCGATATAACGCGCCGGATATAACTAGATGTTGATCGGTAACACTGAAACACATCATGGTGCAGTGCTGCTGATCAGAGTGCACGTCTATTAGTTTTGGAAGGTCTGAATGACCTGTGGATTTGTTGTTTTTAGCGCCAAGGTACATAAGCAGCAGTGGTATAGTATTGAAAACCAACTCCTTTTTTTTTTAGTCCGACCAGAGTTTGACTTGTATCCTGAAAGCAAGATTGTCGTAGAGGGAAGCAACACAACTTTTCTGTGCAATGCTACTGGTGTTCCCGACCCTACAATTTCCTGGAAATTCGGAAATGGATCCCTTCCACAACAACACGTAACTAGTAAAGACGGCCTGACCTTACTCTTCATAGAAAATGGTGCAACCTTTGAAGGGAACTACACTTGTTCAGCTTATAACCCAGCTGGCTTTATCAACAAAACTGTGTTTCTTGTCGTCGACTGTGAGTACAATAATTCAATTAGTAGTCAATGATTGCATTGCAGTTGGAGGCTACCAAGATATCTTTTTATTTGTTAGTTTGTAGCTGTTGTGTGAACAGGTAGTTTTTGCTCTCGGCCCGGATGTCGTTACTGAGTGAACGGTTTGGTAGTTAAATTGTTTTGTTAGTTACATTATTTGTTTGTTAGCCTATTTTCCCATTGCAGGCTAATTAAGTAACCTTAATTAATTAGTTCCCAATCCCATGATCATCCTTAGTTGCTTTCTGTTTAGCCATTATTCTGTCGAAGTTTCTCACGGCTATGATTTGTATTGTCTATTTTCAGCTCCACCGGAGATTTTGAATCCGCTTCAAAACTTTAGTATACATGCAGGAGAAAGTCTGCAACTCACCTGTAATGTCAGCGCGGATCCTGCTGCACAAATCCTATGGACAAAAGACAATTCACAGCTGCTACCATCACATATCACGCTTGAGAACAACAACTTTACCCTGACTATTAAGAGTGTAGGATTCAATGATGATGGCAAGTACACTTGTTTGGCAACTAACAGACAAGGAAACGTTTCCTCCTCTGCCACCGTTGAGGTGCAAGGTGCGTGTAATCTTAACTTCATTGGCTTGTTTCTTTTCTGTTGTTGTTGATTTGGTTTCTTTCATTCTAAGAAATTAAGAATTAACTAGCCCTACAATTTAAAATGACGAACTGCACATGACTTTTAAATAGTAACAACTTTTCCGAGATTAAAACTATCTAGACAAACTTAAACCACGCACTGATCATGTGATTAATTCAGATTTATTAATGAATATTTTTGTAAATCAATGGATGAGATAATGGTAGGCATTCTACCGGCATGTTAAATTCATGATTCATAGGCTAAAAGGACTAACTTATTGTGTTGTGGTATGTGGTTGTGTGGTGTATGCCAATTATTGGTTCGTAGATCAACCGTGTATGAATTGCAGAAAATATCTTTTCTGTTCCTCCGATAACCTGACGTTGGTTTCCTCTTTTACAGCTTCAGCTGAAGTCAAACTAAACCCTTCGGATACACTCAAGCTCCTCAGGTTTGCCAAAAACATTACCGTGGACTGCATGGCTTATGGAAAACCGACTCCCTCTGTCAAGTGGATGAAAGGACACGAAGAGATTAAACTGGTCAACGAGCTGAATGTTAGCGAGGTTGTCCAGATTAAGTTCAATTCAACAGAGTTTCCATGGAATGTCACGAGTCGCTTGTACCTGAGAGTTGCCGGAGCGACCTATGAGGACGCAGGGAACTACACGTGTCAAGTCCATAATGGTGTCGGCCATAACTCATCACTGAATGCAACTACCGAGGTTTTGTGTAAGTATCTCGTTTTGTGAATAGCAAGCATAGTAATAATGATGATAACAGTTCGTACCATTCTTTTCTCAGTTCGACCAGAGTTTGACTTGTATCCTGAAAGCAAGATTGTCGTAGAGGGAAGCAACACCACTTTTCTATGCAATGCTACGGGTGTTCCCAATCCAACAGTTTCCTGGAAATTTAGAAATGGACCCCTTCCACATGAACACCGTACCAGCAAAGACGGCCTGACCCTGTTCTTCGTAGAAAATGATGCAACCTTCGAAGGGAACTACACTTGTTCAGCTTATAGCCAAGCTGGCTCTATTAACAAAACTGTGTTTCTTGTTGTTGACTGTAAGTACCACATTTCAAATATTGGTCAATGATTCCATTGCAGTTGGGAAGCTACCAAGATAATTTTTATTTGTTAGTTTGTAGCTGTTGTGTGAAAAGGTAATTATTTTTCTCTGGGCCCGGATGTCGTTACTGAGTGAACGGTTTGGTAGTTAAATTTTTTTGTTAGTTACATTATTTGTTTGTCAGCTCATTTTTCCATTGCGATAAATTTAGTAACCTTAATTAATTAGTTCCTCAATCCCTTGATTGCACTTAGTTGCTTGCTATTTAGCCATTATGCTGTCGAATTTTTTTCACGGTTATGCTATGTTATTGTCTATTTTCAGCTCCACCAAAGATCTTGCGTTCGCTTCAAAACTTTAGTATACATGCAGGAGAAAGACTGCAACTGACTTGTAATGTGAGCGCGGATCCTGCTGCACAAATCCTATGGACAAAAGACAATTCACAGCTGCTACCAAAACATGTCAAACTTGAGAACAACAACTTTACCCTGACTATTAAGAGCGTAGGATTTAATGATGATGGCAAGTACACTTGTTTGGCAACAAACAGACAAGGAAACGTTTCCTCCTCTGCCACTGTTGAGGTGCAAGGTGCGTGCAATCTAGATATTATTGGCTCGTTGCTTTTTTTGTTGTTGTTGATTTGGTTATTTTATTTTAAGAAAATTTAACTAGCTCTGTAGTTAATAATTTATGATGAATGTTACATGAGTTTTAAATAGTAACAACGTTTCCGAGATTAAATATACCTTGACACCATCAACCACGGACTGTTCATATGATTAAAACAGATTTATTAACGAATATTTTTGTCAATAAGTGGATGAGTTAATGGTGGGCATGCCAAGAGCATATTAAATTCATGATTCATAGACTTAAAGGACTAACTTATTGTGATCGTTCGACGATTATGTCAATTCTTGGTTCGTAGATTAAGCGTGTTTGGATTGCAGAAAGTGTCTGTTCTGTTCCTCTGATTACTTGATGCTGGTTTTCTCTTTTACAGCTTCAGCTGAAGTCAAACTAAACCCTTCGGATACACTCAAGCTCCTCAGATTTACCAAAAACATTACCGTGGACTGCATGGCTTATGGAAAGCCGACCCCCTCTGTCAAGTGGATGAAAGGACACGAAGAGGTTAAACTTGTCAACGAGCTGAATGTTAGCGAGGTTGTCCAGATTATGTTCAATTCAACAGGGTCTCCATGGAATGTCACGAGTCGCTTGTACCTGAGAGTTGCTGGAGCGACCTATGAAGACGCAGGCAACTACACGTGTCAAGTCTACAACGGTGTCGGGTATAACTCATCACTGAATGCAACGATCGAGGTGTTGTGTGAGTATATCATTGTGTAAATAGTAAGCATAGTATCAAGGTTGATAATAGTTCATAACATTTTTTCTCAGTTCGACCAGAGTTTGACTCGTTTCCTGAGAGCAAGATTGTCGTAGAGGGAAGCAACGCCACTTTTCTGTGCAATGCTACTGGTGTTCCCAATCCTACAGTTTCCTGGAAATTTGGAGGTGGATCTTTTCCACAGCGACATAGGGCAAGTAAAGATGGGCTGAACCTGTTCTTGATAAAGAACGACCCATCGTACGAAGGGAACTACACGTGCTCTGCGTCTAATAGTGCTGGAGTGACCGCTAAGACTGTGGATCTTACTGTTGATTGTGAGTTAGCATTCTTTTCTGTCTTATTCGCTTTTCCTAGATCTGTCATTTCACACAGAATTTTTACTCGCGTTATTGTGTTTTCGATGGTGTAGTTGAACAAATATTTGCCGTTGTCTCGGTTATTTAACCCTTGCTTGATTATATCAAAATATTTTCTCCTCTCCTACAATGCCTGTTTTAGTTCCACCAAGGATGTTGATCCCGCCTGGAGACGTGAATATTCGTGTAGGAGAGAGATTGGCACTGACGTGCAATACCAGCGCAGATCCTACTGCACACATTGAATGGACAAAAGACGATTTACAGCTCTCATCACATGTCACATTTGAGAACAACAACTCCACGCTAATTATTGAGAGCACAGTAATTGAGGATGAAGGCAAATATACTTGCATGGCAATAAATAGGCAAGGCAACGCATCAGCCAGTGCAACAGTTGTGGTCCAAGGTGAATATGATGTTTTATTGTTATTGTTGTTGTTGTTGCCCTCCGTGTTTACTATGGCGGATTTTTGTTGTTGTCACTTGCAAGAGTAGCCTGAGTATTAACTTGCGCTACTAGGTTTTCCCACGATACTCTAAACATACACTGGTATATCAATGATTGATTCATTAAGTGGGCGTTTTCGCTGTTCAAATATATGTTCGTTGTCTTATATAAATCACAATCTTTAATTGAAAAATGTACACTGTAATAGATCATAATTTCTTTGAATGCAAATAGCGCATAATCCTCCGTATTAATCATCGATTGGGCATTTATATTGACTTGGTAAGATAATTTGACGTGTCGTGATCATGCTTCTCATTTGCGATCGACCAATATTGTACTCACCGGTATGATTACTGGTCAAACCAGACTCCATTTAAATGATGCATCGATTGGCTTATTGCTACATCAATACATGTAGCTGATTTTTTCATGTATATTTACATTTAAATACTCGGATTACATGTTGGTGTTTTTCAGCCCCAGCAGAGATCAAACTAGACCCGTCCCAGACACTCAAACTCTTAAAACATGTCAAAAACATCACCGTTGATTGCATGGCTTATGGTAAACCAACACCCTCTGTCAAGTGGATGAAAGGACAAGAGATTAAAGTCGTCGACGAACTGAATATTAGTGACGTTGTTCAGATTGTCTTTAACACAACGGCTCATCCATGGAATGTCACGAGTCGCTTGTACCTGCGAGTTGCTGGAGCGACCTATGAAGAGGCAGGGAATTATACGTGTCTAGTTGATAACGGCGTTGGGCATAATTATTCACTGAAAGCAACTATGGAGGTGCTATGTGAGTATTGATTTTTTAATTATTGCATAGTTGGAGACCGGTCATCTTTACTATAGGCTTCATCATTGCAGTGTGACCATATATACTTAATAAGAAGAAAAGGAATACAATGAAAATAGAGTGAAATATGATATGGATTCTAATTCACCTCTAGTGAAACACACTCCAGACAGTTTGTTCAGTGTAAGCATGGCCATATTGTCCAGCTGTGGCATGGTTCCATCATATGCAATACGACTCTCTTATATCTTACTTCAGTCCGACCAGAGTTTGACTCGCTGCCAGAAAACCAGATTGTCTTGGAAGAAAACAACGCCACCTTTCTGTGCAATGCAAGTGGTGTTCCAAGGCCTATAATTTCCTGGAAATTCAGAGGTGGATCCCTTCCACAGCAACACAGCATAAGTAAAGATGGACTGACTCTGTTCTTAATACAGAATGATGCATCTTACGAAGGGAACTACACGTGTTCTGCATCTAGCAGAGCTGGCGATGTTAGCAAATCTGTGGAACTTACTGTTGATTGTGAGTACAACATTATATTCCAACTTACAGTTATGTATTACATACATTAGCACTATGTTTACTTGGCTTAACTTCTTCAAGCTTGCAAAAGTTGGAAAGGAATTGGCAATCCATTTCCATGTGACTCGTTTGATAAGAATATTAGTTCAATTGGCCTAAATATGCTCTTTATCTATTGCTATCAATGTCTACACGCTCTTTACATATTTCAGATTAGATTAGCTGATAGGGCCACTTTGATTGTATATTTATCATATATTTGTTTTGTTTGTTTGTTTGTTTTGTTTTGTTTTGTTTTTTTTTTCACTGGTGATTAGTGGTGTCTTGGTATGTTTAATTGCTTATTGCTGTGGTTGCTTGTTGATATAGTTGTTTGAATGGTCTGTATTTGTTTCCTTGTAAATTGTTCCTTCTTTGGTTGGATGCCTGTTGCTTTACATCATTTGCCATCAGCTGGTAAAAAAGTAAAGTAAACAACTATTATTTATGCACGGTAAGAAATTCAGCTTGCAACTTGTAAGGCCTTGGTGCGATTTTAAACGTTATGCCTAAGTTATTCTTTATTTTCTTCTTATTTCCTTTCGATGACTTTTACAGCTTTACCCAAAGTCTTGACAGAGCTGCACGACGTCACCATTCATGCAGGGAAACGACTTGAACTGACGTGTAATACCAGCGCAGATCCTGCTGCACAAATTGCATGGACAAAAGACAAATCACAGCTACCACCTCGCGCTACACTTGAGAATAATAACTCCACCCTCATTATAGAGCGTGCAGTGTTCGATGATGAAGGCAGATACACTTGTGTGGCAACAAACAGACAAGGGAATGATTCCTCAACTGCTACTGTTACTGTTCAAGGTGAATGTTATTTTGTCATCATTTTCGTGCACAAACAAATTCAAATCTGTTCTGGTTCTGTGACTCTGAGATGGGTGAAGACGTTCGCTTTCCTCAATAGGAGTGAAAGATCTTATTTGGAGCCTTCCTTGAGTCTTTGCATAAAATGTTGTCTGCACGATTAGTACACCTCGCAGACTCGGGGAATGTATGGTTGTTGTCGGATATTAATTTTGGAGAAACTATTGCACAATTTCGCTTTGTTAGTTTGAGGAAATTCAATTGAAAATTACATATCTTTTTACTAATTTCAAGATATTTGTCTTTGGCGGACGGTGCTTTGTGTTGTTTCTATTTTCTATATTTTTCTTTAATTTGCTCTTTGCCCTTTTTCTTGTGGCATCACTGAAACATAAATCTCGTGTTCTGATTCATAGAAGAGCCCATGAATGACTTACATTTAAGCTAAGGGCTTTTAATCACTTTATGACATCTCCTTTCTTACAGCTTCAGCTGAAGTCAAATTGAACCCTTCGGATACACTCGAGCTCCTCAGATTTGCCAAAAACACCACCGTGGACTGCATGGCTTATGGAAAACCGACTCCCTCTGTCAAGTGGATGAAAGGACACGAGGAAATTAAACTTGTCAGCGAGCTGAATGTTAACGAGGTTGTGCAGGTTGTTATTAATTCAACAGCGGAGTCTCCATGGAATGTCACGAGTCGCTTGTACCTGAGAGTTGCTGGAGCGACCTATGAAGACGCAGGCAACTACACGTGTCAATTCCATAACGGTGTCGGGCATAACTCATCACTGAATGAAACGATTGAGGTGTTGTGTAAGTACTTTGAAGAAGCATTGAATTCCGGGTGGAGGTGTTTACTCCTTATGGAGGGCTAAACGGAAGGGCTCCGCCGGAAACGGGTCCCTTTTTAAGCCTCCGGTTAAAAAAAAAAAAGTGTAGAAAAACCAGCTTTTTGGTATTTTTGTTAACGATGGCTGGCCTAAATCTCATCCCTCGATTGTGAAGTTTGCAAAAGTGTGTTCCCGTCTTCTCGCTTAAAGCCATACAATGAGGGCAAATCTTTACTAGAGGTATCTAGAATAAAGGGTCACTATTTTAAAGGGCAAGAGTGGAAAGCTTGGCCGTATAAACCTTGTGCGAGTGTCCTCCCACCCCCCATCTTTGAAAGTACTAAGCCGCTCTCTTATCTGACATAACTTACTAGATGTGATTTATCCCATCTCATTCCTATATTCCCAGTCCGACCAGAATTTGACTCGTCTCCGAAGAGTCAGATTGTCTTGGAAGGAAGCAACACTACGTTTCCTTGCAATGCTACTGGTGTTCCTACCCCACTAGTTTCCTGGAAATATGAACATGGATCCCTTCCACAGCAACACAGCACAAGTAAAAATGGACTGACCCTGTTCTTGATACAGAATGATCCATCGTACGAAGGGAACTACACGTGTTCTGCATCTAACAGAGCTGGCGTCGCTAACAAAGATGCTGTACTTACTGTTGACTGTATGTAACGCAATTCATTTGTACCATTTATTGATTGCATTTCGCAGAGTATTAAGTGGCTGATTTGTATATAAATTGTTTTATTTTCTCCCCTAGTTTGCAATTTCTTTCAGCTGAAGAGTTAGTAGTGCCATTGCATGCTGCATTGCTTACTTCAAATATTATAAATATTATGCAGTATATTTATATTTATATGCATATATTTTAGTCAGTTATTTTTTCTAGATTGAATAGTCAGCCTAACTAACATGCCTAACATTTTCTAGAAACGAATATCCCCATTGCGTTTTTCCAGCTTTCCCACAGATACTGTCCCATCTTCAAAACGTCGTCATTCATGTAGGGAAAAGATTGGAACTGACCTGCAATGTCAGCGCAGATCCTGCTGCACAGATCCTATGGACAAAAGACAATGCACATCTGTCCTCTCGCGCCACACTTGAGAACAAGAATTCCACATTGATTATTACAAGTACAGCAATAAATGATGAAGGGACATACACGTGCATGGCAATAAACAGGCAAGGGAACGCTTCCTCCAGTGCCACTGTCGTGGTGCAAGGTGAGCGAGCAGCTTATGACAATTTTTCTTGGAAATTTTAAGTATCTGAAAAATGTTTGATTACACCTGTACAACGTTATAAAAACTTTAGTACACAGGGAAACGTACATACCATTCACCATTCTCCTTCAAAATACTAATGCGCCTTTTTGTTTTTATTTATAGCGTCACATCACATCTTTATCCCGCAACCTCACACCTTGAAACTCAAGAATTATACGAGAAACATCACGGTCGACTGTCATGGATACGGGAAGCCCCTGCCTACTGTCGTGTGGAAGAAAGATGGGAAAGAAATAAAAAACGTGTCCGAGTTTTTAGAGGCGTATAATAACCAAGTGGTCCAGGTTTTGGAATATACCAAGCCGTCCCAGTGGAACGTCACCAGCCGTCTGTATCTGCGAGCAGCCGGCATCACCTATGAAGAAAGCGGCAATTACACATGCGAGGTGTTTAACGGAGTGGGGTCCAATTATTCCGAGGAACAAAGCATTGAAGTGTTATGTATGTGTGCAATTTTGTGTACTGAATTATTCTATTTCTCATTTTACGGAACTTCTGCACAGGTGTTTTATACTGGCCGGTAGTAATCGCATGTCATGTATCTGATCACTTAGGCAAAGGTACACTGCGAATATCGTATTACTAGTATTTGATCATATAACGTTCATTTTCAGTTTTACCTCAGTTTATTGAGCGACCTGTAGACCACATTGTGATTGTGGGACAGAACGTTACCTTTCCTTGCAAGGTCAGTGGAGTGCCTGAGCCCTCGGTGAAATGGAACTTCAGCGGTGGAGCTCTGCCAAACCACGTGATAAGAAAATGGGATCTCACGCTATTTGAAGTGAAAAACACGGATAAGTTTGAGGGGCGTTACTCGTGTGCAGCTTCAAACCGAGCTGGGTTCAATTATACAACTGCAGGCTTAGTTGTGGATGGTGAGTCTGTTGTGTTTGTTTGTTTGTTTTTATTTTTGTTTTGCTTTCGCTTTTGTTCCTACTGTGGTTTAATTGTTTAGGTGTTTGCCTGTGTGCAATATTTAGAATTATGTGATTGGTAGAATCGTGACACGTGACCGAATAACGTCCCGTTATCAGCGAATAACCCCCGCCTGACAAACTAACGCTGTTTATTGACAATATCCGAACACAGTTTTATACATTTAATCACAAAAATCATTACAAGACGACTACTGAGGAGGACATCAATTTATTGGTCGAAAAAGCAGTTCCAGAAAGCACTAAAAAGCTTCACAGTTTCCGCGCCGTTATTTGCGCTGCGAGAGGAAATATTTGAAGGATAATAAAGACAACAAACTACTTTTGGCTTCGGAAATATGCACAAATATTTGTGCATATTTCCTCGCCAAAAGTAGTTTATTGTTTATATAGTACCGTTAGTGTCACCTAGTTGCTCAACAAACAGTCATCCTTAGTCTTTGTCGCTCTTCTGCTTGAATAGTAGCTGATAATAATAGTAATAATATTAGTAATAATAATCATAGTAATATTTATATACAAAGCGCTATTTTCATAAAATTAATGTCTAAAAACGCTTATCAAATATGTAAAGTAGGTTACAAAGTAACGCTCACTCTCGTGCAACTGAAACTGAGTAGGTAGCTCAGTTAATAACCTTTATAGTAACATCTAAAAACAATCAAATATCAACTATCAACAACTTGGTCGGTGAAAGGTTTGTTCTGCAGTTCCACGTCGGATACGATGACACAACCGATATACTTTGTATTCACAGTTCCCCCAAATGCCGTCGTTACCGCTAACAACGTTACACTAGAAGCCACTGCACAGTTGTCTCTGCACTGTGAAGTGCATGGAGATCCAGCGCCTTTTGTTTACTGGACAAAGAACGACTCGCGCAGCATTCCCAGGGCACACTACAGTAACGATAACACTACTTTTACGATCCCGAGCGTGGAAATAGCCGACGAAGGACTTTACAAGTGCGTCACCATCAACCGGGCTGGAAAAGACTCGGCTGCAGCTCAAGTCACTGTGCAGGGTAAGTATTTGTGTTAAGTTTGATCCTCGGATGTAGAAGGGGTGTATACATTTTATCACATCATCATAAGCGACTTAGGATGTTTTAAAAGAATTTGTATTGTTCGGAAAATTGATTCTCTGATCAGCTTCAGCACGAGCCAGTAATCATCTCCATACTGAACTTCACTACTACCTTACTGTGAAGAAGTTTGCAGTTTTTGTATTACTTCTGATATACATTCGGAAGAATTACACAGATTGTGTCATGTTTAAGGAAGTATCGCCGTCTAGATATAGTTACTTACGCTACAAAGAAGCAGCTAGAGAAGAACTTAAACAGTTTAGAAATTAGCACTTCATATTAGACGATAAACTCGTTCCGACAACCTGATCCTCTCATGCATCCCCTGCCTTCTACATTTCTTCCTTTTCTGCTTTCCTTTGTCGTTTCCATCATTTTCTCTTGAGAATGACACACATCGAGACTAACATGCCATGCCCTCGTCCCATCAGTTCCTCCCAAAGTCTTTGTGTCCGGATCAAAGACTCGGATTTTCAAGAAGGGTGATAAGAACGTCAATATCACTTGCTATGGTAATGGTTATCCGGCCCCAACCGTGCTGTGGACAAAGAGAAGCGAAGAAATTGTGCTACGAGTTTCTGAGTTTTCTTCAAATTACACAACTCGTGCTGTGCAAGTGGTGTCCAGTGATGTGACGTCACCTCTTGATAACGTTACCAGTCGACTGTACCTGCGCACGGCCGGTATAACCTACTTAGAGTCTGGGAACTATTCTTGCACTGCAAACAATGGGGTCGACGATCCAGCAAGAAAAGGCGTTGAAGTACTTTGTAAGTGATTTCATGTCTAGTGTATTTGCATGGGGTATGTTGTACCCGTCAGTACAGGCAAAGGAAATATATTCTTCTCTGTATTAGGGAAGTTGTGTGTGTGTGTGTGTGTGTGTGTGTGTGTGGGGGGGGGGGGGGGGGGGGATATTCTTTTGTATTACACGTTCCGTCCTGCTTCTTCTCAGTGTTTATCGTCTTCTCTCATTGGTTGTTAGTTGCTTTCATATTCTTCAATTGTTCTCTGAATGAATGTTCTTCTCTTCCTGTTTTAGTTGAACCTGAATTTGACACAAAACCTAGAAGCCAAATTGTAACACAAGGTAGCAATGTTCTATTTGTTTGCCTTGCTTCCGGTGTGCCACGCCCTCGCATCACGTGGTCCTTCAGTGGCGGCGCGCTTCCTCCTCACACTGTCGAGAACGGAAACTTGTCAATCAACTCTGTGATGAACGATGCGAGCTGCGAGGGAAAATATACCTGTAAAGCTGAGAGTAAAGCGGGAAGGATCAGTTATACTGTCTCGTTAACTGTTCACGGTAAGTTTGGCATTGCCATTACTTTTGTTTATGGCTATCAGGACACCGCGGTACGTTCATGACATCACTTCACGAATCTTCACGATCGTCGCCATTGGTCTATCTCGGTCTAACTCGAGTTAAAATTTCGCTTCGTGTCAATCAACTCTATGATGTCTCTGTCAATCACCTCATGTTTCTATTGTGCACAGCTGATGTTATCTGTTATGAAAATGTGTTAAACTAACTTTTAGTTGAGTATCTAGTTCTTGTATTGAGTTTGTTGTAACATTCAAAACTACAATAATTTCTTAAGTTCACAGCTTTGTGCACCGACCGCTGACTAAAAAATAAGTTGTTCTTTTTCTTAGTTCCGCCGAGTATGATTGTCAAGATGAAAAAGTCTATTGTAAAAGAAAGAGGTGACGTGGTGAACTTGACGTGCTTGGCAAGCGGAGATCCACTGCCATTTTACACGTGGACCAAGAACGGATTGACAATCGATGGATCCGCACAGCTTGAAAACGACAACAGAAGTCTGGTGCTGAGGAATGTGACGTCAGCTGACGACGGTGTGTACGCCTGTTGGGCTGTAAACGAGGCTGGAAATGTTTCCACCACAACGAACCTGACGATACACGGTAAGTGCGACGTGTTGTGCAAGACACAACAAACAAGTAGTTTATGCTATTGATGTTTATAAAGGACTGCCGGGGTCAACAGTACTTGATTTCTACTAAATTGCTACAGCAAAACCATTTTCATTCCAAGATATCTGATTTGTCTAGCTCTTATAGCTATTTCTGGTAGTTCGTAATAAAGTCATGTAGATATTGCTTGTAAATATCGAAATTTATATATGTTAGGTATAGTACTTTGGTCATCTCTGGCACAAATAAGTAGTTTTTGTGTTCCTCGGTGTTGTTGTTGTGAGGTAATACAGACGATACTACCTTTCAAGATGCACGCGAGCATCTAATCTTGAGGACTGCCAGAACTTCCAGGTTATAATTTGTCTGACGAACTGAGGAACAAAAGTTGCAGAAAATGGCTAAGTAATCTAAAAATCCTAACGTAAATGGAAGTACGCCAAAAATATTCATCCGAATTCGAAGTTATACGTGCCTCGCCAGGTACGGAACAAACTTTTCATTACGTTCTTAGCTTAAAATTTCAGGATGCACTTGCACCCATACGGTCTAATCAACTGAAGATATATAAAATAACGTATGCTAGACTTAGATAATATTTCGTGCTCTCTTGATAGCTACTCCAATGATTGTACAAGGTCTACCGGAGAATACAACAGCAATTCGTGGTGATCAAGTCAACTTCACCTGCACTGGCGAGTCAATACCAGAACCTGAGGTGGACTGGAAGAAAGGTAGCGATAGTCTGAACCACGCGAGCATTACGACTTCTGGAAGGTTTCGGAAAACATCTGAACTTATCATCAAAGAGGTCGCTTACGAGGACCGAGGGGAATATACGTGTGTATTCAGTAGTTACAGAGGAAAAGCTTCAAGTGCATCACAACTCATTGTGCATGGTAAGTGTACTATTACTAGCGACGACTTGTTCCAACCTTTATTGTGTAAGTTCCTATAGACCATTCCTTACTTTTAACCGCAAAAAAATATAAATAAATAAATAAATAAATAAATGAAACAGATAATAGTGTAGGTTAACTTGGGAAAACATTTGCTCACGAGCACTTATTGCTTCTACCCACTGGTGTTGTGTTCTTCTATTTTTATATGTTTTCTATAAGGATGTATGCGATGGGAAATGCCTTGCAACCTAGGAAGCGCTTCGCAGTAAAAATAATATCTTGTCAATTTGATCTCTAGTTCCTGTGAACATCACATTACCACCATCTTCGGCTCGGATTCCCCTCGGTCAAGAGACAACGTTGTCGTGTACTGCTTATGGCTTCCCCGTGCCCTCTGTGTCCTGGTTTTACCACGGGGAACGCATGGTGGAAACAGAGCGAATAGACATCAAAGACAACGTTTCTGAAGGGAAGCTTATGATCACAAGTTCACTGAGGTTTACTGAAGTCACAAGACAGGACTCCGGTGCTTATACGTGTAAAGCAAAGAACTTGGTAGGAGAAGCTGAGGAGACGGCTAATTTAACGATCTTAGGTGGGTGTAATCTTACCAAGATAAAAAAGGGAAGACCTATTAACCTGTTAATCCCTAAAGAGTACTATATCAGTGGGATTGCTAGTCAATTTGAACCCAAGGAAAAGTTCATGAAACTCAACTACAACTGAGAGAGCAATGAGAGCATTTTAAAAAGAGTGGTGTTTTAAACGTGAGCAATGACACTCATAACTTACTTCTTTGTTTTTCACTTATGCAGAAAAACCAGACAAACTGAAAATGCAGTTTGTTCAGATCAGTAGCACAACGGTGTGGTTGAGTTGGACTGTTCCTTTCGATGGCAACGCAATAATATTGTACTTCAGTGTGCGCTACAACGCGTCTAGTGGTCAGATTACCAGAAATGTAAGCTCCAACAAATTTGACTACAATGTGACAAATCTAAGGCCAGCTACAGTGTACAAGGTTCAAGTGACAGCCACAAATGAACAAGGCACCAGTGTTCCAGCATCGATACTTGCGACCACACGCGAAGCAGGTTAGAACAAACTTTTTGTTACGCTCTTAGCTTAAAATTTCAACAACAACAACAACAACGATAACAGTATAAATAATAATGGAGCTCAGAGTAACCAGTACAGGTGTATGCTTATACATTGGCAAATGGTTTGAACCCAGGAGTGTGAACAGTAGGTTGGTTGTGATCGTCCGGGTTAGTGTAGTCTCCAGGAAGACTGTTGTTAGAGACTGACGCTTCCACTCCCTGAGAGGAAGTGATCTTCAAGTCAAGTGAAAGGTTTCGTTAGATGGTGGTATTTATGTCTCTGGTCGCTGAAGTGATTGGTCCGTTTTGTCGTCTTATGGTTGGTCGAGTCGGTTCGGTTGTGTTTCATTGTCAGTTGATATTCTGTTGTCCTGCATGTCGATTTGTCTATTGTTCGTTCGGTTGCGTTTGATGTCATCTATCAGTCGTTTGTAGGTGCAAGAAATTGTTGGCTACTCCACAAATAGACAGTCTTAAGTCAACATACTGTACCACATCATGAAAAGTCAAGAACTCTACAGACAAAACAACAGCATATCGGACACAACGCGAAGACGAACAATTGCAACAACAAGAGCCAACACTAAAACGATGATATATTTTTATTCGCAGAACCTGGTGCCCCGAGGGCCGTTAGAGCATGGCCCTTAACATCTCGCTCGCTCTACGTGAATTGGACCTCTCCTGCGACTACGAACGGTCGGCTTACCGAATACAACATTTTCTACGGGCTGTCAGTCGGGAACTTTACACCTAAAGGAAACTTAACGGTTGGGCCATTTCGAACATGGGTTAACATTACTGGACTTCGACCGCACACAAACTACTCTGTCCAGGTGCAGGCGTCAACGGCTGCTGGTAGAGGAAATCTCAGTGACATTTTCGGTCCTGTTCAGACAAAAGAAGATGGTAATAATTCAATTCCTCATAAACTTTATAAGTTTCTCTCTTTTTTCCTGTCTGTCCGTCGGTCTTACTCCAATTTTCTGTCCACATTCTCTACTAATTTGTCTGTCTCTCTTCGTAAACTGTTTATTTGTGTGTCTCAGTATATGTTCCTGTCTCTAACTTCGCACGTAAACTTTGCAGCTCCCAGATGTCCGAGTAATTTGACAGTTACGAGTTTCACTGCTACGTCAATCACTCTGAGGTGGAGGAAACCATTTCTACTCAATGGAATTCTGCGTGCTTATTTCGTTTACGTCACAAGCGCCACCAGTTCTCGGATAGACAATGTCACACAGAGTTTGTCTAGTGAGAATGTGACGTATAACGTAACAGGTCTAAGACCCCATACCCATTATCGACTCAAGGTAAGCAACCTACAGTTCCAATAAACTAAACACTTTTGCCCCAATAATGATACTAAACTGTCAAAGATGTTTCTGAAGTTTTATGTTTAAAGCGAAATGCAAATCCTGAAACGACTTTCACCTATTCGAAAAAAGTAAGCCTTTAATTTCATGTCATATGCTAAATTCATAGACCCCTTCACGGTATTGAATGCATAATGGATATTGAAGGCAAATAAACTGCATATGCATTTGTTTTTCTGATCGGTGGAACTTCGAAACACTCCAAATTGTCATTTGCAAGCTTTCAATGGTTCTGATTGTGAGCGATTTTACTATTAAACCGAGACTTCTCACACACGTCGTTGCCATGTTTCTTTGTTCTTGCCCTGATACCATTAAGGGGTCTATTGTTCGACATTTTTCGGAAACAAGGTGGCGAACTTTCAGTTGTACCAGAAATCGGCGCCACAAGTGACTAAGCGTTTGCTCGATCAAACGTAGAGGCTTCTACATTTTCGGATGGATTGCTTTGTAGTGTACATAGAGATTACTTCATGGAAAGTGCGCGCGTACGGTTTTTATTCACGAGTTGTGAAGTATCATAAAACGAACGAGCGAGGCTTTGCGAGCGAGTGAGTTTTATGATACGAAACAACGAGTGAATAAAAACTGTACAAAGCACTTTCCATGATGTTTTCTGTTTATTATATACATACGGAGACATTTATGATGGGACCGGGAAACCCTTTAAAAGTAGTGAAAAATCGTCGTTCGCAGCTTGTGATTGGACGAACGATTTTTTTCACGTGTGAAAAGCGTCGTTCGCGGCCTCTCATTGGCTAGAACTCATTTGCGTACGAAATTTTACGATATGGCTTTTTCGTGAGTATGTCTCAGTATGTATATAATAAAATCATTTTCCTCACCCGCTACAGTTATGGGTACTGTGTCCAATATAATGCCACATATTACGTCATCAACTCGTCCATTTTTTTCAGAACAGACTCGGAAATTATAGTCTTTGTGACATGTTGGGAAACAGGGTGGATGGCAAAATTCAGGGATAAACGTATGTATGGAGTATTTTACTTTGCCTTATTTGTTTAGGTGGATGCCTTCACCATCCGAGCTGGAAACTGCGAAGAGAAAGTATTTGTGTCCAAGATGACCGACGAATCAGGTTTGTGTAGCATTTAATTATCTTTAAGGGAACCATATACTGGTTTCCCTGGGCTCCGGGGCGAGGGAACATGTGGGAGTATCGTACTTCTACTGTACCATATAACTAGTTTGTATATGTTTCTATTGTTTGTTGGTGTTCGTGTACGTATGTACTCATTTGGACATATTTATGCAACTGTGTATAAACGTATCAGTACGTGTATATTATATATAATACACTTGTACGTACGCTAATGTCAGTATATATTATCACAGTATACATTTCAAGTAAATACAGTCAACTCCCTCTAAGACAGAGACCCTCGGGACCAGCTCCAACTGTCCGTTTTACAGAGGTGTCTGGCTTAGAAAGAGTTCAGTTAGAGTAAATGACTGAAGAAACGGCAGAGACCACTCCTACCAAGTGTCCATCTTAGAGAGGTGTCCGTCTTAAAGGGGTGTCCGCTGAGAGAGAGAGTTCACAGTATGTTTAATTGTCTTCTCTCGACAGTGCCGAGTCCTCCTCGTGACGTAGACGCAGACGCAGACAAGAGTGATATTGGATATCTCATCACGTGGAAGAGTCCCAAAGAACCACGAGGACTTATTATTAACTACCAGGTAAGCCGTGCCCATTGGGAAGAAGGGGATGGGGTCGTGTAAATGAACAACAGCTAGTAGTAGTGCGCTCCACATTCACTCTTCGTACATTTCTAAGTAGAGCGGTTTTCGAATGACTGTCGAAAACCAAAACCAAAGCAAAACCAAAGCAATCACAAAGCCAATCAGAGACGCGAGCAAAAACACGTCCGACCAATCAGAAGTGCGAGCAAAACCAAACGCAATACATCGGGTTTGGTTTTGGTTTTACTAACCAATCAGAGAGGCGAGCAAACGCAATCGTGTGTTTACTTGCGTTTACTAGCCAATGAAATCTCGAGCTGTTCGAGGTATGGCGTGAGCCGCTCAGAGAAGGTCCGAAGGAATGCCGAGTGGAAGAGGGTCGCTGATTTCGTCTCGAAAATGGAAATGCTTGTAATTCTTCTGCAATTCACGATGATGCCAATTGGAATAAAGTGGATTGAAGCAGAGGTTGCTATGGTGTTTGTCTTACAAGTCATTATTTCGTTCACGGAGTCGCTGCGATCGCCGTACCTGTCGACTGAAGTTGTGAAAGTAATTGACTTCACAGTCGAGAAATCATAGACTTTGTTCCGTCTTTTAACATCTCACGCCTCTTGGAAGTGTAAGTACATACTTTTTCGTTTAGCTGGGTCGAAAATCGCATGATTTCTTTACCGCATGAATCGCTAGGATGAATGTTTGCTTGATCCAGTGTGTTGATCGACGTGAACTTTATTCGCAACTGATCGGGAACTGACTGAGCCAGCGTTGAAAATAGGCTATTACATTCTTGATCTTCGAAGGAAAGGTGTGTTCTCTGATTTGTTTGTGTTGATGGAACAGCACAGCGCGCCGATGGCGTGGGATATTTTAGCGCGCGAAAATTGGTATATCTGTACGCGGTCGCGTCGGACAGCCTAACGCCACGCAAAAACATGTCCGGCATTGCACATTATTGCATATGTATTGTATATTACACTGACACAGTCTGCAATTAAATGCCAAAAATAGAAATGTGTTTGATTTTGTTTTGAAAAACATGATTGGATGTGATTGTCTGGGTATTAGTCAGTAGTCTTCAGGCAGACTGTTGCTGTTGACTGATGCAATCAACAGTTACTGTTTAGCTAAAATTGCACTGTGTAAATCGGCCTTCACGTTTGGCTCAGTGGTGTTTGACTGTGTGCTTTGTCATAGTTTTATTTACCAATGGTCCAGCAGAATATTTCAGCTCAGGAACTGTGCATGGTTTTTAAATGTACAAATGTAAATATCATTGAATGTAAATATTTTTCCAAACAAATAATTCAGATTGAGCTGTGTATGGAATTTTGCACACAGGAAAAGATGAGGCTTGGGCAGTAATTTGTAAACTGGGAACTTTGACTATTTATAGTAATTTTATGTGCTTTATAACTGTAAACACGACCACTGTTTTCTGTACCAAAATCAGTGGGGGCCATTTTCAGGACAAAAGAGGAAATTAAATGATTATTATTCTAGTTTTCAAAATTTATTGAATATATAAAAAGACGACACTGCTTAAATACATTAGCACATACATGTAGATACACAGGACATCAAGTAATTAAAGTGTCTGGTCATGTGAAAGGCAATAACAAAGTGGATTGAAAAGACTGTTGAAAATCAAGGGCCATGTGTATTTCACAAGTTGGACCACTATTATGACACCACCACCAGCCTTTGATCTGATGGAAATCTGTAAAATATTTTTTGATTGTGATTGTCCAGGTGGTAGTCAGTAGTCCTCAGGAAGATTGTTACTGTTGACTGATGCCTTCGACTACCAGAGCAGAAGTTGTCAGAGTCAAAGATGACCTCTGTTCAGGTAGTGAACACATCAGACAACAGGACCAATCTTCCTGAAGACTACTGACTACCACCCAGACAATCACAAATTAACTGTTGAGACTCCTGGATTCAAACCATTTGCCAAGTGAAAGTACATTGCATCACAACATTTTGTGTAACCAATCCAAACAGCAAATGCAAAATCAAAACTATTCACTGATCCTATTGACAGTCATCTAAAAATGCAAATATGCATGCAAATAATTTTTAGCTGGAAAAGGGTCTGTGTTGTTACCATGGCTATAAAATATTTCATTCTGTATAACTGGTAGTTCACAAGCTGTCACAATCATACAATGTACGAAATTGTAAAAATAGTCTATTGTCATCAGGAATTTTGTGCATGACTGTAATTCTCTTAATGCAGAATGATTAAAGTCAAAGTTTTGTCAGAGAAAAGTAACTGTAGAAATTCATATTCTTTCTGGATATTTATAAAATGTCATTGTCGTTGTACACCACACCATTTCTGAAATATCTTTTGTAAGACAGTTTTTTGGTTGAGCTCACAAAATACTGTAAAGGCATTTTAAAAACCAGGTAGATTGCCATGCAAATTGAGCTCGTCCAACCAAAATATATGTACATATGTTTCAGCTTGCAACTTGCCAGCACTTGTGATAAAATCTTCTTACACTGTTTACTGAGACTTGAGCAAATGCGTTCACAATGGCTAATGGCGTGTTTGATCTCAGCAACTCTGGCCACCTACGAACATAGCTTTTAACAATGCCAAAAACCAGTTCTATAGGATTAAAATCGTAGGAATACGGTGGTAATTTAACGAGCGTGATGTTATTTGGTGCAAGCATGTTGATCAAATCTCGTTCGTTATGAATTGAAGCATTATCCATTACAAGGTAAGAATCGCGAGGAATAAGATGTACAAAATGCTGGTTCATACCATCATTAAATTGAATTCTGTTGAAGCTTCCATAAATTGGATAGGCGTCCAGTACTCCCGCGTCGTATCCAACCACACTGAGGACTGACATTTTCTCTCTTTCGTCTGCTCTGTTGGTCACTAGAGGGAGGTTGTGATTTGTATGGCATCGCCCAATTCTTCTCACTCCGTCTGCCAATTGAACTGCAGTCTCGTCAACGAAATACAACCTTCTGGGATCAACAGATCTTCGCCAGTTAACAAAAGCAGTGCGCCTGGCAATGTTTACTTCCGTGAATCTTTCTAACGGCACTTTCGATGCTTTATATCGGGTTAAGTCTAAACTCTGGAGAGTTTTGCAGGTGGTGGGAATGGAGGGCACTGCAAAATGTTCCAATTGTAGATCGTCCTGAAGAGCCTGCTGCATTTCAGATAGGTACATGAAGGGGTCGTGGCAAACCAGAGATTCAAGGTATGCAACTTTCCATGGGTTCATGATCGTCGGAGGAGACCCTCTATTCCCGGGTTCAAAGCTTCCGGTGTTTAGAAATTTCAAAGTCACAGATTTTGCAGTGTCGTAAGTGCACATATTTGCTACCGAAGCCTCGGTTAGACTGCCACTTTCAAGGTAGGACGCAACAATTTGGTAGCGCTTCTGCATGGGATATGAAGAACCTCTCTTGTAAACGCCACCGAACTGGTTCTGTCTCCAAGCCATCGTCCTTCGCTAGCCAGTGAACCGTTTCTCCAGTTCGTGTTGAGATCTCCACATGTTTAGCTGCTTGAAATACGCTTGTCCGCCGCTAACTTGACGAAACGACTCGACCCGAGTCGATGAACAACAACGGCAAAAAAAAGCTCAAAAGCTCGACATACAGACGCCTTTCACATGACCAGAAACTAAGAAACGAAACAACACAACACAACATGTGCACTGTAGGGAAGGAAAAAAAAAATGAAAAAAATTCTTTCTTTCTTTCGTGATGATGACGAGTAAAACCAAACACACGATTGGTGTTACTTTCACGTCTGATTGGCCGACGACTCGCGCCTCATTCAACACATGTCAGCTCACCTCACTCAAGTTTACTCAACCTTTTTCTGTCGACCAATCAGACTGCAAAGCAAACGCAAAACCAACACAACAAAATCATACATTCTTCGAGACCACCAAATTGACACTCGCATCACGCGATGGGCCTACATACTAAGCTATCTCACTTTTAGTCAAGGTGAGATGTAAAGTTATTCCATCGCTTAGAGCGGTTTTCGAATGACTGTCGAAAGTAATCGTGTGATTGCTTTGGTTTTGCGATGGAATAACTTTACATCTACTGTCACGTTGACTAAAAGTGAGATAGCTTAGTATGTAGGCCCATCGCGTGATGCGAGTGTCAATTTGGTGGTCTCGAAGAATGTATGATTTTGTTTCATCTTGTTAAGCTTGGTTTTTCCATGCGTAGACTCGCTTTAATTGTCCAGATCACTAGGATCGCCCTTTTATTACAAGGATCGTATGCAGTCGAACCTGTGTTTAGCGGCCATCTGTTAGCGGCTATTAAAAGGCCACTTGTCAAAGTCCCACAACATTCTCAGTTATGTACTGTAGATTGCTTCTCTATCAGACGGCCACCGAAACTAAAACTTGAAACCGTATGAATTAATTAGAGACCGTAGAACACTTTGTTGTTGTCGATCTTTCATTCAACACATGTCAGCTCACCTCACTCAAGTTTACACTCCAGGCCCATTGTTAAGTTCTCCTTACTGTATGATATGTCTCTGGTGAGTGACTGAAGGAGAAATTCAAGCGAAAGGGTTACCACGCAGGTTGAAAATAAGACTTGTGATCTGATGTGGAGCTGTCATTTCTGTTTGCCTGTCAAGGTTGGATTCTTGTGTGAAGAAGAGGAGTTTAGTAAGATTTTTAACACGGAAACAAACAAGACCAGGCTATCTGTAGAGCTCAGCCAGCTGTACGGCGACAAGACGTATAGTATTTCTGTGAAAGGCAGAACCAGCAAAGGACTGGGTGAAGGGAGCAAAACCCAGCATGTAGACACACCAAAAATGAGTAAGTGGAAACCCAGATAATGACACTCCTGAACGCTTGGCAATAGTTTGCTTAATTCATAAAAGTTTAACGATCTCCGGCGATAATAGGACCCTCTGCCGTAATCAGATAGTGGGAACAGGTAAAAAATACCCACAACATTCAATTGGTCTTTCGACTCCATCAAATTATAGTGTTTTCCTGTATGTTTTTTTTTTTTTTTTTTTTTTTTTTTTTTATTAGTGGGGGTTAATCTCTCATTTTTAGTTTGCATGCTGTTTAAATTTTTACATATATAATACGTATGTGGAAAATTACTTCGTTGGAACTCTCTTTTCTCATGATTCATTTGATATGATAAACGTATCATAAAATAAAAATTGTATCCCTCCCACAAGATTTAAAACGGGTTGTATAATGCTTTGCTCGTACTGTTTGTAAACATGCTCAAAATTACAAGAAGCAATGATAAAAACATTAGTATGTTTTCCTTCTATTAATCCTTTTTTTTAAACGTACGTTAATTTCTGTGTGTGTGTGTTTTAATACCACCCAGAACCTCCACAACCGACTGTGGAACCAAGTGCATGGAAAAATGAAACGGAAGCAACAACAGTTGTTATCACCATACCGGAGTTCTCGAGTGACAACGGGGCAATTATGTAAGCAATTGAGAAAATATATATTTAAGATGACTATACGGTTCACTGCGTGATCTTCTGGAAAGAATATCTTTTGTAAATTTTTTTACAATAATGGTTAATTCTTCTGACAACCTTTGTTGATTATTTTTTAATAACTCTGTTTCATAAGCAACTCGGTACTTTCCGAATTACCAAGCGGCACTGAAGGACATTTTTACAACGAGATTATGTTTTTGCAAATAAAGAAAATTAATGTATTCACGTAGTAGTGTTTGGAAATGAGACCTAATCTTGAACTTGTTTGCTTTATGCCAAAATCGAACCGTTGCAACAACAACAACAAAATTCTATCAAAATTTCCATGCACACATTTTTTACTTTCACGTATTAGAACTCAAATTCACTTCAAAATCGATTTTTTTTTCCTTCGTAAGTAGGGGATCCCATAGGGTCCCTTCGAATACAGTGGATATCTTATTCAAGTATTGTTTTAAAAGAGCCGAATATTCAAACTTAGTATTTCTCTTTCAGATTCTACCTTGTGATCGTTGTCAGAGTTCCCAAAGGGTTTGATCCTAAAGAAATACCTACTCCACGTGATATAGGTGAGGACGACGTGTTGTCGTACGAAGAAGCGTTTGAATCAGACAAACCAGCGGCGTATGTGGCGTTTCAATTTAAGGGAACTGAGTACGAAAAGTACCGGAAGTTCACTGTTGGTAATAAGGGTAAAAGTGAGAGCAGCCAGAGAGATCGACGAGCTGCTCCTAAGGAGTATTACAATGGTCCACTTAAGCCGGAATCAGAATACAGAATTTTTGCAAGAGCTTATACTACTGAGGTGAGTGCTATCTGTTGTATTTGATTTGATGGCGACGTTGTTGATAATGTTGATGATTATATGTTGTTGTTTGTGCTGTTAGATTGAGTTGGTTGTGTTGATGATTGTGTTGTTTTTGTTGTTGTTTATGTTGTTGGATGTAGTTGGTTTTTGTTGCTGTGTACGTTGTTAGATATGTTGTTGGTTTATATTTTGTTTATGTTGCTGTTTACGTTGATATGTTGTTGGTTATATTTTGTTTATGTTGCTGTTTACGTTGATATATTGTTGGTTCATATGTTGTTTATGTAGCTGTTTACATTGTTAGATATGTTGTTGGATGTTGTTTATGCTGTTGTTTACGTTGTTAGATGTTATTTATGTTATTGGATATGTTGTTGGTTATGTTGTTGGTTATGCTATTGGCGAGGGCGAGAACCATGACGGCAACATTAATAATTTATGGTCGTGCCTGATGCAGTTGTAGTAATTTTGTTTTTTTTTTGTGTATTCAACAGACAGATTACTCAAACAGTCCAATGGCAATTGTCACAACAGGTTTGTAGCCTTCACTTTTCTGAAGGTTGTTATTAGATGTATTACACAGAAGAACGTACATAAGAAAACAGTAATAAAACCATGTTAGTCCTCTCCGCTGAACACAAATAAAAGGAAAGAAGTATGAACATCGCTGAATTTTACGACTGTTTTGGCCGCTAATTTAAGAGTTTTCCATTCCTTGTAGCAAAATTGTTTATGTTACGCTGTATATATTTACGTTGTATAGACACAGCGGAAATACGTTTTTGGACCGTTCAGTCACTTTATATTGGAGCCAGTGGTCATTGCACAAAACTGTAGATTAAAGTGTAGTTTTTTCAATTCATTGTAACGCCCGTAAAATTTCAAGACATAGCAACCAATACGAGGACTCGATGCGCAATGATAAGTTAGTTCGATGAGTTTTTTATATCATGTGTTGTATATACCCATGATAAACGGGGCTCATGCACAAGGTTTTAGGCCGAGTGTAATAGTAATTGCGAAGAACGCTTAACTGCAAAAGTGACGTCAAGAACGTGCTGTATTTCCGCGGTGTCAGTTAAACTTACCGTGAGTGTTTTGTATCTGTTAATCAGAACCAGAGGCAGTACTGTCCACTGAGAAGCCCACCACCAAGATACCATTTATGATAATCGTTATAGCCGTGATCGTTGTGTTGGTAGCCGTCATTGTGGCAGCCGTAGTAGTACACATACGCAGGTATGCAATGTATGCATCTGATTTGAGGTACGTATAACGATTTTGAAAGGTGTGCTTATTTTATTTCTTCTGTGAACTACGTAACAGGAAGCGAAGTGACGATGGCAGAGTCGAGGAGAGAGAGCTGCAGCCACTTGGACAAGAACGTAGAGACGAGGAAGGTAAAGTTAAGCGGTAAACGTACTGGAGTGGGTGGCTAAAATGAGTTACCGTCACATCCCCCTGTTGAAATTAACCGGAGGGAGGGGGGAGGGGGTGGGGGGGGGGGGGGGGAGGGAGAGGGGAGAGAGGGGGTATATAACGAGTTTTTCGAAAATATCATCGAAGTATATCATGTAAAACACCGTTATAGATCGTTATCAGTAAGTGAATAAACGAAGAAACATATTTGACTCGTTTCTAAAGGCATGCTAAAGAATCTGACTCGAACTACACAATTTCCATGTCCTAAACCGTTAAACGAAACCTAATGGTTTGACCGCTCACATGAAAGATCTAACTGTGCATTATTTTAATCGTACTGCTCAAGTTTTTTTGTGGGGAGTTTAATCATAGTTTCTTTACATTTTTAAACATGATATGGTTAGTGGAGAGTTATTTAATTACTGGCGAGCAATCTGTCAAGTACAGTATTTTGTCGTTACATATAAATACTTCAACTGACAGGAAAATTCATTACGACTCTTTGTTTTCACGCAGTTGTTTACGACAATTGTGCATTCGAACAGCGTCAACCCATTCCTGTAGAACAGTTGAAGGATGATTATCTATATAAACATGAAAACGACAATCAACTTTTCAAAGAAGAGTTTAAGGTCAGTTTACTTATATATACTTTTTTTTTATGCATCCACCTATCATCTCTATCTTATTTTTCTTTCATTCGTTATGTGTATCTTCAACGTTGCTACTTATAACATATTTCTATTTGTTCGGTCATATCCAGCTTTCGCTATTAGCCGTTTCAGAGTTTAGTATAGTATAGTTTAGTATAACGAGTTTCAGCGCTACTGACCCATCAGAAACTGAATGGCGAGCTTTAATTTAAAATCGGAAAAGTAAGAAACTTTAGCATAGAATGGGGGACGCACCGTAATTATTACTTTTTTTTTAGTTTTGTTTAATTTTGCACAACTCTGAAATGGCTAATACCGTAAATCCTCGTATAAGCGCCCTTTCTCTCAGTCAAAATTTGAAATAAGCGCCCCTTCCCCTCTCCCTCTTGTTTGCTCTATTTGCGCAAACGGTAAACTTACACCATCAAAATTAATTTAACATTTTGTGAACATGTTGTACACGTTTAGCTTATTCGAGCTTATTTGTTTAGCTTATTTGTTTTTGCTTTTATTTGTATTTATATTTATTGTGATTTTCTTTCCTGTTTTTGTTCATTTAGCTACTTCCTAGTCCAGGAGATACGCCTGCTTTTCCGACCGCCGACATCGGGGCCTTACCAGAGAACAGGGTCAAAAATCGATATGGCAACATAAAAGCTTGTATGTAAAGCTAAGCCAGATTAAACTAGATTAGAGTAGCTATGACGACGAGGGTAATGATTTTACAATCATAGGGGTAAATATGTTCCGTAAATATTTGTGAGTACGACACGATGACCCTAACGAAATGATCAACAAAACAGCAACGATAACATTTCTAAATTAAAGTATTAATGGTGATTGTGCCGACACTGAGGACGATCATAATATTTGTGACGTCATTGATGGTGCCCATGCTCATCTGGTTGTTAACCCTTTCACTCCCAAGCTCAAAATGCAGATTCTCCCAACCTTTGAAGAAGAAAATGTATGAGTGATGTAGTGAGAGTTTATCAGTTAATCAGCTTTCATCTGAGCAAAGTATCAAAAACCAAGTCTCTGTACTGTATGATGTATTTCTTGTGAAAAACTGAAAGAGAAAACTTGTTGAAGTTGATTACTTTTGGGAGCGAAAGGGTTAACATAAGGCGATGATGGTACTTTCAGTATGGGCATGAAAGAAGCTGCTCTGAACCTTGTCCACTTTCACTTCACAGATGATCATTCCCGCGTTATACTGTCAAGTGTAGCAGGCGTTCCCGAATCTGACTACATCAATGCTAACTTCATCGACGTGAGTATGTCCTCAGACATCACTCCCACCCTTTCCCCCTCCCCCCACCGCCCCCTACAACCCCCACCCCACCACATAATAACAAATTTAACCCTGCTGGTCCTTAATTTGCAGGGTTTTAACCATCCGCGAAAATACATAGCGAGTCAAGGTAAGGGTAACGTGATTATTGCACCTGTTCACAGCTTGATTAACCAGCGAATAAAATCAAACGGCCGGAGTAAAAATTCACACTCGTCTGTCTCAGGGCCCAAACCGAACACAGAGAATGATTTCTGGAGAATGGTGTGGGAACAGCAGTCCTCCGTTATTGTGATGTTGACACGACCAGTAGAAAATGGCAAGGTAGGCTCAGTTCTTGGTATCAGGAATACAGTTTCCTATTCATGGTTTGCAACCAATCCCTGGCCATGTTGGTTCCGAGTACAGTAGATCTTTTGTTATAGTTCGTCCAACATGGCTGCCATGACGTCAGTTGCAAACGAGGAATACATACAGATTACCAAACGGCTTTACCTGGCTTTTTCTTGTATTTTTCGAGGCAAGCTTCCGTCCCAGCCTTTATCCACTGTTCGTTCTTTGTACGCGCATGCACACATGTCAAGCACATTCACACGTGTTACTATATTTCTCGAGCAAATTGCTTAGGGTGCAATTTGGCCTTTAAGTAGAGTGCATTTGTACTCCATATCACATTACACTTATATTCCGTTTTCAGGATAAATGCCAGAAATATTGGCCATCCGAAGGAAGCCGCACTTATGGGAAGATCAACGTGCAGTTACTCGACACGGAAGAACTCATGGATTACGAGATCCGCACTTTCTCTGTTCATTTGGTTTGTGCATAGTACTATTGTGATACCATGATCGTCTTCGCAAAAAAATAGTTTTTACAGGAGCTCATTATTACCCTTTAAAATTATCGTAATTAGCAAGAGTGTTGATACGCCAACTGATTGAAAAAATAACAACAACAACAACAATGTGGGCATTCACCAAATCAAAAGTTTGCAGGATGTCTGCAGCCCCCCCCCTTTTTTTTTTAAATTTGCCCCAAAATGAAACTATGTGTTTACGAAGTGTTTTGCACTACGCTTTGTTTTGGAACAGAGGCAACAGCAGTCCTTGCATCTCGGAAATGGCCTATTGGGTCTCACCCACTAAAGATTGTTTTCAGACTTTTTACCTCCTATTCCACTTCAGCCTTCCGAACCTCAAGTGAAGCCACGTACCGTGATTCACTTCTTCTTTACCGCGTGGCCGGATCACGATGTCCCGAGTTACGCGACTGGACTCCTACAGTTCTGGAAGCGGGTCCGCGCAGCCCACTCCCCTCACTCTCCCATGATTGTGCACTGCAGGTGGGCAACTGCTGTTTGTTATGTTAACTTCTTGTGCACCTGTTGGAGTAGCCAAGAAGAAAGAGGAACAGCAGCACTGCCACTGCCGCGTTACTGTTGCAAACATATAATAATATAGACAATTTCGTTTTTGTGACACTTTAAAGCTATAGTTTCAAACTTAGTGTGCTTTATTAGATGATCAAATATATCCATTACTACTGTACATCGCACGTCAATATAGAACTTATAACTTTTAAATTTAAAGTAACGTATTTGAGATCATACAGCCAATTTTAACGTTTATGAAAAACGACGTGGGCATTAATATTTGAATAAATCCAATGATAACTTTCATTTGATTGGCTCCAAGTGATATATGTACAATTCAGGAATTTCTGCTTTTTGGGGGGGGGGGAGGGGCGAGGGCGTTTGTTTGTTTGTTTTTCGTTTGGTTTGAGTCGAGTTTATGTTTGGCACAGGAAAACACAAACACAAAAACAAATAACGTTTGTTCGCGACGATCTTTATTTTAGTGCTGGCGTGGGACGCACAGGGACATTCATCGTCATCGACGCCATGATGAGCCAAATTGAGGAGGAGCAAGAGGTTGATATTTTCAGTTTCGTAACGCGCATGCGAGGGCAGAGAAACTTCATGGTTCAAAGAGAGGTACGGGAATACAACACCAACATCAACAACACATTCTATTTTCTACATGATTTTGAAAAATGTATGCCGCATTTCCTCAAATAATTGCTGAAACGAGGGGGCGCGTATTCGGGGAAGAGCGCCTAAAATATAGAGATCGAACTAAGATTTAACACGAGCCGTTGAGTGGACAAGGGCTTTGCAAGCACATAGAAAAAACAATCACGGACTACGAATTACATATGCACTGTAGAAGAGAAGAAGTCAATGTTTAAACTAGTACAAGTTGTAATACAACGTACCTGCCTTCTCGTAATTATTTTTTAGAGGGGGGAGGAGGGGAGGGGGGGAGTGAAGTTTTTGAGAAAGGGCGCTTATTCGAGGAAATACGGTATGTACAAGTTAACCAATGTGTGGAACTCGTACATAAGTACGGGGGTCATTCAAGAGGGGCGGCCATGAAGAGTTTAATATTCAACATTGTAGTCAGACAAGGTATAATTTTGGACGAAGGGCAGTAATAATTAATGAAAATTAGGCAACAAGTGTCAAGACCTTGTACTGTTGTCTTTGTCTCTTTTCTCGACCATCTCATGTGTGCAACAACAAAGTAGCTTTATTTATATTATTCATATTCAAGTAAGTGCTGCTAATGAAGTATTAAACATGAAAATCGTTGTTTTCTTTCATGCCTTGCAGTCCCAATACGTGCTTTGCCATTACGCTTTGTTAGAAGCCATCACCTTCGGAGACACTGAGATAGCCGTACAAGATCTCCGTATCAAGGTCATCAAACTTGGTCAGAAAGATCGAGAATCTGGAACGGGCTTCGAGAGGCAGTTCGAGGTAGGTACATGTAAGATGATGGTTGTGGCAGTGGCATAATGTCGGTCTTGATGGTGCTGTTACTGATACTGACATAATGATGACGGTGAAGAAGATTACGATGATGATGGTGATGGTGACGGTGATGATAATAATGACGATCATGATGATAATAAAAGATTGTGTTCATAACGGTAATAATAAACTTGAGGACAACTGAAACGGTGATACTAATAGTGATGACGCTTAGTGGTAATCGTGGTGATGGCTCATGTTAATGGTGATACACATTCAATCTATAATGTCGTCTGATGCAACTTTTTCTTTCTTTCTTTCTTTCTTTCTTTTTATTTTTCAGTTATTGGCTGGTGTCTTACCGGAGGAAAACGATGACTTCGAAACGGCATTGCGGCCCGAAAACGCCAGGAAGAATCGTTATTCTAACTTCTTGCCATGTATGTGAAGTATATATAATATTCTATTGGTACAATGTATATTACAAAAGGAACACGTATTTACCCCTCAACTCGAAACATATTGGTACAATATGAACTCACAAAACAAGACACGCAGTAGTTTTCTTCTTTTCGTGTTGGTTTACTGACCTTTTCTATTTCGGTATTTTTATGTGTATGTGTGTTTGGATGCACTTGTGTTTTTCCTTCTTTTAAGGTACACTTTAATTTCCCTTATCTTTATGAGTATGAACATTAACTTTGTAAATTGTTCTTATTATAGTTGACAGAACCCGTGTTCGCTTGAACGACGACGATACGGTTTACATCAACGCCAATTACCTTGAGGTAACCATACATTACCCCAAATAACTACTTTGAAAAGCTTTTCATCAAGAAATCATAGAACTTATGATGTAAGGAAAATGTATTGCAAAAAGTCTCGTTTAGGCACAATATGGGTACTGAATATTATTTGTTTGCTGTGAAAGAGATGAAACTGTAAGTTCTGTCTGCAGTATACTCAATACCCCAAAAGAGAACATTTATTTAATTACTACGGATAATAGTTTGTTTTTGTTTTTGTTTTTATTTTTTCTATTTATATAATGTTATATATCCTTTTTCAGGGTTACCAGCAAAAACGAGGCTACATCGCCACACAAGCTCCACTTCAAGAAACCATCGAAGACTTTTGGAACCTTGTTTGGAAGGAAGGCGTCGCCTGCATTGTAATGCTGGCACAGCTAACAGAGAAGTCTGAGGTAGGGTTAGGATTAGTGCTAACAGACCCGGCGCAATAACTGGCTCACTGCTGTTGTGAATCATATACCCTGCCATATGAAAATGGCGAAGCTAATAATAAAACTGAATTAACATAAGCACTCCAAATCAAGAGTGTAAAAGACACAAAGAAATAACCTCACTAGTAGTGTCACATTGTTCGGATATGTTCGTTCGCCCAGTTGGCATGGTGTTATTTGCGCGACACTATCCGTCATCTTGTACTGTATCTGACAGTACTTCCCCGGGTACCGCGCGTCCCGGAGAGGTTTTATAGTCCGCGGTCCAACGTTCACCAAAAGAAGCGATATAGTAAGCAGCTTAAGATTACCGTATTCCACAGCCCGCAGACTGCATGAAACGTTTTGCTAAAGGTGGCAAGTTCAGGAGCATCTACCTTTTGTAATGGGTCTGTGAGCCAACCCTATCCCATCTTGAGTTATTATTTTTAGAATGTATTTTCTGCCAAATTCGGCGTGTCAATGTTTTGAAGCCCCCTACAGCGTAATTTTTATTAAAATGTTAGGTCGACCCTGCGTGTATGTCATAGCGTCGTCCGAACTCTAGAAACTAACCCTCGTCTTGTGCTTAGGTCTCCACTATCAATCAAAGGCATTTCTAAACTAAAAACGGGGCAGTGCGTTCTGGCTAGATCGTTTCTTTGTGATGATGGCCGTGGTATGTACCCCACTGCTAATGTTAACGGTTATGTTCCTTCATCAGACTCCGATCATTCGGTACTGGCCTGAAAAAGATTCTGTCCGCTACGGATCCTTCATGGTCACTCAACGAGGAGAAACAGAGAAACAAACCCAATTCATTAAACAAAAGCTGACCTTGACAGAAGTACAGGTACCGTACCAACTTATTTAGTCTGTACCTTTGGACTGAAGCATACGTTTACGAATCAGTTACGTTTTTGTTGATCTGAGTGTCTGTAAAATTATTCTTTTCAGTCAGGAAATTCACGCGAGATATATCATTTTCAATACCTGGACTGGGCTCCTGGCAGAGTTCCTCACAAGCCTGCCTCCGTGCTCGGCCTGATCGGCGCTGTTCAGACAATGCAGCAGCAAACTGGCAACCGTCCCATCATAGTTCATTGCAGGTTTGTGTACTAAAATATGCACCTATTAGTATCATAGGGAGTCAACCATTTAAAAAGCAAGTATATATCTACACCGCTGTTGTAGGCCTTGTTTGCACTGAAGCAGGGCCACCCTCTTACGCCCCCCCCCCTTTACATGCCAAGCGCTATCCCTAGGCGTATCTCGCCAAGAGTCTGAAAGGCATCGCGCGGTCGCCAGAGAGTAACCTGGCACTGCTAAACTTATAGCCCCCTAGGAGAGTAACCCTACCTCGAGCGTTTACATGGCCAAACGTTGTCCCTGCTGGGAGGGTTAACCTCCTAGGGTGACCCTACCTATCATGTGAACAGAACAAGAAATTTCAATAGAAAAGGGTGACCCTTCTAGGAGGGTGTTCCTCCTGAGAGGGTCACCTTCCTTCCATGTAAACAGGGCCTTAGCATTTTTTTACTTATAGGTTACACGTGTCGTTGTCGTTATGTTGTTGTTGTTGTTGTTTTTGTTTTGATACTTTTTTCATCCACACAACATGCAATGTTGTTGAAGAGCTGTTTAACGTAATTATTTGTAGTGATGGCGTTGGCCGTACAGGCGCGTTCTGCGCTCTTAGCACCTCCCTGGAGCGAGTGAAGATCGAACAATCGCTGGACGTGTTCATCACAGCGAGGATTCTCCGCACACAGAGACCGGGCATGGTGCGAACATTGGTCAGTGTCTTTCTTTTCTTTATAGAGCCGTTAGTTTCGGATGACTATCGAGAACCAAAGCCAAAGTAGTTGCCGTGCAGTGTTGATTTGTTGCTGTGCGATGTTGATTCGTTGCCTTTGATACGGAGGGACATTGCTTTTCTGAAAAATCATGCTAACCAGTCGAACTTCATGCGCCATGTCGCAGGGGCAAAATTTCTACAAAATTCGTGTTGCACTAGTTGAATAAACAGTCAAACTTGTATTAACCGGCCACCCTCGGGGAATGGCTTTGTGGCCGGTCAGTACAGGTTGCCACCAACAATGAGTCTTGGATATGCTCAAGCTTTGATCACACATTGAACTTGATCATCCATGTTCTCCCAAGAAATTTCACACTAGTTCGATATGTGATGTCGCCGTGGCTTTACTTTTTTGTAACTAATCCAACCGTTTTTAATTTTAATTTTTTTTTCCAGGACCAATATAAGTTTATCTATGACGCTGTGCTTGCCTACCTGGAGTCCTTTGAAGAGTTTCAGTACGAAAATTTCAAGCTAAAACCATGATCTGGGAACGCCATTACAGGGAATCGCAGATATACAACTGCATCTACTAAAAAAGTCACATGATCCAATATTGACCACATTGATGAGATCTCGTTTTTAAATACCAACAAGGCCTTGCCCTCCAGCAACTTTTCTCATACAAATCTTCTAGATATTTCTAAACTTCAAAATGCTGCCAAATTTGCTGTTTAATGCTATGGACTTGAAATTTTGATTACATACATACATGTATCTTTTAGTTTTAGTTTTAGTTTCATTTATTTACTTATTATTTTTGTTTCCTTTAATTTTAGTGTATAAGCTAACATTCATCAATCTAAAAAGATAGTAAGCCTCAATTATTCTTTTCAATTTTCTAAAAATGTCAAATATATATGTATATGTATTGTTCATCAGTTAGAACATGTTAAACATCGATAATCGGAATGTTTTCATTCTAAAGTCAACTGTAATAAGTTATGTTTTGAATGATATCATCGTGTTTTTACCTTTCTGACAATAGGACTCTCGGCTGTTTAATAAATACGTATAAGGAACATTCAGATGTCATCGTGTACAAAAGTTGTTTATTCCCATGTATTTCTATGGTATTCCCCTGTATTCGTATGAATTCTAGCCTGGGGGAACCGAGCGCGAACGAGAGGAGGGGGAATGGGGAGGAGGAATGGAATGAATACATTATAATAGTGTTACACCGAGTACATACCAAGGCTCTGTTGACAAAATGGCGGACACGTATTTCCAGGTTTGAACGGAAGGCCAATGTTCTCCCTAATATTTGCATTGTTAGCGACAACATAATGACCTGGGACTCGAACATACTTGGGTGAAAGTGTCAAGCCGTCAGCAATGGCCCAAGCAAAGAAAATAGACGCTCATGAGTTTACGTCACAACAGCAAAAACGGATCCTCCAGGCCGGAATAAAGGTGAGTTTTTGCTTGAAATTTTCCATTCTATATGCCTGGGACAGTTGATCGTTCTTGGGAGTGAAAGGGTTAAAAGTGAATGTCTGTCAGAATCGATGAAATGGCCGGCACATATGAGTCACAAATTAATTTCTCTCAAAGTTTTGTGTCTAAACATCCTTATATATTGCACCTATCAAAGCAATAAATGAGTTTTATGGTCGGAAAATTTGAAAACCTGTATTGGCCGAAAATCTCTGAAAATAGCCATTAACAAAATAATGCTTAATCATTACTATTGTGCTAATAAATTTAAAAGTCTTTAATGGTAATTACTTTTAATCTTTTTCTATTTTTGCTTGTGACGTCACAAGCTTTAAAATGCAACGATTTTTTATTTTTTTTTATTTTTCTGGGTTAGAAATCTGCATGCGGTGATTGGTTCATATTATCATGTGATTTGTGATGACGTTGTGATCAAGTGACTTGGCGGGCGAGCAGTTTCGCCATTTTGAAGACAGCAAGTTGCTTGCCTTAGTTGGCTCTGTGGATTATTTTATGGACCGCTCATCTTACTTACAAACGCATACGCCGGCTGCGGTAGACCCATACTAAATTTCATTGAGCGGTTTTGGCTTGGGTCGGTCCGTTCAGCCTCAAAAGCCATATTGAAAGCCATGAAAGCAAATGCAATGAACTTATCAATGAACTGCATAACTATGCACAACTGTACAGAAATGTACGAAGAATCTGACATCCAGAACCTTGAGAACTTGAAGGAACAAGCTGAACGAAGCCGCTCGACATACAAAGACGAGAACCTGTGTAAAGACGGCGATTCTTGACAAGCGCTTGATAGCGGATTATATGGAACTGTTTAGTATGAGGGTGAACTTGAAGGTACTTTGTATTCTTTTACTTTGTATTATTCTTGCTGATACAAGTAAAGCGTCAGAAAATCTGACTTTTGTTTGGGATCAAAATTTCACTCTGTTGCGACATTTTGGCTCGGTGCCATGAAGGTCAAACAATCAGTGGAACAGATGGCGTTGTTATTTGAAAATTGGGAAATGGCTGAGGAAAAAGTGACCGTTGGTAGATCTCGCTTCGCTCAGTTTTATTGTATTCCCACAAATGTTTATGTGAAAGAAAAGCGAAGTCCTGCAAGACGAAGTTGTGAGCCAAGCCACGTACCCTTGAATAACCTTTCACGCATTTTGAACAAGAGTAGAAAAAGCAGGCGACTAATACAAGAATACATTTCAAAGAATGTCCCAAAGTCGTCAAAAGTCCATGGTTATACCCGAGCTTACGTACTTCACAATGCTAATGCGTTCCGAGAACGTGCATGTAAACAACATGTAACAATAAAAAGCAACAGATGGAAATGGAAAGAGAAAATTAGGATCAATAAACCATCGCTGCGAGAAAGCTAGAAGCTCAAAAAGAAGATTGCCAAAAGTAACCGAGGTGCTTAAAGATACGTTTGTATTTTAAAATGTGTTAAAAAAACAGGCATTGCAAGATCAGACGTACTCAGAGATCAAAATCACAGAACCAAGTACAATGGGCTTTCTCTGTCAAGGGATATAGAAAAAAATTCCGGTCCTTCAGTTGTTGATCCAAACAAAACGATCATCGGTTGGCTTTCTGGATGCACGGAAGCCATACTTTAAGAGCGATTTTGGCTTGCATTGTTTTTAAGCGTCGGAAGACTTGAAAATAGCCGTACACAAATGCTTGATGTGTTACCAGCGGGACCCCCGTAAAGTACGAAGGGTTGTGTTTTGCAAATGCTCGATTATAGATACCGCTTCAACCAATGTATCTGTGTTCTGAGCAATATTTGTGTGAAAGAACATCGAATAAGTAGTAGAAGACGAGTCGAAACTTGATAGAACTTGAACTTTTCCCTGCGGGCAGAGCGTCTCCCTTTGTCGGAAACTCTGCGGCTTTGTGTAACGCGCGGCGTATACGAACAGTCGGCGTTTAACTTCGTTTTGCGTGCAGTAAAGGTTCTTTGTTTATTGTCTGAGGATATTGAATTACTAATAGGTTTGAGGCAAATATCACGCGAGATTAAGATACAAGATCTGTCAATGAAATGTCACGAGCATAATATCATAGAACGGGGAATCCCGAATCATCAGCTAATTAGCTTTCACTCACGCCGCTTTAACAAAAGCAGGAAAGACCGGCAGGCGATTACATCGAGAATATTTGTCACTGAATACCTCGAAGTCTTCAAAAGCTCAAGGTTGATATCCGACTATCCGAGCCGTAATGTTCGCTCCACAAGCCCGTGATGCACGCCTTTGTTGTCACGGTATTTAAACGTCTGCAGCTTCCGATAGAGATTAATTTCGTATCGACCCAGAATTTTGCGTTAAAGCTTAATGCATAGCAGTCTTGAACATATTAGTAATCAGACTTGTACATGTAGGATGAGTAACGTCTGAGATGGCTTTTTCATACGAAGTAATTTCATCATGGGAAGTGTCATGTTTTAATGTGCTACAGAGTTAAGTCTGAAAGCTTTCAATTACAGCTACTTGAACATGATGCACACGCTGGGAAGATGAGATAAGGCTATTACGCTGTCTTACAGCTACTTAAGATGTCGGGTATTCCCCAGTCAATACCATTACAAAATGACAACACAGTTCCTCCACAAAACATGTCAGCTTGAAAATTCACTCAACAAGGTTGCCAGGTTGTATAGCAAGCGTCACACAAGTACTGTCACGTGCATCGGAAAGCAATGAAAACTGGGTTGTTGCAAACGAAAAATATTCCTACGGGGCCTTCGATAATTGTTTTCTTTCAATTATTATAATACACTTTTTCGTGAATATCTGTTTGACCGAAATTAGAAGAAAAGAGGGCAAGAAAAATAAAGGGAGCTCTTGGATCCGTCATGTGCAAAAACTGACTCGGCTATAATATCTTTTGCATATAAACGCACGACAAAAGTTCCTCTCCCGGGACCCCGCGTGTCTCTATTCATTGTACTAATGACGTCACAAGCGCACTGGCCACGGGCCTGTCTTGTTCTATTTAAAATTTAGAAAACTGCAAAAAATACTCTCAATAACAAGTTTAGTTTTACATGTGCAACCTGTAATAAAATGTTTCCAACTATTGTAGAACTCTCAAGGGAAGTGAGAAACATCTTGAGATAGCAGGAGATCCAAGGGAAATTGGATTCTGTTTAAGATAGCAGGGAGTTCCAGATAACTGAGTGGAGATAATGGGGTTCTACTGTGTACCAGCTAATATAAATCAGATTAAAACCATGAACATCCTGTTCCAGGGGGGACGGCACTCCCTCAAATTTAGTATGGGGGTGTGCTGCTGAGTCCCTGTGACCATGACCTTGTTCCAGAGTAAAGAAAGGCAATTTTGCGACCCTGTTCCAGACAAAATGGTGAAAATAGATACCCTGTTCCAGACTAGAGGTGACTCCACAAACCAGAACTGGCGTGCTTGAATAAACATGTGGCACTTCTTACAGCATGAAAAATTTGAGGAAAATATATGTTTTTACTTGTGCTGGATTTTGATCAACTTTTCTTACAGACATTAACATGTTGCAAAGCCTGCATGTTCAGTGGAACCCCGACATACAGGTTCAATGTAACAAAGTGCAGGAGCCTAGTAGGCAAATATGTTTGTTATATACAGTAGTGGACAGAAACCCTAGAATTTTCAACAAATTTGTTTGAAATCAAACAAATTCTTCATTACTGTATAGCAAGGTTTGGCTAATAACTATTTGGTCCCAAAATTGAACAGTGTAAGGAAAGGTGGGCTGGGAACCTTACCCTTTAAAATATCTTACTGGAGATGAAATGATGACCCATCTATATACTGTAACTTTATTCCAGTGAATTAGTGTAAGCTAAATTTGGGATTATATAAACAATAAACTACTTTTGGTGAGGAAATATACATGGATAATTGTCTGAGGATATTATCTGTTCTGAGAAGTGAACAGTTGTGAGCTTGGAGGAACAGATAATGTCCAAGGACTGTGAAGTTCTTTGGTGCTTTCTGGAACTGCTTTTTCAATAAATGAATTGATGTTCTCCTGTAGTCATCTCGTAATAGATTTTTGTGATTAATATAAATAAAGCTGTGTTTGGATATTGTCAATAAACAGCGATAGTTCGCCAGGCGGGGGTTATTCACTGATAATGTCCACACGTGTCACGATTCTACCAGTCACGCGCAGGAGGAAATATTTGATGGGTCATAAATTACCTTAGACCTTTAGTACTGAAAAATCTCCTTTTTCTATACCTCTGAACAGAAAAATTTTCAAAAAAAAAAAAAACAAACCCCGGACGGCTTGCCCCCAGCCCGCCTCGTCCTCAGCCTCTCGCGGCCCACACAATCATGCTGCCGAGAGTGAGGAACCTCTGGCAAGCAGGGTAGGGGTCACCAGGCTCGTTTCGGAGATAATCAGTGTCATAAATTGCCAAATTTGGTCATTCCAGTCGTCATCGGTAACACTTGTTTATGAGCAGAAAAAATGCCTTTCAAATTCAATTATCAAATTTGAACTTTATGGATACATTAAGAAAACTGCTTTAATCTGAAACCTTTTCTGTGGCCTAATTAGGCATCGATAACCATTTTTGCAACTTTTGTTGTGTGTTGTAGTTATCATAAAAATAACAAAATTGTTCATAAACATATTATACAGTCATGCTTGCTTCAGGTATTCAGTAACATTATCTATGATTTTATCATAAACTGAACAAACATAATTATTACATAAACATCAGTTATCCCCAAATAAAAATATGGTCTTGCCACTTGAATTGTAAGTTTGTTGTCAGCGTGGATAGGTCGAGCTGTAGAGTACATTTGGAACTTACCTTCACTCTTTGTAGAGAATGTCTTCCCTGCAGGTGGACCCTCTCCTGCCACATCCTTTGCATACACCTCATGTGTAGCACTTTTCATGCTATAGAAATTTTTTTAGAGATAGATAGTCTATGCTTGCATATAAAAATATTAATATACATATTTTTAACCTACACGTAATGCGATTATAAAATGAATTGCCCCGTGTGTCCATCCAATGCAACAATGCAAGCAATGTTAGTACTGCGAAGTGTGTCCCGACCTTTACGAGAGCTGACAATGCTATTACACTAAAATTAAAAAAGGAAAGTCGAAACTAGATTTTTGTTTTTTTTTTTTTTGCACCAACCACTTTGGGACGTTATTTTATAACACACACACAAAAAAAAACAGCTTCTGTGAAACTTTGATCTAGCCAAATGTCTATGATACCGCTGACACCCAAATTTGACATAGCTTTGGTCAAAATGACCGCTAATCTTATAAATCTCATGCCATGCCGGGTAGCCGAAGTGACCGTCAATCAAACTATATTATTACTCAATTAAAGTTGGCAAAGTTCTCAATTTAGCAGACGAATGCTAATAACATGCCATCATTGCACTTGTTACTTACCCAGCACTTTGAGGTTCACAATATTTTGTAGACGGCCAAAGATGTTATAGCTGATGGCCAGAAGGTAATTAGTTTCATCATCCAGCGTAATATTTTGTAGAAAAGAAGAGGCCACAAACTTCTGTAAGTCTTCAGTCCACGTGAGGCGTCCCTTGTACCTCACAGGAGTTTGAGTTAAGTCTACACTTCCATCTGATGCCACGTGAACCAGTGTTGTAGTTGGTGGTAACTCCAACTGTATGTAACCCAAGGTGTCTTGGGCGGCCAGCACATATGTCCAGTTGAAGGTGAAATCTGATCCAAGAACCGCATTTTGGGGAGCTGAGTACTAACTAAGGAACTGTGTTTTCTCCCCATATGTCAAAACAAACATATTTTAACACAGTTTTAATCAGCCGGAGTTCGTCATTTTCCGAAATCAAGCGAAAAAGTGTCCCAACAGTAGATACTAAAAGCGTACTGATTTCATCTACCTACTTTGAATCTGTAAGACTCACCACAAAGCAAAGAAAATATAAATACTGTAACAAGGATTGTTAAGAAAACAAACAAACATCTAGTTCGGAGTCCACGAGCGGACTTTGACTATCGCTCAGTGTAAATCGTCATATTTTCAACGAAAAAATATCAAAGGTGAGTCGAAGGTCGCGTTACACTTTGCTGGAAGTGCAGCTTATTTGGCAGTCGTGTGCTTGAACGGAATGCATGTGCATGATAATTAATAAGTTCTATAGCCAGCCACACCCGCAGCTATACAGTCTGAGTCTAAATAGTAATAGTTTATTGGGATGCAATAGAATACGAGGTAAAATAAAGGTTGGATTAGTTGTATATTGGTTGAATATCTGTGTCTTGAATGGAAAATATATTGATGTAAAGATAAATTTCTCAAACTAAAGGAATCTAGTGAGGACTCCGCACGAGCCTCGTTTCCTCGTTCATTGAACGATTCTGGCTGCTTCATTTCTATACTCAATTTTCGCGTTTAGAAATCCATGTAATAGTAAGTGTCACTGACACAGACACAGGCAATGTCTGAGTTGAATTCACGCATTACGCCGAGTTTATTATCTGGAGTTTGTGTAAACTGTGCGTGACAGTAACGCGCGCCAACGATGGCAGTGCCATTTACCACGCGGAAGCTATCCAGCTGCTGCGTTTCAACCAACGAGCTATGTAGAATAATCATGACAAAATGCTCTTATATTGCTCCTAACGTATCCAAAAGGAATTTTTACTCATTCTAACTACGGCTTATTTGCTTTATTTAGACACGGCCACGTATTAATCGAGTCATTTAGTCGCTCGGCCAATAATTGTATGGCAAATGGTTTGAACCCAGGAGTGTGAACAGTAGGTTGGTTGTGATCGTCCGGGTTAGAGTAGTCTCCAGAAAGACTGTTGTTGGTGACTGACGTTTCGACTACCTGAGCGGAAGTCATCTTCAGAGTCAAGTGAAAAGTATTCGTCAGATGGCGGTATATATGTCTCTGGTTGTAGAAGTGATTGGTCCGTTATGTCGGTCTATGGTTGGTCGAGTCGGCTTGGTTGTGTTTCGTTATTGGTCAGTTGATGTTCTTTTGTCCTGTTGATTAGTCTATTGTTCGTTCGGTTCCGTTTGATGTCATCTATCAGTCGTTTGTAAGGTGCCGGTAGTTGTTGGCATCTGTTGAGTGGTTTCCGTTCTAAGTTTGTGTACCAGCTTTCCAGTGTAAGTCGTTGGTAGTAGTTGGTACTGTGGCTGATGCATTCAGCAGAGTCCCAGTTGATGTCGTGTTTAGTCTGTCGGTGGTGTTCAGAAATGTGATTTCTGATGTCGCCGTTTCTGGTAGCTCGTTTGTGTTCAGTAAGTCTCGTGTTCAGGTTTCTGCCAGTTTCACCGATGTAGGTGGCTTTGCAGTCAGTACAAGATATTCTGTATACTGTTCCCTGTCTGTTGATGGGTTCGTCTTTGTCCTAATAAACTAATCAACAGGACAAAAGAACATCAACTGACCAATAACGAAACACAACCAAGCCGACTCGACCAACCATAGGCCGACATAACGGACCAATCACTTCTACAACCAGAGACATATATACCGCCATCTGACGAATACTTTTCACTTGACTCTGAAGATGACTTCCGCTCAGGTAGTCGAAACGTCAGTCACCAACAACAGTCTTTCTGGAGACTACTCTAACCCGGACGATCCCAACCAACCTACTGTCCAATAATTGTAGCTCGCGATTTTGAATAGCATGAACAACGTCAATGCTGTTCTATAGCAAGAGTAAAAATACGTGTTTATGTAGCAGCCACTTTAGTAACAGGAAATGATTTTTAACTTTTAATAGTCCATCCCCTACTAAATGGGCAAATCTATTCATTTCATTGCTTCTTGCAGTTCAAAAACAAAACAAAACAAATCATTAAATTTACAACCGTTAACGACAGTTTGCGCTGGTTCAATCAAATAGCTCAGACAAATGGGCTGTATGCGTCGCCAAAGAAACAATCCTTAGAAATAAACTATCAGAATCATAAACAGGGTATATAATAACTCGAACAGATGAAATATATTATCGCTTCTCGGCGGCCTTTTTCAGGATGCATTAGACAATATCGTCAACGTTGGCATACGAGGAACCGTCATACGCCTTTAGGTTTATGTCTGCAAAAAAGAAAAACAAGCAAACAAAAAACAGCAACAAAACTCAGTTAAGCTGGCTAACTAATTATAACATTATTGGCCTGGACAAAGAAATGTCCAGTGAAGTCCAAAGGAAAGCAGATATGATATACGAATCAATCAAATATTTGTTTCAATATTACTTAGTCCTTAGGCCTATATTAATTAAGTGTAACTTACCCTGTGGTTCCTTTTCATCTTGGCTACGACATCTTTCAGTTCAGAGAAGGTTGGTCTTTCACTTGGGTTCTCTTTCCAGCAGTCAGTCATGATACAGTACCTAATATGGGCAATCGCACAACAAAAATTCGATCGGATTTCCGAAAGTACAGTCGATCACATTTTTCATACGTTTGTCGCCCACAAGCTATACAATACTTAATTTCAAAAAAACGACAGACGGATATAGAAATATACGATGGAAACTGAAAGTGAACTAGTTGTCGGTCTGCATCACGCAGATGGTAGTAATTTACCTATATCATAATTATTTTAAAATTGATACTGCGGAACGTACCGACTGACGTATCGATCGTTTGCCCTTTATCAGATAGTTTTATATTTCTCCGGTGTAACGTCGTTCATAGATATTTATAGTGTACTACATCTTTAATGATTGGGACTTACTTTTGATTAGTTAGGAAAGATGACATAATCGCGGAACTTAGAACGGAAGAAATAATGCGTTATTGTGAATGTGTGTTCCGAGGAATTCCGGCCGAACTCACAGTCGATCTTCCAAATGCGCTGGTTTCGGGATTCTGTATCCCTCCTGTAAACGAGCTGCAACTAGGCGACCGTCCATGTTGGGGTAAGGACGCCCACCTACAGTTATCGACAAATTTCAAGTTAACGTAAGACTATGTTACTGAACTCAGATTCCAAAGAAAAAGTATATAAATAAGTGAAGACAAAAGCCGACTAAGAGCACAGAATGTACCTTATTTAGGTGACTATATATATATATATATATATATATATATATATATATATATATATATATATATATATATATATATATATATATATATATATATATATATATATATATATATATATATATATATATATATATATATATATATATATATATATATATATATATTATAACATAGTCGCGATACAAGCCGCGCGCTGATTGGTCGAAAACCGTGGTTTGCCAGAGTATAAACCACACTTACCCGTGGTTTATAAGTTATAAACCACGCTTACGTCATCCTCTGGCAAAAAAGAGAAAAGAATGCGAGAATGGAGTCACCAATGCCCAACTTCGAGATAAAATTTGGCTTTAAGTGAAGGCACCGGCTAGTACGGTTCACCGTGAATCGGTAAAGAACGTGACCTCATCAAAAAGCACTTCAACAGTTTGGAGAGGGAAAATCTATGTCGAAGAACGGCAACTTTCTTGTCAGCGTCGTGGTAAGCGACTCGGTTTAAGCACTGTCCCTAAGTACAGCATATTTGGGAGTCACATTACATCAGTGGGTTGTTTGAATGAAGTTGAATGCTTCAACAAGGAAGGAGAGAGCAAATCATTCAGTTGAAGAAGATGACAGCCGTGAGCAATCACTGAACATGAACGGCGAAGACAGACGAACAGACGTGTTTGTAGTGATGCAAGAGAAAGAATTTCCGACGATGTGACTGAAAAAAATGATTGAAGAATTTTCGGACGGACTTCAAATGATTGTACTACGAGGTAGAGTCAAGAAATCGGTAAGTTTTCATTCACACAATTTTCGAGTCGGCCGTTGGAGCATTTGTTGATTCCCTTCAAATTTGCATTTTATGCACTAGCCGACTGTATGATTTCATATACTTGTAGTCCAAAGTTCTATAGGAAATATAGTTCTTTACTGTGAGATGTTGTCTAATTTTATAGAACAGACGACCTGGTTGAAAAATTGAAGCGAAACTGTATTGACTTGGCAATTCGGACCGCCGAGCCGTTTAGGAGATTGAATCTATTTTTTCATCGCTGTTAGCATTCCGAAATTTTTGATGAATAAAGACAGTTTTATTGTGAAAGTTTTGAAGTTCTATGTTATAAAACAAATAAACCAGCTTCAAGCGTGCTCCGTTCAGAAATAAAGCACTTAGCAAGTGCCGAGAGCACTCAAGAAGTGGGGAAAAACGCTCGCCTTCGGCTCGCGTTTCTCCCTACACTTCTTTCGTGCTCTCGTCACTTGCTGCGTGCTTTATTTCTGAACGGAGCACGCTTGAAGCTGGTTTATTTGTTAAATATATATATATATATACAGTCAATCCCGAAAAGGTTGTCCAGTCTGAATATATAAATATACAAATATATCTGTCGTGACGACCTAAAACTATCCTGTTTTAAACTGGAAATACTCCAAATGCTCTTGGTTTTACCATTCTAATGGCTAACAACCATAAAATCATATAAACATGCTGACTTAATGTTTTTCTTTGTCGTTATACGGTGTTTTTCAGTGGTCACGTGATGGATATAATTGCCTAAATATATATTTCAACTGGACAACCTTTTTGGAATTGACTGTATATATATATATATATATATATATATATATATATATATATATATATATATATATATATATATATATATATATATATATATATATATATATATATATATATATATATATATATATATATATATATATATATATATATATATATATATATATATATATATATATATATATATATATATATATATATATATATATATATATATATATATATATATATATATATATATATATATATATATATATATATATATATATATATATATATATATATATATATATATATATATATATATATATATATATATATATATATATATATATATATATATATATATATATATATATATATATATATATATATATATATATATATATATGTATATATATATATATATATGTATATATATATATATATATGTATATATATATATATATATATATATATATATATATATATATATATATATATATATATATATATATATATATATATATATATATATATATATATATATATATATATATATATATATATACAGTCAATCCCGAAAAGGTTGTCCAGTCTAAATATATAAATATACAAATATATCTGTCACGTGACCATCTAAAACTATCGTGTTTTAAACTGGAAATACCCAAATTCTCTTGGTTTTACCATTCTAATGACTGGCAACCATAAAAATATATAAACATGCTGACTTAATGTATTTCTTCGTAGTTATACGGTGTTTCTTAGTGGTCACGTGATATATATAATTGCCTATATATATATTTCAACTGGACAACCTTTTCGGGATTGACTGTATATATATATATATATATATATATAAACAATAAACTACTTTTGGCGAGGAAATATGCACGGATAATTGTCCGAGGATATTATCTGTTCCGAGAAGCGAACAGTTGCCCGAGAGCGAAGTGCATATTTCCGAAGCCAAAAGTAGTTTATTGTCTTTATTATCCTTTAAATATTTCCTCTCGCAGCGCAAATAACGGCGCGGAAACTGTGAAGCTTTTTAGTGCTTTTTAGTGGAACTGCATTTTCGGCCAATAAATTGATGTCCTCCTCAGCAGTCGTCTTGTAATGATTTTTGTGACTAAATAAATAGAACTGTGTTCGGATATTGTCAATAAACAGCGTTAGTTCGCCAGGCGGGGGTTATTCGCTGATAATGTCCGCTCACGAGCGGACGTTATTCGGTCACGTGTCACGATTCTATCAATCACGCGCGGGAGGAAATGTTTGATGGGCCATAAATTTATATATATATATATATATATATATATATATATATATATTTTTTTTTTTTTTTTTTTTTTTTTTTCGGGCGCACTCGTCCATGACAAACTTTGGATCAACTTTTTTGGCTTTAATGCGATTCCTATAAAACTTTGAGAAACGTTGCAGCTATCATTCAGCAATAATATGATTGAATTCGATGGAACTAGGGAAAAATCTCTTTAGTGATATTATAGCTTAAGTGGGCAGCACTTTTTGAACAAAATCGCACCCAGTAAAAATTTTTGCTGGTACATTTTTGTTGAATTTCTGGAGTCAGTATATCGACTTAATGTATAACTTTAATAACCAAGTTTCAGCAAATCGCCAGACAAGAAAAAGTCATGACGAAATTTAGATGGTCTTATTACCTCCGCTCTATATATGTTTTAAGTCCAAAGATTTTGTCCAAAAAGTGCTGCCCACTTAAGCTATAATGTCACTGAAAATACTTTGCCCCAGTTAAATCTAATTCCATCGTACTATTACTGAATAATAGCTGCAACGTTTCTCAAAGGTTTATAGGAATCACATAAAAGCCTAAAAAGTTATGATTCAAAGTTTGTCATGGACGAGTACGCCCGAAAAAATACCACCTTAAACCATGTAAAAAACATAAATGTATGAATCAAACTAATCATCTGATTAACATGTATCATTGATACAATCGTAAACAAGTAAACTTCATGTGCAAATTACGTATGAAAAATATCCAAGGATCGGTTGCATAAAACTCTGCTAATGGGTTTGCTGTCAGAAAGCTAATGCAACTTGGCCCTGGATCTTCTCACGAAAGCTTCTCAAAGTTGTATTAACAAAGAAAAAGTGCAGTCTATGCTGGAAAGCAAGTTTTAATTAATTTGACGTCGCTCCTTACAAGCTTAGGCGAACTTATGCAAATGAGCAAAATCAATTTGAGCTAAATTTCGTTAGCCGGTTCGGCGCATGCAAGGAGTAGCGTCGGAGACGGGCCTGAACTTACCTATGGTAAATATTTCGTACAACACAACTCCGTAGCTCCACCTGCAAAGGAGAAAAAGTGATGCCGTGACTAGTGAAAAAAAGACCACTGTCATACCCCGGCCTGTAAACGCACGTCTGTAGCTCATAGTCATTTTCGACTTTGAAAAGAACAGTGGTCGGCATAAAAATCAAAATTTCGATCGGGCGAAGACTCCATATTTGATTCATTCAGTGTGACGTCATCAAGGAGCTTGAAGCATTGTACACTGAAACTTACACATCACTCTGAGTGCTGTACACCCCATAAAGTAGGGATTCATATGCGGTCCACTTTACAGGCAAGCGGGCCTTTGGGGTAATAACGAAAAATTATATTAGCAAAGATAGTAGAATATAAATGTAAAGTCACTGATATACTGTATTTAAAGTACAGAGAAAAAATATATATGACACCAAGTGTTAGTGACACGTTCATGCAACTAAACGCACTGGACAACAAAGCACATAGTGCAAAGAATGATCTCAAATACATTAGAAGAGGTTATCACCCTGCCTCTCTTGGTGTAGATGTCATCCTGGTGAACATCCCGCGCCATGCCGAAATTCGTCACTTTACATTTCTCTCCTTCCCCAACCAACACATTTCTGGCGGCCAAGTCGCGATGAATAACCTAAGACAAGCCACGTGAAAAATTGTATTTTATTTTAATTCTAATCTGAACAAAATATAAACCTTGCAGGGAAACCGGTCAGCTTAAAGAGACTATCTCACCGTAGATGTTTTGCGCGCCCATGTTTATGTCTACATCCGGAGCTCGACTTTCCTGAGGCGCCCACGTTATGACTGACCAATCAGACTGTTGCTGCTTGCCGTATTCAATACACTTTTTAAGTGTGTGCTGATTTACTTCACGATAAAACATAGAAAAGCATGAGAATCTTCGAGATACGAAAATGGCCACCGTCGGTCACTGGGCGCGCAAAGCATCTACGGTGAGAGGGTATCTTTAAATTCATGGCCATCACCTCCCCACCTCCATCCCCTTTTCTTCTTGTACGCACGGTGATCAAAGCCCTTCATTCATTTCTTCCTGTTACCTTCTTAGAAGCAAGATAATTCATTCCATCCGCGATCTGCCAGGCAAAACTCATGAGCTGCTGTGATGTCAGGTTGGTTCTTGGCTTAACATCCGGGTTCTTGTAAGAAGTATCGTTCAGTCCACGGCTTTTCTTCAGGTATCCCAGCAAGTCGCCATACGGGGCATACTCAATGACCACCATAGGAGGCTCTATGAAACATAGATGCCTATTTTAGAAATATGTGACTGCATACATGTGAGATTATTTAGGTGCAACCCAGCTACCATACGATAGTTAATTTGTTTATATTTGCATAAATGCTTAATATATTTTACAGAAATGTATATTTTATCAAAAGACATGTTTTTGTTCTTTCTCGTTCACTGCGCTTTGAGCCTATTTTCTTGTTTGTTTGTTTGTTTGTTTTTTTGTTGGTTTGTTTGTTTTTGTTAATATTTGTAAGCGTTACCTGATTCTGTGACGCATCCTAACAGCTTAATAACGTGGGAGTGAGGTTTGAATGTTTTCATCAGTTCGAGTTCAGCGAGCAAGTCTTTTCTGTCCGAGTTTGGGGCATTTTCTGCAGATTGATAAGCACGTTGCATTAGAAAACTGCCATGGCAAATTGATGGCAATAAAAGTGTAGAGACCTTAGCTTCATACGTCTTCACAGTAAACGGCAGCTCTAAAAAATGCATAAAACTAACACGAGTGATAAGGGTTGACAAGAATTAATCATGCAGTCTTTATTACATTTACCTTTCAACATTTTCACTGCCACCGTTATCTCTTTTTCGATGCCACGAATACCAGTCGCCGTTGCTTTACCGACGTTTGAGAAAGCGCCCTTACCGATGATCTTTATGACATTGATGTTGGATCTTTTTAGTTCCCAGCTCCTGTTTTGGGGCACGAGAGCCATGTACTCACTGGGTGGCGTGGGGGAGCCAGAAGCGGTGTTGGGGAAGTCAGCACTTGGATTTATTTTACCAGTGACCAAGTTATTCGTGAATAAAATCGGATCCTAATATTGGTCATTGGACAGATAGCTTATCAGAGAGAAATATGCAAACAACCAGTTGATAACCAGAGGAAAACTACAGCTCATACGAATCGTACCTAGATTGGCTGTGTGTTTCAAAGGACCGAAAAAAATATATAAAAAATAAAACTAGAAAGGCAGAGACAGAGACACAGATATAGAGACGAAATTACAAAGCGACCAAAAGGTCAGGCAAGAAGCAAAAATTGAAATATCATTCATACAAATGATACTTCCAGAACATGCACAGTAACACTTACCATAGGAATTTCTTTTCCACTGCATGCGCCGCATTTCAAACTAAATGCAAACAATATACACTTTAAATTGATAAATCAAATGTACCATGTTTATAAACACAAACATTTGATTTGCATTCAAGGTTATTCAGGGTATATATTCTTTATTGTATCAAGAGTGTCAATAAAAAGAAAGAAAAAAACAAACAAACAAACAAACAAAGAAAACATTGCGCTCGTCCCAAATGCTCATTTTCCTGAAAGTACTAGCGGGTTCTAATATACATACAGGTAACCACAGGATCCAGTTGTTCAAAACTCGACTTAACTTGAACTTGCCAAAGATTAACCTTTTCTTAATTTCCTTTTTCGCCGTGTCTTTTATGTGCAGGCCAACAGATTGCGAGATCATTTGAACAAAGACTAACCAAAAAGTTTGTTCGAACTCAAAGCAACAGATAGCTAGACAGTCCTTTTATAAGCAAAAGCTTCTCATCCCATTATTTCAGGCTGCTGCTACCACTATACCGCCACTTTATTTTCAGCGTTGAAAACGACAGCGAAGTTTACACCCAATCGAGCTTTAGATTATACAGGACTGCGACAATTAATTTGTAGCTTTTAGTATTAAATAGTACCGATCGAACTTGTCTTACCTTTTGTGTTTCTGATTTCCTATTAAAGAAAAATAAATAGTCTTAAATTATGAAAAAGGGATTTTTTATTGTTTCAAACATCTGAAGTGCCAATGCTTTTCATAATCTTTGCTTTAAGCTCGTTCTCTACTCAACAGAAACCAAATAATACAAATACAAATAATATATTTATAAATAATCCTATTAACTATAACGAGGTATAACTAATTTGGAAAATATCCGTTACAACTCCATCATATAGTATCAAATCTTATAAACTAAACTCCGTCTAGTTCCACTATGCACTAAATGGCATTCCCATTTATATTAATACACAACCGGACAGTTAAAGAGACCCTCTCACCGTAGATGCTTTGCGCGCCCAGTGACTGACGGCGGCCATTTTCGTATCATACGAAAATGGCGGATTCTTATGTTTTTCTACGTTTTATCGCGAAATAAATCAGCACAAACTCAGAAAATGTGTTGAATATGGCAAGCAGCGACGGTCACATTGATCAGTTATGACGTGGGCGCCTCAGGAAAGTCGAGTTCTAGATGTAAATATAAACATGGGCGCGCAAAGCATCTACGGTGAGAGGGTCTCTAAGGGTGTGCAGGTCGAACTGTGAGCTTAAGTGTTTATTACCGTCCGATAAATAGTTCACTTTTCGGTCACATTTTTCTAACCTTCCACTCCAGCCTTAACTAACGTGTGCTGCCTGGTACGAAAACCCAAAAACCCTGTGGGAAAAATTGGGAACGTATTCCCCAACCATGCAAATGCATACACGCAGAGCCCTTGCAGATTAAGGGGGAAGACGGAACATTGCTGATTAGCTGATAAAAGTTTACTCTGAGAAGTTCGAGAGCTGAGATGAATACATGAATCTCTCATCTCTTTTATAACCGGGGCGGACTTACATGTATCGCATGCCGATGGGAAAGTATTTATATTGTCACATCGTTTAGTTCCGCCGATTATAAATATATGTAGTATCTTGAAGGTATTTACCTGCATGTCCACAGTGTACACTTACCGTGATTCCTCCAACATTGTGCAACAATGATCAAAACTAATACGGCGATGACAACTCCATAAGCGATGTGAATCTTTTCACAACTGCAGCTTTCTAATGAGAGGAAGTTAACAAATAAGTAAATGACTCATTCTGGTCTGTAAAACTTTAGACTGATACGATTTTTGTAGTTTTCTCGCTGTTGATGTAAGCACACCAGTAATAAGTGATCAGATTTACAAAAACAGTGTCCATTGTTTCGTATATGATCCCCGAGCGTAAGCGAGGGTAATAATCACGAGGCTAATGCAGTAGTATCGCCTTATTTGGAGACTCCAAACGGGTTGCCATCTTGAAAATTTTATGTTCGTCAGTCAGTCATCGTACGACCTCCAGGCGAGGTTACTCAAGCGCGGTTACTCAGCTAGCCGTGAAACGAATTTTTTAAGGCATCGACTGGCCGACCTGAACACAATCCCAGACGCCAGTATTGTGTTAAAACTCAGACACTTCAGAAAGTAATAGCAAAATACAATCGGTGGAAATCGAACAATCACCGTGGCAAATTTCACCTTTTACAATAACGGGATTGTAGTTTTCAGAATCCAAGTTTTGACAAGATGACGACGCACAATACAATGGAAAGTGGAATTTTCGTACTGTACGAGGACAAAACAATAGTGTTTTAGGTTTTGTTTCCTTTGCTGGAAAAGCGCGAAAGCTATGGCTTTTAGGAACCGGTGGGTTTGAAAAATTACATCAATTAACGTACAGTACGCGTATGTTATTTTAAAGTTGTATTATTATTATTATGGTATTTCAACAATCGCCGTATATTTTGTCGTTTGATGCCCCGGGAACTGTGATGAAGGCCACGTAGGATTATATTGTGATATTTTAGCTAGTTTTCAAAGCTATTTCAGGGTGCCTTCGTGCAAGATTGTGTCATTCGATTCCTGACATATTTGCATAATTTCGCTGACCAGTCTGACACATGGAAATGCTGTGAAGTTTTCTCGCCGTGTTTGTTGGCACACTAGATTCAAGGATAAAATGTAACCGGGTTGAAGTGTTCTTGCTTTCTGAAGGCTATTGAGGTAGAAAATACCCGGCCAGGGGCCACTGCTTTCCAAAGTAAACAATTAGTCTATTGTATATTATTGTCTATGGGTGGCCGAATTTGCTCGCTGAACATGATCGGACCTTGTATTATTTAGTGACCGGGTTTGCGCGCTCAATACAATCGGACTATTATTTAGCGACTTAATTTTTTTTTTTATTTGATTTTAAATTCGTCAAACGCGGTTTGAAATTGAATCCTTGCCAATTCACACATTTCCGAGAACTCGAAAGCATATAAACAAGCGACTCTCACTTTGACAGTTCTAAATTTGTTACACTCGAAGAAGCGTATTAAATTGATAAAGTAAAAAAAAAAAATACACGTATATGGTTAGGATACAGCGTTGGCTGGAGCAATCGCGGCATTTTTTATAATTCGTAAAAATGTCGGTGTCGAAGATCGACTTTGCTGACTGTGCGCAACTGATCGAGTCACGATTCTAGTTGCGCTTTTCTTGGCTTTCAAGTCTGGGGAGTATTCTGTAGTTGCGTGTAAAAGTTGTCTCAGTGAATGTTGGAGTTCAGCTATAGTGTCCGAGAAAATTGCAGACTGTGCACGTTGTCTGAACTAAACCAGACTGCCGTGCGACAAAGATTTTTTTTAGCGGCAGACTGGTGACGTTGCTATACAACCGTGGTTTGTAAAAAGGATTTTAAAATAATCTCCAAACGGAAAATAAACAAGAACCCCGCTTTCCGAAAACCCACTACAGAGCGAGGAGATATCTGCGATTATCGTATTTCTAGTTAATCAGCACTCTAGTGCGCGCTAGAATGAAACGACACGTTAATAAAGTTTTAGTACTACTACTACTACTACTACTACTACTACTGCTGCTGCTGCTGCTACTACCGCAAGGCGAACTCAAGTTGAACTATTTGGCAGCTAGAGGCAATCATAATAAAGCGCACAGCATTCCATTGTAGCCTAATTACTTGTATAATTAGACTAGACATACGGGCGCGCATGTTGTATACATGTAGTTGTATAAAGTTCGTTACGGAAAACACTCGCTCAGGTATTTTGGGCCTAATATTTGTGATCACGCGGTTACAATAAATGGACAAAAACGTATAACGTTGGAAATATATCCAAGCATTACATTAGGAAAAAGATCTAAATAATACAGTTACGTTGAGATTGTGCTCAGCTTGTTATCTATGTAACTTGTGACTAAAATTAATGTATACATATAAAGAACTCCTTTCTATTCAAGTAAATGCGTTTAAGCGTGGAACGCAAGTTATTTGCTAGCTGTAATATATTTTTATTAATATCTATTTTGAATACTATGGTGGTATGGTATAGTATTAGGTAGAATACTTTTCATTTGATTTGTATAGTGTGCTGATTTTCTTGGTATCTTACTTTATATCAGTTTACATTATTTTATTGTAATTTCTCGACAATTACGTTAATAATGTCCCCGATCAGTAGGCTACTTGCGGCCCACTAAAAGTTTTGACACTCAAATAAAGTTATTGATTGATTGATTGATTGATCGATTACTAGTAGGAGGTAATGCAGAACTAAAACAAGGCAATATATGTACACACTTTTAAAGCACAATCACCAACTTATAACATATAGTCACGTTCTGATTGGTTGAAAAGCGTGCTTCCTCAGACTATATAGAGGATATTACACGGCGGCTTGAAGAAATGGATATGTTTTTTTCGTGGTAAAAACAGTATTTTTATTATTCACTCGCGCAGCGCTCGTTCGTAAAATATTGTTTTTACCACTCAAAAATAGGATTTATATCTTTGCACGACTTTTGACCATGATTGTAGCGACAGTTTGCCGGGGGTTATCGAATGATAGCATATATGAAAAGCCAGCAAATGTTTCATGTTATGACTTTTTATATTGCCTCCGAGTTATTATTAGGTTACGTATCACGATTCCACCAATCACAAGCGAGAGGAAATATTTGTAGATCAAAATCCAATATCGGCAAAAACGAACTAAGAAACCTTGCCAGCATTTAACGCTTAATGCAAATTTGATAGTTTACACTTTTCAAGTACTTATAAGGTTATTTGGATATAAGGTGATCTTACCTGAAGGACATGTCCCTGCCTTCATGTCAGAGGTATCTGTCAGTAAAAGTAGAAGACTCTCCGTCATGCTAAAATCTTAGAACTATTTAAATATATATAAATAGACTCTCAGTCCTGCTAAAATCTTAGAACTATTTAACAATTATTCGCCGAAGTGGAGGTTTATAGCGGTGGATATTTACCGAGCCGTTTCATTTAACATCTCAGGGCCCTAAAAGGGTTAACCGCCACCTTAACATTTAGACTGGTCTTCCGTCTCTACCAAATTATTTTTCTAATGTAGGTCTGGTCTGCCCACACTACAAAACAGTCGACTCCGTGTCAGTTGTCATCCTAACAAACAAAGTAAAGAATAACCAAATCCCTGAGTGCATACATAATAAGGTACGTCTTTCGGGAAGGACACTCACCTTGAACCTCAACAGTGGCACTGGAGGAAACGCTTCCTTGTCTGTTTGTTGCCACACAAGTGTATCTGCCGTCATCGTCGAACATTACACTATCGATAATAAGTGTAGAGTTCCTGTTTTTATAGGTGGCCCGTTGTGGTAGCCACGAATTGTCTCTTGTCCATGCAATTTTTGCCTCGGGATCAGCACTGGTATTGCAAATAAGTTCCAATCTCTCCCCAACTTGAACATAAACGTCTTGAAGCGGTGGCAATATCTTAGGTAAAGCTGAAAGTAACCATCACATATGATAAGACACAACATTTTGGAGCTAATGTTGCCTTTGGGCGCGGAAAAAAAACACAACAGGGTCAATGAACAGTAGAAATAAACAGTGGGCAGCAACAAAACTCACCATCCACAACCAAACTGGCGACTTTAGAACTGAACCCAGCTCGACTTGAAGCAGCACACGAGTAACTTCCCTCAAACTTCTCTGTGTTGTTCACTCCGAACAGCGTCAGGTCCCAATTTTTTATGCTGCGTTTTGGCAGAGATCCACCGCTGAAGTTCCATTGTACTGAGGGCTCAGGCACTCCACTGACTTTGCATGGAAACGTAACGTTCTGCCCCTCAATCACTACTTGATTTGTTGGTCTCTCAAGGAATTGGGGTACGACTGAAAATAGATTCACACACCATTAAGTAAAACACATATCATATAATACCATTATTTCTTTCTTTTACAGATTGCAAAAGATATAAAGCATTAAAAGAAAACTTGAATGCTAAAAATAATGGGCAAACTACAAATTAAAACTTGCGGTATACATACATAACACTTCAACGCTCTGTTCCGTGGTCCTGTTGGTCCCCACTCCGTTAAACACTTCACACGTGTAAATGCCGCTTTCTTTATAGGTGATGCCGGCTGCTCGCAGATACAGACGACCGGTGACGTTCCACTGGGACGGCTTTGCAAATTCAAAAACCTGGACTACTTGGTTATTATACGCCTCTGAGAACTCGGACACGTTCTTCATTTCCTTCCCATCTTTCTTCCACACGACAGTAGGCAAGGGCTTCCCATATCCATAGCAGTCGATCGTGATGTTTCTCGTATAATTCTTCAGTGTCAAGGTGTGAGGTCTCGGAATATGGATGAGCTGACGTGCTATTTATTAAAAGAACACACTAATCAGTGGCGGATGTTTGAACGCGGTTAAATATTTAATCGAAAAATTTAAGCTGGAGAGTACACTCGCGTGGATGCGTGGCTGTGAGGCAGACGTAGTTGCTTTGTGAATGTGTATTTCACATAGGCCTCGTGTGACACATCGACATTTTATCATCACTTTGCCATGTGTAGCAGTGATATGGCTAATAGGAGATATTTTTTATATAAAGCCTTCAAGAAGCGCACTAACCTTGAACCTCAACAGTAGCACTGGAGGAAGTCTTCCCTTGTCTGTTTGTTGCAACACAAGTGTATCTGCCATCATCGCCAAATACAACGCTGTAAATAATGAGGGTAGAGTTGTTGTTGTAAAGTACGGCACTTGCTGGCAGCTGTGAGTTGTCCTTTGTCCACGCAATGTGCGCTGCAGGATCCGCTCTGGTGTTGCACCTCAGTTCCAATCTCTCTCCTATCTCGATAAACATGTCTTGCAGTGGGAAAAGAATCTTCGGCAGAACTGTAAGTAAACATCAAATAGAATATAATGTATTAATTTAAGATAAAACTTTTTTTTTTTTTCAAGTACAAGGTAAAGGACACGTAATGGTTTTGAACTATAGATTGAAGGTGGAAACGGCAGTAACATTTTACGTTTCTTGACCATGTAATTAGAAATATATAAATATATATAAATAAGACTGAATTAGCAACAAATCTTACCATCCACAACCAATATAGCACCAGTAGAACTGAACCCTGCTTGGCTTGAAGCAGCGCACGTGTAATGTCCCTCGAACTTATCAGTGTTGTTTACTGAAAGTAACGTCAAGTTCCATTTTCCTGTGATGTGTCTTGGCAGAGATTCACCGCTAAAGCTCCATTTGACCACGGGCTCTGGCATTCCGCTGACCTTGCAGGGAAATGTAACGTTTTGTCCCTCGATCGCGATGCGATTTCTGGGTTGTTCAATGAACTGTGGTGCAACTGAAATAGAAACAATGGTAAGAAAAAAAAAGGCATCGGCCTGGAGAGGAAACATTTTTTTTATCCAATGAGATAAGCATTTATTAAATAGCAAAAACTACTGAGGGGGGAGGGGCATGAAGTGTTATCCATATTGGAGCCGCCGTGGTACAGGACCTGTGAGAAAGTTTGTGCTTTATTATCTAATTGACTCAAAGAATGCACAGATAAACTTCCAGTACAGAGTTTATGTGCTACTATTATAACTTGGCGACAGAACGTCATTCCTTGCACTCAGTGTTAGCTCAAACAACTCGCTCAAAGAATGCGAAGAAATATTAGCCACCGGCCATTATAACATGCAAGTTTCTAAAACATTTTCTTGTTCTTACAGTATTTTTTTTTTTTTAATTATTGTTATCACTCCACTTATAAAGTCCTAAAATTGGGTGCTCAAGTCTTATATGGTGCTATATTAATTTATGTACGAAATTTTAAGGATTATTTCTGCTCGTTTCTTACCCTTGACACCTCAAACCAGTTCAAAAATCAACCTATTTCAATTTGGGTTTCCCAGAAAAAGGAAAGACATCAGCGGGAAAAAGTCCCAGAAATCAAGTATTGCATCGCAACTTCAAGGAAACGGCAACTAGGGAGGATGACAGGGGTTTTGATCAAATTCACAAGAAAATAACAATTTTGATCATGCTCATCAAATCCAAAGCCTATTAACATCAGCGAAAAAGGAAAAGGTTGGCTATTAGTGACCAACTCATTGTACCTCAGTGCTTGTACTCAAGGGGTGAGATGGGTGTCAATTGGGACCTAAGTCCTGTTCCTATCCTCCCATCACCATGCGTGACAAACTCAATAAACTAAACCAAACTAAACTACCCAGTAAGCGTCTTTTGCTGCAGTAGCCTGGCCTGTAAAAACGATTTCGAATAACAAATGTCGACAGTAAACCACCTTAAAGACAAAATCATAGTAAATCATTTTTTTCGAAGGAATGTTAAGGTAAACTACTGAGTTTCGTTTATAACTTTCTTTACCAGAGTGGGATAATATTATTCTATTTTTCCTGTCTCTTTAATTTTCAATTAATGTACGTAAAAAAAAAGGAAAAAAATATCCTCATTGTTGTTTCAATTCAGTAAATCACCAAAAATTGAAACTACATCTTACTCACCACTTAAAATAGCCACGAATTTTGCAGAGAAGCCCGACGAAGTTACACTTGCATCCGAGTGGAAATACACGCGCATGTCGTTACCACTGGAAATAATTCTAGGGGGCATGTTGGAGCCACAATACTTTCCAAGACGTTGATCAGCCGCTATGGAACTGTCACGTATTTCTACGTAGTCGTAGCTACATGTGCTATTACTCTGAAGAAAAAATGAACTGAAGTCGAGAGCCACGTAGTAACCATAAGGAACAGAAATAGACCATACGCAGTGCTGGTTGTCAGGATAGTTGTAAGGAAAGTTTGGACTGCTAAAAGATCCGGAATACCCAGACAGAGAACGGGAACACGCTGAGGAGGTAAGCAGATAAGAAAAATAATTGTACAAACTAAAAATAATTGAACAAACGAAACTAAATTGAGTGAATTTATCTGAAAGTAATTATGAGTGTTTTTCTTTTGTTATTGTTATTTCTGTTTCACTCGTAATTACTTACTTCGTTTGCTGTCAACTAGAAGCAGAACCGATACAAAAAATTTGCAAAACTAGAGATTCGGACCCAATCCATGTTTCCCAAGATACCGGTGATACGCTCTACCAATTGATGTTTTGATTGTAGCAGGAGAATATTAATGAGCAAAATCCGTTGTTTGTAGTAGCGCGACGCTTAAAGCGGGCCTTAAAAGAACGAGTGCCTACGTTTAAATTTTCATAACCGACAGCATACCCGTTGCTCACACTGGAATTGATATTGTTGAACTCCAACCCGCTTGGAGTATGAGAAGATTTCAGTAGCAATTTTATAAAATATAAGTTATATGACGAGCGCTCTGATTGGTTCGCAACCGTGTTTGCATAAGGCTATGTAACGTGTTATATTGCTCTGAGGTTGCGTAGTTGGACAAATATTCGAACTGCTTAAACTTAGTGAGAATTTCCGATTCTTCATTTGACCTGAGTTTACGAGAAATGACAAGAAATTATAAGCCTCAAGCAAAGAAACGGCAACGGTGGTTGTGGCAGAACATGATTGATGAAAGATTACTTAGCGCTGGGCAGAAACATGCTGTCGCTAACACTCGAGTTTCTTTGAAATAACAAAACAGCGGAAAGGATGGTCCATTCAATTGTTGAACTGAGCAAGAGGCAACATACAGTGAACGGCATTGAAAAGAGGGAACGATAATTTACAGAGCATTTGTACAATCAGTTGTGGATCTCTCTTGCTCGTGACCCATTAAATACAATTCACTGATGAATGCGGTACCTCTTTAATACACCAGAAACGCGAATAAATACAGAAAGTATTGGTTCATTAAAACTCAGTTCCATTCAGGAATGTGTAAACAAAAAACGTAAAGTAATTTACAAAGTACATAGTAATTACGGCAATGCAAAATATTCATCCGTTCAACTCAGTCCGACAAAGAAGCGACGTGATTTCTCAAAAGATCTTGTGAAAGGTCATCTAGTACTTGTACCACACCAAATTCAGTTATGTGTGAGCTCCCTCGATGAGCCAAGGGCTCTTGGAGCAAATGTATGCAACAAATATGTTTAAATAAAAAAATAAAAATAAAAAAATCAGTTTCTGGACGAGACGTCAAACTAGTGGAGCAGGAAGTAATCATAGCAAAGTAGCTTCCCAAACGTTGTGTTTACATTTCTTCATTAGCTGCTCGGCCAGTTTAAGACAGCTCTGTTCTGAATACTACTGAAGTGCCAACCGAACCGAGGGAAGTTCAGTTTGAGAGTCATTGATGGAAAGACCTTTTGGAGTATCATTTCTCCAGCATTCGCATAAGTTCGTAATTTAAAGATTTGAAAACTTGTCTCGTCCGGCCGAAAGTAATCGTGTGATTGCTTTGTGCATTTGCTATGCGTTCCGATTGGTCCTGACAACTTTAGCAACATTCTTAGCCAATCCGAGCAAAAGCAAAACCTGATTGTGATATTCTCACGCAAGAAAGCAAGTCGCGATAGTGTGTTCTCGTACTGCTGATTGGCTTGTAAAACCAATCGCAATTACTTGGTTTTGGTTTTGGTTTTGGTTTTGCTCGGACTTCTGATTGGTCTGATGTGTTTTTGTTCGTCTCATTGATTGGCTGTGTGATTGCTCCCTCTCGTGTTTGCATCAGGCCATGTAAACACGGCACGCGTTTTATATTTCTTAAATATGAACTCCCAAGGAACCCTATATAAACACTGAAGATTCTTTTCATTACTTTTCAGTAAATCACCAAAAATTGAAATTACATCTTACCACTTAAAATAGCCACAAAATGTGCAGAGAAGCCCGACTTAATTACAACTCCGTCCGAGTGGAAATACACGCGCATGTCGTCACCACTGGAAATAATTCTAGGGGGCATGTTGGAGCCACAATATTTCCCAAGAAGTTGATCAGCTGCTGTGGAACCGTCACGAATTTCTACGAAGTCGTAGATACATCTATGACTCTCAAGCAAAAATGACGTGAAGTTGAGAGCCACGTAGTAACCATAAGGAACAGAAATGGACCATACGCAGTTGTCGTCGTTGTTATAGTTGTTAGGAAAGTTTGGACTGCTGAAAGATCCGGAATACCCAAACAGAGAACGGGAACACGCTGAGGAGGTAAGCAGATAAGAAAAATAATTGTACAAACTAAAAATAATCGAACGAAACTAAATGGAGTTAATTAATCAGAAACTAGTTGTCAGTAAATGTTTTGTTTTTGTTTTTGATTTTGTTACTGTTGTTTGTATAGGTAATCGCATTACTTTCTTTGCATGTTTGTTGTCAACTGAAACAGCACTGATGCATAAATGCCTGCACGATTAGAGATCAGACCCAGGTTCCCCGGGATACCGGTGAAACGTTCTACCAACTGAAGTATTGATTGTAGCGGGAGAATATTAACGAAGTGAGTTCTTACGTTTTAATTTTCATAACCTCAAAAGTATAGTTTACCCGTTGCTCGCACTGGCACTGACATTGCTGAATTACCATCCGCTTGGAGTATGAAAAACTTTCATTAGCAATCTCCCAAGGGATCTCTATACAACACTGATTCTTTTCAGCACCTTCACTGAATCACCAACGGTTAAAATTTCATTCTTACTCACCACTTTTAGAAGTCACGTAATTTGCGGAGAAGCCCGACGAAGTTACACCTCCGTCCGAGTGGAAATACACGCGCATGTATTTCCCACTGGATACAATTCTAGGGGACATGTTGGAGGCACAATACTTCCCAAGAAGTTGATCAGCCGCTGAGGAACCGTTACGAATTTCTACGAAGTCGTAAAGACATTGGCTTCCTCCCGCCTCAAGCCTAAATGAATTGAACTCGAGAGTCACGTGGTCATAACTAGAAGAAGCGGTAATGGTCCATACGCAGTGCTGGTTGTCAGGATAGTTGTTAGGAAAGTTTGGGCTGCTGAAAGATCCGGAATACCCAGACAGAGGATGGGAACACGCTGAGGAGGTGAGCAGATAAGTAAAATAATTGTACAAACTAAAATTAATGAAAGAACGAAACTAAATTGAGTGAATTAGGGTGCCTCCGGAGTTTCATCGGGCGCACTCGTCCATGAAACACTTTGGATCATAACGTTTTTGGCTTTATGCGATTCCTATAAAAATTTGCGAAACGTTGCAGCTATCATTCATCAATAATACGAATGAATTCGATTTAACTCGGAAAAAATAGTTTCAGTGATATTATATCTTAAGTGGACAGCACCTTTTGAACAAAATTGCACCCAGTGAAAGATTTTGCTGGTATATTTTTGCTAATTTCTGAAATCAGCTTATATTGACTTAATACATACCTTAACCAAGTTTCAGCAAAATCGTCGGAGCAGAAGGAAAATTCATGGCGATATTTTGATGGTCTTTTTACCTCCGCTCTTCTGCTCCGACAATTTTTCTTTAGTTCTAATGTAATACGAGACTTGTTTATAATATTTGGCGGTTTTGTTCACAGCGTGTTCAGTCCATTTGTGACTATTAACAAACTCAATGCTCAGGACTATTTCGGTGTATTTCATTTCTAGTATGCAGGCAATTACCATTGAGAAACAAAGGCTACGCAGCATAACATATGTAATTATTCACAGAGCCGCGTTGTAAAGTCTTGAGCCGCGAGAGTGCACTATTTTCGTCACAAAAATGGATATACTTTGCAAACAGCTACAGTAATGAGGCAACAGGTGTCGTGTACAGTGTAAAGTATAAATTGTCATTGTTTACGGCTGAAGTTCATCATAGCTTTGATGTCCGTTTTCAGCATGCCGGTATCTTCCCATGTGTCGCCATGCCACAGAAAGTTTCATCGAGACTAAATAATTAGCGGCGACAAAGTTATTTGCAATCCCGTACATTTATTTTGTTTACGGCTATGACTGTGAAATTAAGAACGCAAGCCAAAATTATTCCCTAAAATCCAGTTTATTCGTATGTTCCACAAAGCCAAAGGGTGTTGAATTTGGATGGGATATCGCTAACTTTATACAAGAGTAACGTACAATTCAATCGCCCACATCTCAAGTTTCTCGCAACACTTACGTCATCACATATTACGTGACAATGTAACTTTAATCACCGTGCACACTATGCAATCTTAAGTACACGAAGCGGCCACGCCCCACAATAATAACCTTGAGTTTAGATTTTAAACAGTACAGAAATTTTCTATAGTGGGAAGAACGCTGAGTAATTATCTATTGCATATTTTGAGTATAGCAAAACAAAAACCCTGAATTTTCTCTGACGTTCCTTCGCTGTTCTGGGGATTACTCATACAGCACTTTGGCTTACATATTTTTCGAAATATAGCATCAAATGCACAAACGTAAAAAAGCAACAAGGGAAATTAAACTACGCATTCGTTCCCGATAAGTACACAAAAATAGAAGAATCCATCTAAATTGAGCAACGTATGTCTACCTTAAACCCACAAAAACCCAGGAAAAACTTCTCAGTTAAATACTTTGAGAACTTGTTGATAAACTCCTTGTATGCGTGGTAGCTTTTAGATGAACCGATTTTATTTTCTTATCAACCAAGCGTTCATTATTTTCATACGATAGAAAAGCAAACTCAGCGTGTGGTGGTCACAATTGACCTGAAACAAGTCTCAACACACGCCTTTAAAAATAACTTGACCATTTCCATTTGTTCATCGTCTTTTGATCTCTTTTTAAAGATCCGAATCGGTGCTTCTTAATTTTGTTTAAGAGTCACATTCATTTGTCACCACTTACAACTGCATTTACACTCGTACTGGCCAGCTCTTGAAATCACTGACAAAATCAGTTATACCTCCGAGGTCGCTATTTTTATAGGCATTAAACTTAGCTAAAATATCATGTTCCGTGTAGCGGGTGCCTCGTGAATGTCGACACATCTTTCAGCTTGAAAGTTGACTGTAATCAGCCCTCTAATCACGAATATATAAATAAGTTTGTCAGTCTTTTCATTATCTAACGTCAGTACATGACCTTGGATGTTTCCTTTGTTTTGTAGATTTGCACTTGTTTAACACTACTCATGATCGCAATTACACAGTTGCCAAGTGCCCAATCTTATTAAACTGAACAAAACAAAGTCTGTTTTTTTCTCTTTATTTTGTGCCGTCGAGTGTCAAAGTAAGGTTTCCCCTAAAGAGGCTATCAAATTAAGAGTAGCACGTCAATAAATGGATAAAATGAACAATATGAAATCGATAATTTAGAATCGAAATCTAAAATAGGAAACGACACACAGAATAGTCAATTTGGTCATATTAAGGACAATCAGTGAGAACATTGAGAATACATTTGCTCCATTTTCAGTTTTGTTTTGTTTTCCTAGATTTTTCTTCAAAGGAAGGGAAGATGTTGCGATATACTTCCGTTTTACCGCATTGTTTGGAATTGCTTTATTTGGTATTAAAGTATGCTCTTGATGGCGTCCTGAATCATGGAAGGTCATGACCGATTGAAATTGAACGATTCGCTTTAAGAGAAGATTTTAAAACTTTTACAGCCGGAAGCACCTTTTTATGTTACGGCGCACTATAAACGAGCCGCGTGATAGACCTTGTTCTTCCGACCATGTAAACACAATTGTAAATTTAGCGGTCTTACGCTAACTTAACGGATATGTAAGGTGTTTCGGTGCTTCTTAATTTTGTTTTAAGAGTCACATTCATTTGTAACCACTTACAATTGCATTTACGCTTGTACCGGCCAGCTGTTGAACAATACTTAACGATACTTACCCTCGTCGCAGAGGTTTTCTAATTCCCCGCCTGGAACCAGGTAACGATATGTATATCCTAAACTGGTTTAGGGTGTTCGTGATACCGACACAGCAAAGCGAAATTATAATTTAATGGGGAACTAGCTTTGATAACGCAAGCCGCGGAGTAGACATGACTGACAACAATTCACCGCTTACTTGTTGACACCGTGACGAACACATCACATACCATCACGAATATCGCAATACCAGGAGTGGAACGGGACGTCGTCATACCCTGCATTTCCGCAATTCGTAACGAGAAAAACCACAACTGAAAACAGTAGTTCACCCGAAATTCGTGCCACGTCCGTGTCAGGACGAATGACGTCACTGCGGAAGTGGAGCTAGAACTGTGCAGTCTGCCACTGAGACCAGGAAAAGTGGAGCGGATATGTGAATCGATTGTTCACTTTGGGATAAAAGCATCCGATTTGGCAGAAAGACAGGTTTTAGTGTGCTTATCAAGTGTGGATATAGTCACCACCGCGAGAAATAATGAGTTTTCGAGTGAAGGCGCACTACTTTCAAAATGGCCGCCATCTTGGACCGGAAGTAAAATTACATAGACCAAACACACATTTGAACTCTCTATTTTTTTCTTTAAATCGCTTTCAATCAAAAATAGGAACAATAGAAACGTGCACGTATCATGTTTTGAAGAAAAACTTTGGGTTGACAATATAAAAATGCTTTTAAAAGGGCAATCAATACAGACCGGAAGTGAAATTATTTTTAGGGGAAGTAGTCAAAGTAAATGTTTTTCTTTGCGAGCTTACCGTATTTGTCTGTTTTATTATCACAGCCATAACAGAATATTTACCAATACATATTCTAGTTACAATATCGGCTCATCATCTTAACCCAAGTTCGAAATGCAGATTCTCCCAATTTTTTAAGAGGAAAATGAATGAGTGGTGTAATGGGAACTGATAGTTCAATTAGCTATCACCCAAGCAAGGTATCAAAAGCCAAGTTCTCATTACCATGTGATATATTTCTTGTAAGAAACTGAAGGCGAAAATTGAAGTTGATCACTCTCGGGAGTAAAAGGGTTAACTCAATCTTCAAACTTTATTGTACACTTATTGTAGACGTACCAAAACATTCTACGATTATTGAAAGCCGAATACTTCCACGGATTCGACTATGCAAGAGACAAGGCGGTTCTCAGGTTTGAAAATGCGTTGAAGTAAATCTTAACGTCATCTTAAAGTCAAGCTGTCATACATTTCTGTTGCCGCACTCATCAGTGCAGGTCCGCCACGGAACAGTCAGTGTAAGTGAACCTTCACGTAGGAACAGCTTGCTCGATATCCTTTCTTGCCGCCGAATCGGACAAGTTTGCGGAGTTCTGCAGCACTGGCGCGCGGCTCTTCTATATAAGAAACGAGTTCCGCAAGCGCATTACCTTCAGAAGGTTGAACTTCCTCATCCTTGTTTACGCCGGGAGTGTTCTTGCCTTTTTCACAACAAGGCTAAACAAGTGGCGCGGTCTCAACAATGTTACGGTCAAATTCCTCATTCTCGGGCTAAAAGAATTATTCAAATGCCCGTCTTCAAGGCTAAATTCAGTGGTCAAACGCCCCACCCCCGGGGCAAAACATCCCGGAAAGAGGGATAAAATAGTCTGAGAAATTGACTTAATTTTGTGAAACGCGCATACGAGATATTGTTTCTTTGAGCTAGCTATCCGGTGGTTTGAAATATTTCTTTGAAGTAATTACGAGTGATTATATAATTATTTATATAAATAATTTGTATAAACTATAAACGAACTGGGCAAAGAGGAATGAACTCTCGACAAGGAAATATATGTTCTTGTCGATTCATCACGGTATGTTGGTAATAAACGCGCGGTGCTCTGATGGGCTGAGAGTTAAAGTCGCTAGGGCACAAATGTATTTGATTATTTATCCAGTTATAAACCAGTACCTTGATCGAAGTAACGCATTCAAAATCTTTAGCGAGCCGTTTTTATCGAACGGCACAACACCCGGATATCGATCATCCACGTACAGTTGTCCACAAATGAGGTGAAGTATGTGCTTGCAGATTCCTTTCAACACAATACACCACGCGCACACTAACCGGTTTTGCCTAAAGTGGAGTGAAATTAAGGGAACGCTTTCAAATTTTCCACCCTCTGTCGAAGTGGTCAAACCGACTCCACCCCATTAACAGAGCCGTCTGTCAAAATTCCCGCCTCCCCAGACAAAGGAGAGCATCAAATGCCCCCGGGACTGTTGAAGTGTCGAATTGATTGGCGTAAAAGCTGAGCTAAATACCTAATCCTGTAATGTAAATACACCGTATATTTCGGGTGCCAAACTAATCACATACAAAGCATGCAGCGGTACTTTCTGCGGATGCAGAAGTATCCCTAGGGCTATCTCGCCAAGAGTCTGTAAGGCACTGCTAAACTTATAGCCCCCCTAGGAGGGTAACCCTACCTTGAACGTTTACATGGCCAAAAGCTGTCCCTGCTGGGAGGGTTAACCCTCCTCCTAGGGTGACCCCATGTCGAAGTGGTCAAATCGACTCCACCCCATGGACAAGAGTCTGTAAGGTATTGTGCAGTCACCAGAAAGTAGCCTGGCATTGTTAAACTTATAGCTCCCCTAGGAGGGTAACCCTACCTTGAGCGTTTACATGGCCAAAAGTTGTACCTCCTGGGAGAGACACCCTACTTCCATGTAAACAGGGCCTTAGTTGTTGTTTTTTTTTTTCACTTCTAACTTGCACGTTTCGTTGTCGTTTTGTTGCTTTTTGACACATTTTTCATCCACACAACATGCAATATTGTTGAAGAGCTGTTCAACGTTATTATTTGTAGTGATGGCGTTGGCCGTACAGGCGCGTTCTGCGCTCTCAGCACCTCCCTGGAGCGAGTGAGATTGAACAATCGCTGGACGTGTTCATCACAGCGAGGCGCAGACAGAGACCGGTCATGGTGCGAATATTGGTCAGTGGCTTTCTTTTCTTTATAGAGCCGTTAGTTTTGGATGACTTTTGAGAACCAAAGCCAAAATAGTTGCCGTGCAGTGTTGATTCGTTGCCGTGCGGTATTGATTCGTTGCCATACGTTTGCATTGCCGTTGATACGGAGAGACATTGCTTTTCTGCAAAATCATGCTAACCAGTCGAACTTCATGCGCCATGTCGCAGGGGCAAAATTTCTGCAAAATTCGTGTTGCACTAGTTGAAATACTGACAGTGATGTATTAAGCGGCCACCCTCGGGGAATGGCTTTGTGGCCGGCCAATACAGACTGCCGCCAACACATATTGAACTTGATTACCTGTACACTTGAGCGAAGGTTTAAGTGACATGTGTTAAAGGAAATATTGGCATAAACTAAGTGTTCTCCGGTTTCTGGTTCCTTGTGGTAAAATTGTGCCTTGATAGTTTTGCTGCCCATTTAATGCAGTCAAAAAAATAGAAACGAAACACCAGTTAGGACTGCTCATGTGGCCGCGGCCGCTTAATAGAGGTGGTCGAGAAATCTACGGTTAATTATTGGGAATATTTTTAAAATTATACTTTGGGAATATGCTTTGTCAGGTGGCCGTTTGAAAGAGCCTGAGGAGAGTCCGGCCCGAGCGCGAACGCGAGGAGGGAATGGAGACTGAAACATTATAATAGTGTTACACCAAGTATATACCAAGGCTCTGTTGACAAAATGGCGGATATATTCAGGTTTGAACGGAAGGACAATGTTTCCCCTAATATCTGCATTTTTAGCGACAATATTATGACTGGGGACTCGAATATACTTGATCGAAAGTGTCACACCATCGGCAATGGCTCAAGCTAAGAAAATAGACGCTCATGAGCTTACGTCATAACAGCAAAAACGGATCCTCCAGGCTGGAATATAGGTGAGTTTTTACTTGACATATTTTCCATTCTATATACCTGGGACAGTTGATCGTTCTTGGGAGTGAAAGGGTTAAAAGTGAATGTCTGTCAGAATCGATCAAATGGCCGGCATATATGAGTCACAAAATCGATTTTCCTCAAAGTTTTGTGTCTGAACAATCTGCAATTTGCACCTACTGTATCAATACAATAACTAAATTTTATGGTCAGAAAATTTGAAAACCTGTATTGGTTGAAAATCCCTCAAAAGTCGACTTTTACAAAAGCAACATCCAACATAAAAATTGCTCGACCTGGTATCGTAAAGCAGCTGCAGTCATGATTTCTTCAATGTCATACAGTATATTTACGGTAATGACTGTTTAGTCTTTCTTCGATGATATCAGTCCAGATAATTATATTCTAAAACTAGTTATCCATACTTGTGTTTTCTTCTAGTGAGATAGTTTGAAGACATCTTACTTTCAGTACATATCCCAGCTGTTGTAATTTCTATGAAATTGGCTCATTTTGTGGGTTCTGGCTCAAGGGCGCTGTGGGGAATTGATGAAGTGTTGGTTGTAAAGAAGTAAAGTGTTGGTTGTAATTAAGTAAACAAGGTTTAATATTACTTGTGCCCTGAAAGGGTTCATATTTCTTCTAATTTTCTCTCTTTTTCTTTTTTTTTTTTCTTTTTTTTATTGTGTTTACAATAACATGAGCTGTGTGCTTGATTCTATTGAGCAACCTGATCTGTGGGTGATTGAATTGACTTGACAGACTTAAATTGTACATTGCTTGACTACCATAGTTGGCTCTGTGAATTCTGATTATATAGTATGGCATCTACAAAATAATGGGTATGTTGGAACTTGAGGATTGATTTTGGCTTTGCGTTCAGCCTCAGCTTTAAAAATAGCCATAAACAAAATAATGCTTTAATAGTCATTATTAATTACAGTATGCTAATATATTTTAATATATTTTAAAGTCTTTATGGTGATTACTTTTAATGGTTTACTTAGTAAAATTTAGAAAACTGAAAAATTACTCCTCAATAACAAGTTTAATTTTACATGTGCAACCTGTAATAAAATGTTTCCAAATATAGTAGAACCCCCTATCTCGAACTCTCAAGGGAAGCCAGAAACATCTTGAGATAGCAGGGGATCCAAGCCAGGGAATTGGATTCTGTTCAAGATAGCGGGGAGTTCCAGATAACTGAGTCGACATAGTGGGGTTCTACTGTGTACCAGCTAATATAAATCAGATTAAAATGTCAATAACGACTTTTTAATCTGTTCTTTTAATAAATACCAGGGCTCATAAATTTAGTGTGAGGTTTCACACCAGGCTCATTCTCAGCTAAAGTGGCCAATCACTGTCTCACAACTTTGGTACCGAAAGAAATTTTTTCTGATGTTTTTTAGGTTTCTACTCTCTTAAGAAAGCTCTGCACTATAGCAAGTAAATTAGTAAAAGTTGCCAGAGGTAAAGCACCAATAATCTTGAACTATGGACCATCAAGTCGCCAAGAGTAGGCGAAAAACCCCTGTCTTACCGACAAATTTTCATGGAAACATCATCAATTCCTTTTTTCATTCTGTGGATAGGAGGTAGTTTGTATTTTCCCTGCCGGGCTTGTATGGCAATAGTTTGTTTCAAGCTTGAAAATCACTGCTGAACATTCTATTTGCTGAAGCATTAAGGACTGATATATACGTGTCTCACAATTTTGTAACATAGTCGTTACCATCGAATAGAGATGTCAATATTTTTGCTGTTTGTACTGTCTCGTTTATCCTTCAAGTATTTAATGGTTTATAGTTTATAGATTTATAAAATACCACAACTGGTTCTACTCATTTTTATAGATTTTTTAATATTAGCGATTTTATAAGAGGTACTCAAAAGTGACATTTTTTTTGTGTAACATAAGATACCATGTTTCTCTCAGATGCTTATTGGTATGTGCATTTTCTTGTACAATAGTATTAAGTGCAAAACTTCTGTCATTCATTGGGTATCTCAGTGCTGGTTTTCCCTGTATTCTTGTGATTTTCTGTGACAGTGCTACACACTGGTGAACTCGCAGACTTTGACATTTCAAGGCAAAATCTGAGTTATAAGGATGTTTTTTTGTAGCAGATAAAACTTGGAGCTATATCTTGGCTAAAATTTCCTGTTATTGACTATAGTTGTGGGAGGCTTGGCCTGAAAGAGGTCCCTTTTCAAGCCTCAGTTATAAGAAAGGGTATAGCAAACAATGCTTTTTGGTATTTTTATTGGTCGAAAGAGTGGCTGGTGAAGGGAAAATTGTATGATAGGGGTAAGCTGTAAATTCAATTGAGGGATTCGCAAAAATGGTGTTGCGGAATTACTGCATGTGGTTTTTCTGGGCATAATTCTGAAGCAGTACATCAATATAGTGGATGCATACAAGTCTTAATTTTCTGAATATTCTTTCCCTAATAACTTCATAATGAAGAGCAATCAGCAAAGCTGTCTGACCCCTCCCCCTCCCCCTCCCCCTCCCACCACTCCACACGCCGCCCGGTCCTGAAAACCCTTACCCTAATTTCAGACCAAAATACCTGATTTTCTATACCCTATTTCAGACCTGACTCCAAAAATGTATACCCTATTTCAGACCTGACTCCAAAATGTATACCCTATTTCAGACCTTTGTTTAGAGATTTTTTGTTCTTTTGCAATGATTTCCGCCCTGTGTTTTCTTCCATTTGCTGTGCAATGTCCGCGGCGACATATTTCTGTTAAAATCAGACCAAAAAGACAAAATTGATACCCTATTTCAGACCAAAAAGGCAAAATCGATGCCCTATTTCAGACTAAAAATGCTTGAAAATGATACCCTTTGGGGCGGCACATACCTATATGGCTTATATATGGGAGTACCCCCCCCCCCCCCCCCCCCCGGGGACTCCACCCTTGATTTGACATTTTCTCATATTTCAGACGCCTCATTAAATTTGTGAGCCTTAGCATTTATGAAGAGAATAGATTGAAAAGTAATTAGTGACTATTGAGGCGTTTACAGACTTACTGCTCATACCAATGGTGAAGAAGAGATTGAGAAGTTATTATGTCTAGGTGCATTTATGGCTTCCGTGCAAATTAAAAAAAGTCTATACATATTGTACGCATATTCATATACAGGCAGATCATAACATATTAGGTTCTAATCTGGGTTATCAGGACTTGTCTGGGGTGGATAAAATCTGGTTATATCTTGGCCGAAATTTAACATTTTAAATGCGAAATCTTTCCTAGTGTGTATCAGCAACAGACACATCTTCACTGTATGAGACAATGCCGAAAAGGTGGTGAGAGAACTGCAAAAATCAGGTGAGTTTGTTGAACAATGCCAGTTTTAAATGACTTCAAAACGGCTCTAAAATCACCCGTTACTTTAGCAAAAAATCATCCCTCAGCAGGAATTCTGTACTGTTCTAGAGTTTAGGAGGGCCCTTGACCCGGATATTTTTAGGGATTTTGGCAAGCCTAAGTAGGGACAACAGGAACTAGTCGGGGTATAAAATGGTTGAGTGTTAGCCAAGATATCGTAGCAATAAGTAGCCCCATACATTTTCCTAACAGTCCCGATACTGCGTACTAATGATATATTGGTATATGCGTTTTTCCTTTAATTTGTACGATAGTATCAAGGGCAAAACGTTTTTCATTTATTGCGCATCTCAGTGTTGGTATTCCCTGAAAGTCTGCGTTCTTGATGTTTCTTGTAGACCTTGTAGATATTAAATTTATTCAACTTGAAACTCAGCCAAAAGAAGAACGGCACAGTTCTCTTTACGCACGTATTTAGTTTGGATGCAGCCCAGGCTGGAGTATCATGGCCTCTGATAAATATGTAGGTGTCAAAGTTAAGCTGTGCGTGATATGCAAACAATGCAGAGTAAAAGAAGACAAAGTACTTCCAAGTTAAACGGTTGGACAAAATCTGTGAAGTCTATCCGGCCGAGCGGCAAAGTTGCTTCCCGCGTGTCGTCACTCACTGGGATTCTCCAGCTCCTTCGTTCAGATCTTCACGTTCTCAAAGTTCTGAGCATTTGTTTCATCGTACATTTCTCTACATTGCGAAGTTGTGCAATTCTATTTCATATTGTTTCACTGATTTCAATACATCATTAATATTTCTAACTCATGACAGTATTCATGGAAAAAAATGACATCACTGACCAGCTCCCCAACCAATCAGCGTTAGCCAATTCTCGATCCCAATAAGAAAAAATCTTCTCATTTTAATACTTGGTCCGCCTTCGGCAAGTAAAGACTAAGACCAGGATTTCTCAACCTGATGTGACCGTCTGTTGCCTTGCTGTGACCGTCTGTCACCCTGATGTGCCGCCTTACCACTTTTTCGGGGGGGGGGGGGGGGGGGATTTTTTGCCAGCCTACACATAGGAAGGAATCGGCGTACAAATTGGATGAATTTTGGCCAAGGTATCACAACAATAAGTAGTCCACATACATTTATCTGACAGTCCCGAACTATTGTTATATTGGTACATGCAGTTCTTTTCATTCATTGAGCATCTTAGTGTTGCTCTTCCGTGAAAGTCTGCGTTCGACAGCGATCCATAGTGATGAATTCTCGGACTTCAATATGTTTGTGCATAATCTGAGTTACAAGGACTTCGTATGAAGCTGCGAAAATCTGGCCATATCCTGGCCAAAATGTGACCATTTTAAACGCGAAGTCTTTCCTAGTTTGTATCAGAAACAGGTGCAACCTTTCTGTAAGGCACTGCAAAAAGATAGTCAGAGAATCGTAAAACTCAGGGCGTGGCACTATTTGAGTAGGAGCAGGGTATGGGTGCGACTGGCACGTGTAGTACGGCTGAGAAAGAGAAGCGGCGAACCCTTCCGAGACGGATATACTCTGCTTTTGGTCTGTCGCGTGCAGTGTCGTTGTGTAATGCAAAATAATGTTATGCCAAATAACTGCCTGGCAGTGCTATGCTAATGATGCCACTCGAATGTAAGGATTTTACATTCCATGTGCACGCGCGCCAACTCACGAATTTGCATTTTTATTTATCAATTTGAATCTGAGCTGAGCGGACATGTCGAACGAAAGTTTAGGTTTTTCGGTGAGTATTGCTTGGTTTATGGATAAATGTTGCTGTTCCTAAGCTAAAGTCAAACTGCTCTATGCCTCGTGAAAGTATTTCTTGCCAAACAGCCTCCTGGGTCTTGTATTTATCCTCGCCTGAAGACCGTTAGTAACAACACGTGTTCTTCGTTTCCGCAGAGCTTTATTGACGAACAGTTCAAACCAGAGGAGTTCATGGAAGGTCTGCCTTTTTGGTGAGTGGTAATTGCTTCAACTTGTGCAGTACACAAACGAAATACGTGTCAATGAACAATTCGCGAGAAATTCGCGTTTGAATGTAGTCTTCTTCGATCGAACTAAATTCAGAATAGCTCGGTCCTGTTTTCGTTCGTGTGTTATTTTCATTACCAATGAAATAGTGTAACTTTAGGTTAAAGCTTCTATTGGTTCGACAAGAATAGAGTTCGACGTCTACAAACAACAGTGAGATTCGTGGTTGGACTCGGGTGGTTTTTATGAAAAGCGTTGGTGTCCCTTGCATATTTTCTTCGTCTGTGTGTTTCAACTGGATTGCATTTTAGTGACGATATTTTTTTTTCTCCAGAGATCAAGTTAGAAGTCCCAAAAACACTAGTGGTATCTTTGTGGAACTCTTAGACTTCACGCTTCCCTATGTGGACTCGGTTGGCAATTTCACAAGGACTTTTGTTGCTGGAAAGTCGTCTTTCTGTGACCTCAGACATGAACGTTGAAGAATAATTCAAGTCGTTGTATTCTTGGTCATTGGAACTGTATGGAGACAGGTTAGCTAATTTTGTTTTTGTTTTTATTAGAATGAGCTTTCCAGAAATAGTGAGATGTTCGATATTTTTGCGCGCATATTTTCAACCTGGTAAAACCCGACTTTTTAATTGATAAAATTTGTGCGTGAATTAAAACGGATAGGTTCTCTTCAAACCCGTCTTTTTGAATTCCTTTGGAGTTTTGGTTTGTACCAGTGAAAGCTTTATGTTCGTGTGCATTGTAAGACTTTACGAAGACTTGTATCTTGTACGCAGAAGACTTGTATCTTAATCGCAAAATATTTATACATCGCTACTTGTGTACATTGCAGGTTTTTACGATTATTTGTATCTTGAGCGCTGCAGACTCGTACGTCGCTAGTCATGTAGGAATTTACGATTTAAACGCAGAATACTCGTACGTCGCTTGTCGCGTGCATTGTAGGATTTTACGAAGACTTGCATTTTGAACGCAGAATACTCGTACGTCGCTAGCCGTGTAGGACTTCTATCTCGAGCGAAGTCTATTTATACATTGCTTATCGTGTGCATTGTAGGACTTTACAGACTTGCATTTTCAACGCAGAATACTCGTACGTCGCTGGTCGCGTGCATTGTAGGATTTTACGTATCGTATTCTGAGCGCAGAATATTTTTTCGTCGCTAATCGGGTACGTTGTAGGATTTTCCGAAGACTTGCATTTTGAACGCTACGTGTCGTATTTTGAGCGGAGAAAATTTAAACGTCGCTGACCGTGTACATTGTAGGATTTCACGAAGATTTGTATCTCGATCGCAAAACATTTATACGTCGCAACTCATGTGCATTGTATTTTTAAGAAGACTTGTATCTTGAGTGCAGAATATTTATAAATCGCCACTTGTGTACATTGCAAGATTTTACGAAAACTTGTGTTTTAAACGCAGAATACTCTAACGTTCAGCAATCTATTAGCTCTTCTAAGCTTTTTCTAAGCAGTTGCGCTCTTCTCTGTAGGAATATTTGACGGTACTTGTAAAATTAATTGTAATATGCGAGTGCGAATAAAGATTGTCTCGTCTTGTCTTTAAGTTATTGTCCATGTAACCATGGGCTGACATCATATTAAATTTTCCATGTAAGGCAACTGTGACTATCAAAGCGTATCATTACATCATGTTTATTCTTGCACGCGTAAAAGCCATTACAAGAGCCAATACCTGCTTGATATTTGCACTGCATGAATAAATATGATATTTAATGAACACTTTTGTATGGTCATGGTCACCTTACATGGTAAATTTAATATGATGTCAGCCCATGGTACACTGCAAACTTTGCTGACGTCACAATTCCGACTCTTTAAATTTGAGGTCGCTACAGGGTGGTTGGATGGGCGGTAGTCGATGGGTGAGCGACATTCAACTAGCTGAGCGAATAGGGGGGTTAGGGGGCTTGGGGAGGATTTGTATATAAAGATTTTAAAAACTTTGTATATAAAAATTTTAAAAACTTTTCTTTCAAGATTTTTTTTTCAAGAAGATTATTTTGAACTCTTTATTAGTTTGTTCAAGAAACTTTTACAAGATTATTTCAAGATTTTTTTTTTCAAGAAGATTATTTTGAACTCTTTATTAGTTTCAAGAATCTTTACAAGATTGTACACTACCTGTGCTATACAAAGTATTACTGCTACTAAACTGCTAAACTCTAAGAAGAACTGTTGTGGTCAGTTCTTTACTAATGTACACGTTTACAACTACTCTGGAGGACTAACTTTTAACTACCTTCTTTACAGCTTTGGTCACCGCGGACTTCCTTCTTCGCTTCACGAATGTGCACTTCACAGCAGCCAGAAAGAGAAGATGTCTTCGCCGCGGACTTTGTTCTTCGCTTGACTAATGTGTAATTCACAGTAGCTGGAACAGAAGATGCCTTCGCCGCGGATTGCCGTCTTCGCTTGACGAATGTACACTTCACAGCAGTCAGGAACAGAAGATACCTTCGCCGCGGACTTCGTTCTTCGCTTGACGAATGTGTACTTCACAGTAGCAGAAACAGAAGATGCCTTCGCCGCGGATTGCCTTCTTCGCTTGACGAACGTGTACTTCACAATAGCAGGAACAGAAGATGCCTTCGCAGCGGATTGCCTTCTTCGCTTGACGAATGTGCACTTCGCAGCAGTCAGGAACACAAGATGTCTTCACTGAAAAGGAATACAGGTATGGAACACTGTTTAATCGATAAAGTTTACATGTACATGCCAAAATACTGAAGTATGAAACCGGCTGTGTCTGTGGAGCGAAGAGAAACAAGGCGAATTTGAATATTTTCACGAACAGCCAAAAAATAAAACAATGAGACTAATTACACAAGGAAAAGCGCACGTGCACTGTTGGGACTGATAACTTTATGCCGTTGGACGACTGCTTCGCTTCTCTTTCAAGTTTCAAACGAAGTGCTGATAATTTGAAGACACAATGTATAATACCGGGATGGAATTAGCAATCGAACTTTCGAAAGAAGAGAAACAACAACACGCACAAAAATAAAATTAAGTATGTACTCACAGAAGCACAAAAGGAACAAATCTTCAAACATTTGTAAATTGCTTGCCGACGATGTTGTCACTCGCTTTATATATGGAGTTCTAAATGTGGAAAATATTTTACTTGCAGCGCTCGTGATCCTGTCGTGTGCCATTTCAAAGTCAAAGAGAAGATCTTGCATGGCACAATTGGTAAGTAGGAAGCTTAGTACATGTACCTCATCTGGTAATTGACCATTAAACTTTTCAGCCAGTTGTTCAATCATGGAACACAGGATTTCTTGTAGCTTATATTCACTGCAAAGATATGGATCCTGTTGTAAAAAAGTAGCAACATTGAGAGGGACAAACTAAACTCGATCTTAAGGTCGCTGTAGAACCCTTTCACTTCCAAACAACGGAATTAAAATTCTCCCAAAGATCCAAAAAGAAAATGTACACATGATGTAGTGAGAATAGATATATCAATCAGCTAACTTGCAAGTAGTTAGTGCTGGTGTTGTACCCTGTACATGAGTAACCTTGCAGAATCTAGAAGGCGTCTACACATGAAGGGCTAACTTCCAACCATCTACTTACAGCTTAGGTCGCCGCGGACAGTCTTCTTCGCTTGACGATTGAACACTTCGCAGCAGTCAGGAACAGAAGATGCCTTCACTGAAAACGAATTGAAAAATATAGAACACTAGTTAATCGACAAAGTTTAGATGTCAAAATACTGAAATAAACACCTGTCTGTCTGTGCAGCGAAGGGAAGGCAGCGATGAAAGCGGCAGAATAAACAATGCGACTAATTTCACAAGAAAAAGCGAATGCTTCTCTTTTAATTTTGAACAACGTGCTTATTACTTGTTGACACAATAATGCCAGTGTTTTTGACATTAGATAAGCAATCAAACTCCAGAAGTAATGGGGGCAAGACACACAAAGAAACTAAGTATGCACTCACAGAAGCACAAATATTAGGAACAAACATTTTTAAATTGCTTGCCGACGCTGTTGTCAATTGCTTCACAAACGGCATGTTATCTCAGTACCCTACTCCTGCTCCAATAACGTTCACGAGACGCGACGCACAAATGTACTGCGCTGCCAACATTTTAAATAAGTCTTCAAAGAAAAACTATAAAGATGAGTATTCTGCGCTCGCGAACAAATCTTCATCGGACCTACAATGTTCACGAGCAGCGACACACGATTTTCCGCGTTCACATGCGACGTAGTCTTCGTCAAAACTAAAAAGATCGTGATTAGTGACGTTATAAAAATTCCGCGCTCACGATACAAGTCTTCATAAGAACTAAAAAATCACAAGTAGCGATGTCTAAATACATTGCACTTTCGATGCAAGCCTTCATAAGCACCAGTAAATCACGAGACCGACGTATACATATTTGCGCTTCCGATACAAGTCATCATAAGAACCAGAGATTTACGAGTAGCGACGTATAAATACTCTGCACCCAAGACACAAGTCTTCGTAGAAACCTACAATGTGCACGAGTAGCGATGTATATTGTGCACTCAAGATGAAAGTCTTCGTAAAAGCCTACAGTGTATAACACAAGTAGCGACGTATAAATAATCCGAGCTATGGATACAAGTCTTCGAAAAAGTACAAAGTACAAATATTCTGCGCTCAAGATGGAAGTCCTCGTAAAAGCCTACAATGTACACGAGTAGCGATGTATAAATATTCTGCGCTCAACATACAAGTCTTGCAGTAAATCGGCGCTTCGGATATAAGTCTTCATAAGAAGTACAAAGTTCACGAGTAGCGATGTATAATTATTCTGCGCTCAACATACAAGTCTTACAGTAAAATCCGCGCTATGGATACAAGTCTTCATAAAAAGTACAAGGTTCACGAGCAGCGACGTATAAATAGTCTGCGCTCAAGATACAAGTCCTCGTAAAAGCCTTCAATGTATACAGGTCGCGACCTATAAATAATCCGAGCGCATGGTACAAGTCATCATAACAACTAGAGATTCACAAGTAGCGATGTATAAATACTTCGCGCTATCACGATATAAGTCTTAATGAAAACTAGATATTCACGAGTAGCGGCGTATAAACATTCGGCGCTCAAGATACATGTCCTCGTTAAAGCCTATTCTGCGCTCAAGATACCAAGTCTCACAGTAAAATCTTATAGTGTACACAGACAATGTGACGTATGAATAATCCACGAAGTCTTCATAAAAACTATAAATTCGCAAGTAGCTACTTAAAAATATTCCACACTCGACAGAAGTCTTCATCGAAACAGTAAAAGCTCACGAATAGCGATTAATTGCAGTATTTCTGATCTCGTTTTCTCGTATTAAACGTTTTTTCTTTCGTGTGTCTCTGTTCAAATAGACAATAAACTTCTTCCTTTCTTATCTTTATACTTTAGTTGTGTTAAGAAACGGTTCTTCAAGGAAAAACAGCGTTCCTCATGAAGGCGGCCGATCATTTATATCCAGTCCCAGTTGCCTTGTTTATTATTTCCTTCTCTGAAGTCCTGTACAAAGAAAATTGACTTGAAATGAATTCTCTTATTTTGCACAAGGAAAACAGTATAGGTTATTAAAACAGCTTGTTACAAAAGAGTGTAGAGCGCACGCGGGTATATAATATCCTTGACTGACTATGATCAAGAAACACTTTCTTCTCCTTGGGGGAGGGGAGGGGAGATGACAACTTGGCTCCGGCACCAAAGCTGACGCGAGCAATGCACGTTGGGATCATGCTGTCGAAAGCAGCGCGCGCAGCAAGAAAAAATAACTTTTTAACGGATTTAACGTACGAATACAGAGCTGGCGTTAGCAAAATCAGGGTCGTTTTTGTACCATAGAATTTAGAACGATTATTTATTATACTTTCGTTCAACAAAACCACTAAAATTGGCCATTTCTCCGTCTTCCACGATGGAGCGTTTTCATTGGTCTACCAGTATCGATTGTGACATCACAAAAAGTCAGGACTCTCACTCCAGTGAAATGTTTTCACGGGCGTTGCTTTACGACAAAGTCTCTGAAGAAACAAGCAAAGTTTTGCCTTTTAAACGATCTGTTAACCATCCACTCTGTATTCAAACGTTGCATAGCAATGGAATCTGCCCGAAAAGAGCAAAAAAGGTACGTAAAACAATCATCCGGCATCGTTATTTTCGTAGAACTTACAGTCCTGTTTTGAGCAATGTTTGTTGCTTTTTTCAGTCAGCGAAATGCTACCAAAGCGCCCCGGTACGATACCAGGCAAAATTACCAAAAGGTAAGACACAAACCCGACATGCCAAGGTATTGTTTTGTGATAGGTTACGCCTCCAACGAATCCTTTCTAATGCACGAGTAATGCTAACGTTTTGGAGTTGGATATTTCGCGATCTCACAAGTCCACAAAACATCGCAAGTCTTTCAAACAAACTTGTTTCAAGGTATTTTAAATAGCAGTTTGTTCTGAAATGATGTGGTGAAAGTCAGGGTACGACAGGCATGCTCTACGACGTTGTATTCTTGTTTGCGGTTTCACAAAAAGAGCTAACTCTAGACTGAAGTAAAGCCGACTCTTAGATTAGGAAAATTCCGATGGTAGTTTCATCAGGAGAGTAAAATTTATGTTAGCACCAGGTGTCTGATTTGGCAGGAACTACGCCTAAAACAGTTTATCACTGGAGATGACCACCTCATTACGACAATTTTTCTCAAACTTTCAGGTGTATGAAGAAAATAACCTTGCCGACATTGAAGCCGGCTGCTCAAGAGAACCTTACACCGGACCACCCAGGGAAGGTAAGACATCGGGGTGAAGAATCCACGTTACCGTTAGTGGAAGTTCGACTATAGCATAGCATAGCACAACACAACATCACAGCACAGCAAAGCGCAACGCTTGACAACGCAAATCGATACAGCGAATCACAAAGTACAAAAAGAAGATGTGTTTTAAAAATAATCAGAGCCGTTTTTCATCAACAGAATGGGTCGACCCTAAGATCTTTGAGGAACAGATGATAAAGTACGGTCACATCTCTGATTTTGAACGTCGGCCATGGACAGAGCGACAGGAGAGGATCTTTGCCCTCCGGTAAGTCACCACTGTCGTCGTTGTTGTTGTTGCTACTGTATTCACTGTCATAGTTGCAATGTTGCTGTCTGAGGTAACTCGATTATGACCAAATTATCCGTACCAATGACTAAGTCAGTACATTATCCCATTTCGTAAGGTAGTGAGTAATCTAATGCATGTTTTAAAATCCGACTTCGTTGTACGCTCTGCTAATCGCGGCGGTATACTAAAAAGGTACCAAGCAAGGGATTCTATATATACATTCTATGTTTATTTATGTTTTGTTTCAGCTTAATGAAGTATGGCAGAGATTTTACTAAGATCGCCTGGGAAGAAAAGGTAACAAACTGATGCAATGTTGTTTGATCCCAAAAGCACGAGCTGTTAGTAGAATTTGTAGAAATTGAACTATTAACTTAATATTGTTTTAATCTTTGTGTTTCTCTACAGGATGTCTTCGCATGTGTCCGTTACTTTTACTTCTCAAAGTACAAGTGGTTCAGAAAGGTAGGATAACAGAAACTTCAGTAAACATTATCGAAGTAGCAAGAACGAAACAAGTACATCATGACATTAAAACGAATTGCATTTCACGAAAGGTTCAGACTGTTTCGCCCCTAAAACGTTTTGGCTTTCTGCAAATGAATTATATAAACAAACACAGTTGTGTGAAAACTTCTTTTTTCGATATGACTGTACAGACACCACACTCCTTACTGTAGGTTTGCGTAGACCAACGCGGAACATTCTCAAATTTTCGTGAAGCAGATTGAAAAATGCGCACCGCAAATATCTTGGGTTTAGCGTATGTTCTGGATGACTGTTCACGAGTAATGTTTGCGTCATGTTTCAAAACATCAGCCCCTACGTTCTGCAAGTCGCGCACTGGAAAAAATATACGTTATCTGATGGGCTCCTCACGTTGTAAAATTATAGAAATGGATTAATGTTATAGATGTTCGGATAAAATGCGTAGGCCTCTTTGCAAAACAGAATATTTACGCCGATTATTGCGTTATTACCAGAACACCAGAAAGTTATGAAAAAATCTCTCTAAAATCACACAAGCGAGTCTCGTGGACAGTTGAAAATCACCTTGAACAAAGAGAAACTAAACAAATCTCATTTTCTATTACTCTCAGGTTGTGGCGGAAGTCGAAGCTGCGCAGGCGCTGTTGCTGCTATCTCAACCTGTTTTTGAACGACGGCCAATAGAAATGCAATACCCCACCAAACCCAGCATGACCAGGCGGCCGGATGATTACATAGTATGACTATAAATTATAAGAAATAAGGGGTGGCAAGCAGCTGTCTTTGAAGAAATGTCATAGACTTGGCCTTGTTGTCTGGGACATTCAAATTTCAACCTTTCTACATTCGTCCAAATCCACACTTCACACAAGGCACACATGTACATTGATAGGTCATGGTATATTGTATATTTCTTGTTCATGCATCTGACTTGAAATTGAATAAAACAGTTGAACAAAGAAAAAAATGTACATATCTGTAATTAGATGAATATGAGCAAAAATATATATTGAGGAATAGAGGCTGAAAATTCTGTTACAGTTTCTAGAAACAAGCTATTTTTTTACTCTACTGTTTTTGTACTGTACAGTTGCTTATGTGTTTTTCTTTCTAGGATGAGGAGGATGCGTACATTCTGTACTTGCGGCTGCTCGATTGCTTCAAACCCCCTGCCACCCGGCAGGCCTCCTTTGATCTTGGTGACGATGCCAGAAGAGCCAGAGACTGGCTGGGTGAAGGTTCCCGAGCCCAAGGTGCCAAAGCCTCCAAGATCAAAGAGTGCTCGAAAGAGACGGCGTCGGGTGACTGCTAAGGAGAGTGCAAAGAAACAGCAAGCTGCCAGTGAAAGATCTACCACTGATCAGAGTCCACCACCTCAAGTATCTGATGAAGTTGGAGCAGCAAGTCAGCAGCAAGCTGTCAGCCACCAAAGGTCTACCACTGACCATATTCAACCACAACAACTCTCTGATACAGAGGGTGTGAGGCAGCAGCAAGCTGACAACAAGCAAAGATGCAGCAACAGCAGAAAGCGACCACACAAGGCCAACAATGACGTCCTGCACCAAGTTCTGTCGAGTATCCTTATACGCAGACGATACAGTTATATACTTCTCCTCATCTAATCTGCGAGAGCTCGAAGATAACATTAACACTGACCTCCGATATATCTGTAACTGGCTTAATAATAATCTGTTAACCCTAAACGTGGACAAATGCAAATTTGTCATATTTGGAAGCACGCGCAAGGTCAACTCTTTATTTCCCAACCTATCGCTGGTGATAAACGGCCAACCCCTCGAACGTGAAGAGTCTTTCAAATACTTAGGCGTCACACGTAGCCATAATATGACTTGGTTGGACCATATAGACGCCCTGAGCAAAAAGGTTTGTCAAAGACTTGGACTATTACGTCGTGTTAGGCACTTACTACCACAGCACAGTCGCCTGACATTATACAATAGCCTTGTCCTACCATTGTTCGACTACGCAGACCTGGTCTGGGGCGAAAAAAACAACGAAGTCCTCATGCAACACTTGCAAGTGCTACAGAACAATGCCGCAAGGATTATAATGGACCTCCCGAGACACTCCTCTGGCACAGAGGCCCTGGAAAAATTGACCTGGCAACCTCTGTATGCCCGCCGCCACTTCCATCGCTGTGTTGCTATATATAAACACCTGAATAACCTCGTTTCATCTGAATTTAGTTTTATAAGAAACAATGATGTCCATGGACACAATACGCGCCGCTGTCAAGATCTACGTCTTCCACGTGTGCGCACCAACTGGGGCAAGCAACGCTTCATTTATCATGCGGTTAAGGACTGGAACAATTTAGATCTACAGACAAGACAATCACCTAGTTTGGCTGTTTTTAAGAACTCTTTGATACGATAAGATAATTTTTAGACGTATTTTTAATCTTGTAACTTTGAAATATATCTTGTTAAGGTTTTAGCCTTTTAAAATGTTTAGCTTTAGTTTTTTTTTTTTTTTTTTTTTGTAGGACCTCCCTGAAAATCACCTAGGTGAGCGGAGCTTCCTACCAAAATATTGTTATTATTATTATTATTATTATTATTATTACTATTCCATAACAAATTGAGATTTAGGTTAATATTACTGTCAGAGGAAATAATCAGCAAAATTTGTGAGATATTATAGGGCAGAAAGACAATTTTTGTACAGAAATGAATGTAACCACTGTACAGTGAATAGTACTAAATATATAAATTTATTATACAACTCCCTTAGTAACGTGGAAATACCGCATAGTAACGTGCAAATAACTCCATAGACACGTAAAAAAGATACAGCCGTATTCAACGTTGCTAAGGAAAAAAAATTTTTTTTCCTTCATTCGCTGTCGTTAATTCTTTTCTTTCGCTTTTCGTATAAAAGTGACCCTGTGCACAGCTGGTATTTACATCACTTCTAGAGATTACTAAGCAAAGAAAGAAGCACAGAATTTATACTGACTTGGCTTACTATCCGATACGCAAAATCGAGCACGGAGACCAGCTTCTTCGTCAGAAAATCAACTGAATTTGCCGCAACATAACTAATCTTCCGTTCACAAAATGTCAGACCACACACCACAGTTCGGTTATCAGGCCATAGTGTTTCCAGCCAGATCAATATTTCTGAGAGCAGTTTAAGAATCCCTGTCAATCTCGAAACGAGTTCTTGTCGGCATTCAACACGGCAGCCGTTGGATTTGCCTCGACGTGTAATTCCAGTCCAAGATCTGTGGCATCGACTTGCAACAACAGGCAGTGATTACCTCTATCGAGAAACCGCAATGCGAACTGTACCACCACTGGCCACAAGATAAAGTCCTTTTCATACTTCGTAAGCGAGGAGAAGGCGAGAACTGGCTGTTTGTTGATTCATGGCACTCGACGAAAATGAAAATGTTGACACATCTCGTTCGTCCAATTTGTTCTGTTTATGACCACATTATGTGATGTAGTATCTCAGATCTCCCCGCAAACTTTGTTTAAAGTACCTCTTTCAGCTTCAATGTTACTCAGCTCAGAAAACAAGGACTAGAAGAACTGCAAGTACAAATTCCGCGCTTGCTTTCTGCACACGGCACTAAACTTGATTGACATATCGCGCGCGGAAAACATGTCACTTTGGTCACACAACGTACCGCGATTTGAAAATAATTTACATCTTTTACTAAGGGAGTTGTATAATAAATAACTTATTAGACACTTAGGCGTTTAGTACGGCTGTATATTTTTACGAGTCGTGCAGTATTTTGGCGAGCCGCTTCGGCGAGAGAGCCATACACTATGTCACAAGAGATAATGATGCATTAGATTGTACAGATGCATTGACCTCCTTCGTCTGAGGCCCAAACAAGGGCTGAAAAAATGCACTGGTCAAGAAAACCTTTTTGTATATGAGCCAATCTTTATAAGAATCATCTGCAAATCCTGATTTCTGTATCAATATTCCTCAGACACAATGTTGTCTATATTCCCAAATCTAAGCTCTCAAAATTGATGATTTTTGGAGAAAACAATATAGTGTTCTCAACAAATGCTTTCAAATCAGCCCCTGCAATTCGTGAAATATTCTTATATTAGGACATCAAACAACACCAACCTTTCTACAGACTTGCTTGGTCCTTGCTGCTATTCGTGTCCACATGAAACTGTCCAGCCTTTTTACGTTGTCCCCATGGTCCACAGCAACCTCATACTGTGTTGTCGTGTTGTGTTTGTCCCCATTTTTTTCCATGTTGCTCTACAAAATTAATGAAGGTACAGAATATGTATAGATGCATTGCCAGAAATCGTGGACAAGATGGCGAACGCGCGTGCGCAATGCAAGCGTAATGGCGTACAGCATAAGAAAATGTATGAGAATGTTCAAATTTCGCAAATATATCATTATACATATTAGATTTCCACGGTGCCAGCATCTAAACTTGATGAGGGTCGATCTAACAACATAAATAACACAAAAGCAGGTACTGAAACGGAGGCCTACCCACTTCCCGAGACGAGTGCATTCTCTGCCTGTTTCTCTCCACTTTTCCCATACATTTCCTTATAACCTGCCTCAAATGGCTTCCGGTATTCGTCAACTAACGGAAGAGCACGACTATGTAGTTCAAGTGCCAGCATCTGAATATGTTCAAGAGTGTTCGATGTCTTCAAATCGTTCGTAAAAGGCCTGATAATTCCACGCCAAAGCTCTTCCACAGACGTACTTTTATCCGAAATTTATCGTGAAATCGGCCGCCATGTTTACATGTTCGACTACGGAGGAAGGCGAGAAACAGAAGCCCAATGGCTGCACAATCTCACAGCAGCCGCCATGTTTACTTTTCTTCATCTAGCAATGATTTCTGGGATTTAATTTAGCTCCCAGGCTGCCACGATTTAAATAATTTGCCAGGAGATTTGGACGAGGCGATGTCATGGCTGTTTATACAAGAGGAGACATAGAATGGAGCTTGGAATTCCAGGAAAATATTCACATTTATGGTGCTCGCCACTAAAGTGCTTTTTCAGTAGAAGTAAGTTCTCTGCATTAACATAGTGCAGCTTTAGTGAAGTTTTGGAGTGACCTTAGTGACAATTCTTGGTGTAATACGATACACTGCTGACAAGTTAGCGCAGGCTCAAAATGTCCACGATTTCTGACAATGTGTCTGTTTTAGCCAGCATATATGGTGGTAGAAATTGTGCCAGTAATTGGTAATGGTATTCAACACTTCCCTACTTAACCCTTTCACTCCCCAGCTCAAATTGCAGATTCTCTCAACCTTTTTAGAAGAAATGTATGAGTGACGGAGTGAGAATATTGATAGTTAAACCAGCTTACAGTAGCAAGCTATCAAAAGCCAAGTTCTTCTCACTGTATGATATGTATCTCTGATCAACAAATGGGTCCAGTAAGACCCTGAACATTGTTATTTTAGGCAGTGTCAGACAAATGCAGACTGCAGACCACAGGCTAGAAATAAAATAAAACAAAACAAAATACAAAAACTTACATAAAATAAAATAAAACAAAACACCGTATCATGGTGCAGATGCAAAACAAAAACTTACGTAAAATGCCGTGAAATAAGTTTGAACGATATCATCCAAACCATTGCAGAAATTCATCATCCAAACTGACTTATTGGATCAGAAAATTCCTTCCTTCCCTCTCGAGTCTCTGATCTGCTCAATAAGCATGTACTTTTCGACCGCACCCTTCCCCCCTCAACCACATTTTTGTGCTTGCCCCATTTCTCTTGTGGTCTTGCTACGCAATATGACTGCACAGCAACCGAAATATTTCGTATTTGATAACTTCAAAACTTTCAGCTCTGGTTTTTTTAGTTTCCTGCCAAATAGTTTTGCGCTGCCAATCACAGGAACTGCAATGTAAACCAGTAATGAATACGAGACATTTGTATGATTACTACATCTCAGTCCAAAAATTTTGACCACCATTATCTGGATAATTTGTCCAAGTAAAGAATTCTGCAACAGGTATTTTTCTGATGTCATTACTTTGGTACTCTTCGTTTTTTTCGTCAAGTTCATGTTTATCATATACTCAGTTAATGACACCAGCCCCTGGTCATGTAAACAAATCAGCAAGTGTTTTAACCCATTGCGCCCCAAAGATGAAGCAACATATAACAATATAGTTGACCCGCATACACTGCTTAAATACATACATACATTTTTTATTGAAGCTCCCCAAATGCTTTGTATAATGATCATTCAAGATAGAAACTGATTGGCTCAAAAGCCCCAAGTTGCGCGATTAAGTTCATGTTCACAAAACAAACCGGTGAAATGAACACCTTGAATTTCTTGTCATATACAGCCAAGTCAATTTACCTGAAATTTGCCTGTCCCCACTTTAAGTGCGCATTATTCAGTTAGTTTGGAGATCATGACCGCACGAGAAATGGGGCGAGTACAAGAATGTGGTTGAGGGGGGAGGGGTGCGGTCGAAAAGTACATACATATCGAGTGGATCAGAAACGCTTGACAGAAGGAAGAAATTTTCTGATCCAATAAGTCGGTTTGGATGATGAATTTCCGCAATGGTTTGGATGATATCGTTTGTCAAGCTCAAGGGAACCAATCGAACTTATTTCACAGCATTTTACGTAAGTTTTTGTTTTGTGTATTTGCACCGTGATGCGGTGTTTTGTTTTATTTTATTTTATGTAAAGTTTTTGTATTTTGTTTTTATTTTATTTTATTTCTAGTCTGCAGTCTGCAGTCTGCATTTGTCCGACACTGTATTTTAGGACATCAAACAAGATAACAAGACCAACCTTGCTGAAGACTTGCTTGTTCCTTGCTACTTTTCATGTCCATGTGAAACTGTCCACAGTATATAGTCAACAGTCTTTTCATGTTCTTCCCATGGTCCACACCAGCCTCATGCTGTACTGTACATTGTCATGGTTGCCCCCATTTTTTGTTGTTGCTCTGCAAATGAAGCGACAGACGCTTTGTTTCGCCATTATTTTGAAAAAGGCCAGCACAGTAAGTCTAGTAAGGGGCTGTCAACATATGTTTTCAGTTCTTTCAAAATTTATTAAAATATTCTAAAAGCCTGAAATAAGACCACTGTTTCCACAGATCTTAGTGCCACATGAGGATTAAACAAAGGTTGTAAAGTCTTTTGTGATCAAAGTCAGTACACAGCTTACTTGATGACCAGTCCTCATATTTATCATGTTACCATAGAACATAAAGCAACTCTACAGTACTAACACAGTTTGAAAGTGTGGTTCCTGTATACTCTGTCAGGTAAAGCAACAAAGTTCTAAAATATTGTCTTAACTTCGAAATAAACAGCTTTGACAAAAAGCCACTCAGAATTATGTCTCGGCAATCATGAAAATGGCACACTTATTTTGGTTCAGTACATTCAAGTTACAGGAAGTCACAACATTGACATCAATGCTTGGAGGATCAGTGTTGTATCCAGGATTTCAAAACTGGGGGTCCGAAGGACCCCCTCTTCCAAAATTTAGGGGTCCAAGTAGGATTTTGTGGGGTCCAACTAATTAATATTCATTTTTAATATTAATATTCATGGCGCGTCATTATTCACATTGCTTATTTATGTACCAAACAAGTAACAAGCCGATAGGACATTTTTTATGTTCCTGCCACATTTTGTTCTCTTTCGAGGAGGTTTTCGGCTAAAAGTATTTTATTGACGTCCGCCATACGCACAAAACATATTTATGCAAATCTGAACTCAATTCTTTGGGTTATCAAATTTCACCACGCTACGCGAAAAATTGACTGCTTGATTTTCAGTCGATGTGCAAGACTACAGGTCAATGTTTTAAGATTTGTATGCAGACAGATTTCGACCGTTTGTCATATTAAAAGCGGTGTCGTCGTGATCGATAAAAGGTGTGCACGTCGCGATAAACTGAGCCGCTCGAACAGCCAGTGGTTTACAGTAACATTTGATCGAATATTTGTTCAGCCACACTCGCATTCTAGGATTTAACCCTTAGAAATTGTACTACTTTTTTCGTGTCGTATGCGACAGAAAACCAAATCACGGAGTGATTTTTTATTCGTGTCGTAAGCGAAAGTTGCAACGCGTAAATCGGGCTTTACCGACGCGCTATCAGTGGTGAAGGATCAGCATCGGGTTTCCGCTTAGCGGGTCGCGTTCCGAAAAGAGTCGCTTGTCAATTAATTTTTTGAGTGCGTCCAAGCGGACGCACTTGCTGGAATTTTTTGCGTCCAAATTGAGATTTGTGCGTCCCAGGATGCAATGACGCGCTCTGGATACAACACTGGAGGATAAACAAATTAAACCCTACCTAACCCTACCTTTGTTCAATATGCATTTTGAACGTGTTTTTTGGTTCGCTTAGTTTTAGCTGTACTGTATACACGTAAATTATTATAAAATGTTACAAAGCTTCAGAAATCGAGTTGTTGGCTCATGGCACGACTCTCTAGTTCCCTAGTATATTGTATGCACCAAAAATACCAATGATTCTGGCTGCTCTTGCAAAACATTCCAAAAAAAAGAAAATCCCATTTTAGCCCTTACTACACACCAAGACCACATGTCACATTGACACCTGGTGACAGCTTGCTGTTACGCAGCCAACATATACAGTAGGTGAATGCATCTGCACTTGTTGATTTTGTAGGGTCTATATTTCGATAGTGCAATAGAGAAAATATTAAGTTTCTAGTCCCTGTTATTTCAGATGTGGTTTACTTAAGTTGAATATGTTATAATTTTTTCAGACAAAGATTAAAGCTGATTTTTGATGGAAAGTTGCCCCTGAGCCTTGAGAGGGTACTAATCCAGACCTCTATTTCATTTTAGAATGTTTGTCAATCAGTAAGTCATGACATTAGCTTTGCTTCACATAATGACTGATGGAAGACTTCCATTCCTAATGAGGTCTTTTGCTCCTAATAAGGAAAGTGAATGTGTTCATCACACATTCTATCACAGAACCACAACTGAAACAAACTACACTGCTGTATTCATAACTAAAAATATAAATTGGAAATTGAATCAAAGCAGCAAGGCAGCTGTAAGCTCGCGAATTTGTAAAAGGACTTCATTTTGCGGAAGTAGCTATTTAATAGAACTGGCTCAATTCACCACTTCGTGGTGAACGCGGGCTTAAAAAGTGTTATATAATAATTGAGAGAAAAGATTTATCGACGCGGTTTTCACGGGTCACGCGATCGCAGCACCCTTCAAAATAACAGATTGTACCTTTTCGACTCTAGAACTAAAAAGACCTGAAATAGTCCAGATGCCAATTTTGGATTGTCTAGGCTTCATTTTGGCGAAGCAGGGGCAATTTGTTTTTTGGAGATTTGATAAGAGTTTGTATGCGGCCGCCATGTTAGTCGAACTCGGAACACAAAATGAAGTTGATCTGTGACTCAGCTTGATGTTTAGTTACTTCACATCTTTCGCAGTTCTAACTTTAAAATGTTGCGTGAAGGACCGATTTTAGTCGGCCGCGCGCGTGTACACGGCTTTGTTGTCACGGTATTCAAACGTCCATAGCTCCCGATAGATATTTTGTATCGACTCAGAATTTTGCTTTAAGTCTTAAGGCATGATAGTCCTGAACATATCAGTGTATTAGACTTATAGGATACGTTACTTTTGAGATGGCTTTTTATGACGTGACATGCAAACCAAGAATTGAAACACCTGATAATTTTCATACTGTATGAACTTGTAAACATTCACCGGAAATGGATATTTTTGGCCGAGATTCAATATCTTTCCGGCCTAGTATCTTCTAAGCCGTATATACTGTCACTACAGAAATTTTGGCGGATACTAAACCAACGGCTTCAGATTTGTGTGCGATAACGCCATCGGTGCCACTGATTGTTTGACCTTCATGGCACCGCGCCAAACGGTCACAATAACAACGCAAAACACAGTAGAGTGAAACACAACCAAGCTCAGAATCAATGGCCAAACAAACTTCGAACGCATGACAAAACTTCAAAATGAGAACACGTTCCGAACAAAAATATGGTCGCAACAACTACGACAACATCTTGCTTTTAAACTGCGTTGATCGACACACCCTGTTGCGCGCCTTCATCATGCCCAAATTTGGAAAACCGCAACTGCTTTATTTGGAAATCCATTGTTGACAACAGAGGGAATAGGGAAGCAGGGAAGTAGGGAAGTAGGGAGGTAGGGAAGTAGGGAAGGAAAGTGATTACTATACCTCGCAAATCCCACAAAGTGGAATTCGCGAGCTAAAAACTGGAAACCCACATAAAAGGAAAGCTTGCCAGCTGGAAAATGAGTGAAATGATTTCTTTGAGGCATCATGGAGCCATTCCCGAGCACAACAAAATACAACATCTGTGAGAGTTGTTTCATACAAGTAGGCCTTATTCGTATTCTCACCGAAAGCCTGAGGCGAGGATGTCGTGACCGTGTGGGGGAACGGGACAGAAAATACTTACTTTCCCCTGCATGAGTTTCTATTCTGTGGTCATGACATCCTCGCCCCAGGCTGTTCATGCGAGAATAAGGCCTATTACTGTGACAAATTTCATTGCATTTAACAGAAGTTTTTGCCGACATGTTCGCTCACCTAAATAAATTATTTGTAGTTCAGATATGTTGATCTGAAAAAGAGTGTTTTTGATATTTTGTTTGGTACGGAAAATATTTAAAGTCAAAGTTGGGTGACATATTTGTTAGGGAATTTGCTTAAGAAATAACTCGGGTTCTAAAATGAAAACAAAAAGTCAGAGACACAATTTTGTAAGTTAACATATCGGTTGATACTTGTGCAAAATTCCAACCCAATCCATTGAAACTCACTTGAACTGGAACTTCAAGAAAATGCAACAAAACGTGTTTTTCAGATGCAGAGAAAGTCACGCCTGAAGATTTTTGGCACCCCAATGGTGCTTGTTGACATAAGTAGCTAATCTGTCAGCCAGATGTCACTTTGATATGCTTTGATGTAAAGCAGTGTTGTGTAATCTATCCCAAGACCTCATCCTTCAGAAGTTTTTTGCTCAACAAACAGTAGATTTCTTCATGGTTTCGCTTTGACAAATCACACACGCAATACTTGTGTTTTGCCAGATTTCATGTAATATGTCGGTGTTATGAAACGCATGAGTTGACGAGTGATGACAGGTTGCAACAGCGGCTATTTTGATCAAAACTTTTGTTTGAGCCAATTTCTCAAGGGGTAAAACAGGTTAATCAAAAAAGGACAACAAATTCAGGCAGATATGTTGAAAATAGATCACAACACAGAAAAAATTTCTTTTGAAAAATTTTCGCTGAATGTCTCCTGATATCTTAAGAGTTGGCATCTCTGTGTGCAGAGTCACAGGAAAACCTGTCTTAAAAAGTGCTTGGCCAAGCTTACCCTGAATGAAAGCATAATCAAATAGGATTGAACACTACACTTATTGGTACTCTGATTGAAGGTTATGTCAGCATAATTGGTTCGGGATATCTGAAGGGAAACAGGGCTTCCCCCACGATGCTTAAACTACTGTACTGGGTGGATAAGGGGATAACTGGGACAACTAAAAAACAGGACTTATGAATAAAAACCAGGGAAAACATAATATGTTTGATTTCTATGTCAATTGTGAAGAAACAATTATTGGTCCTCTGCCAATGTGAGCTAATATTATTTCTATCTTGAACAACAGGAAAAAAAAAATCACTTTGAGAGATATTGAGTTCCTAACAATTGGTCGTATTTCTCGAGTTGCATTCTGCCCCTATTTCAAGGGGAAGCACCAACCCTTTCTGACGAAAACGTATCCGTCAAATAATATAGGTGCTATTAGAGACCCTCTCACCGTAGATGCTTAGCGCGCCCAGTGACTGACGGCAGCCATTTTCGTATCATACGAAAATGACGGATTCCTATGTTTTTCTATGTTTTTCGAGAGTGTATTAAATTCGGCAATCAGTGACAGCCAGATCAATCAGTAATAGCGTGGGTGCCTCAGGAAAGTCGAGCTCCGGATGGAAATATAAACATGGGCGCGTAAAGCATCTACGGTGAGAGGTTCTCTTTAACCCTTTCATTACCAGGAGTGGTCAAACACAGGGCACAGAGAATATAAGGAATAAAGAAGATGTCACTGAAGCAACAACTCACCTTCATTCCTGCAAACTATATTGGTATGATGTATTTGCGAGGATCCTTTGTCACTGTTTGTAGCAGAGTCTGTCCTCATGAGCGGCTCTTGTTTTCGCTTCACCCAAAGGCGGTGGTGTCACACTTTCACCCATAGTATATTTGAGGTTATTTTCCCTGGTAGTAATTGTCGCTAACCGTGCAGATTGGCCGTCGATTCAGTTGTGCCCGATTTCCCAGGGTTGTGCCGAAATCGTACCAACGGGACGGACAGCCGCGCAAGACTGAAAACGAGTTTAGACCCGATCGCCTCACGACCGAGAATCGGACGATGTCGGTAAATCCAAGATGGCTGTCTTCTGTGTATTTCATCGAACGATGAAATGAACAAGCCTTATTGAGTTAAGTGAAATAACATCGCTTCCTTTCATCATAGTTTAGACGATTATAATACATATTGAACCTCGTGGCGAACTAAACTGTAGAAAATGTGACGTGTCCTTCCCGCTGGCACGGTGTAAAATCGTGTCGTACCAACGGGAAGGACAGAGTGAAATAACTCGACTATTTTAGTCAAGGATCATTTTAAGTGAAGAGTAAGTGTATCTTCAATAAAATCAAGTGGCATCTCTTCCTTTGGTGGTGATTTAGACAACTGAGGCGAACTAAACTGTGGAAAATGTGATGTGTCCTTCCCGCTAGTACGATGGAGTTCGCCGATCGTACCAGCGGGAAGGACAGCGGGAAATAACCAGACTATCTTTAACCGTATCTTCAGACCTGGTTTATACGTCGCACAATCGTCGCATTTAATTCACACGAATTTAATTCATATTAACTTCGTCGATCAGACGACGTAAATGTCGCTCCGATTCATACGACGGATTTAATGCAGACGAATTTAAACCCTATGTGTGAATCCTCCTTCATTCTCAATGTTATCGGCTAAAATAACTCGTGTAGTTTATGCATTTCATTCGATGCGTCGTTGCTGCGACGTCTAAATCGAACACACATTTCAGACGTTGTATCCGTGTGGCCATGACGGATAATACGTGTTGGACGAATTTGTGTTAATTTGTACATGACTGTGTGGATGTTTGTATGTTGTTGCTATTTTATGACAGAATTTCAGAGTCCTCTAAGCAATGCATGAAGCTGCACTGAAAAATTTGCTAAGAGAAACTAGAATTGAAGTTCTGGTGCCCAGATACAATACGATCACCGACATATCGCTGGACAGCGTAGAGATTCTTGAGGGTGCCTTTCCTTGGCATTATTATCAAGTGGCAGTTTACACTATATTGCTTTAATTATATATACGAGGTAATATTTGTTTTGTACTGTAAGGACTTTTTTCTTTCCGTTCATTAAAGGTGTTCCTGTTCGTGGTAAACTGATTAATCCTCGAGAAGATTGGCACGATCAAGCGGTCCATCAACTGGCAAAAAGTTGATAAACAATGAAATGTCAGGCTTCTTGGTTTTGTGTAGGGAGACTTAATACGGGCTTAAAAGCGAAATACATCTCATAAACGAGGAGCAGACCGCAATCGGCACAATTGTGGGTTTGATAAAACAATGAAACTTGTTCTGTTACTTTGTCCAAATACTAAATGAAAGTTTACGCGAATTGTTTCTTTCTTTCTATTTTTTGCCAGATATTGTTGCGGCAACTAATGGTTCACACGAATCACGCAGGGTGACGCTACTTAAACGTCAAGCCCTCGGAAATCTTGAACCTAATAACTTCAGTACAGCTAAATGCTTAATAAATATGCTCATGAAGAACTCGAGGTGTGATCGCTCTTGCTGTCCTTGGAGCAAGTTCTTGAAGAATTTTGCGTATAAAAAGGTCACGCCTAGCTTGACGATATTACCCCAACACCCCCTACTATTTGCAAGAAGTAGTCAAAATATTGTTTTCTTCCCTTGGTGATATCAATAGGTTTAAAGCAATAAAATTTGCAAAAGGCACAGTGTTCTGACTGATTTTATGTTTATTATGATAACGCACATACACGAACGACCGTAAACTGTGTTCAAGAGGGACGGAGAGTAGGAAACCCCTAACATTACATCCAAAAGCATTAAAATCTGCATCACAAGAAATCTCAATGAAGTCTAGCCCCCTAGCCCCCGTCGGCTTGATATGATCGGCTATGTCCTCTTCCGTTGCGCTTGGAAAAGCTTTGATGATTCAGATGACACAGATAGACAAACAGACAGATAGAAAGACAGACAAACAGACAGACAGACAGACAGACAGACAGACAGACAGACAGACAGAAAGACTAACCCCCACCTTTCAAGCAAAATCTGCTCGAATAACGTCAATAATGCTTTGCAATTTGTGCTAGGTATGTATTAACATGTACAAGTAGGAGGCGAGCAGCCCAGGAACAGCGTCTAGCATTTTCTGTTAAGGAGTGGTGCACGGCACACTTTCAACAATTTGTAATTAATCTATATCAAATGGACCTCCCACTAGCAAAATCTGGGGCTGAATGAATTAGTTCTTTATGCTTCCATCAACATCACAGTCCCTCTGAAAATAAAAGGCAAAAGTGTCAAGAGAAATTATCTATACCCTATTTCAGACCCAACTACAAAAATGTATACCCTATTTCAGAACTATTTCAGATATTTTTTCATGTCCACAACAACCGATTTTTGTTAAAATCATACCATATCCCAGGCCAAAAAGCTACCCAATTCAGACTAAAACTGCTTGAAAATGATACCCCTTGGGGCAGCACATACATATATGGCTTATATATATATATACATATGGAAGTAACCCCCCCCCCCCCCCCCCCCCCCTTTTTTTTTTTCTGGGTGCATCCCATAGTATTCTTAAAGTGCTTCCAAAGCTTTCTAGGGCTTTAACTGTTCTCAATAGACTCTTAAAAATGAAGACTTTGCTTTTTTGATGGATCTTGTTGCCAACTGGCCGGAACTGTCTGTTTTTTCCTTTGTACAGTTTACTCTTTTGTTTCAGTTCTTTGTATTCTACCATATGTTACTTCTTTTTGGGCTACTTAAGGCAATAGCTTTTTTATCAGTCTTCAGTCAGTCAATAAATCAATCAACCTTTTTGTGTATCTGTGAAGTGGGCCCAACAAATCTTCAGCAACCGGACATCTCACAAGTCTAGAGTCGAGTCATCAACATTTCTGGTCCTTCGAGCTGGATGGCAGAATTTGGAAATGATTGACTCTAATCAAGAGTTGGAAGGTTCACCAAGACCAAGAGAAGATTTAAACATCAAAGCAAATGAGTATGCAACAAGCACAAAGCAAGACGTTGTCGGCGGCGCAAGAACAAAAAAGCCCACAGCGAAAGGCATGACTTTTCAAGCCCACATTAAATGGCAAAACGTCAATCTGCCCAAAGGAAAATATCGCGTCAAATGAAGAAAATAGAACTGTTCACTAAAGACTATGACAACGTGCACATAGTTCAGAGTGAACTGAAGAATTTGCATGAAGTTCTTGAAGACCTGCAGAAAACACACGTCTTACGTGGTACTCTGACCACAAAGGAAGAAAAACTCATTGCAAGGGACTAATACCAAGAGCACAAGATAATGGGTGATTTCATTGACAAAATCGGAAATTGGACTATCTTGGCAAAGCGCCAAATAGAGGAACAGCTCAATAACGGTTCAATTATCTCCAAACTGTCTAACCGTTCCAAGGCTTCTTTAAGAGCTTCATCTGTCTCTACGAGAGCCAGAGAAAGAGCCAAAGCAGCAGAATTAGTTGCCAGAGCCGCTATGCTAGAGAAAAAACAAGCTCTTCAAAATGAAACTGTAAGGCTTGAACTGCAGGAAGGGGTTGGAGTGGCTCAAGCTCGTGAGCGCGCATACGCTCAAGTGGAACAAGAACTGAACTTTAACGACGGGATGAATGAATATCTCGATGAACACAAAGTTACAGTCGCAGCAACCCACTTCTGCTTTATCAAAGGCTTTGTCTGTCTCTCAACCAATTGAGCTACGGCCCCCAGTGAAGAGCGTGATTACAACCAGATTTTCACTGAAAGCAGACAAATTCCCTGTAACCGAACTTTTGAAGAACTGTACCCGGAAGGACAACCAAAGAAACTGATAAAGGGGTGTCTATTCATGGACCCCAAGAAGGGTTACCTGGAAGCAAAACAGCTGCTGGAAGAAAAGTACGGTGACACATAGAGGATCTCCAATGCTTACCTCAAGAAAGTAACTGAATGGCCGACCATCAAACTGGGAGATGACGTTGCCCTTGATCGGTATTCAACTTTCCTAACCCAATGCCTTAGCCATGATGTCACTCTCTTTCTTTACGATCTTGGACCACCCGCAAAAATCATCAAAACATGGTGAAGAAGCTCCCAGTGCAGCTGCAGGATCATTGGTGCAGTGAAACCAATGGATCAGCCAATAACGGGCCCAGTATCTGACACGGAAACTTGCAAGACGGAATGGACATGGCAAAGCTATCAATCCCCAGATGCTACAACAAGAGTGAAGGTCGCATGGTACAGCGCCAACGTCATGTGTTTGCTGATGCGTCTGAGACTGCCTTTAGTGCTGTAGCTTACCTAAGACTCCAGTCTGAAGACGGCATTCACCACTGCTCCTTTGTACTTGGAAAGGTGAAGTAGAGATTAGAGATTAGAGCTGCAAGCTGCGGTCCTGACAGTACGGATTGGCCAAACCACCCAGAGAGAGCTAGATATTTAGGCTAAGCAGATCACCTACTGGACAGATTTAACTACCATGCTCCAGTATACCAAGAGTGAGAAAGCCAGATTTCACACTTTTGTAGACAACGGGGTTGCTGAATTGAGAGAAGGCTCGGATCCAAACAAGTGGAGGCATGCTCCTGGCTACCTAAACACTTCTGACGACTGTTCCAGGGGCTTATCTGCACAATATCTAAGACAAGAAAGCCCATGGATCCAAGGACTGAGTTTCCTCTGGCAAGACGAAAGTCACTGGCCAGAACAAAAAATCTGCCGACCTCCTGATTGCTATGACCCTGAAGTTGAAGTCGAGATGTGGTCCGCTTTCTCTTCCAAAGTGGACAACACCTTAATGGATCCAGAGAAAACCTCCTCATGAATTAACCTACGTAGAGTGACCGCATGGATCAAGAGATTCACTGCTAAATGCCAGAGAAAGCTGAAAAAGCAAGTGTCTAATCTCACTGCAGATATCAGGTGTCCTTCAAGGAGTTAGCCTCTGTTTTATCACTCATTTCTAAACCAGTAGGGCATGGCACCAGTGACACTCAGAAACGTCTTGGTGAAGTACTCAATATTGTTAAGAACATTCCATCATACGTAGCTTCAGAGTATATATACATGAAAACTCCCTGCGTTCCAGTTGGTATTCCAGGAATTCACTCTCCGCATCTAATGTTGTGTCACCTAGCCAAGTCTCTGTGAAGATCAATACATCCAGTTGGAGTAGTAGCATTGGAGCTTGCACAGATTGGATTAGTTCTTGGAATGTGTGCATATAAATGCCCTGTGGTAACTGCTAGGCCAAGTTTGCTGATGCAACCTTCAACAAGTTGCTGCTGTGCACTGAAGCAGCTCTTCTTGTAGTTTTGCAACAGGGTTTTGTTGCAATTCTTACTACGACCCATGTCAACAAAAGCAAAGACACGTTCTTACCTTAGTCCAAGAGGTGTAAAGTGATAGTCACACCAGGACAACAAGGAGACAGCAGCAGGGTGAGGCAGTAACACGCCAGGGCGACAACCTAACACGCCAGGGCGACAACCTAACACGCCAGGGCGACAACCTAACACGCCAGGGCGACAACCAAACACGCCAGGGCGACAACCTAACACGCCAGGGCGACAACCAAACACGCCAGGGCGACAACCTAACACGCCAGGGCAACAACCTAACACGCCAGGGCGACAACCTAACACGCCAGGGCGACAACCAAACACGCCAGGGCGACAACCTAACACGCCAGGGCGACAACCAAACACGCCAGGGCGACAACCTAACACGCCAGGGCGACAACCTAACACGCCAGGGCGACAACCTAACACGCCAGGGCGACAACCTAACACGCCAGGGCGACAACCTAACACGCCAGGGCGACAACCTAACACGCCAGGGCGACAACCAAACACGCCAGGGCGACAACCAAACACGCCAGGGCGACAACCTAACAAGCCAGGGCGACAACCTTACATGCCAGGGCGACAACAAAACACGCCAGGGCGACAACCAAACACGCCAGGGTGACAACCAAGCACGCCAGGATGACAACCAACTGCCAACTGGACAACCTGATACGCCCAGTGTGTATACATTACAAAGCCAAGGAAGCATCCTACACGGCATCGAAACGCAGAACGCAAAGGCGACAATCAGACACGCCAGGGCGACAACCCCCCGCAGCTACCCAACACGCCTTACGACGGCAGGCAGGCACGAAATGGGGGAAGTAGGCACAAGACGAGAGGCGGTCGCAGCTATGCGCCGAGTATCGAGACGGTAGGCCTGCCACATAATGACAGAACATATACCACAGCAAGACGTGCCATTCCTGCCCGCAGCAAGACAGCATAAAGGTTTCAAGAAGACAGAAGGTTATCAGTGCAAGACGGAAGGCGATCACTGCAAGACGGAAGGCGGTCGCAGCAAGACGGCAGGCGGTCGCAGCAAGACAGCAGGCGGTCGCAGCAAGACTGCAGGCGGTCGCAGCAAGACGGAAGGCGGTCGCAGCAAGACGGAAGGCGGTCGCAGCAAGACGGCAGACGGTCGCAGCAAGACGGAAGGCGGTCGCAGCAAGACGGAAGGCGGTCGCAGCAAGACGGAAGGCGGTCGCAGCAAGACGGCAGGCGGTCGCAGCAAGACGGAAGGCGGTCGCAGCAAGACGGAAGGCGGTTGCAGCAAGACGGCAGGCGGTCGCAGCAAGACGGAAGGCAGTCGCAGCAAGACGGCAGGCGGTCGCAGCAAGACGGAAGGCGGTCGCAGCAAGACGGAAGGCGGTCGCAGCAAGACGGAAGGCGGTCGCAGCAAGACGGAAGGCGGTCACAGCAAGACGGAAGGTGGTTACACAAAGGCTCCACAATCTTCTTGACTGCTTCTTGCTTGTTCCTGACGAAAGGAGAAACACCCTATTTTATGACAGTGGTCGTGCTAAGAATGCCAATGACATCCCAGTTGCAGAATGGCCTGTACAAGAACTTGAGGAAGAGCTGCCTCAGTGCACATCAGAAACCTGTTGTAAGTCCTGTCTGGCAACTTGGCCTACAGTAATTGTAACCAAGTTTCTTTTCCTGTAAGCATTGGATACAGCTCAACCAATTCGCCAAGGAGTCTGACCTCTAGCACATCTTTGAAATGCACACGATGCTCGCCAAAGCAACCATCCCCACGGCAAGACAACCACCCTTTCACTGATGATGCAAGAAACACACCAGTTCGAGACTCGATCCTCTTCCTGACCACCATCATCCTACTTGAGACTACATCCTGGATTAGTAAGCCAACTACAAAACCTATCAGATAAGAGAGGCCTTTTCTTCATCTTGGAGCATTCCCTAGCTTGCATATTCGAGTCCTGTAACACATGTGCTTTCCTCCAGAACTTCCCAACTGCCTTCAACAATCATCCAAGGACCCAGCCACCATCATAGGCATTTATTTTGTTGCAAATTGCATCAGATTGTATCTAGCTGTTGCCACACCACGTTTGAACCCATAACCAAGGTACCTCTTTCTGTAAGTAAGACTTACAGAAAGAGGACAGACCTCACTTGAGCAGATCACCCCAACTGCTAAGCCAGGTGATGAGAGAGGCCAGCCAAAGCTGATGCAGGAGTTCTGATGTAGAGCTGATAAGCACTGCTGGTCCACCTCCCCAGGGCTTGAATGAGGTGATCCGGCACTCCACTGCATGCTCCGATGCGAAAGCTATGGCTAGAGAAGTTGCCTGGTACACCTGCAGCTGCCAGGATTTGACAAAGCCAGTTGGTGAGTAAGGTGCAAGTCAGAGGCCACCCGTCCTGCAGCAAGAACAAGGGGCCTGGGACAATACCTCTGAGAGCTAGATAAGCCAACATGGCCTGAACAGCGCAAAGAGGTGTACCAAGGCCAATGTGAATAAAGCAGCCAACGCGGAACGGATCAGTCTTGGACGCCTTAATCTTAACTTGCAAGCAGGAAGGGTTAGAGTTGGAGTTCACAGCAATATCTGATACCTCAAGGTGAATGGAGGACTGGAAACTGGCGAGGTTGGGGACTGGAACTCTAAGGATCTCAAGAAGCCAAAGAAGGCGAGAGTGCAGGCAGCCCAGAACATGCAGTGGTCAGGAAGAATCAGATCGAGGGAGTTGGCAACAATCCACATAATGGAGTCAGTCACAGGTAAACGTTCGTCGGCAGGAGAGCCTTGTTGACGCTTGATGCTACGAACCACCCTGGAGACGTAGACAGTTGGCTAGAGGATCGGGGAAGCCTTGTTCGATACGTAGAGACCGTACAGCAGAAAGGTAGACCTTAATGGAGAAATGTTGGAGGGACTCGGCTAAGGAAGTTGCAAAAAGGCAGAGGGTCCACTCATCGGCTGGACAAGGAGAGCCACTGGTGTGAAGCCTGCTGGAATGAAGACAGAACTGGTGAAACCTGTCTTGGGTGGACGTATAAGTTTGGCGAGTAGAAGGGGCCAGACCTTCGTAAGAAAATTCCAGCACCGCTGCTCTAGTTGGGAGAAGTCAGATCCTTGAGAAGCTGATGCAAAATTGGAACTGGAAACGGGTGTGCCTCAGGAGCTAAACGCCGGAATTCCTGCCAATTAAAATGAGAAAGGGCATCAGCAATTGAGTTCCGCATGCCAGGAATGTGTCGGGCCGTGAAGAAGTTGAAACAGGCTGAGGCCATAAGCAGACTACACATTAGATGCATCAGCTGGGGGACCTTGGAAATCCTAGAGTTGAGGACCGACACGACAGCTGTGTTGTCAGAATGGAACAAAATGTTCCTCTTAGCCCACCTTGGGCCCCACAGATGCGCTTCAATAACCACCAGGAAGAGTTCCTTGTAGGCAATAAACTCGTGCCATTGGATGGGCAACCATGGACCAGAGAACCATTCTCCGCGGAAAAAGGCACCAAAGCCAAGGGAACTTGCTGTGTCAGAAATGACCTCCAGATCTAAATCCGGGGTCAAGCCTGGATAGAGCCAGAAGCTGACGCCGTTCCCCGAAGAGAGAAATTGAACCCACTACTGGAGGTCAAGGTGGAACTCCCAGTTCAACCAGATAGGATGATCAGGTTACCAGAAGCAGCAGAGCAGGTCAATCATGCGACGCAGGAAGGTTTAGCCAGGCCAGACCACTTTGGCCGCAAAATGGAGGTGGCCGATCAAGGATTCGAGTTACCATCTGTCACACCAGCAGCGAGGAACCCACGAGAAGAGTAAATCTTGAAGGGCAAGTAGCTTCTCAGCTGGTGGGCGAGCTATCTGGTTGACTGAGTCAAGTTCGATGCCCAAAACAACCATACAAGTTGTGGGTCTCACACACTTAGTGGGATGCAGTGGCAGGCCCAGCCGACGACAAACGTTTAAGGCAGTGTCGAGATTGTGAGCACACTGTAGAGAATTAGGAGGGCCCACGCTGATGAAATCATCCAAGTAGTGAACGAGATCGGACACCGCGTAGGATCCATTCCACTAAGTACGCTACTGAGTTGAAGATGAATGGTGCTGAAGGCCAAACGGGAGCGTGAGATCGATGTAAAACTGGCCTTTCGATACTTCATTGGCCAGATAGGCATCGACGACAGCCGGATGTTGAAGGGCAGACGGCTTGTTACGTTTAGAGGAGCTAAGCAGAGAGGTTGCAAGGAAGCCCACCTTAAACCCATGCCTAAGCTCCTGGATTACGAAGGAAACTCGATCCTGGTCCGGGTGCTCACGCAGCTCCTGGGTGAAGAGGTCAGGGACGAGAGGGCTAACTAATTTGACTGGAGGAAGGGGAGGCCATGCTAGAAGGGGAAGTAAAAGTGAATTGGCAACCAGAACATGCACGCAGCAATGCAACCAAGCAACTCAAGAAAAACTTAATGGAACTAAGAAGCAACCAAGGCAACAGCAACAGCAAAACTAGTGACTAGCAAGAAAACAGAAAAGAATTAAAGTCCCTTCTTGGGATGCTTGGAGAGCTCCTTGGAGTCTGGGCCAGGCGACAAACCATTTTTGGCGTCAGGCATGATGTCCAGATCGGGCGAATCAAAACAATCCTTGGCATGATGTAAGCCAGAACAAGAACTGCATTTGTGGGTGAAGCGGCAGGAAGAATAAGGCGCAGAGCAACAACCACGGTTCCATGACCTGCAGACAGCAAGCGACAAGTTGTTACCCCAAGCTTCGCTAAGCTTCGCTAAGCTCCACTAAGATGGGATACAGAACGGATCCAGGGCAAGGCACCCGCTGAATGGAAATTGAACAGCTGGACATCCATGCTTGACCAATCCTGCAGCTTCGTGGCGGCGGCATGCTGGCAAATGGCACAATCATAGGCCAACCAAACGTGACCGGCAAATTGCCGGTAAGTACGGAGGATTAGAAGCTTGTAGCTCGTTAAATCACGCCAGCGATGTTGGAAGTGAGAAAACAAGGACCAAGGAAAAAACTGAGAACGCTTCAATCCAAGACAAAATGCCCTTGATGCGCCGGCGTTGTCTCTTGGGAGTGGAGGTGAGAATGGCATGCCTATCAAACAGCAGTTGAGGCTCGGGTTCAACTTCTGACAAATTCACCTAGAGAAGGTCGCTGAAATCCACGAATTTGCCCGCCACAGTTTGTGCCACCAGCTTTGCAGGTACAGAAGAGAAACTGGGACCAACGACAAAGGGTTGTTGAAAAATGGGTGGGGCCAAACTAGGAACGTGAGCAGAGGTAGTCACGTGGAACGGGTTTTGGACGAACGAAGACACAGAGTTGGACAACACAGCAATAGACAGAATGGCAAGGGAGTAAGTGTTCCCAATGAGGGCACAGCAACCGACCTACCTTGAACAGAAGGGGCGGAGAAAGCTTGTAGATTGAGACACTCCGGCTCCATTGGAGAGGCCACCCCACACCAAACAAGATGGAGCAACAACAGGCACACGAACAGGTGTGATCGAACTCACGATTGGTAAAACAGATGCCAATTGCGACAAGGCCGCAGGCCCAGCGGGTGGCAAATCGGCAGCTAACGCAACACGAACTGCAGCCACCAGAGGTGATGAACTCCGGCGAAGGACTAGGATCAGAGCGTGGCAGCGAAGGAGGAGCTGTCACCAGAGAAGACAAAGTCGTGGTAGAGTCGAAGCACTCGACACCATGGCCAAAGAGTAAGCACTATCAAGACTATTACGAGTTTGACGCAACATCGCAAACTTAGAGCCAAGCAAGAGATCTGCAACGATCTGCAAGCAAACTGCAAATGCCACAAACCACGCAAAGCCCCAGAATGCCACGGGGCACCCCCTGCTGCGGGGAGCGACTGCTGACCAGCAATTGTCTCGAGGTTAACTTTGCCTAAATTACATTTAGTCACATTTAAAAGTGCATCAGTTTCCAGTGGCCAAGAACAGTGCTACAAACCAAGTTTCAATAATATATTATCTACCTATTTAGGAAATTTTGGAGGGAATTTTGTAATTTTGGGAAGACTTCAGAAAAGTGCTCTCTCATAAGAGAGACTGACCCGGATCAACTGCTGTGACAAATTGCACAAGGTTCTAACAAATGGTCACACCGAAGATCTTCAAATAAGTGCCCCACTCTAATAGATGACCACCCCCACCCCCCCCCCCCCCCCCCCCCCTCTTGGCCAAAATTTTAAATAAGTGCCTTCTCTCCTTTACAGACTTTGTCGTTTTTGCACTGATGGTAAATTAGCACCATCGAAAATCAAAATCGATGTTTTATGCTTTAAAGTATGTCGCTATTAATAGATCTATACGAACTGCTTTGTTGTTCATAAGCAAATGATACGCATTGCAAAAGTAAATGACTAGGGAAGATTTAATAAGGGCCTCCCCTCAAACAAGCTTGCCCTTTGGATAAGCATTCCTAACATAAATTTGCTGAGGCCCAGGATGCTTGTGGTATGACCGAATGGTAAAAAATCTAAAACACTTCACTTATCTTTCTTGAGCCATTTTTCATTTAGAAGTTGTGCCTCAGTAAGAACTGAAAAACAAAAAAAAGAAGAGAGTTGCACATAACTTCTGGTGGAAGGCCAGAGGGCACAACTTGCGCTACACTACATTTGTGGCAGTGTCAATTGAGAACGTTTTAGAAAAACAACAGCAAAAAAGTTGACACCTGAAAAATAAAAACACAGACAAAGCAATAATTCTTTGTCAACCAAACTGATTAGACATCATTGCTTTCAGCAGCCAATATCTGTATTGTTTGCACAACTTATCATTTGGGATTTTTCTGCATAATATCGTAGCAGACCTGGAAATTTTGGCACTTTGGATTAAATCTATCTAATAAAAAAAGCAAGCTGTTCACACGTATGTGACAGACAGCAAATTAGGTTTTTGCTCAACGTAGTGCAGCAAACACTAAGTATAAAATATAAAATATAAAATTCAAAAGTGCCCTCCCATTTAAAAACGTTCATGTCCACAAATTAATGTAAAATAAAGTCTTTGAGAGAATAGGACTCACTGAGAACGTTTAGAGCACCTCTTTCAAAGACAAAGTAAATAACATCATACATGACTGTAGAATAACATATCAGAGCTTACAGTTTTCTGTTCAATACATTTCTACATTCATCTTCCACTTGAAGCCATCTCCAGCCAAATAATCCTTGTAAACTTTGAGTCAAGTCCATGTGGGATGCCTCTTTTCCACTGTCCTGAAAGCTGCGTGGTATGAAAGCTCTGCAAGAAAAGAGAGAAATGTATTAAATAACCTGGAATGTTTCAAAGACAGGCATAAAGCTACTGTAAGCGTAAGTTCGTTTCATTCATTTGTATGTCACAAGTTTCAACTTAGTAAGACTCACCAGAAAGCCTGACTTTCGCTTGCTCTGCCATTTTTGGTTTACAAATCTCTTCTCACAAACACATCCATCTTTGTTGGAGTCTTCTCACAAATGGCTTCTGTGCATGATGGAACGAAAGGTGTGAAAAATGCAGTCAAGCCAGTTTTTGGCACACTTGTCAGTTGGATGCATGAACAAAGCAGCATGGGATGCATGAACAAAAAGTGCACGAGGTTGGGTGGGGTTTTTTGGGTTATAAGTAAACGGCCACCGCCATATAACTAAAAAATAGATATCTAAAAAGTACATGTGCCTACTGCTCTAAAGCAGGGAGGTTACTGAGTAGGCATGAGAGCGAAACCTGATAACTTATATGTAAATTAGTGGAAAAAAGTTTAAAACACACTAAAAAAAGTCGAAATATCATGGCTTTTGTGCCCCTTGTACAAACAAGTTTATTACTTCGCACTGTCCTGTTGTCACAGCCTGCAGATCATAAGGACATGACTCAATTGCTAATTTATCAAGGATTATGCCATCTTATGTTTTATTCATCATCGTCGGTATAGAGAAGCTTGTCAATTTATAAGAAATAATATCATTTAAATATTATTTCAAAAGCAGCCTCTATTTTGTGTTCAACGTGAGCAACTTCAAAATATGTAAACTAACATCAAGTCAATATGAGTATATTTATTTATAATTTGAATACCTGTGCAGTTGCGTCGCCGCCCGAGTCGCCGTCTGTACTCTTCACGTTGACATTGAGAATGGCAATCATCTTGTCCTTGTTGTTTAAATCATGTAGATCAGATATTTCTACATATTCGTTCCAATCGCTCCCGAATCTTTGAAAATATATTCGCCTATTTTGCGAAACGTCAAAATGAGCTTTTGTATATTGATTTAGGTCCTCAAGAGACTTGAAATGCTGGACTTCAACCACTTGGCGTCTGTCACCAAGCTGTAAAAGGATCTGCAACGCCAGATAAACATTCTGTGTTTTTATTTTGAATATATGCATTCCACATGGCTACTCGAGCAAACAAAATATTAAAATATGCACCTATTGCAAGAATGAAAACACAAATATGCAAACAATCACGTTCTTATTGCTGCAGTGCACCAAACTATGACTCGACAGAACACGGATGGTTTAATTTCAGGCCAATAACTCAAGGATTTTACCTTCTTCGTCTCCTCCGTCGCCATGTTTCATGGTTGTGCCTAAATCGTACCAACGGGAAGGACAGCCGCGCAAGACTGAAAACGAGTTTAGATCCGATCGCCTCACGACCGAGAATCGGACGATGTCGGTAAATCCTGTCTTCTGTGTATTTCATCGAACGATGAAATGAACAAGCCTTATTGAATTAAGTGAAATAACATCGCTTCCTTTCATCATAGTTTAGACGATTATAATACATATTGAACCTCGTGGCGAACTAAACTGTAGAAAATGTGACGTGTCCTTCCCGCTGGTACGGTGTAATGGTGTCGTACCAACGGGAAGGACAGAGTGAAATAACTCGACTATTTTAGTCGAGGATCATTTTAAGTGAAGAGTAAGTGTATCTTCAATAAAATCAAGTGGCATCTCTTCCTTTGGTGGTGATTTAGACAACTGAGGCGAACTAAACTGTGATGTGTCCTTCCCGCTGGTACGATGGAGTTCGATCGTACCAGCGGGAAGGATAGCGGGAAATAACCAGACTATCTTTAACCGTATCTTCAGTCGAGGATATACAGAGTAAAATGTACCATCGGAAACTTAAGTAGAATTGCTTGACTGAATTATATTTGACACAAAATGAGCCTACGACAATCCGAAGACAGCGTACCAGCGGAAAGGACACCACACTTTAGGGTGTCTAGAAAACTCAGACCTCAGACCTCAGATCTGGAAAACTCAGACCCCCAAAATACGCCAAATGATTTGACCATTCCTTCTCGTAATTACTTTAAACGGAAGCTGCTCGAGCGAGACATCAAACAATGCGGTATTTTTAGCCATTTCGCAAACATTCGGCGAGGTCTGAGTTTTCCAGACCCCCCAAAATACGCGGAAACGATTCGACCATTCCTTCTCGCAATTACTTTAATCGGACGCTGCTCGAGCGCAGCAAAGGTTTCATGCTAGTTGCTAGTTGCGATTTGCTAGTTGCTAGTTGCTAATTGCTAGTAGCTAAGTGTTATCTAAGAATTTGCACAAGGCGATTGTGAATTAGACTGTAAAAGAGACAAAGAAACTAAGCTGTCAATAAACAGGACTGGTACACAATCCTCGATTGTTCCTTTTTCTCCTCTCCCCTCCCCCCTCAACTACATTTTTGCGCTCGCCCCAATTCTCGCGCAGTCATAAATCGAAAAAGTCCCAGCAGCTCTAACGCTTGCTACGCAGGATCAACTGAGTTTCTAGCTTATAGTTTGAGTAGTTTCTAGTTTATGGGAAAAGGTCTCTGGTACTAGACAGTTCAAGAGTCTGTCGCACCTGTCAAAAGTCCATTAAAGAGGTGACAACGGGGGCGTTTATGTTCGATTCGTGAATTGCGCCACACAAAGGTCATCGTATTCAGGTTAAAGGACTAGCAACTAGCAACTAGCAAATCGCAACTAGCAACTAGCAACTAGAGTGATTTCAATAAACCCGTGAAACAGTTTTTATTAGTGAGGGTGTACTAATATCTAGTAGAGAGTATTTGTCTATATCTTTGATTCGAAACAAAATGTCGCGATATTGGGAAATTAAATATCCGAAGTGGCCGCGATCCGACAGCTATCAAGTGTTAATGTCCGCGTCGATACAAATATATTGAAGGCATATCTACGGAACGTCACTAAAAACATGCGAGTCGACGTCAACTCAAGGCAATTTCTTGTCCTTTCACCGACCAAATGCAGGTTCATTAGTTTTGCAAATTACGCGGAAAATGACAATTCTAGGCTCCTCTCGCACAGCTCAACACGCCAATCAAGTGTCCACATCGTTTCCTAACATTAGATGGGCAAGAGTCTAGTTTACTGTAAGTTTTGTGTAGGAGTTTTTGAGAAGAATTTTCGGTGGCAAATAAACATAGTCCATTGCCGTATAGTCTGACATCTACTTGGAGTGTGTACGTGTCTTTAATAGTCTCTAATAGTCTAGTATCTATTTCACGGGTTTATTGAAATCACTCTAGCAACTAGCAACTAGCAACTAGCAAATTGCAACTAGCAACTAGCAAATTGCAATTAGCAACTAGCAACTAGCACGTTAACTTCTCTCGCTCGAGCGAGACATCAAACAATGCGGTATTTTTAGCCATTTCGCAAACATTCGACTAAAGTTATAACTTTCCAGACAGGTCACGTGGCAAAAATGACAGGTCACATATCCACGTCCCAGTTCCATTGTCACAAGTTGATTACAAATGATGTAAAACGAGATCCGACAAACTTGTTTCATAATGGAGCCGTGAAACAGGCGATGTATGTATTTTGGGGGTTAAAGCAATTACGAGAAGGAACGATCAAATCGTTTCGCGTAATTTTCTTTTTGGGGGGGAGGGGGGTCTGAGTTTTCCAGATCTGGAAAACTCAGACCCTGCCGAATGCCAGAGTTTGACTAATGGTCGTGGGTCGTGGGTCGTGGGTACAAAGTCGTGGGTGTGGGTACAAAGTCGTGGGTGTGGGTATGAAGTCGTGGGTGTGGGTATGAAGTCGTGGGTGTAGAAATAGGTCGTGGGTACCTAAAAACTGTAAAAGTATGTTAATTGATAATATTTATTTATTTATTGGCAGCCAAAATAAGTTTAAACAAAAAAATGAGCAAAGTTAATTCTGTCTGTCTTAGAAGGCTATTTCTCACACACAATGGACGCGTAACATGATAGGAAACGTTGAAAAATTGTCATCATTTATTAATCATAAAAGTTGTCATCATAAAAGTTGTCATCATAAAAGTTTTTACATTTGTTTAGATTACTTGGTGGGTATAAATTCACTAGACAAAAACTGTGTGTGCGTACTACTAACCAAAGTAGAAGCGTTTGTGACGCTTTATTTCAACGGTAGTCATAATCGATTACGGTACGGTACGGTACTTTGTTTTGGAGACGTCACTGCGACATTTTTTATCCGGGGGGGGATCGTTACTTTCTGAGGGGCCGGAAGGTCCCAAAATAATCGTTACTTTCTGGGGGGGGGCCTTACTTGCGGAATTCTACGGTATTGCATAACCACAGCCTCAATCCGGTGGTGTCTATTTATATTTCAACTTTGACTCGTGTTGCCTCTGCCTACATTTGCCGTAAAAACCCATTGTTCACTGGCGAGGTCTACATTGCTTCTGCACTATACCTGTCCCTGACAGCAGAACAGAGGCATGTTGTTGATTCATGCTATTTAAACGTCATTCTTATATAGCCAGCGCGGTTATTTTACCGTAAAATAATGTTCGGTACCAATGCAAGGCGTTTCACTGTTATGTAGATTGTAGTTTCGTTTGTAAAACACAAGCCAGAATAAAATAAATCAACCCTGTTGATTTGATTATCATTGACTGAATCATTATAATGGACATTTTTATATGCGTGAATTTGTGTGAACTGATCCACGTGCACAACCAGCCAGTAAATACACAACTAGGCCCGGTTGCGTGTGTGCGGGAGTTTCTCTTATCCGGTCCCCGGCATGTGGATGTGAGGCACGAAGTTGTGGATTTTGAGGGGGGGGGGGGGGGGGGGGGTTGATTGAAATTGATTAAAATATATCGGGGTAATTCCAGAGAAATAGCCTTCTGAGACAGACAGACAGAATTAATTTTGGGAATTTTTTTTGTTTAAACCTATTTTGGCTGCCAATTAATAAATAATTATTATCGATTAACATACTTTTACAGTTTTTAGGTACCCACGACCTATTTCTACACCCACGACTTCAAACCCACACCCACGACTTCAAACCCACACCCACGACTTCATACCCACACCCACGACTTTGTACCCACGACCCACGACCCACGACCCACGACCATTAGTCAAACTCTGCCGAATGTTTGCGAAATGGCTAAAAATACCGCATTGTTTGGTGTCTCGCTCGAGCAGCTTCCGATTAAAGTAATTACGAGAAGGAATGGTCGAATCGTTTAGCGTATATTTTAGGGGGGTCTGAGTTTTCCAGATCTGGAAAACTCAGACCCTGCCGAATGTTTGCGAAATGGCTAAAAATACCGCATTGTTTGATGTCTCGCTCGAGCAGCTTCCGTTTAAAGTAATTACGAGAAGGAATGGTCGAATCATTTAGCGTATTTTGGGGGTCTGAGTTTTCCAGATCTGAGGTCTGAGGTCTGAGTTTTCTAGACACCCCCACACTTTACTATACTCTGCTTCACTGCGAGGCTCATTTTGTGTCAAATATAATTCAGTCAAGCAATTCCACTTGAGTTTCCGATGGTACATTTTACTCTGTATATCCTCGACTGAAGATACGGTTAAAGATAGTCTGGTTATTTCCCGCTGGTACGATCGAACGGGAAGGACACATCACATTTTCCACAGTTTAGTTCGCCTCAGTTGTCTAAATCACCACCAAAGGAAGAGATGCCACTTGATTTTATTGAAGATACACTTACTCTTCACTTAAAATGATCCTCGACTAAAATAGTCGAGTTATTTCACTCTGTCCTTCCCGTTGGTACGACACCATTACACCGTACCAGCGGGAAGGACACGTCACATTTTCTGCAGTTTAGTTCGCCACGAGGTTCAATATTATTATAATCGTCTAAACTATGATGAAAGGAAGCGATGTTATTTCACTTAACTCGATAAGGCTTGTTCATTTCATCGTTCGATGAAATACACAGAAGACAGCCATCTTGGATTTACCGACATCGTCCGATTCTCGATCGTGAGGCGATCGGGTCTAAACTCGTTTTCAGTCTTGCGCGGCTGTCCTTCCCATTGGTACGATTTATGTACCAATCAATTTGAAACTCGCACATCCCCCCCCCCCCCCCCCCCCGGGCATACCCCGGGCATTTGACCGCCTCCCTTGCCCGGGGAGGCGGGAATTTGACCAACCGCTCTCGCCCGGGGTGGGGCATTTGACCACAACCACGGAGGTGTGGGGAATTTGAACTCGTTCCCTCAATTTCGCCCCGCTTTACGCGAAAGTGTTTTAGCTGCGCGTACGGTGTGTGCTAAGTGTTTATTTTGTCTAAATTGAGAGGCATATCAGTGAATGTTCCAAGCACAACGTTCATTTATCGAGGATCAATCTCCGATGTTGCGCCGTTACGATTTAAACAACTCGCAATAAAGCGCTGCTTCGCTGGCTCAAGGTATGGTTTGAAACCTTATCATTGGATGTTAAATAAATGCATTTTGTTAGCCGTACGGTTTAAAGAAAAATGTCAACGACTTTAATACCCTCGGCGCGTCGGAACACGACTCGCGGCATTTCTTGTCAACAATTCCGTGTCAATTCCCTTCGACTTTTTTCCCCGGCCCAGTATATAAATAGTTCATAAATCTGCTTCAGTCTTGCAAATCACTCGTATTTACTTCCTACAGTGTAATTCGCTTAAAGAAACAATTTTAGCCAACGTACTCACCGTTATCGAGCTCGGACGCGCGCGACTTTCACAATAACAAGTCAAATTGTTAGACGTGTATCTGTTTTTCAGCGTTTTTTTTTGCCCCGGGGGTGGGGCATTTGACCACTAAATTCAGCCTTAAACCGGGGCATTTGAACAGTCATTTTGGCCCGAGGGTGGGGAATTTGACCATCGGAAAATCGAAAAGTTCAAATGCCCGGGGGGTTGCCCGGGGGGGGGGGGGGGATGTGCGAGTTTCGAATTGATCGGTACATTAGGCACAACCATTTCCCAGGGAGAGCCTGGGAAAAAGCGATGTTTAGTCTCCAGTCCCTCTTTCCCTCCTCACCAGGCTGACTGACCGAGCGGTTAGCGCGTTTAGGTGGACTGAAACCGAATGGCGACATTGGCAGTTTGAAACAGCCGTGGGGGATAGCTTAATAAAAACCTAACCACATCATTCACATTTTTTCCATTTAAATACTCTGCAAAGCGATTTTCAGGTTAGACCTACAAATTTTTGCAGAGAAATCCTCGTTACAAGGCAGTAGACTGGGCTCTTTATGGCAGTTCTTGCTATCCCGCCAAGCACTGTCAGAATATCAGAATAAAAAGTTTTTAATATAGACAAACACAAGTATAAGGACAAGCACAAAAGACCTTATTTCACCCTAAAAACAGACTCGACGCAATCGCTAGCAGAACCAAAACAATCACATCATTATTTTCGACGGTCATGCGAAAACGGCTCTAAAATATTGTGATCGTTTTGCTTGCGCTTGTATAGATATACTGTTTTTACAGTCAAATAAGGACCTTGTGCTTGCGCTGAGAGCGAGTTAATAAAATTACACAGGAATGACTTCCACATCCAAATAAAGCATAAATAAGACGCACAAGTCCTATGCATTAGAAACATTTTTCCAAAGTTTCACGGACCCGGTGCTGAAAAAGCTAGCTACTGACTGAGTTCAAAACAGAGCCGGTATTTGCACTGAAATTTTCAACGACAGATGAGGCATAAACATGTGACAAATATGAATCATAGATTGTCATTTTCACTGTTGAAAATTTTTACAGAAGCAGTATTTCCTTTAGGTTGATCTCAATAAAGATTAATCCTGCTCAGTTCGCCAACCACTTCAAATTTATCTTTGACGTGGGTGACCGATACTTCAAACGTACGAAGCTGAACTTGATACATACAGTCCACAATAGGCACCGGACCATCAGCAAACTTTTCCACTCTGTGTCGATCGGCGGCGCGTATAAATTGCAGCATCTTAACGTTGGGTATTTTCTGATAGCCGCTAGTAACGTCCGCAAGTTCCAAACGAGCGCACAACTTTACGCCGTCGGCATCTGATGACGTCAGTTAGTTTATATGGGTTACCACGGTTTGAGCCGACTGCCTGATTGATCAGTGGTCTTTATCTACAGGTTGCCAGCGCACGCATGGGCAGTAGTGCTCAGGTACACCAGCTGTACTGCAGTCACGTGATTCTGGTATGACGTCAAAGAAGCTTCTGCCCCACTTCATATATTGGGGGAGTTTAGGGTACGAGATAATGTGTTGCAGCGTCGCATGAAGATCAAATGGAGTAACAAGAAGATTTGTGTTGCGTTTTAAGTTGCTCACTAGATGTGGGTATTCTTTGCGAAACCACGGTGGAAGTGTAATGGAGAGGAATGGAAGCCTTGCTTCCAACTTTCCTTGAAATGTGAACCTCGATTCTCCATATCTAAAGCCGTGGTCACTCATTACGACCAGCATGGTATTGTTTAAGAAGTTTCTTGTGTGCAGTCTTTCTATAAGTCTGTGGAAGTCGCTCCCTGCCATGAAGACCGAATTCAAAGCATTGTGACTAATTTCCAATAAGAATGCAAAGCCAAACTTGGGTTTTGAAGAATAAGCTAGGAAGAATGACTCAATGTAATCAAAGTGAACGAGATGCCGGGGTTTACTCTCTGTGCAAAACCTTTTCTTTCTAGCAGCGTGCCAAAAGTAGCGGCTGTAATGGTGAGTGGGAGGCTCAGCAAAGCCATGTAGACGGTAATTGAACGCCGCAAAATTATTGTCTTCACTGAAAAAAGTGGCATAACCATTGGCTTTAAATTCTTTGAAAACCCACGGCCATCTATCAACAGGTCTGCTGTTAGTATACCCCTTCCTTGCCTCGGGTAGGTCGGATACATATTTACCTAATGAGAGGGAGATTTCTTTCTTCACGGGAAATTGGTTACAATCGTTTTCCAGTTTGGTGATTTGAAACATCACGGCATTCTCTATGTTACAAAGCAAGATATGGATTATATCTCGCAAACATATGGCGTCATGACTAAGTAATGATACCTTGCGCATGGTATGATTACTCACAGCTTATCCCTGATTGGCTATTATCGGGATATGATTACTCGGTCAGCCCGGCATGAAATTTATGGTCTCTGATTGGTTAAAACCGGGAAATAATTCCCCTTTCAAGTGATGTCTTTCCCTCCATGTTAAAATTGACCTCTCCATGTTAAAATTGACATGTGTTAATAATAATAATAATAATAATAATAATAATAATAATAATAATAATAACTAATGGGACCCCCATAGAATTTTCCTTTTTTTCCTTTTTGAAGTCCATTCCAAGCATTTTGAATGCAGTTTACAACTGTCAAAGTACAGACTTCTCTGTGGTGCATGTACCACTCAACAGACAGTACTGTTCGCTGAATAGCCAATCGATCGACATCAAAACTTTCCTGTTTTGATGTGGCAGCATCAGGCCTGACATCCAGTCACCTGACAGCTAAAATTCTCTTTCTAAATTCATTTCCGATTTCCAAAAGAACTGTTGTCAACATGTACTTTCTTTCACTGACATGTGGCAAGACCTGGGAATAAACATTACAAACACACCAAAAGATGGAAGTAGAATAGATAGATCAATCTTCTAGCTTGTACGTTGCTGTTTAATGTAATTAGCAATTAGTTACCAGGTTCTTTGCTTATATTCTCCTGTTAATAGATTAATCTTTTAGTTTGTATGTCACTGTTTTTTCTATTATCTCTAATCTCTGTGAATTTCATAACAATTAGACGAAAGCTGAACACTATAAGCTTTGCTTCTTGTTCGGGCTTCCTCATCACAACCCGGCACATGTAACAGTAACAGATCAAATAAACTACTGTATCTGTATGAAAAAAAAAAAAAAGAAGTGGGCTTAGCAATTATTATGTAAATAATAATATAATTATAACAAATTTCTTAGAGTGCAGCAATCATCAGATAATCATTGACTATCATCAAATAATCAGAACATAACAAATCTCTTCCCTAGAGTGGTTTTCGGCTGACTGTCGAAAGTAATTGAATCCCTTGGCTCTCATCATAATTAAATCATAATAAATCCCTTGGCTATTATCAGATAATCATAATCATAATGAATCAGGTAATCAGATCATAAAGCATTTGGTGCTTTCTGGAACTGCTTTTTCAACCACTGAATTGATGTCCTCCTTGGTAGTCATCTCATAAAAAAATGTTTTCTGGGATAAGTAAGACTGTGTTTGGATATTGTCAATAAACTGCAAAAGTTTGCCAGGCAGAAGTTATTCACTGGGATATTATTTGGTAGTGTGTTACGATTCCGCGGAGTGGGGAGGGGGGGCAGGGGGTATCATATAATCAGATCATAATAAAATCCCTTATCCCTAGATATCATTCCAATAAAATGGGGATTCCCCTTCGGTTGGCGGTTAAGTCTGTCTGGCATCTTCCCCAAGCATATTTGGCTGGTTTGCGCCATGCTGCTAATATCACAGCTATGTCTTGGTGTTAGACCTGCCAATACCCTTGTCCGATCCAGCACGTGGAGTGCTGGGGAGACGAGTGAAGCTTTAAGGTCATGTTGTTATTGCTGCTAAGTCTTGCACAAATGGGAGTCATCACGCCGGGCTTTGCTGCTATCTGTTGGGCTCATTCCCCCAAATACATGCCACAAGTGTGTGTACTGTTTTGTTGCCTAAATACAAGGGGTTAGGTAGAGGCTGTGAGGAGCAACATTAAAGATCACAATATAATAATCCCTTCACTATCATTAGATAATCAGAATGCAATAAATCGCATGGCAATCATTAAATAATAGGATCATAATATTATTGGCTATCATCAGATAATCAGATCACAATAAATCCCTTGGCTATCATCAGATTGCAATAAATCCCTTGGCTATCACCAGATAATCAGATCATAATAAATCCCTTGGCCTTATCATCAGATTGCAATAAATCCCTTGGCTATCATCAGATAATCAGATCATAATAATCCCTTGGCTATCACCAGATAATCAGATTATAATAAATCCCCTGGCTTATCATCAGATCGCAATAAATCCCTGGCTATCATCAGATAATCAGATCATAATAAATCCCTTGGCTATCACCAGATAATCAGATCTGATAAATCCCTTGGCTTTTCATCAGATCACAATAAATCCCTTGGCTATCACCAGATAATCAGATCATAATAAATTCCTTGGCTTATCATCAGATCGCAATAAATCCCTTGGCTATCATCAGATAATCAGATCGCAATAAATCCCTTGGCTATCACCAGATAATCAGATCTGATAAATCCCTTGGCTTATCATCAGATCACAATAAAATCCCTTGGCTATCACCAGATAATCAGATCATAATAAATTCCTTGGCTTATCATTAGATTGCAATAAATCCCTTGGCTATCACCAGATAATCAGATCATAATAAATCCCTTGGCTTATCATTAGATTGCAATAAATCCCTTGGCTATCATCAGATAATCAGATCGCAATAAATCCCTTGGCTATCACCAGATTATCAGATCATAATAATCCCTTGGCTTATCATTAGATTGCAATAAATCCCTTCGCAATCATCAGTACTGTAGTTCACATGGAACGAGTTGGTTCACATCCAATGCTAGCAAATGAAGCTTTAACAAGCTCTGTGATGATACTGTACTGTTTTAGGACAGCTGTTATGTTTGGTCGTAAAAAAAAAAGGGAACACAAGTTGACTGAATAGTACACAGTTTTTACATAATTTATTTTCATTCTAGGTAATTGTTTCATAAAATGAAGAGTTTCCGCTGTATCTACAGTCATGCTAGCCCTAATTAGACCAACAAAATTTCACGATCATCCAGCAAAAAACAATTAAATGACGAACCGAAACATTAATGCGATTTGTCTAAACCTGGAGACGCGCAACGCGGGTAATACAAAACATAAAAATAAATATTCGCCTCACCTCTCTTCACTTCCAAATCCTATCAAGCCTAAACATATCTCCTCCAGGAGTCCACAACAAACACAAGCTTGTAAAACAAAATGGTCGACGAAGACAGCGAATAGCAAATATAACCAGGCATTCCAAGAAGGTATGAGGAGTACTGGCTCTAGCGTGGACCAGGCTCCTCGCAAACTGTCAGGCATTCGCACAACTGATTCGGGGGTAAGGTAATACACTCATTTTTCCCTTTTGTTTTTAATACTTTTATTGTTATTACTAAATGTGCAATCTAAATGATGTGGCTCATTTGAAAGGATTGAGATGATTTATGTGATGATTATATATTTATCGACAAAACATAAATTGCGCAAAATATGCAAGCGTCTATACAGACTCTAGAAATTTCTAAAAGTTTCCAAGTAAATATTCGAAACTAAAGCTGGCATAAAAACTCCTAATTAAGTGCGAAAGTTTTATCCGCCGTGTGTGCTGCTGATAAATGTTAAACCGCGCAGCCAAGTTGGAAAACTAGCTGCTATTACAGTCGAACATCGCTATTTCGAACTCGGTTAATTTGAAGTCCCCGTTATTTCGAAGTCAAGCCGAATCCCCTTAGATTTATTTTTTCAGTCATTTATTATCGGCTATTTCGAAACCCCGCTATTTCGAACTTTTTTTTCATGTCCCGTGCGACTTCGAAATAGCAGGGTTCGACTGTAATTACTGTGCGGCATAAAATTTTGGCGGAATCTAATTTTAGTAAATCTTGTTAATATATTCACAATCCCTTGAAGATTTACTCCATTTATTAAGTTTACTGAATTTCAATTGCAACATAACGAACAGTCTCCGCGGTCTCTGGGTAAATTTGATAACAGCTCAAGACATGAGATCCGCGAAACACGGTTCCCAGTAGTAAAATCTCAAATGCAAATTTCTAAGAGTTTGTTAAACTAAAGAGTTTTTACGCCATGCGGTATGCTTTTCAAGCAATGTGACCAATCACTAACACCCATAAAAAAAAATTAATAATTCTTGTGCACAATTTGCTTAAGTTTGCAATCATTATTTACGTGAATAAATCTGAAAAAAAATTATCACAATGCATCACATTCCTCCTTGTGGAGCTCGATGGCTTCATTGGTCGTGCCTTCCTTCGAGTCTGTACTTGGTAACATATACTGTAGCTGCACCTCCAAACCCAAAGGTCTCCGTTGCCTTCAATAAAACGGATAGGAGTTATAATTTATTGTCATTATTTGTTTTTGTTGTTGTTGTTGTTGTTGTTTTATGCAGCCTTACCAACAAAGTTATCTGGAGTCAATCGATTAATTATATACATAATTTAACTTGTAAAATGCATGTGTTAAAGTTTATTAAATTCGCCTCTGTGTAGAGTCACCAACACTTCACAAGTATAAACACAGTAAAATACACCGTTGATTCACTCAGTTGTAAAACTTTGAATTTATCAGGCGTGGTTTTTGAGTAGTGTAATCAATCAATTGATATATTTTACACCCATTGACTTCAGTTCTGAGACAAATAACTAGGAATATGCCGTTTTAAGTTCCCGAAGTTCCAATTAGGTTAGAAATGAAAACAAAGTAGAACAACCAATAATAATTTGAGAACTCGAAAAACAATCAATAAAATCTTGTCTACGTAAGCTTGCAAATTCCCCACCTTCGCTTGCAGGCAACAGCAACAAAGATGGCGACCAGAAAAAAGACGGTGATACCACTGGCAATTATAATCATCCACAGAACAGAAGACTTTCTGTCAGATCCAAAAGAAGCCAGTGGCTCAGACACTGAAGAAAAAAGAACGTGTTATTACTACGACCTTGACATTTCAAATTAAGTTGTTTAACTAAAATATTTGCTTTAGAATTCTAATACATGTATTCGAGGTACAATTTGGTCAATCTGTACCCAAGATAAACTGGTGTATCAACTAAGTGTTGATGAGCGAAACCGTTTCGCTCTGACGAAGGGCTAGCGCTCGAAACGTCAGCTATTGTCTCTTTTACGGCGTTCCATTACCCTCATCAACACTTAGTTGATACACCAGTTTGTCTTCCGCCACGCCGACGCAGTCAACCTAGTTCTCTTAAGAGCTGGTATTACATTGTATCCAAGATAGTCATTTTTTGTCGTCTTTGTGCTATAGACGGACTCTTATGAAATGTTTTAACCTTGAGTATTTCTTTAATCAAAACTCTGCAGCTTATGGTCATTATGTTGTAGAGTAAAACCCCGCTATCTCAAACAGAATCCTTTTTTTTTTTTTTGGAAATGAACGTGGTAGAAATTTACCTTGGTAGAACCTCACTCGAGCTATTCGAACATCTCGAACTATTCATCGCTTCCCTTCAGAGTTCTTGATATAGGGGTTCTACTTCAGTTCCAAAGTTAGAATTTAGTTAATCTTGAACCGTACAAATTTTAGTTCAAATTTGCATTACATTACAAAGTCCGTCAAATCTATAATCTCGCTTGTATTGTCTTTGTTAGTTTTGAGACGAGCTTGGTTCCCAGTATGAACGTAGTAAGGCAAATAGATCCGGGAATGCCAGAAAACGCCCAGAAAAGGTCCTGAGGTGGTGTTGACCGAAGCAACGGACCTTCTGTCAGTCTTGAAGGTGAGGTCACCCGAGGACAGTTCACATTTACAAACGAAAAGTTACAGCGATTAGTATCTAGCAGAGCTCGGAGAGGGAACCAAAGAAACAAGAGAACAATACGAGCTACAAAGGACATAACATCTAAGGACAACTATCCGTGACTGTCTTTAGAAGTCAAACGTAGCTCATTTGTCAGCTTTATTATTTGCCAGTTTCTCTCGAGGGATATTCACTGGCACTGAGACCGTTTCTAAGTCACGTGTTATAATTGCGCCAATCACACGTTAGATAAACTATCTGATAATACTGACCTGTCTTGACGTCTACGTATTCACTGTCGGAAAAGGTTTTCTACAAAAAAAATCAAAAAACAAACAAACAAACAAACAAGAGACGGAACGTCAAAAGTGCAGTAGTCACTGACCAGCTCGACTAGAGTCAACTAGTTTCTCTCTTTATTCTTAATCTCACACAGCAAGGCTGATTTTCTTTTACAGCTGGGCTATGACTTTGGATATTCGTACAATAATTACAAACAACAAAATAAATAGTACTAGAAAACATCCGTTCACCTCACTAGTGAAAGCACGAACAAATATTCTGTACTCCGTCCCAGGCTTCAGTGGTCCATTGTAATACTCCTTGACCTCTCTTCGATCCCTTTGACTGCTATCACTTTTATCTCCGCCACCAACAACAAATCTCCGGTACTTCTGATACTCGGAACCTTTAAACTGGAACGCCACATATGCCGCTGGTTTAGATGACTCGTGAGCGTCTTCGTGAGACACCAAGTCTTGTGATTTGACGTCATTTGGCTTAGGTGTTTCGTCTTCAGTTCCTTCAGGAATACGGATAACCAGCACACGGTAATATCTGCAGGTCAAATGAATAATAGACGTTTGCTTTCATGAAACACTCCAGTAAACATATATCGTGTTTTATAATATAGTTTGACTGCTATTAGTTCTTTGCTATTGGAAATATTTGAATGTAGATGAGAATACAATTGTATGTATAACTACTGTTTTCCGTAAGATTCGTCAGAAGTAATTGAGATTCAACACCTCGGGTTCTTTTTTGTTTTTAACACTTTTAAATATTTCCAAAGTAACAGTTTACAACTTACAGTATTTTGCCATTAATATCAGAGAACTCTGGGATGATAATCACCACTGTAGTCACATTTTCAACTGACTGAGGTGGAACACTTGGTGCTGGTGGATCTATTAAAGAAACAAAGTAAAGAAAAATATTTAAGAGCGTAGCCAAAAAGTAATATATTTGTACTTCCAACAGATTCAGGAGATTACTAAGCCAACTATAATTCATAATTCACAAGCATATTTGTCGACATTCCATAAATCCAGTTCATTGCAAATTAACTAAAAGAATGGCTTCTGCTCTTTACTTTATAATTTATTAAATTTATTTATTTATTTATTTTTTTTGTCGTCCGCGTGTGAACAGGACCCAGGACTCGGGCAGTTTAAAGCACAGGAAAGAATGACAATGAATATTTACATATTTATATACTTATAATTTACGTTATTGCTGTTTTACTGAAAGAACAGTGGTAAATTAGAATCGCTCCCATCAACAAAAATACTGTCGCTAGACGGTAACCATAGTGCCGCAGTGACAGGCAAAGTGTACCTACACAGATACCCCACATATTATGCTCACTGCATTTCCGAGTGCCAGAGTCCTAGTGTTGGTATCAAAGAGTCAAGACGGTACTTTAGGAAAAGTTACATATTTCTAATAATAATAATAATAATAATAATAATAATAATAATAATAATAATAATAATAATAATAATAATAATAATAATAATATCGGCATATATAGCAGCACTTCCCCAGAGTGGCTCTTCGTCTGCTGATTTCACTTGAGAGTGGTGACCGCCAGATATTTTTGTAGTTGCGCCTTGAGTGCATATTTTACCATTCCCGTGGTTCTTATTGACTAGAACATGCTAAAGTAAAATATCAGGAAGGCCCGTTATTTGTCATTAAAACTCCTGGTTGAAATGAAAATAAATTTCACGGCGAAGAAAAAGATCTTTACTAACCTGCCTCACGTGTGGTTGCAAGTTTCGATGCCGGGTCACTGGTGCCCAATTCATTCGTGGCGGTCACTTGAAATCTGTAAACTGTTGCGGGCTTCAAATTCTTCACCACGAACTCAAAATTGCTGGAGCTGAAATTTTCAGCAGATTGGCCACCAGATATATTGTGAGTCACGGTAAAGTACAATGTCTTTGCGTTGCCATCGAACGGAACCGTCCACTCCAACCAAACTGTTGTGTCCGTCGTCTGGGTAACATCCACTATCAGCTTGTCCGGTTTTTCTGAATATGCAAGACGTAATAAGCATTTGTTGAAGAATGATTATGATTATGCATCTAAAATGACGACATCGAACCTTAATGACGGTTGTGCCTAAATCGTACCAACGGGAAGGACAGCCGCGCAAGACTGAAAACGAGTTTAGACCCGATCGCCTCACGACCGAGAATCGGACGATGTCGGTAAATCCAAGATGGCTGTCTTCTGTGTATTTCATCGAACGATAAAATGAACAAGCCTTATCGAGTTAAGTGAAATAACATCGCTTCTTTTCGTCATAGTTCAGACAATTATAATACATATTGAACCTCGTGGCGAACTAAACTGCAGAAAATGTGACGTGTCCTTCCCGCTGGTACGGTGTAATTGTGTCGTACCAACGGGAAGGACAGAGTGAAATAACTCGACTATTTTAGTCGAGGATCATTTTAAGTGAAGAGTAAGTGTATCTTCAATAAAATCAAGTGGCATCTCTTCCTTTGATGGTGATTTAGACAACTGAGGCGAACTAAACTGTGCGGAAAACGTGATGTGTACTTCCTACTGGTACGATGGAATTCGATCGTACCAGCGGGAAGGACAGCGGGAAATAACCAGACTATCTTTAACCGTATCTTCAGTCGAGGATATACAGAGTAAAATTTCACATTTTACTCAGTTACTGAATGCTTGTCAGTCAAATGATGGAATGGGCCTAGTTTGTAAAGGATCCGTAAGAGTCACCCACCTAAGATCGTTAAATTTGCAGTCTCTTCAGCTGCTCCTACCAAGTTCTTTACTTTACACGTGTAAGCACCGGAGTTCTCTCTTGTGACTGCAGTAAATCTCAGTGAACTTGTGATCATGAGCGTCCCTTCAGAAACGTTGTCTTTGATGTCTATTCGCTCTGTTTCCACCATGCGTTCCCCGTGGTAAAACCAGGCCACAGAGGGCACGGGGAAGCCATAAGCAGTACACGACAACGTTGTCTCTTGACCAAGGGGAATCCGAGCCGAAGATGGTGGTGATGTGATGTTCACAGGAACTAGCCGAGGAGAATAACAAGAGTATATATATATATATATTACTAAGAACCCAATTTTATTAAGTAAAATCAAAATATTTGATCTGCGTGTTGGGTTAGGGTTAGGTTATTAAGACAAGTCAGGGTTAGGTTACCTAACCTCCGTAAGTTAGGCGAAAGCTCTATGATATCCTTTTGAGGGATTGCGAAGCGCGCGCAAACCGCATCAATTTATTAAGTTATATTGCGCGTGCTATGGTTTTGCTTATTTTCTGAATTTCTAAAATTACCGACTTCGTTGATTATTATCTTGTTCAGATTTAATGATTTTGTTGTACATTTCGTTATTCAGATTTGGTGTCATGTGATATATGGTGCATGGGAAATCACGCACATAATTAAAATAGTGACGTTTGCCTGCTGCGTGTATCAATGTATATGTGACGTAAGTGGGCATAAATGAGCATAACACTTTAATATGGTAAATCAAACATATTTGCACACTCAATGAATATAAAACGCACAGTATTCCCAAAGCACCAGACCTACCATAAACGCTCAGGTGCACTGTACTTGAAGCGTTTCCTCTGTAGTTACGGAATACACACGTGTAATTCCCGCGGTCTTTGTATCCTACATCTTTAATGACAAGTTGCGACGTTTTATTCAACCTTCCAGATGTTTTTATGTTCGCGTGGTTTAGAGTCTCGCTGTCTTTCTTCCACTCCACGTCAGATTCTGGTATTGACTCCCCAGTGCAGGTGAAGTTGACCTGGTCACCGCTAACTGCCGTGGTATTCTCTGGTAGACCTTGTACAATGACTGGATTAGCTATAAGGAGAGCACGAAAAATCACATGTCAGTTAATATCGATTAATCTGTCAGTTAATTTAGACTACGGTTTACATACAAACATAACAAAACCTATCATTCCACTATCAGATGTCTTCTTCTCGAGGAAAACCGTTTTCTACAAAAGTTCCTCGGAAATTCGCCCACAACACTTATTACAGAAGCTATTCCTCCTCAAGCCGAGATAAGCGAGACGTTCAGTGAAAACGGTCTATACTACTTTAGTTATTCGTAAACTAAGTGTCACTAGCTGGTATAGTAAAAACCATTCCTTGGGGACACCTCCATTAAGGGTACATCTCCTTTAAGGGAACACTTCTACTTGTCCCGAAAAAGACACTCATATAATCCTTCTACTGATTATCTCTATTAAGAGATTCCACTGTACTACTATAGGTTTCTAATGCCTTGCACAACACGTCGCACTTACCGTGTATCGTCAGGTTGGTTGTGGTGGAAACATTTCCAGCCTCGTTTACAGCCCAACAGGCGTACACACCGTCGTCAGCTGACGTCACATTCCTCAGCACCAAACTTCTGTTGCCGTTTTCAAGCTTCGGGGATCCATCGATTGTCAATCCGTTCTTGGTCCACGTGTAAAATGGCAGTGGATCTCCGCTGGCCAAGCACGTCAGGTTCACCACATGACCTCTTTCTTCTATAATAGACTTTTTTATTTTGATAATCATATTCGGAGGAACTAAAAGAGAACGAGTGTAGCAGTTGATGAAAGATATTCATTTGGACATGCTGCAATTCCACTGAAGTGTAGATTTCTATTTAGACGAATCTAAGTATAAAAAACCTCTTTGCATGTTAGTGCTAATGTTTTAAGATTTTGTGTTTCAAAAACTATAAAAATTTAGGTCGATATTTTTCAGTGGTTTGGGTTCATCTATCAGAAAGTTGCATTACATTGTAAAAGCTGCCATGAAAGTTGTAAATTGTTTCCTTTCTTTTTGACAAGAAGATCGCAAGCGGGTTTTAAATTTGTTTCGTCCTTAATTGGCCGAAAATGCTGCACATTTTGGACCAATCAAAAACTGCAGAAAACTCAAAACCAAAGGAATCGATTACTTTCAATGACTGTTAGAGATGAACAGTACCACACTTACCATGAACAGTTAATGAGACCGTGTAGCTGGTTTTTCCTGCTCTGCTCTGAGCTTTACAGGTATATTTCCCCTCGTAACTCGCATTGTTCATCACAGAGTTGATTGACAAGTTTCCGTTCTCGATACTGTGAGGAGGAAGCGTGCCGCCACTGAAGGACCACGTGATGCGAGGGCGCGGCACACCGGAAGCGCGGCAAGCAAACAGAACATTGCTATTCTCCGTCACGGTTTGGTTTTTGGGTTTTGTGTCAAATTCAGGTTCAACTAGCAACAACAACAACAACAACAACAAAAACTTTCAATTAGAGAACATATCGTTTGGAAAGAAAACAGCTAATTTCAACCAGAAAAAACAAAAAACGCTAATCAGAAAGAGGGGAATAGAACATAAAACACGCATGCTAAAATTGACAACTGAGTCTGGACTTATATGCAAAATCCACGTATATAAATCACGTACATAGTACTTCAACGCCTCCTTCCGCTGGTATGTCGACCCCATTTCTCGCAGAGCAAGAATAGTTTCCAGCCTCTGCGTAAGTTACGCCAGCCGTGCGCAGGTACAGTCGACTGGTAACGTTATCAAGAGGTGACGTCACCTCACCTGAAACCACCTGCACAACGCGAAGTGTGTGATTGGAAGAAAAATCAGAAAATTTTAGAATTGTTTCTCCGCTTCCCTTCCTCCATATCACGGTTGGAGCCGGGTAGCCGTTACCATAGCAAGTAATATTGACGTTTTTATCACCCTTCTTGAATATCCGAGTCTTTGATGCGGACACAAAGACCTTGGGGGGAACTGAAAAAAGAACGACGCGAAAGGTTTATGACAAGATTATAAGCATTTTGTTGAAATATCAATCTCAAAGGGAAAGGAAAAGAATAAAAACCACACAAACAAAATCAGGCTACCATGACAAGCAGAAGATAGGGAAGGGAGTAAGATTGTTTTTTGTCATTTAATTGTTGGAACTGAGACGAGCTCAAAACAAAGGCAGAAAGACAAAATGATAAAAACAGTGAGGAAACGACAAGAATGTTTACCCTGTACAGTCACTTCAGCTGCAAAAGAGTCGTTTCCAGCCCGGTTTGCGGTGACGCACTTGTAAAGTCCTTCGTCGGATACTTCCACATTGGCAATCGTAAGGGTAGTGTTACCTGCACTGTACTGTGCCCTGGGAATGTAGTGTGAGTTGTTTTTTGTCCAGTGAACAACGGGCGTGGGATCTCCACTGACTACACAGTGCAAGGACATCTCTGTATGAACCAGTGACGTCACATTCGTGGTGCTGATAAAGGCTTTCGGGGGAACTAGAAATACAAAGTACGTCAATAATGACATTCATAAGTTTTTAAAGGGACAGAACAAAGAAATGGAAGAACTGTCAAGGAACATGAAGAAACCCGTATGACAACAAGAAATGCAAGTACATGGGTAATAACGTTATATGTTTTTAAGGAAAAGAACACAATTCCAACAGTTAAAGAAATAAAAGAACTATCAAGAACTAGAAATACAAAGTATGTCAATAATAACATTCATAAGTTTTTAAAGGGACAGAACACAATGTCAACAACCAAAGAAATGAAAGAACTATCAAGGAACATGAAGAAACCCGTATGACAACCAGATCATCACGTGACCCTCAATATGGTCAAGCTGAGGAAGTTGAAACATCACTTACCAACGACAGAGAAATCTTGAAAATAACAGACACTAAAGGACTGACAATAAATAAATGAAACTTAGAAAAAAAAAAAACGCAAAGGCAATAACACTCACCATCCACAACCAAATTGGCGGCAGAAAGTTTTACACCAGCTCGACTTGAAGCAGCACACGTGTACTCTCCTTCGAATCTCTTTGTGTTTTTCACTGCGAACAGCGTCAGGTCCCATTTTTCGATGCTGTGTCTTGGCAAAGATCCACCACTGAAGCTCCATATAACGGAGGGCTCAGGCACTCCACTGACTTTGCAAGGAAATGTAACGTTCTGCCCCTCAATCACTACGCGGTCCTTGGGTCCCTCGTTAAATTGGGGTACGACTGAAAACAGATTCACTCACCAATAAGAAAATAACATATGATATAATACCATTATTTCTTTTTTGTTCAAATGTAAAACATAAAAATGACTCAAATCCTAAAAAGAACTGGCAAACTACAAATTTAATCAAGTGGTACGTACATAGCACTTGAACGCTCTGTTCCGTACTACGGTTGGTCCTCACTCCGTTAAACACCTCGCAAGTGTAATTGCCGCTCTCCTTGTAGGTGATGCCGGCTGTTCGCAGATACAGACGACTGGTGACGTTCCACTGGGACGGCTTCGCATATTCCAAAACCTGGAATACTTGGTTATTATACGCCTCTGAGAACCCGGACACGGTCTTGATCTCCTTCCCGTCTTTCGTCCACACGACAGTGGACAGGGGCTTCCCGTAGCCATGGCAGTCGACCGTGATGTTTATCGTGCTATTCATCAGTTTCAGGGTGTGAGGCTTCGGGACATAGATGCGATGAATCGCTAAAAAACAAATAAATTCTCATCAGCACTCTTCCAGGCAATTAACGTAATAGGTTAGATGTCAGGTTATAAACAATGCATTTCTTCACTGTGATTTAAAGTTGTCAAACACTGCCACAGTCTTATACAGAAAATATTACTTTTCAATCTTGATTTATAGATGTTTGATGTTGCGCCCTTAATTGAGCTACATATAGAACAGCAGTCACTTGAGTTTTAAAGCTTTTTTCTACAACATTATGCACGCATAAGTGTTCGTTAACATTTTTCATCGCTCACTACCTTAAGAAAAAGGTTTATTAACTCGAAAACAAAAAATATTATATAAATATCACACAATGCTATCGAAGTCTTTTAGCTATGCAAGACTATGGTCGACGTGTACAACACCTATAGCTTTGCAGTGGACTTGATCTCTAGACAAAGTACGTCTTTCGGGAAGGACACTCACCTTGAACCTCAACAGTGGCACTGGAGGAAGCGTTCCCTTGTCTGTTTGTTGCCACACAAGTATATCTGCCGTCATCGTCGAATTTTGCACTATCGATAATAAGTGTAGAGTTCTTGTTTGCATAAGTGGCCCGTTGTGATAGCCACGAGTTAGCTTTTTTCCACGAAATTTTTGCCTCAGGATCAGCACTGGTATTGCAAATAAGTTGCAATTTCTCCCCAACTTGAATATATACGTCTTGAAGTGGAAACAGTATCTTAGGTAAAGCTGAAAATAACCATCACATATAATAAGACACGACATTTTGGAGATAATGTTGCCTTTGGGCGCAGAAAAAACGCAAGAGGTTCACTGAACCGTGGACAGAAACAATGGACAGTAGCAAAACTCACCATCCACAACCAAACTGGCTACTGCAGAACTGAACCCAGCTCGATTTGAAGCAGCACACGTGTAACTTCCCTCAAACCTCTCTGTGTTGCTCACTTCAAACAGCGTCAGGTCCCACTTTTTTATGCTGTGTCTTGGAAGAGATCCACCGCTGAAGTTCCATTTGACCGAAGGCACAGGCACTCCACTGACTTTGCACGAAAACGTAACATTCTGCCCCTCAATCACTACGCGGTCCTTGGGTTGCTCGGTGAACTGGGGTACGACTGAAAATAAATTCACACACCATTTGGAAAACAGCACATCATATAATACCGTAATTTTTCTTGTACAGATTGCAAATATATAAAGCATTAAAACAAAACTTTAATGCTAAAATTAATTGGCAAACTACAAATTGAAAATTGTGGTACACATACATAACACTTCAACACTCTGTTCCATGGTGCGGTTGGTCCCCACTCCGTTAAACACCTCGCATGTGTAATTGCCGCTTTCTTCATAGGTGATGCCGGCTGTTCGCAGATATAGACGACTGGTGACGTTCCACTGGGACGGCTTCGCATATTCCAAAACCTGGACTACTTGGCTATTAAACGTTTCGGAGAACTCGGACACGTTCTTGATTTCCTTCCCATTTTTCTTCCACGCGACGCTAGGCAGGGGCTTCCCGTATCCATGGCAATCAACTGTGATATTTTTCGTACTATTCATGAGTTCCAGGCTATGAGGCTCCGGGATATAGATGAGATGAGACGCTAAAAAAACAAATGAACTCTTATCAACACAATTCCTAAAAAAAAAAAAAAAAAAAAAACACATCGGGTAGGTGTCAGGATAAATAGAGAACCAATTCTTTACTGTGAGGTATATTTGTCATTAGCTGCTATTTTCCCATACAGGAAAATGTTACCTATCAACTCACTTCAAATAAAAGATATAAAAAGCAATGATCATCAGGTCTTATTACTAAATATAAGTATCGTCGAAGTGTACAATGCATTCAGTTTTACAGTGGAGTTGATCTCTTGACAAGGTACGTCTTTCGAGAAGGAAACTCACCTTGAACCTCAACAGTGGCACTGGAGGAAGCGTTCCCTTGTCTGTTTGTTGCCACACAAGTGTATCTGCCATCATCGTCGAATACTGCACTGTAAATAATCAGCGTAGAGTTCTTGTTTATATATGTGGCTCGTTGTGGTAGCCACGAATTGTCCTTTGTCCATGCAATTTTTGCCTCAGGATCAGCACTGGTATTACAAATAAGTTGCAATCTCTTCCCAACTTGAATATAAACGTCTTGAAGCGGAGACAGTATCTTAGGTAGAGCTGAAAATAACCATCACATATCACATGACACAGCATTTTGGAGATAACGTTGCCTTTGGGTGCGGACAAAACGCAAGAGGGTCAAACTGAACAGTGGACGTAAACAAAACTCACCATCTACAACCAAACTGGCGACTGCAGAACTGAACCCAGCTCGACTTGAAGCAGCACACGTGTAATGTCCCTCAAACCTCTCTATGTTGTTCACTCCGAACAGTGTCAGATCCCATTTTTCTATGCTGTGGTTTGGTAGAGATCCACCGCTGAAGTTCCATACGACTGACGGCTCAGGCACTCCACTGACTTTGCATGAAAACGTAACGTTCTGCCCCTCAATAACTACGCGGTCTTTGGGTCGCTGGATAAACTGGGGTACGACTGAAAATAGATTTACACGCCATTAAGTAAAGCATATACATATAATACCATTATTATGATTATTATTATTATTATTATCATTATTATTATTATTATTATTATTATTATTATTATTATTATTATTATTATTATTATTATTATTATTATTATTATTATTATTATTATGTACAGATTGTAAAAAATATAAAGCACTAAAAGAAAACTTGAATGCTAATAATAATTGCCAAACTACAAATTAAGAATTGTGGTACACATACATAACACTTTAACGCTCTGTTCCGTGGTACGGTTGGTCCCCACTCCGTTAAACACCTCGCATGTGTAATTGCCGCTTTCTTTATAGGTGATGCCGGCTGCTCGCAGATACAGACGACTGGTGACGTTCCACTGGGACGGCTTTGCATATTCCAAAACCTGAACTACTTGGCTATTATACGTTTCTGAGAACTCGGACAAGTTCTTGATTGCCTTCCCATCTTTTTTCCATACGACAGTAGGCAAGGGCTTCCCGTATCCATGGCAGTCGACTGTGATGTTTCTCGTAATATTCATCAGTTTCAGGGTATGAGGCTTCGGGATATAGATGCGATGAGGCGCTTAAAGAAACAAATAAACTCCTATTAACACACTTCTAGGTAAAACACGTCATCTGGTAGATGTATGGATAAAAAAAGAACATTTTCTTTTACGGTAAGAAAATTTTCAATGTTTACAGTTTTCCTTGACAGGACTTGTTACTTATCAATTCACTAAAAATCAAAGATACGTTTAAATAACACACACTGCTATCGACGTCTTTTATAAAAAAAATATAGTGGAAGTCTACAATAAATGGCTTTAGCTTTGCAGTGGACTTGATCTCTTGACAAAGTACGTCCTTCGGGATGGACACTCACCTTGAACCTCAACAGTGGCACTGGAGGAAGCGTTCCCTTGTCTGTTTGTTGCCACACAAGTATATCTGCCGTCATCGTCGAACACTGCACTATCGATAACAAGTGTAGAGTTCTTGTTTTTATAGGTGGCCCGTTGTGATAGCCACGAATTGTCTTTTGTCCACGAAATTGTTGCCTCGGGATCAGCACTGGTATTGCAAATCAGTTGTAATCTTTCCCCAACTTGAATATATACGTCTTGAAGCGGAGACAGTATCTTAGGTAAAGCTGAAAATAACCATCACATATTACAAGACACGACATTTTCGAGCTAATGTTGCATTTGGGCGCTGACAAAACACAAGAGGTTCACTGAATAATGGACATAAACAAAACTCACCATCCACAACCAAACTGGCGACTTCAGAACTGAACCCAGCTCGACTTGAAGCAGCACACGTGTAACTTCCCTCAAACGTCTGTGTGTTGTTCACTGCGAACAGCGTCAGGTCCCATTTTTTAATGCTGTGCCTTGGCAGAGATCCACCGCTGAAGTTCCATTTGACCGACGGCTCAGGCACTCCACTGACTTTGCATGGAAACGTAACGTTCTGCCCCTCAATCACTACGCGGTCCTTGGGTCTTTCGGTGAACTGGGGTACGACTGAAAACAGATTCACACACCATTAAGTAAAGCAGATATCATATAATATTCTAATTTTTTTCTTGTATAGATTGTAAAAATATGCATTAATAGAAAACTTAAATGTTAAGAATAATTGGCAAACTACAAATTGAAACTTGTGGTACACATACATAACACTTTAATGCTCTGTTCCGTGGTACGGTTGGTCTCCACTCCGTTAAACACCTCGCACGTGTAATTGCCGCTTTCTTTATAGGTGATTCCGGCAGCTCGCAAATATAGACGACTGGTGACGTTCCACTGAGACGGCTTCGCAGATTCAAAAACCTGGACTACTTGCTTATTGTACGTTTCTGAGAACTCGGACAAGTTCTTGATTTCTTTCCCATCTTTTTTCCATACGACAGTAGGCAAGGGCTTCCCGTATCCATGGCAGTCCACAGTGATGTTTCTCGTAATATTCATGAGTTTCATGGTATGAGGCTTCGGGACATAGATGCGATGAGGCGCTAAAAAACAAAACAAAACAAAACAAAAAAAAGAAGTAAATTCCTATCAACACACTTATAGGTAAAATACGCCATCTGGTAAGTGTCAGCATAAAAAGGACATTCTTTTTTACGGTGAGGCAAATTTTTAATGGTTACAAATTTTCTTCACAGGACCTGTTACTTATCAATTCATTAAAAATCAAAAATATGTTTAAATATCACACAATGCAATCAATGTTTTATAACTATTTAAGTTTATGGTCGAAATATACAATAAATGCCTTTATCTTTGTAGTGCTCTTGATATCTTGAAAAATACGTCTTTCGGGTAGAACACTCACCTTGAACCTCAACAGTGGCACTGGAGGAAGCGTTCCCTTGTCTGTTTGTTGCCACACAAGTGTATCTGCCGTCATCGTTGAATACTGCACTATCGATAATAAGTGTAGAGTTCTTGTTTTTATAGATGGCCCTTTGTGATAGCCATAAAGTGTCTTTTGTCCACGAAATTGTTGCCTCGGGATCAGCACTGGTATTGCAAATCAGTTGTAATCTTTCCCCAACTTGAATATATACGTCTTGGAGCGGAGACAGTATCTTAGGTAGAGCTGAAAATAACCATCACATATGATAAGACCGACAAAATTTTAAAGTTAAAAGTTACTTGTAGGCGCTGACAAACGCAAGAGGTTCACTGAATGGTGGACAGAAACAGTGGACAGAAACAAAACTCACCATCCACAACCAAACTGGCGACTTCAGAACTGAACCCAGCTCGACTTGAAGCAGCACACGTGTAATTTCCCTCAAACTTCTCTGTGTTCTTCACTCCGAACAGCGTCAGGTCCCACTTTTTAATGCTGTGCCTTGGCAGAGATCCACCGCTGAAGTTCCATACGACCGACGGCTCAGGCACTCCACTGACTTTGCATGGAAACGTAACGTTCTGCCCCTCAATCACTACGCGTTCCTTGGGTCCCTCGTTGAACTGGGGTAAGACTGAGAATAGATTTACACACCATTAAGTAAAGCACATATCATATACTACCCTTACTTCTTTTTTGTACAGACTGCAAAAACATAAAGCAATAAAAGAAACCTTGAATGCTAAAAATAATTGGCAAACCACAAATAGAAAATTGTGGTACACATACATAACACTTTAACGCTCTGAGCCGTAGTACGGTTGGTCCCCACTCCGTTAAACACCTCGCACGTGTAATTGCCGCTTTCTTTATAGGTGATGCCGGCTGCTCGCAGATACAGACGACTGGTGACGTTCCACTGGGACGGCTTTGCATATTCAAAAACCTGGACCACTTGGTTACTATACGCCTCTGAGAACTCGGACATGTTCTTTATTTCTTTCCTATTTTTCTTCCACACGACAGTTGGCAAGGGCTTCCCATAACCATGGCATTCGACCGTGATGTTTCTCGTACCATTCATCAGTTTCAAGGTATGAGGCTTCGGGATATAGATGCGATGAGGCGCTTAAAGAAACAAGTAAGCTACCATTAACACACTTCAAGGTAAAGTAGGCCATCTGGTAGGTGTTAGGATGAAAAAATAAACATTTGTTTTACGATCAGGAAATTTTGAATGGTCACAATTTTCCTTGACAGGACCTTACTTATCAATTCATTAAAAATAAAAAATATGTTTAAATAACAAACAGTGCTGTGAACGTCTTAAAGTTATGCAAGATTATGGTTGCCGTGTAAAACACCTTTAGTTTTGGAGTGGACTCGATATCTTGACAATGTACGTCTTTCAAGAGGGACACTCACCTCGAACTTCAACAGTGGCACTGGAGGAAGCGTTCCCTTGTCTGTTTGTTGCCACACAAGTGTATCTGCCGTCATCGTCGAATTCTGCACTATCGATAATAAGTGTAGAGTTCTTGTTTGCATAAGTGGCCCGTTGTGATAGCCACGAATTGTCTTTTGTCCACGAAATTGTTGCCTCAGGATCAGCACTGGCATTGCAATTAAGTTGCAATTTCTCCCCTACCTGAATATAAAGGTCTTGAAGAGGAGACAGTATCTTCGGTAAAGCTGAAAATAACCATCACATATTATAAGACGCAATACTTTGGAGCTAATGTTGCCTTTGGGCTGTGACAAAACAGGTTACTGAACAGTGGACATAAACAAAACTCACCATCCACAACCAAACTGGCGACTTCAGAACTGAACCCAGCTCGACTTGAAGCAGCACACGTGTAACTTCCCTCAAACCTCTCTGTGCCCTTCACTGCGAACAGCGTCAGGTCCCACTTTTTAATGCTGTGCCTTGGCAGAGATCCACCGCTGAAGTTCCATACGACCGACGGCTCAGGCACTCCACTGACTTTGCATGGAAACGTAACGTTCTGCCCCTCAATCACTACGCGGTCCTTGGGTCGCTCGTTGAGCTGGGGTACGACTGAAAATAGATTCACACACCACTAAGTAAAGCACATATCATTTAATACCATTAATTCTCTCTTGTGCAGATTGCAGTTAATATAAATAATTAAATTTACTCCTAAGCAAAATTAGCAAACTGCAAATTAAAACTTGTGGTACACATACATAGTACTTCAACGCTCTGTTCCGTGGCATGGTTGGTCCCCACTCCGTTAAACACCTCGCACGTGTAATTGCCGCTTTCTTTGTACGTGATGCTGGCTGTTCGAAGAAACAGACGACTGGTGACGTTCCACTGGGACGGCTTCGCATATTCAAAAACCTGGACTACTTGGTTACTATACGCCTCTGAGAACTCGGACACGTTCTTTATTTCCTTCCCATTTTTCTTCCACACAACAATAGGCAGAGGCTTCCCGTATCCATGGCAATCAACCGTGATGTTTCTCGTACTATTCATGAGTTTCAGGGTATGAGGCTCCGGGACATAGATGCGATGAGGTGCTAAAAAAAAAGACAAATAAACTATTATTAACACACTTCCAGACAAAACACGTCATCTGGTAGGTGTTAGGTTAAAAAAGAACGTTTTTTTAGAGTGAGGCAAATTTTCAGTGGTTACATTTTTCCTTGACAGGACCTGTTACTTATCATTTCAATGAAAATCAACAATACATTTAAATAGCGCACAGTGCTATCGACGTCTTATAACTATGTAGGATTATGGTCGAGGTGTATTACAGATGCCTATAGCTTTGCAGTGGACTTGATCTCTTGACAAGGAACGTCATCGCCAGAAATTCCGGACATTTTGCGTCCACGATTGCTTCCGGTCTTTCCCAGCGGCGTGCGGTATGAGCATGCGCCATTCACACATTCAACATTGTTACGTACTTTGCCTCAGTGGGGTGGGGGAGGGATGGGTTTCTCCGGTTCAAAAAGAGACTGCTACGTTTAGGAGACGTGCCGCTGAACGACCTAGTTGAAATTAGCTTTCGTTTGGTACAATTTTCATGCGATTTGGAGCTTCCCAGCCCAAAATATCAACATCCGAAGTCAGCGTATTTCACGGGAGGTATTCGCCATGGCTGGCTGTGAACTGCAAATTCAAACACAAAAAGTACACATCAAATTTGCTCCAGGGGACTGACTGAGGCTTCACAGGAGATGTTCAATCCTTCGACAATCAGGTACGGGGTAGACATTTTGCGTTTTACCCAAGGTTCTTGTATTAAATGCAGCTTAAAAAGTGACAGTAGCCGGTTTTGAGCGTATTCTGCTATCAATCCCTTCTTACGTCGGCCGAAATTTTAAATTCAAAAAAGTACACATCGAATTTTACCGGAGATAAATATTTTTTGTACTGTTGCGTTTAGGAAGCTTTCCTCTTCCGAATGCTGCCCAGACATTTTTACGAACGTGCTTCAGTTAAGCGAAAAGCACAATTTATTATCAGATCCCATACATTTCTTTGTTATTTCTTGAGCGGCTGTCAGCGTGAAACCTGATGCCTCTTCCGAGATGGCGCAACCGGATGTCTGAAATTTCTGGCGATGTCTTTCGAGAAAGACACTCACCTTGAACCTCAACAGTGGCACTGGAGGAAGCGTTCCCGTGTATGTTTGTTGCCACACAAGTGTATCTGCCCTCATCGTCGAATACTGTACTGTCGATGATAAGTGTAGAGTTCTTCTTTTCATAGGTGGCTCGTTGTGGTAGCCACGAATTGTCTTTTGTCCAAGAAAGTTTTGCCTCAGGATCAGCACTGGTATTGCAAATCAGTTGCAATCTCTCCCCAACTTGAATATATACGTCTTCAAGCGGAGACAATATCTTAGGTAAAGCTGAAAGTAACCATCACATATGATAAGACACAACATTTGGAGATAATGTTGCCTTTGGGCGCGGACAAAACGCAAAAGCTTCACTAAACAGTTGACAAAAACAGTTGGTAGCAACAGAACTCACCATCCACAACCAAACTGGCGACTTCAGAACTGAACCCAGCTCGACTTGAAGCAGCACACGTGTAACTTCCCTCAAACCTCTCTGTGTTCTTCACTGCGAACAGCGTCAGGTCCCATTTTGCTATGTTGTGTCTTGGCAGAGATCCACCACTGAAGTTCCATACGACCGACGGCTCAGGCACTCCAATGACTTTACATGGAAACGTAACGTTCTGCCCCTCAATCCCTACGCGGTCCTTGGGTCTCTCGTTGAATTGGGGTACAACTGAAAACAGATTCACACACCATTAACTAAAGCACATATTATATAATGCCATTATTTCTTTCTTGTACAGATTGCAAAAAACATAAAGCATTAAAGAAAACTTGAATGCTAAAAATAATTGGCAAACTCCAAATTAAAACTTGTGGTACACATACATAACACTTCAATGTTCTGTTCCGTGGTACGGTTGGTTCCCACTCCGTTAAACACCTCGCAGGTGTAATTGCCACTTTCTTCATACGTGATGCCGGCTGTTCGCAGATACAGACGGCTGGTGACGTTCCACTGGGACGGCTTGGCATATTCAAAAACCTGGACTACTTGGTTATCATACGTCTCTGAGAACTCGGACACGTTCTTGATTTCTTTCCCATCTTTCTTCCAGACTACAGTAGGCAGGGGCTTCCCGTATCCATAGCAGTCGAAGGTGATGTTTGCTGTATAATTCTTCAGTGTCAAGGTGTGAGGTCTCGGAATATAGATGAGCTGACGTGCTGTTAATTAAAATAACACCCTAATCAGTGCCGGAAAAGCGATACCCGTGGCGGGTTTAAAATCTAATCGAGAAAGTCAAGCTGGAGAGAACATTTGTGTGGATGTGTGGCAGAATGTGTAATTGAACATGTAGGCCCCGCGTGGAAAATCAATTTTCATTCATGTTCACCCATCCAATGCTTATGAAAACATTGACACATCGACACTTTATCATCCCCTTGCCATGTGTAGCAGTGATGTGCTAAGTAGGTGTTTTTTAGATGAAGCCTACAAGAAGCGCACTAACCTTGCACCTCAACAGTGCTACTGGAGGAAGCGTTTCCTTGTCTGTTTGTTGCAACACAAGTGTATGTGCCTTCATTGCCAAATACAACGCTGTAAATAATGAGGGTAGAGTTGTTGTTGTCAAGTACGGCACGTGCTGGCAGCTGTGAGTTGTCTTTTGTCCACGCAATGTGTGCTGCAGGATCCCCGCTGGTGTTGCAGCTCAGTTCCAATCTCTCTCCCATTTCGATAGACATGTTTTGTAGTGGGAAAAGAATCTTCGGTAGAACTGTAATTATACATCAAATAAAACACGTAAGAGTTTTTCACTTGCATTTTTGCATGACATACAAGGGAGCCGTTAATACAAACCTGGTTTTCTTCAGTTGCTGTACGGCATCTCTTTAAGCAACTTTTTTTTATAAACATCGGTGTAACTGTACACTGAGATAATTTTGATAAACTGAATGTTGTTTGGAATTTTCATAAAATTTTGAAAAAAATCCTGCTAGCTTGCAAAAGGGGATGTTATTGAGTAGTGTGCCTCATTTTTGGGTCATAGCTACTTTCTATTTGTTTGTTTCCTCAGTTTCTGGAGCGTTTGAAAATAGAACCATGACGACACCAATGGCCTTAACCGCCAAAATGGCTGTGTCTTGTAGAATTTACACCAGGCTATTTAATGAAGGTGAAAGATTTTCAAAATATTGGGGGTATGACTTGGCTTGTACGTTCGAGGGTTAAATAGCTGGCGGAATCAGCAGGAACATGATGCTTCTTGACCTAGTAATTAATAAAATGTGAACTAACCATCCACAACCAACATAGCGTTAGTGTGACACGACCCGGCAGCATTTGAAGCAGAGCAGTAGTAAAGGCCCTCGAACTTCTTAGTGTTCTTTACTGAAAATAACGTCAAGTTCCATTTTCGGATGCTGTGTCTTGGCAGAGATCCACCACTGAAGGTCCACTTGACCACGGGCTCTGGTATTCCACTGACCTTGCAGACAAATGTAACGTTTTGTCCCTTGATTGCGACGCGACTCTTGGGTCGTTCAGTGAACTTTGGTACTGGAAGATAAAAATAATGCTACCTGCAACTTCATAGATTACTTGCACCACGGCAATATATATTTTTTACTCTTCTTTTGGATCTTCCCCTTTACTACAAAATTTGCATTATTTATTGTCTATTCAATACAACATTGGTTTATAAACACCAGACAGATTTCTAGTGCAAATTGATCTGCGAAAATTGTGTACACAAACGTTCAAATGGGCATGAACGGGAGCTCATCCACCATGAAAAAATCATAATAAATCAACTGGTGATCTGATAATTGAGGTGAACTAAGGTTAACTTTTGTGTCAACATTAGTAATGAACCTCCAACTAAGATAAGTGTTTTTGGCTCATATCCAAATACCTTTGTTATGCAAAAATGTGATTAAGAAATATACATGAAGTACAGCGGAACCTCGTTAATACGGCCACCATCAGGACATAAAAAAAAATCGGTCGTATTAACGGAGTTTTAAGGTAAGAAAATAACTGGGCTTTTGTTTCGTGGGACAAAAATATAGTGGCTGTAATAACGAGTCGGCCGTAAGGCGAGATTCCACTGTACGTAATAAACTTTCTGGGAGTAAGGGAAACGATGCTTTTTGGTATTTCTAAAGGATTTATTAAAAAGGCTGTAGAGTAAAAAAAAAAAATAAATTTCGATACCAGCGTAAAACTTGATGTTGTCAGCATCACAACAGATGAAGTATATAAAAACAAGGAACAGCGACAATAACATCCGTGTTCCTTTACCTGAAAGCACGCTAGACCTGGAGCTACAATACCGTAGATGACAAACTGGAGGCTTATCAAGCTCGTATACAAAGAATCCTCCTGGACATTGGCGAATCCTGATATTGTTGTTCCAATTGCAGCACTTGCTGCTCCAGTGATAACACACTTGACGCGTCACAATTCCTTCTGCTATTGTGGGGTGTTGGCCGTTCAGCCATCCACTTGCGTGTGTCCTGCAGCGGTTCATTGGAGGACAAGAAGTTGCCATGTTTGTTCCGGATGCACCGGTGAATCGGTACCAGGCCTTTACAAAGCCGTCCCACTGATCACATGTGGCCTGTCCGCCAGAATAAGAGTCCAATCTGGTGGCATCGTCCAGGGTTTTGTATGACGAGCATTCAGCTATCAAACAAAGAAAATACCGTCGGATAGAGATCCAGAACAATTATTCCCCGTTTATCTTTTGTCGGAGCCTGTCGTCCGCCTGCTCAAACATCAAATAATCTTTATAGACAGCCATTGCATATTTCGCACAAAAAATTCAAACATTATTAGAAACCTGCCGTTATCCTGCCAGTTTCTCAACGGTATGCTCGTTCTGACAGGATTTGTTTTCTCGTACATTTCTCACCATTGAACCTGTCACATTCAAAAACGAGTTTTTATGCAAGGTTATTTGGGGCTATTATATGGGGTTATCTGGGCCTATTTTGGTGACTGCCTGTCTTTCTGCCAAGTTAACGAGCAGTTGCTTGTAGCCACGTGGCCCTCGTCTATTTCAAGTGACGATAGTTTCTAGACGGAAACTACACTGGAAATGATAAAAAGGCCGGCTGCAAAGGCTCCAAGCAACAGGAAATAGTTAATTCTCGTTGATTTCCTTCGTAGACATAAAATGAATAGCGACAATAAAATTTGTGTTCCTTTACCTGGTAGCACGCTAGAACTGGAGCTACAATACCGTAGATGACAAACTGGAGGCTTATCGAGCTCGTATACAAAGAATCCTCCTGGACATCGACGAATCCTGATATTGTTTTTCCAGTTGCAACACTTGCTGCTCCAGTGATAACACACTTGACGCGTCACAATTCCTTCTGCTATTGTGGGGTGTTGGCCGTTCAGCCATCCACTTGCGTGTGTCCTGCAGCGGTTCATTGGAGGACAAGAAGTTGCCATGTTTGTTCCGGATGCACCGGTGAATCGGTACCAGGCCTTTACAAAGCCGTCCCACTGATCACATGTGGCCTGTCCGCCAGAATAAGAGTCCAATCTGGTGGCATCGTCCAGGGTTTTGTATGACGAGCATTCAGCTATCAAACAAAGAAAATACCGTCGGATAGAGATCCAGAACAATTATTCCCCGTTTATCTTTTGTCGGAGCCTGTCGTCCGCCTGCTCAAACATCAAATAATCTTTATAGACAGCCATTGCATATTTCGCACAAAAAATTCAAACATTATTAGAAACCTGCCGTTATCCTGCCAGTTTCTCAACGGTATGCTCGTTCTAACAGGATTTGTTTTCTCGTACATTTCTCACCATTGAAACCTGTCACATTCAAAAACGAGTTTTTATGCAAGGTTATTTGGGGCTATTATATGGGGTTATCTGGGCCTATTTTGGTGACTGCCTGTCTTTCTGCCAAGTTAACGAGCAGTTGCTTGTAGCCACGTGGCCCTCGTCTATTTCAAGTGACGATAGTTTCTAGACGGAAACTACACTGGAAATGATAAAAAGGCCGGCTGCAAAGGCTCCAAGCAACAGGAAATAGTTAATTCTCGTTGATTTCCTTCGTAGACATAAAATGAATAGCGACAATAAAATTTGTGTTCCTTTACCTGGTAGCACGCTAGAACTGGAGCTACAATACCGTAGATGACAAACTGGAGGCTTATCGAGCTCGTATACAAAGAATCCTCCTGGACATTGGCGAATCCTGATATTGTTGTTCCAATTGCAGCACTTGCTGCTCCAGTGATAACACACTTGACGCGTCACAATTCCTTCTGCTATTGTGGGGTGTTGGCCGTTCAGCCATCCACTTGCGTGTGTCCTGCAGCGGTTCATTGGAGGACAAGAAGTTGCCATGTTTGTTCCGGATGCACCGGTGAATCGGTACCAGGCCTTTACAAAGCCGTCCCACTGATCACATGTGGCCTGTCCGCCAGAATAAGAGTCCAATCTGGTGGCATCGTCCAGGGTTTTGTATGACGAGCATTCAGCTATCAAACAAAGAAAATACCGTCGGATAGAGATCCAGAACACTTAGCGGTGTGGAAGGCTTTTTTTTCTTGGCTGAGTTTCAAGTATGTAACGTGAGACTTTAGTTGACATGTACTTGCGCTCTTGCGGTTTTCGTTCAATTATATTCACTTTCGCATTCTCATTTAGGCTTTTGTCGATTGTGCTTGTAAAAATGGCATGTTATGCTTCTAGCAGTGCTCAGAATTTTTGGAAATTATGCCGAAATTATGCTGGACAGAACAAGGCGAATAAAGACAAAACAAGGAACAAAGCCTTATCTAGTGACTGCAGGTTAGTTTTTAATATATATCCAATAATGTGTCGTTACATGTCTAACATATCATCTGCGGTTATTCTTCAGAATCAGCAAAATGCTAATATTTTTTTTACCTATAACATCAATCAAGATTCATCAAATATTCAAACTAAGGATGAGCCTAATAATCTTATTATCGCATTATCATCGTGATTTTTGAGTATGCTCTTTTTAGAGCCTAAAGGCTACTTGCAAGCATCGCAGAACAGCTTACCGTTTCGAAGACACAAGCTTTCCTCTGGGAATTGTTTGATTCGCTCATAAAGACATATGTTTTATGTATCTGAGGTACCTCTTTCGCTATATTTTCCTTTATTGGTCGGTTTCAATAAACGCTCCCGAGGGATTGAAGCTCTCTGTACGACATTGTCAGCTGCTGAACTATCTGAACTGGAACTGGAAGAGCATCTGAGATCTTAGAGCTCAGTCAGCTCAGTACCGAGCCGCACGCGCGGGGCCTGAAACCAGGAAGCATCACACCAACCACAGGCAGCCAGCAGTTCGAAATTATTATATGGCACTGATACTACGCACGCTACAATTGGTTAACTTACCGGTCCATACTTTCCTGTACGGACCGCAAATTGATTTTACGCACGTTCTTATTGGTCAACTTTACCGGTCCATAACTTACTATACGGACCGCAAAATCAGTTTGCACATGTGGATCGCAAATGATTACTCGAAAAGTCGCTAAACGTTTGCCATAGAAGGCTCAGAAGTTTAAAGGGAAGTTTAAGCGTTCCGGATACTCATTGTTAAGTTGTGATGATCGAGGAAAGCTTACAATCTGGGAACATGACCATAACAAAGAAGAAAAACATCCGAGGAAAAGTTTGCTTTCGACCTCCGTCGTCATTGACAACAAGTGCTGAAGATTTATGGATAGGGTTTTTCCACCCCTGTGTTAAAATTCGCACACTTACAAGGAAGAAAGTTGAAAGCGAACAATCACCGTGAACATGACTGAAACTGACTAAAACCGTGCAAGAATCAAGTTTTGCAGACGTGTTTGCTCGCCATGGTGCACTGTGAAGACTGTAAATATAATTTTCACAATGCACGAGAACTCTCTATATTTCGAAATCATTGACTGAGACAAAGACGTTGAGGATGTTTAGTTTACTGGAAGAAACCCAAACCGGCTCCACGAGGAGGCAGGAAAATTAATCGGTGAGTTTTGAATAATATATAACTTTCAACGAATGATGTGTTGGTCGCAGTGTGTGATGTAATGATTTCCCCTTAGTGTCATGAATAAAAATACTCTGAGTTACTAAAACAGTTTCTTCTGACATAAGATAAAACTGCAGCTTTTTTAAAGCTTTAGGGTTGAGTGAGCGAGCAACCGCTCACGGGCGAGTTCGGCACTGAATAAAGTTAACTGTGTCGTTGTTTGACACACGCTATCTGCTATTTCATTCCACTTAGAACAATTGGCCATAGGATTTATTCAGGCAGTTGGTTCTATGGACGCTTGTTTTCTTTCAAGATTTTCAAATCGGTAGAATTGTAAGCTGTTAACAGAATTCGTTGTGTAAACAAACATGCGTAAATTCATGCCCTATTGATGTTGTTGAATGCGGAGACGAGTACTCCTTGGGGCCTTGTTCTGTGTTTGCCGAAAGATTTAAAGCCATATAACAAATATCTTATTAACCTCGTTTGCTGGGTCCGTACCGTAAGTTATGGATCCTTGTTTTTTTTCGCCGGCTTATGGCGCCGAAAGGCGACAAAAAAAAAAAAAAAAAAAAAAAAAAAACTCGGTCCATAACTTACGGTACGGACCGCGCACTCGGTTAATAAGATGTATGTATGAACCGGTAAATTAACCAATCATAGCGTGCGTAGTATCAGTGCCATATAACAAAGTATTTTTTATTGCTGGCAAAACTAAGCGAAGCAAAGCAAACATAATCAAACGATACCAACATCTCGACAAGTTAAAGTCACTCCCGGCTGTCACGGGTTTTTCAATTTTAGCATACGGTTGTTGAACAACCGTGAATTTACCAAACCGCGGTGATAATAGCTCTAAATTACAACAAGCCGACTGGAAATTAAGAAAGCCTGATAGAAGATGTGCATTTTAGAAGAAGAAAAACAGAGTAATGAAGCACAGGCTAGATTAATCGTAGCCTGCGATTGGAAACAAATGTTCGAAGTCAAACTGTCAAAATCAGTTATGCATGAAATGAGACAAGTTACGCATTGCTGTTTTCTTTGCTGGCCGACCTTTTCACTCTCAAGTTCAAAATGTAGATCCTCTCAAGCTTGTGAGGCAACCCTGAAGCAAACGTACGAGTGTTGTAAATGCAATTTATAGTTTAATCAGGTTTCATTTGAGCAAGGTCTCAAAAGCTAAGATCCCTATACTGTATGATGCTTTCTGGTGAGGAACTGAAAGAGAAAACTGAGTTAATCACTCTTGGAGAGTCTCGCTCAGGTCCAGAAATTGCTCATTAAAGAATTCTAGTGGTGCGAACGGATAGTTGCCACACCAAACTTGAATTCCAGCATCTGTCGCGTTTTCACGCGACAAAACTTGTTGAGTTTGGGTTTCCAAGAACAAAGAAAAGCGTCAGCGGGGAAACGCCCCAAGAATCAAGTACTGCGCAACCTCAAGGAAACGGCAACTATAAAGAGTGAGTTCATACTTCTTTTAATTAAGTGAACTTCATAACTTCGACGACATACCCGTTGGTAAATTTGACAGAGGCAAAGAACAGATTTGTTCTGCTTTAGAAAATGAATTTGGAATGCTAAACTGAACGAAGCTCGTCTTCAAAAATGAAGGGAGTAGGACAGGGCGCGTAAACGTGAAACAATCGAAGAACGGAAAATTTGTCTTGAGCAAAGATGAGAAGCACAAAGCCTTCGGAAAAATAAGCAAAAACCAGAAACTGCCGTCACGAAACAATGCAACATCAGATATAGAAGCTAACCCGGCATACAACTCTGCAAAGAGAGCAGCGTATGAAAGCGATCGACTCGGAAACTTCAGGAGCAAAAGCAGGTCCAGTAGACAACTCCGTAAAAACAACAACGCATAGATTGACTGCGAATCAGAAACTTCAGCAGCAAAAACGAACCAAGCAGACAACTCCACAAAGACAACAGCGCGATTGAAAATTATTATGAATCCTGCGGGTGGCTGTAACGAGCTTATCAGATGGTAAATAAAATGAAACGATTTCTTTTAGGGATCGATCGACTGGAGCCGACATGAGCACAACAAATTAGAACAACCTTGAGGGTTGCTTCACCCGACGCAGCTTGTGTTAAAACTCGAATACTTCTTCAGACAGGATAGCCAAAGTTCAGTGGTTGGAAATCGAACAGTTACCGTAGCATTGCAAATGTTACCGTTTGTGATTGTAGTTTACAGGATCAAAGTTTTGGCGACACGCGCCCGGCGCTTAATACAATAGAAATTATAGTAGTAATAGGTTACATATACACATTTGCAACTTGCAAAACTCAGCCGCTCAGGGCTAGTACGGGTAATACTTATTATGCGCAATTTTCAGGGTGCATTTGAACACCAAAACGCTTTTTGCGTCTTCAAATTAGTAACCTTGAGATTGGATTTTCAAGAGTACATGAAGTTTGTTAATGAAGAACGCCAAGGAATTATCTAGATCGCATACTTTGAGTATAGCAACTTAAAAATCCCTGAATTTTTTTCCGACCAAACTAGGAAATTGAAATAAATCAGTCACCAAAATTTTTTCGAAACATAGCATCAAATGCATAAACTTGATAAACAACGAGGGAGATTGAACTATACATTCGCTCCCGATAGATTCCCGAAGAATATAAAAAATCTACCAAAATTGAACAACATGACCTTCAAAAGTCTACCCCACACCGATTAAAATCCGGCAAGACTTCTCAGTTAGATACTGTTGATAAACTCGTTGGATGCAGTGGCAACTTTTGGATGCACAGATTTGATTTTCTTATCAACCAAGAGTTCAATAAAGTAGTTCATACGATATAAAAACAAACTTGTCGCAAACAGACATCATTGACTCGTTTCAACTTGAATTGTTGGTCACAAGACCTGAAACAGGTCTCAACACACGCCCTTAAAAATAACTTGACCATTACATTTGTTTATCCCTTTTTTTGGAAGATCCGAATAGCCGTCTTGATACATTCTATATTTCACTGCAACCGTACCATAAAATAAACTAGCACCATACAACTACGCAAGCAGGCGACCTTGAAACTAGCAAACTTCAACTTTGAAGAGGAAAAATTGCTGGCGCTAACTCTTGTAAACTAGAACCTTTGAAGTCTATAACTCCAAAACGTTACTAAACGGACTAATGGAATAAAGGAAATCGATCAATCGCTCCCGATTCAAGAACATTAGGACAGCAAAACCCACCACTGTGACAACCTAAATTCCCAGAGAATCAACCCCACAGCGATTATAGGCTAAGCAATGGAAGACTCCTTGAGCACTTTGAAAATTTAGTCTGAAGATACTATTAACCTGGGAATGTAGCTTTTCAACGAAATTAAAATTATTATTTATCATCCTCAACAGTTTCTCAGGTATTCCATACGCTGTAAAAGGAAATCCAACGAAACGATATCACTGACTCATTTCAACTTCGGTTGATCACAAGACCTGAAGCAGGTCTAAACACAGCATACTTTTAATATAACCTGACCCAAATACATTAGACTATTCGTTGAATCCTTCTGCTTCGCGATTGGTGAGGCATGTTGAAGGCCGGAATTCAGAAAACAAGGTCGAGAAATTATTAAACAGTGCAAGTTTAAGCGCGACACCAAATCATGACCAAAACAGTCATCTTCTCTGGTCAATACTTAAAAAAATTATTACAGGAATCATGATTTAAGCTTACTGCAGACCAATATAATACAATAGTAGACCTATATAATACAATAGTTTGCGTTAAAAAGCCTGATAGCGTAAAATGCACATTTTCAAACTCTAATAACAACGAAGAAAACAGTTTACTCACTCGCTGCCGATTCGTGAAAAAGGACGACAAAAATCCACCAAGTCTGCAACAACATGATTCCCCAGAGAATCAATCCCAGGGAGATCAGAACCAGAAAAGACTTTTCAGTCGAGAACTTTGAGTTCTAAACCCCTGGATGGTAACTCGGTGGATGGCGACAAATTTATGATCAAAGTCGGGCTAGTTAAGTTATCTCATATCATGTAAAATCAAACCCAGCGGGAGGATATGTAACTTGTTTGAACTTGTTGGTCACAAGTCTTGAATGTAATTAAATCACTCTCATGAAGGCCAATTTGACAGCGTTTGTTGCTTAGTTCCAGGGAAAAAAGACGTACCAGTACGACTGAACCATGTAAAAAAGCTAATGGAGTTTAATCTTTAACTGCTTTAACTCTTATTTAATTATTTTTCTGTTGCCAAAATTAATCTAATGCAAGTGTTTCTTATATTGAAGATTTAATAATTAAGGCTACTGTTGCATTCAGCTGCATCAGATCACACGTCCGAATTTGTGCTATAATGCAATGGCTACTGAACGGATATGTCAGTGGATATACTTGAACCATTTCAATGTTTACTCTTCCGCTTACGACCCTGGGTGTTTCTTAATTTCTTCTCAAGAGTTACATTCGTTTGAAAATAATCTCATTTACACTCGTGCCGACCGGCTCTTGTTTTAAAGGAAATCAGTTATACCGCCCGGAGTGCTACTTGACTAAAAAATACGACGTCCCGTGTAGCGAGTTCTGTGTCACGAATCTTGACACAATTATTTTCTGTCAGCTTGGAAATTAGCTGCAATTAGCCCTCTGGTCACAAATACAAATACGATTTGTCTTTTTATTCTGAAGTATTATTTGACGTATATTTTGATGTTTTCCTTTCTTTCGAGGTTCGCACTCGTTTGACACCACGTATGATCGCACATACGCTGTGCCAACTCTTGCCCAACTCTTTGACCAACCATGACTACCCAAAACAAGATCTCTTACTCTCATTATTCTTTTGTGTCAAGTGTTAGAGGTAAAGTAATTTTTCTCCTAAAAGGTAGAACCTGTAGTGGCTTGCATGATTATTCACTTAATGACACTTCACTATGAACTTTCCCGAATCAGTATCATATTCCAGGCGTTTACGAGGATCACGTAGTATTACAGATCTATTCTTGCAAACATATATAAGTTCACTAGTATTACATGAATGGCCCTGGTTGTAAATTGACGGATCAAAGGGAGATAACCAAAGTGAGGATACCTTGACCCCGAGGACATGGCAATTTGTTGACTTTTGTTGCCAATTTTTAGCCCGGACAGTAAGAGTATATTGAAAATATTGCCTTGGGGTTGAGAAAATAGGTAATTGCAAATGCCCGGGGATTCACCGGGATATGTCTGCGGATAAGTGCATCGAATTTCCATAAAACCGCTCAGTCTAAACACAGAAGAAAACTGACGCATAATCCGTCTGTGCATGCTTGAAGCGTTTTTTAGCACGTCTTGAAAACGTGCTGACCATGCAAACGGATGATTCTTCTGACAGATAATCCGTCGGGTTATTCGCCAAAATTCGTCTCCTGTTTTATATCTGGAAGCGTTATCCGTCTAAAGAATAACTCTTCTAGATGCATAATTCGTCTCTATAGTATAGAATGGGCCATATTCTGCCGCGAAACTTGCTGTTCATGGCCATAGCGCCGAGCCAAAAGAAAATCATCCCTGTGTTTGAAAGGATTGATAAGCAGTTCTACCACCTTCATTAAGCTTCACAGGTCGATACTTCAGCTACAAAAAGCCACACATCCCACTGCCGTATCTTCACGAAGCAATATTTTTGTTACCTTGTTTTTGACGAGTAAATCCGTAGTGCCTGTGCTTGGATGACTTGGCCGAAGAATCAGTTTTACAAAAGCCACCCTCACACAACTTCATAGTTGAGAAGTTCGATACCTCAGTTACAAAACATCTTATTAGAAGTTACACATACCAGTGAAGTATCAAGAAGCCGCTAAACCATGTTGCCTGCCATACGTAGTGTCCAGCATTCGGCACGTCGACTGTTTGCAAGCACGGCCACATTGTGTAATTATTAGGCTCCAGTGCGCCGGTGTAGTGGGCAAAATTGCCCCCCCCCCCTCCCCTCCAATATTTTGCCTCCCCGGGCATTCCATCCCAGGCAATAATGCCCTCCGGGCATTTCCGCCCAGGCAAAAATGTTCTGGCTGAAGTTTCCCCCTCTGGGCTAAAATGCCCGGCGTTCAGAAAGGTCGTTTCAATAGTTACAAATAACTCTTGCCAAACAAGAATACTTAAATACAAACAAAGGCATATTCAAAAAGGTTAACTCAATACCAGGACTCTTCTAAGGCGTCATAAAAGAGAATTATTTAGTTGCGCCAAGTCCGGACTTTCTTATCTCACTCCACAGGCAGCGTGCACCTTACGTGATGCGTCACGGTGGTTGACCACGGCGTCTGTTTAACACCTCCTCAAGCGGAAGGGGAGGGCCAATGGAGATAAAAGAAAACACGCAAAAAAAAAAAAAAAAAAAAGGGAACTCAGGGGAGATGGGTAAGGAGGGTACTACCCTCCTCACTTATTTATATTCTTTCCCTTTCTTTACCTTCCATTTCGAGAACTTTGAAATTCAGGTTTGCGGTTTGCTCTGAAACTTTTCTACAATAAATTGTTACAGGGTGGGCTGCCTGCAATTTTTTTGGCATCGATTGTCCTGGCATGCCCATTACACAAGCCATTTCCGAGGGCAAAGCCTTTGTCATCTCCAACAGCAAATTGAAGTTGCTGTTTTGAGTCTTTCAGGGCAAGCTATTATTTAAAAAGTTCGTTCTTTTATTTTGTTTAATCATATTGTAACCAACACTGATCATTGTGTTGCGTTTAGTTAGTTAATGATTACAGTATAGTACGTGTCTGAGTCTATTGAGTTACACCTCAGATATCTTTGGAATATCCGTTTAGTACGATACTTGATTATTACTGTGAACTAGCCTTTCTTTATTGTTTCGCCTTTTTGTATAGCCTTTGTTCTACTGTATGACTGTACGTGTACTTTAGAATTGTGAAGGAGATTGCTGAGTTGCTCGTAGCGTTCAGACCGTTTGTAATGAAAGTGATATGTTGGTGACCTGTGAGTTCGTTCTGCTCCGTGCCCTCGGCAAGCGTTACAAATGTGTGCCGTTTTGGAGAATTTGGCTTTTGCCTATGATAAGTCAATTGTATCAGAATATGTCAAGGTACAATTGCTAATCAAAGTACAATACATCATATTAAGGGTTCCAACACAAAAAGCAGCAATCATTATTTCCGCCGAACGCTAAGTTTGGCAAATGGGGATATTCTCGCGAAAGAAAATATTTTATTTTCTAGCTAGTCCCACGCGGATTGTGACAAATAAGGTAGGGCGGGGTACAAGAATAAAACGAGGGGGGGTGAGTGGAATTCCCCACCCCCCTCCCCCTCCCCCTCCCCCCCCCCCACGACCATCCCGTTTCTTTCCGTCCGTCCGTCCGTCCGTCCGCCTCACCCCTCCGAAACAGTTCATCATCAAAGACACCGCAGGTCACGCAGCACTTGACAGTATGAACTGATTACATCCAGGTGTCTGGCTAGAGTTCACTGTTCTCAATTTGATCATTTCAGTATCCTATGTTTACGCACGGACGAGCTGTGCACGGATTTGTTGATCAGAATTACTTGTAACTCGAAATCGATGATTTTGTGAAGGGGGGGGGGGGGGGGGGGGGTATTTTTGCCCAGAGAGGGCTTTTTTGCCTGGGCAATAATGCCCGGGGAGGCATTTTTGCCAGGGGGGCAAAAAAGACTCTTACACCGGCGCGGATCAAACAAAGTTGTACAGCCTGACAAAACAAATCAAAGTATTAAGCATCGTTCATCAAACCCGAGAATCAAAGTAAACAAAATAATTGTTGGACGATACATCATGAACTTCGTAAAGCATGGTTCATAGTCCAACAATTAATGTTGGCGGAGGTTGGACAGCGGTGCTAGATTCGTTTAGACTGACCTTAATCTGTAAAATAACGCTTTCCCTTGAAGAACACGTCGATCATTCTGTACACCAAGCTATAAACCTAGAGTGTTGAATTTCGAAAAAAATCAAAAAACCAAAACCAAAAACAAAAACAAAAACAAAAACAAAACAAAAACAAACAAAGTACTGCACAAACTAACGGTTTAAACTACAATAATGTAATGTAATGCTAAACTGAATTGTGTGAAAATATAATTCAGGAACGCGTCAACCTCAAAAACTGGAGCAATAGCCGTTACCCAGCGCCATATTGCCGTTTATAAAACAGCTAAGTTTCGTTCGATTGCTTCACAGACAGAAAACATTAATTAAAAAGCCAGAAACGTTTCGTAAACTACCTTGAAGCGATCTAATGTTGGATTCATGAAAATTGCACCTAAATACCAATGACCTCAAGCAAAGTAAGTAATGAGTATTATATGTTGCATTATGACCTATCAAAGAGAGTTACGTCTTCTCCCAGGAGAACAAAAGGAGCCCAGAAGCGGGGATGGCAAAACTTCTGATGAAGTTCTCTCACGGTTTTCACGGCTTTGTTAAGGGCCACGTTTGCACTGTCCCCATACTATAGGCTTTTGTAGAAACCACGCATGAAGCCCAAAGTGGCCACATCGTCAACCGCCCAGAGTGTCACAAGAACTGCGCGAGCTCCAGCTCCGAGAAATGCACGACGATGCCGATTACACCCTCTCCTCTGACTTCACCACGGCCGCTGTAACAGCAACTAAGAACGACCAGCTTTGCTTTTATGCGTTTACCTTCAAGATCGGAAATCATCACCATGACATCTTCTTTGGGAACGGGTTTTTTTCTGTCAGTCCCAGGACGAGGGGCAAGCAAGATCTCTCCTCTGTCTGCATTTCCGTGAGCTGCAATGTGGATCAAATTGGCGCTCTCAACTTTTAGTAGGAATTCCTCTTTGGTCGCTTTTCTTCCCATCAGTGGCTGAACTTTGAGCAATTTACCGACCATTATGACCTCTCCCCTAGCGTTCTGTAGTCTTGGCACATCAATAATCTCTTCACCTTTCTGAAGTCTGCCAACATTCGGGTCTCCTATTACCAATGCTTCACCTCCAGGTTCTTGTGAGCGCTTCCTGCTTATTTTTGCCGCTGCTAGTGATGGAAAAAGTAGACTAACTTGTAAGGAGTCTGCCACGTAGTGCCCGTTTTCATCTACGAGGACGGCAAATGGAACCAAAGCGAGTGAACCATCGGGAACAACAACTGCTTGTGACTCCACTACATACTGGCGCACCGGATACAAAATATTGCCTTACTAGGTATGGGCTAGCTATGGAATTCCATTGATGATCCACTCTGACCAAGGATGAAACTTTGAAAGCAAATTTTCAGAATCTACATGTGCGTGCTGGCTTTATGGTACAATTAAGAAACCAAGCACAAACCAGAACATCTCCAAATGTTGTCCCAAACAACCAAGCAGTTTATGCTGTAAAATGAGATGATGGATCAGATGACCCTAGATAAGTTTGCTGGATAGATAAACACAAAGTAATTTGATTGAAAACTCAGATTCAGAAGAAGAACTTGCTATCAACATTCCATTTGTATCATCAGATTATCTGATCTAATAAAACACATTCACTGGCTATAACCATGCAAAATAATAATCAAATCATGACATACATGCAGTCTTGTATACCCATTCGTTATCATCAGATACTACATACTGTAGGTACCTTGGGAGGACTGCATTTCTTTGGACCAAATCTTTTCACCCAATTTCTTCTTCTCAGGGTCTGCCTGAGTCAAACAAAATAAAACAAAAATAATCCCCGAACGAAGTGAGGGAAATATTTACGACGCTAATGCAGCATAGTCGGCTCATTTGAAGACTCCAAGCGCGTCGCCATCTCGAAATCTAATGTTCGTGTGTTTGTGTGTTTGTGTGTGCGATGCGACCTTTTTATGTCCAAATAAGGCAATGACGTAATTATTATCGACTAGCGTCACCGCCATGTTTTTAAGAAAGATTTGAACGAAGCAACAATTGTACGTAACTGCGTTCACGAAAATGAATTTAAAAGCTAGAAAACTTGAAACAGAACGGTCTCGCGAAGCTCGTCTTCAAAAGAGAAGCGAACAGGCACTTCAAGAGCGAAAGCGGACCGAAGAGAAGACTCCGCAAAGACAACAGCGAATGAATGCCGACCAAAAGCGACATGAACAGAAGCGGGCAACACAGACAACTCCGCAAAAAGAACAGCGCTTGAAAGCAAATCGGGACCTTCAGGAGAAAAAGCGGGCCGAAGAGAAGACTCCGCAAAGACAACAGCGCATGAATGCCGACCAAAAGCGACATGAACAGAAGCGGGTAACACAGACAACTCCGCAAAGGGAACAGCGCTTGAAAGCAAATCGGGAGCTTCAGACGCCGTTTTGTGTTAAACTCAGATACTTATTTAGAAAGGACAAGCAACAAAGGTTAGTCAGTGGAAACCGAACAATCACCGTGACAAATATATTCTATCCCGTATAGTATGTAACTCGATCACTTCAAGAATGTATTAAAATCTGTATGCTGATCATTTTCCCTCGAAGGATTGTTTTACTACGCTTCTGTCGCCAGTTTCGGCTACCGTATTCGCTCAGAGCAATCGGAACTTGGAGTCTTGAATGATTTAGTCAGATCAGTGTCTTATTTTTCTGTAATCTGACACGCGGTGATTGCAGCGAGAATCGTTCACAAGCCCTTAGAAGCATTACTGGGTCTGAAGCCCGTGTATAATTTGAAGTAAACTGTTCAAGTTTTGCTTTGATTCTGGGAGAAATCTTGCTGTTTTGAGTGGGTTCACATACAAAACAATTCGAGCCTATTAAATATGCATGTCTGAATCTGGTGCATGCAGTCCAGAGTAAAAACAAATCGCACAGGAAGCCTATTTAATTGTACTGCCTATGAATTCAAAATTGGAAAATCAGTGTTCCTTTTTTCCCGTACTACGACGGCCGACCAACTTCAAACTTTGAGTATTAAATTTTGAGAACGTGCTTGGCAGACTGTATGAATTAATTTGACGTGCCGACCGTGGGAAATACGTACTTCGTCACGCAATCGGTTCTTTTTTCAACGCAAAAGTATAACACACACCATTCTTTTTCTCCTTCCTTTGCGTGTAGCACTTGAGTTCGAAGAAAAGATTGAGTTAACATTTCGGTAAAACAAAGGCTACTCTTGTTGGGAGTTACCAAAATAAAAGTCCCATCAATGGCAGAGTGAGGGGGTATCTGCGATTATCGTATTTCTAGTAGATATCAAGTACCAATATTGTAGATAGTTCTTTATTTAGGCACAGAATTAAAAAACTTTCCACTTATTTCCACTGAAGCTGTGCATCTTTAGTATATCTTTAATTGAGTAAAAATAGTGAAATATAATATATTATATTCTTTATGATACTATACTCGAAAAAAACTTTAAAGTGCACCAGATGGCATATTTAATTCTAAAATGGTCTGGCCTATAAAATTACTAATATTAATACTGACAGACAAGTATGTTCTAAAAACAATAGTACTACTAAATTACTAACTAATAACAGAGCTATAAAATATAATAATAATAACTGCAATAATAATAATAATAATAAATAATAATAATAATAAATAATAATAATAATGATGATGATGATGATAATGATAATAATAATAATAATATTAATAATAATAACTGATGGGACCCCCAGAGAATGTTTCTTTTTTTCCTTTTTGAAGTCCATTCCAAGCATTTCGAATGCAGTTTACAGTGTCAAAGTACAGACTTCTCTGTGGTGCATGTACCACTCAATAGTACTGTTCGCTGAATAGCCGATCGATCAACATCAAAATCTTCCCATTTTCAAACATGTGGCAGCGTCAGGCCTGACATCCAGTCACCTGACAGCTAAAATTCTCTTTCTAAATTCATTTCCGATTTGCAAAAGAACTGTTGTCAACATGTACTTTCTTTCACTGACATGTGGCATAACCTGGGAATAAACATTACAAACACACCAAAAGATGGAAGTAGAATAGATAGATCAATCTTCTAGCTTGTACGTTGCCGTTTAATGTAATTAGCAATTAGTTACCAGGTTCTTTGCTTATATCCTCCTGTTAATAGATTAATATTTTAGTTTGTATGTCGCTGTTTTTTTCTATTATCTCTAATCTCTGTGTTATTATTAATATTCATAATAATTAGAAGAAGCCTGAACACTATAAGCTTTGCTTCTTGTTCGGGCTTCCTCATCACAACTGTGCTATTTATTAATGTAATGTAAACCTGCACATGTAACAAATCAAATAAACTATCTGTGTGAAAAAAAAAAGAAGTGGGCTCAGCATTATTATTATGTAAAAAATAATATAATTTATAACAAAAATCTTAGAAGATAATCATTGACCATATCAAATAATCAGTAACATAACAAATCTCTTCCCTATGTCAAATCAGATAATCAGATCATAAATCCCTTGGCTATTATCAGATATATTCAAATTGCAATAAATCCCTTGGCTATTATCATAATTGAATCATAATAAATCCCTTGGCTATTATCAGATAGTCATAATAATCATAATGAATTAGGTAATCAGATCATAAAGCATTTGGTGCTTTCTGGGACTGCTTTTTCGACCACTGAATTGATGTCCTCCTCAGTAGTCATCTCATAAAAAATGTTTTCTGGGATTAAATAAGTAAGACTGTGTTTGGATATTGTCAATTAAACTGCAAAGGTTTGCCAGGCAGAAGTTATTCACTGGGATGTTATTCGGTCATGTGTCATGATTCCGTGGAGGGGCGGGGGTTGGATTAAGATTATAATAAACCCCATTGGCTATCATCATGCAATCAGATCATAATAAAAGCCCTTATCCCTAGATATCATTCCAATAACATGGGGATTCCCCTTCAGTTGGTGGTTAAGTCTGTCTGGCGACTTCCCTAAGCATATTTGGCTGGTTAACATGCTGCTAATGTCACAGCTATGTCTTTGTGTTAGACCTGCCAATACCCTTGTCCGATCCAGCACACAGAGTGCTGGGGAGATGAGTGAAGCTTTAAAAGGTCATGTTGTTATTGCTGCTAAGTCTTGCACAAATGGGAGTTATCATGCTGGGCTTCGCTGCTATCTGTTGGGCTCATTCCCCCAATTATATGCCACAAATGTGTGTACTGTTTTGTTGCCTAAATACAAGGGGTTAGGTATAGGCTGCAAGGAGCAACACATTAAAGATCACAATAATAATCCCTTCACTATCATCAGATAATCAGAATGCAATAAATCCCATGGCAATCATTAAATAATAGGATCATAATATTATTGGCTATCATCAGATAATCAGATCACAATAAATCCCTTGATCATCAGATAATCAGATCTAATAAATCCCTTGGCTATCATCAGATTGCAATAAATCCCTTGGCTATCACCAGATAATCAGATCATAATAAATCCCTTGGCTATCATCAGATTGCAATAAATCCCTTGACTTTCACCAGATTATCAGATCATAATAATCCCTTGGCTTATCATTAGATTGCAATAAATCCCTTGGCAATCATCAGTACTGTAGTTCACATGGAACGAGTTGGTTCACATCCAATGCTAGCAAAAGAAGCTTTAACAAGTTCTGTGATGATACTGTACTGTTTTAGGACAGCTGTTATGTTTGGTCGTAAAAAAAAAAAACAAAAAAAAAAAAACAAAAAAAAAACAAAAAACGGGAACACAAGTTGACTGAATAGTACATAGTTTGTACATAATTTATTGTCATTCTAAGTAATTGTTTCATAAAATGAAGAGTTTCCGCTGTATCTACAGTCATGCTAGCCCTAATTAGACCAACAAAATTTCACGATCATCCAGCAAAAAAAAAAAACAATTAAATGACAAACCCAAACATTAATGCGATTTGTCTAAACCTGGAGACGCGCAACGCGGGTAATACAAAACATAGAAATAAACACTCGTCTCACCTCTCTTCACTTCCAAATCCTATCAAGCATAAACATATCTCCTCCAGGAGTCCACAACAAACACAAGCTTGTAAAACAAAATGGTCGACGAAGACAGCGAATAGCAAATACAACCAGGCATTCCAAGAAGGTATGAGGAGTACTGGCTCTAGCGTGGACCAGGCTCCTCGCAAACTGTCAGGGGCATTCGCACAACTGATTCGCGTTATACTACTACCGCAAAAATTCGAATAAGCGTCCCCTCTACTGCGTTTTTTTTTTTTTTTTTTTTTTTTTTTTTTTTTTTTTTTTAATAAGCGCCCCACCCCTTCTCTTGCTGTATGAATGAATATCAATTGGCAGTAACTTTGTTACGGGCTTCTGTTGTTGACTGAAACGACACCAGGGTCCTCTGGTAAACCCTTGTTATTGTTCCAGTTCTTGTTAGATTGTTCTTAAAGTTGTGTTTTCTATGGACTCAGATTGCAATGGTTTTTCAAAAATTAAATAAGCGCCCCCTCCCGAATAAGCGCCCCCCCCCCCCCCCCCACCCCTCGACCCCCGAAAATTAAATAAGCGACCCGAGTGCTTATTCTAAGGTAATAATATACTCATTTTTCCCTTTTGTTTTTAATAATTTTATTGTTATTACTAAATGTGCACTCTAAATGATGTGGCTCATTTGAAAGGATTGAGATGATTTATGTGATGATTATATATTTATCGATAAAATATAAATTGCGCAAAATATGTAAGCGTCTACAGACTCTAAAAATTTCTAAAAGTTTCGAAGTAAAAATTCGAAACTAAAGCTGACATAAAACTCCTAATTAAGTGCGAAAGTTTTATTCGCCGTGTGTGCTGCTGATAAATGTTAAACCGCGTAGCCAAGTTGGAAAACTAGTTGCTATTACAGTCGAACCTCACTATTTCGAACTCGGTTAATTTGAAGTCCCCGTTATTTCGAAGTCAAGCCGAATCCCCTTGGATTTATTTTTTCAGTCATTTATTATCGGCTATTTCAAAACCCCGCTATTTCGAACTTTTTTTTCATGTCCCGTGCGACTTCGAAATAGCGGGGTTCGACTGTAATTACTCTGTGGCATAAAATTTTCGCGGAATCTAATTTTAGCAAATTTTGCGGATACATTCACGCTCCCACGAAGATTTACTCCATTTATTAAGTTTACTGAATTTCAATTGCAACATAACGAACAGTCTCCGCGGTCTCTGAGTAAATTTGATAACAACTCAAGACATGAGATCCGCGAAACACGGTTCCCAGTAGTAAAATCTCAAATGCAAATTTCTAAGAGTTTGTTAAACTAAAGAGTTTTCATGCCACGCTGTATGCTTTTCAAGCAATGTGACCAATCACGTACACCCATAAAAAAAATTAATAATTCTTGTGCACAATTTGCTTAAGTTTGCAATCATTATTTAGGTGAATAAATCTGAAAAAAAATTATCACAATGCATCACATTCCTCGTTGTGGAGCTCGATGGCTTCATTGGTCGTGCCTTCCTTCGAGTCTGTACTTGGTAACATATACTGTAGCTGCACCTCCAAACCCAAAGGTCTCCGTTGCCTTCAATAAAACGGATAGGAGTTATAATTTAAAAGTCATTATTTGTTGTTGTTGTTGTTGTTGTTGTTTTATGCAGCCTTACCAACAAAGTTATCTGGAGTCAATCGATCAATTATATACATAATTTAACTTGTAAAATGCATGTGTTAAATTTTATTAAATTCGCCTCTGTGTAGAGTCACCAACACTTCACAAGTATAAACACAGTAAAATACACCGTTGATTCACTCAGTTGTAAAACTTTGAATTTATCAGGCGTGGGTTTTTGAGTAGTGTAATCAATCAATTGATATATTTTACACCCATTGACTTCAGTTCTGAGACAAATAACTAGGAAATATGCCGTTTTAAGTTCCCGAAGTTCCAATTAGGTTAGAAATGAAAACAAAGTAGAACAACCAATAATAATTTGAGAACTCGAAAAACAATACATAAAATCTTGTCTACGTAAGCTTGCAAATTCCCCACCTTCGCTTGCAGGAAACAGCAACAAAGATGGCGACCAGAAAAAAGACGGTGATACCACTGGCAATTATAATCATCCACAGAACAGAAGACTTTCTTTCAGATCCAAAAGAAGCCAGTGGCTCAGACACTGAAGAAAAAAGAACGTGTTATTACAACGACCTTGACATTTCAAATTAAGTTGTTTAACTAAAATATTTGCTTTAGAATTCTAATACATGTATTCGAGGTACAATTGGGTCAATCTGTACCCAAGATAAACTGGTGCATCAACTAAGTGTTGATGAGCGAAACCGTTTCGCTCTGACGAAGGGCTAGCGCTCGAAACGTCAGCTATTGTCTCTTTTACGGCGTTCCATTACCCTCATCAACACTTAGTTGATACACCAGTTTGTCTTCCGCCACGCCGACACAGTCAACCTAGTTCTCTTAAGAGCTGGTATTACATTGTATCCAAGATAGTCATTTTTTGTAGTCTTTGTGCTATAGACGGACTCTTATAAAATGTTTTAACCTTGAGTATTTCTTTAATCAGAACTCTGCAGCTTATGGTCATTATGTTGTAGAGTAAAACCCCGCTATCTCAAACAGAATCCTTTTTTTTTTTTTTTGGAAATGAACGTGGTAGAAATTTACCTTGGTAGAACCTCACTCGAGCTATTCGAACATCTCGAACTATTCATCGCTTCCTTTCAGAGTTCTTGATATAGGGGTTCTACTTCAGTTCCAAAGTTAGAATTTAGTTAATCTTGAACCGTACAAATTTTAGTTCAAATTTGCATTACATTACAAAGTCCGTCAAATCTATAATCTCGCTCGTATTGTCGAGCTTGGTTCCCAGTATGAACGTAGTAAGGCAAATAGATCCGGGAATGCCAGAAAACGCCCAGAAAAGGTCCTGAGGTGGTGTTGACCGAAGCAACGGACCTTCTGTCAGTCTTGAAGGTGAGGTCACCCGAGGACAGTTCACATTTACAACCGAAAAGTTACAGCGATTAGTATCTAGCAGAGCTCGGAGAGGGAACCAAAGAAACAAGAGAACAATACGAGCTACAAAGAACAGATAACATCTAAGGATAACTATCCGTGACAGTCTTTCAAAGTCAAACGTAGTTCATTTGTCAGCTTTATTATTTGTCAGTTTCTCTCGAGGGATATTCACTGGCATTGAGAACGTTTCTAAGTCACGTGTTATAATTGCGCCAATCACACGTTAGATAAACTATCTGATAATACTGACCTGTCTTGACGTCTACGTATTCACTGTCGGAAAAGGTTTTCTACAAAAAAAAATCAAAAAACAAACAAACAAACAAGAGACGGAACGTCAAAAGTGCAGTAGTCACTGACCAGCTCGACTAGAGTCAACTAGTTTCTCTCTTTATTCTTAATCTCACACAGCAAGGCTGATTTTCTTTTACAGCTGGGCTATGACTTTGGATATTCGTACAATAATTATAAACAACAAAATAAATAGTACTAGAAAACACCCGTTCACCTCACTAGTGAAAGCACGAACAAATATTCTGTACTCCGTCCCAGGCTTCAGTGGTCCATTGTAATACTCCTTGACCTCTCTTCGATCCCTTTGACTGCTATCACTTTTATCTCCGCCACCAACAACAAATCTCCGGTACTTCTGATACTCGGAACCTTTAAACTGGAACGCCACATATGCCACTGGTTTAGATGACTCGTGAGCGTCTTCGTGAGACACCAAGTCTTGTGATTTGACGTCATTTGGCTTAGGTGCTTCGTCTTCAGTTCCTTCAGGAATACGGATAACCAGCACACGGTAATATCTGCAGGTCAAATGAATAATAGACGTTTGCTTTCATGAAACACTCCAGTAAACATATGTCGTGTTTTATAATATAGTTTGACTGCTATTAGTTCTTTGCTATTGGAAATATTTGAATGTAGATGAGAATACAATTGTATGTATAACTACTGTTTTCCGTAAGATTCGTCAGAAGTAATTGAGATTCAACACCTAGGGTTGTTTTTGTTTTTAACACTTTTAAATATTTCCACAGTAACAGTTTACAACTTACAGTATTTTGCCATTAATATCAGAGAACTCTGGGATGATAATCACCACTGTAGTCGCATTTTCAACTGATTGAGGTGGAACACTTGGTGCTGGTGGATCTATAAAGAAACAAAGTAAAGAAAAAATATTTAAGAGCGTAGCCAAAAAGTAATATGTTTGTACTTCCAACAGATTCAGGAGATTATTATGCCAACTATAATTCATAATTCACAAGCATATTTGTCGGGCGTCTAAAAACCTAGTTCAGACATTCCATAAATCCAGTTCATTGCAAATTAACTAAAAGAATGGCTTCTGCTCTTTATTTATTTAATGTATTTAATTTATTATTTTTTTTGTCGTCCGCGTGTGAACAGGACCCAGGGCTCGGGCAGTTTAAAGCACAGGAAAGAATGACAATGAATGTTTACATATTTATATACTTATAATTTACGTTATTGCTGTTTTACTGAAAGAACAGTGGTAAATTAGAATCGCTCCCATCAACAAAAATACTGTCGCCAGACGGTAACCATAGTGCCGCAGAGACAGGCAAAGTGTACCTACACAGATACCCCACATAATATGCTTACTGCATTTCGGAGTGCCAGAGTCCTTAAGTGTTGGTATCAAAGAGTCAAGACGGTACTTTAGGAAAACTTACATATTTATAATAATAATAATAATAATAATAATAATAATAATAATAATAATAATAATAATAATAATAATAATAATAATAATAATAATAATAATAATAATAATAATAATAATAATAATAATAATAATAATAATAATAATAATAATAATAATAATAATAATAATAATAATAATAATAATAATAATATCGGCATATATAGTAGCACTTCCCCAGAGTGGCTCTTCGTCTGCTGATTTTACTTGAGAGTGGTGACCGCCAGATATTTTTGTAGTTGCGCCTTGATTGCATATTTTACCATTCCCGTGGTTCTTATTGACTAGAACATGCTAAAGTAAAATATCAGGAAGGTCCGTTATTTGTCATTAAAACTCCTGGTTGAAATCAAAATAAATTTCACGGCGAAGAAAAAGATCTTTACTAACCTGCCTCACGTGTGGTTGCAAGTTTCGATGCCGGGTCACTGGTGCCCAATTCATTCGTGGCGGTCACTTGAAATCTGTAAACTGTTGCAGGGTTCAGATTCTTCACCACGAACTCAAAATTGCTGGAGCTGAAATTTTCAGCGGATTGGCCACCAGATATATTGTGAGTCACGGTAAAGTACAATGTCTTTGCGTTGCCATCGAACGGAACCGTCCACTCCACCCAAACTGTTGTGTCCGTCGTCTGGGTAACATCCACTATCAGCTTGTCCGGTTTTTCTGAATATGCAAGACGTAATAAGCATTTGTTGAAGAATGATTATGATTATGCATCTAAAATGACGACATCGAACCTTAATGACGGTTGTGCCTAAATCGTATCAACGGGAAGGACAGCCGCGCAAGACTGAAAACGAGTTTAGACCCGATCGCCTCACGACCGAGAATCGGACGATGTCGGTAAATCCAAGATGGCTGTCTTCTGTGTATTTCATCGAACAATAAAATGAACAAGCCTTATCGAGTTAAGTAAAATAACATCGCTTCTTTTCGTCATAGTTCAGACGATTATAATACATATTGAACCTCGTGGCGAACTAAACTGCAGAAAATGTGACGTGTCCTTCCCGCTGGTACGATGTAATCGTGTCGTACCAACGGGAAGGACAGAGTAAAATAACTCGACTATTTTAGTCGAGGATCATTTTAAGTGAAGAGTAAGTGTATCTTCAATAAAATCAAGTGGCATCTCTTCCTTTGATGGTGATTTAGACAACTGAGGCGAACTAAACTGTGCGGAAAATGTGATGTGTCCTTCCCGCTGGTACGATGGAGTTCGATCGTACCAGCGGGAAGGACAGCGGGAAATAACCAGACTATCTTTAACCGTATCTTCAGTCGAGGATATACAGAGTAAAATGTATAAATTGTACACTGTACTCAGTTACTCAATGCTTGTCAGTCAAATGACGGAATGGGCCTAGTTTGTAAAGGATCCGTAAGAGTCACCCACCTAAGATCGTTAAATTTGCAGTCTCCTCAGCTTCTCCTACCAAGTTCTTTACTTTACACGTGTAAGCACCGGAGTCCTGTCTTGTGACTGCAGTAAATCTCAGTGAACTTGTGATCATGAGCGTCCCTTCAGAAACGTTGTCTTTGATGTCTATTCGCTCTGTTTCCACCATGCATTCCCCGTGGTAAAACCAGGCCACAGAGGGCACGGGGAAGCCATAAGCAGTACACGACAACGTTGTCTCTTGACCGAGGGGAATCCGAGCCGAAGATGGTGGTGATGTGATGTTCACAGGAACTAGCCGAGGAGAATAACAAGAGTATATATATATTACTAAGAACCCAATTTTATTAAGTAAAATCAAAATATTTGATCTGCGTGTTGGGTTAGGGTTAGGTTATTAAGACTAGTCAGGGTTAGGTTACCTAACCTCCGTAAGTTAGGCGAAAGCTCTATGATATCCTTTTGAGGGAATGCGAAGCGCGCGCAAATCGCATCAATTTATTAAGTTATATTGCGCGTGCTATGGTTTTGCTTATTTTCTGAATTTCTAAAATTACCGACTTCGTTGATTATTATCTTGTTCAGATTTAATGATTTTGTTGTACATTTCGTTATTCAGATTTGGTGACATGTGATATATGGTGCATGGGAAATCACGCACATAATTAAAATAACGACGTTTGCCTGCTGCGTGTATCAATGTATATGTGACGTAAGTGGGCATAAATGAGCATAACACTTTAATATGGTAAATCAAACATATTTGCACACTCAATGAATATAAAACGCACAGTATTCCCAAAGCACCAGACCTACCATAAACGCTCAGGTGCACTGTACTTGAAGCGTTTCCTCTGTAGTTACGGAATACACACGTGTAATTCCCGCGGTCTTTGTATCCTACATCTTTAATGACAAGTTGCGACGTTTTATTCAACCTTCCAGATGTTTTTATGTTCGCGTGGTTTACAGTCTCGCTGTCTTTCTTCCACTCCACGTCAGATTCTGGTATTGACTCCCCAGTGCAGGTGAAGTTGACCTGGTCACCGCTAACTGCCGTGGTATTCTCTGGTAGACCTTGTACAATGACTGGATTAGCTATAAGGAGAGCACGAAAAATCACATGTCAGTTAATATCGATTAATCTGTCAGTTAATTTAGACTACGGTTTACATACAAACATAGCAAAACCCATCATTCCACTATCAGATGTCTTCTTCTCGAGGAAAACCGTTTTCTACAAAAGTTCCTCGTAAATTCACTCACAACACTTATTACAGAAGCTATTCCTCCTCAAGCCGAGATAAGCGAGACGTTCAGTGAAAACGGTCTATACTACTTTAGTTATTCGTAAACTAAGTGTCACTAGCTGGTATAGTAAAAACCATTCCTTGGGGATACCTCCATTAAGGGTACATCTCCTTTAAGGGAACACTTCTACTTGTCCCGAAAAAGACACTCATATAATCCTTCTACTGATTACCTCTATTAAGAGATTCCACTGTACTACTGTAGGTTTCTAATGCCTTGCACAACACGTCGCACTTACCGTGTATCGTCAGGTTGGTTGCGGTGGAAACATTTCCAGCCTCGTTTACAGCCCAACAGGCGTACACACCGTCGTCAGCTGACGTCACATTCCTCAGCACCAGACTTCTGTTGTCGTTTTCAAGCTGCGGGGATCCATCGATTGTCAATCCGTTCTTGGTCCACGTGTAAAATGGCAGTGGATCTCCGCTGGCCAAGCACGTCAGGTTCACCACATGACCTCTTTCTTCTATAATAGACTTTTTTATTTTGATAATCATATTCGGAGGAACTAAAAGAGAACGAGTGTAGCAGTTGATGAAAGATATTCATTTGGACGTGCTGCAATTCCACTGAAGTGTAGATTTCTATTTAGATGAATCTAAGTATAAAAAGCCTCTTTGCATGTAAGTGCTGATGTTTTAAGATTTTGTGTTTCAAAAACTATAAAAATTTAGGTCGATATTTTTCAGTGGTTTGGGTTCATCTATCAGAAAGTTGCATTACATTGTAAAAGCTGCCATGAAAGTTGTAAAATTGCTTCCTTTCTTTTTGACAAGAAGATCGCAAGCGGGGTTTAAATTTGTTTCGTCCTTAATTGGTCGAAAATGCTACACATTTTGGACCAATCCAAAACTGCAGTAAACTCAAAACCAAAGGAATTGATTACTTTCAATGACTGTTACAGATGAACAGTACCACACTTACCATGAACAGTTAATGAGACCGTGTAGCTGGTTTTTCCTGCTCTGCTCTGAGCTTTACAGGTATATTTCCCCTCGTAACTCGCATTGTTTATCACAGAGTTGATTGACAAGTTTCCGTCCTCGACAGTGTGAGGAGGAAGCGTGCCGCCACTGAAGGACCACGTGATGCGAGGGCGCGGCACACCGGAAGCGCGGCAAGCAAACAGAACATTGCTATTCTCCGTCACGGTTTGGTTTTTGGGTTTTGTGTCAAATTCAGGTTCAACTAGCAACAACAACAACAACAACAAAAACTTTCAATTAGAGAGCATATCGTTTGGAAAGAAAACAGCTAATTTCAACCAGAAAAAACGAAAAACGCTAATCAGAAAGAGAGGAATAGAACATAAAACACGCATGCTAAAATTGACAACTGAGTGTGGACTTATATGCAAAATCCACGTATATAAATCACGTACATAGTACTTCAACGCCTCCTTCCGCTGGTATGTCGACCCCATTTCTCGCAGAGCAAGAATAGTTTCCAGCCTCTGCGTAAGTTACGCCAGCCGTGCGCAGGTACAGTCGACTGGTAACGTTATCAAGAGGTGACGTCACCTCACCTGAAACCACCTGCACAACGCGAAGTGTGTGATTGGAAGAAAAATCAGAAAATGTTAGAATTGTTTCTCCGCTTCCCTTCCTCCACATCACGGTTGGAGCCGGGTAGCCGTTACCATAGCAAGTAATATTGACGTTCTTATCACCCTTCTTGAATATCCGAGTCTTTGATGCGGACACAAAGACCTTGGGGGGAACTGAAAAAAGAACGATGCGAATAGTTTATGACAAGATTATAAGCATTTTGTTAAAATATCAATCTCAAAGGGAAAGGGAAAGAATGAAAACCACACAAACAAAATCAGGCTAGCATGACAAGCAGAAGATAGGGAAGGGAGTAAGATTGTTTTTTGTCGTTTAATTGTTGGAACTGAGACGAGCTCAAAACAAAGGCAGAAAGACAAAATGATAAAAACAGTGAGGAAACGACAAGAATGTTTACCCTGTACAGTCACTTCAGCTGCAAAAGAGTCGTTTCCAGCCCGGTTTGCGGTGACGCACTTGTAAAGTCCTTCGTCGGATACTTCCACATTGGCAATCGTAAGGGTAGTGTTACCTGCACTGTACTGTGCCCTGGGAATGTAGTGTGAGTTGTTTTTTGTCCAGTGAACAACGGGCGTGGGATCTCCGCTGACTACACAGTGCAGGGACATCTCTGTATGAACCAGTGACGTCACATTCGTGGTGCTGATAGAGGCTTTCGGGGGGACTAGAAATGCAAGTACATGGGTAATAACGTTATATGTTTTTAAGGAAAAGAACACAATTCCAACAGTTAAAGAAATAAAAGAACTATCAAGAACTAGAAATACAAAGTACGTCAATAATAACATTCATAAGTTTTTAAAGGGACAGAACACAATGTCAACAACCAAAGAAATGAAAGAACTATCAAAGAACATGAAGAAACCCGTATGACAACCAGATCATCACGTGACCCTCAATATGGTCAAGCTGAGGAAGTTGAAACATCACTTACTAACCACAGAGAAATTTTGAAAATAACAGACACTAAACGACTGACAATAAATAAATGAAACTTAGAAAAAAAAAACGCAAAGGCAATAACACTCACCATCCACAACCAAATTGGCGGCAGAAAGTTTTACACCAGCTCGACTTGAAGCAGCACACGTGTACTCTCCTTCGAATCTCTTTGTGTTTTTCACTGCGAACAGCGTCAGGTCCCATTTTTCGATGCTGTGTCTTGGCAAAGATCCACCACTGAAGCTCCATACAACGGAGGGCTCAGGCATTCCACTGACTTTGCATGGGAATGTAACGTTCTGCCCCTCAATCACTACGCGGTCCTTGGGTCCCTCGTCAAATTGGGGTACGACTGAAAACAGATTCACTCACCAATAAGAAAATAACATATGATATAATACCATTATTTTTTATTTTTGTACAAATGTAAAACATAAAAATGACTCAAATCCTAAAAAGAACTGGCAAACTACAAATTTAATCAAGTGGTACGTACATAGCACTTGAACACTCTGTTCCGTACTACGGTTGGTCCTCACTCCGTTAAACACCTCGCAAGTGTAATTGCCGCTCTCCTTGTAGGTGATGCCGGCTGTTCGCAGATACAGACGACTGGTGACGTTCCACTGGGACGGCTTCGCATATTCCAAAACCTGGACTACTTGGTTATTATACGCCTCTGAGAACCCGGACACGTTCTTGATCTCCTTCCCGTCTTTCGTCCACACGACAGTGGGCAGGGGCTTCCCGTAGCCATGGCAGTCGACCGTGATGTTTGTCGTGCTATTCATCAGTTTCAGGGTATGAGGCTTCGGGACATAGATGCGATGAATCGCTAAAAAACAAATAAACTCTCATCAGCACCCTTCCAGGCAATTAACGTAATAGGTTGGAAGTCAGGTTATAAACAATGCATTTCTTTACTGTGATTTATAGTTGTCAAACACTGCCCCAGTCTTAAACAGAAAATATTACTTTTCAATCTTGATTTAGATGTTTGATGTTGCGCCCTTACTTGAGCTACATATAGAACAGCAGTCACTTGGGTTTTAAAGCTTTTTTCTACAACATTATGCACGCATAAGTGTTCGTTAACATTTTTCATCGCTCACTACCTTAAGAAAAAGGTTTATTAACTCGAAAACAAAAAATATTATATAAATATCACACAATGCTATCGAAGTCTTTTAGCTATGCAAGACTATGGTCGACGTGTACAACACCTTTAGCTTTGCAGTGGACTTGATCTCTTGACAAAGTACGTCTTTCGGGAAGGATACTCACCTTGAACCTCAACAGTGGCACTGGAGGAAGCGTTCCCTTGTCTGTTTGTTGCCACACAAGTATATCTGCCGTCATCGTCGAATTTTGCACTATCGATAATAAGTGTAGAGTTCTTGTTTGCATAAGTGGCCCGTTGTGATAGCCACGAGTTAGCTTTCCTCCACGAAATTTTTGCCTCAGGATCAGCACTGGTATTGCAAATAAGTTGCAATCTCTCCCCAACTTGAATATAAACGTCTTGAAGTGGAAACAGTATCTTAGGTAAAGCTGAAAATAACCATCACATATAATAAGACACGACATTTTGGAGCTAATGTTGCCTTTGGGCGGAGACAAAACACAATAGCTTCACTGAACCGTGGACAGAAACAATGGACAGTAGCAAAACTCACCATCCACAACCAAACTGGCTACTGCAGAACTGAACCCAGCTCGATTTGAAGCAGCACACGTGTAGCTTCCCTCAAACCTCTCTGTGTTGCTCACTGCAAACAGCGTCATGTCCCACTTTTTTATGCTGTGCCTTGGAAGAGAACCACCGCTGAAGTTCCATTTGACCGACGGCTCAGGCACTCCACTGACTTTGCACGAAAACGTAACGTTCTGCCCCTCAATCACTACGCGGTCCTTGGGTTGCTCGGTGAACTGGGGTACGACTGAAAATAAATTCACACACCATTTGGAAAACAGCATATCATATAATACCGTAATTTTTCTTGTACAGATTGCAAATATACAAAGCATTAAAACAAAACTTTAATGCTAAAATTAATTGGCAAACTACAAATTGAAAATTGTGGTACACATACATAACACTTCAACACTCTGTTCCGTGGTGCGGTTGGTCCCCACTCCGTTAAACACCTCGCACGTGTAATTGCCGCTTCCGTTATAGGTGATGCCGGCTGTTTGGAGATACAGACGACTGGTGACGTTCCACTGGGACGGCTTCGCATATTCCAAAACCTGGACTACTTGGCTATTATACGTTTCGGAGAACTCGGACACGTTCTTGATTTCCTTCCCATTTTTCTTCCACGCGACGCTAGGCAGGGGCTTCCCGTATCCATGGCAATCAACTGTGATATTTCTCGTACTATTCATGAGTTTCAGGGTATGAGGTTTCGGGATATAGATGAGATGAGGCGCTAAAAAAACAAATGAAATCAACACAATTCTTATAAAAAAAAAAACACGTAATCGGGTATGTGTCAGGATAAATAGAAAACCAATTCTTTAGGGAGGTATATTTGTCATTAGCTGCCATTTTCTTATACAGGAAAATGTTACCTATCAACTCACTTCAAATAAAAGATATAAAAAGCAATGATCATCAGGTCTTATTACTAAATATAAGTATCGTCGAAGTGTACAATGCCTTTAGTTTTGCAGTGGACTTGATCTCTTGACAAGGTACGTCTTTCGAGAAGGAAACTCACCTTGAATCTCAACAGTGGCACTAGAGGAAGCGTTCCCTTGTCTGTTTGTTGCCACACAAGTGTATCTGCCGTCATCGTTGAATACTGCACTGTAAATAATCAGCGTAGAGTTCTTGTTTTTATAGGTGGCCCGTTGTGGTAGCCAGAAATCGTCCTTTGTCCATGCAATTTTTGCCTCAGGATCAGCACTGGTATTGCAAATAAGTTGTAATCTCTCCCCAACTTGAACATAAACGTCTTGAAGCGGAGACAGTATCTTAGGTAGAGCTAAAAATAACCATCACATATGATAAGACACAACATTTTGGAGCTAACGTTGCCTTTGGGCACGGACAAAACGCAAGAGGGTCAAACTGAACAGTGGACTTAAACAAAACTCACCATCTACAACCAAACTGGCGACTTCAGAACTGAACCCAGCTCGACTTGAAGCAGCACACGTGTAACTTCCCTCAAACTTCTCTGTGTTGTTCACTCCGAACAGTGTCAGATCCCATTTTTTTATGCTGTGTCTTGGAAGAGATCCACCGCTGAAGTTCCATACGACCGACGGCTCAGGCACTCCACTGACTTTGCATGAAAACGTAACGTTCTGCCCCTCAATCACTACGCGGTCCTTGGGTCGCTGGATAAACTGGGGTACGACTGGAAATAGATTTACACGCCATTAAATAAAGTATATATCATATAATACCATTATTGTTATTGTTATTGTTATTGTTATTATTATTGTTATTATTATTATTATTATTATTATTATTATTATTATTATTATTATTATTATTATTATTATTATTATTATTATTATTATTATTATTATTATATTCTTTTTGCTGTTTAATTAAATATGTCTACATGTCAATATCCTGAAAGGACCTTCAAAATAATCATGGAAATCATATCTATAAACGATGTGAAGGAACAAGGAATTTCATGACTAACAATAAAGAAAAAAAATTATTATTATTATTATTATTATTATTATTATTATTATTATTATTATTATTATTATTATTATTATTATTATTAATTGTACAGATTGCAAAAAATATAAAGCACTAAAAGAAAACTTGAATGCTAATAATAATTGCCAAACTACAAATTAAGAATTGTGGTACACATACATAACACTTCAACGCTCTGCTCCGTGGTGCGGTTGGTCCCCACTCCGTTAAACACCTCGCATGTGTAATTGCCGCTTTCATTATATGTGATGCCGGCTGCTCGCAGATACAGACGATTGGTGATGTTCCACTGGGACGGCTTTGCATATTCAAAAACCTGGACTACTTGCTTATTATACGCCTCTGAGAACTCGGACACGTTCTTGATTGCCTTCCCGTCGTTTTTCCATACGACAGTAGGCAAGGGCTTCCCGTATCCATGGCAGTCGGCCGTGATGTTTCTCGTAATATTCATGAGCTTCAGGGTATGAGGCTTTGGGATATAGATGCGATGAGGCGCTTAAAGAAACAAATAAACTCCTATTAACACACTGCAAGGTAAAACACGTCATCTGGTAGATGTATGGATAAAAAAAGAACATTTCTTCTACGGTAAGGAAAATTTTCAATGGTTACAGTTTTCCTTGACAGGACTTGTTACTTATCAATTCACTAAAAATCAAAGATACGTTTAAATAACACACACTGCTATCGACGTCTTATACCTATAAAAGAATATGGTCGACGTCTACAATAAATGGCTTTAGCTTTGCAGTGGACTTTATCTCTTGACGTACTTTACGTCTTTACGGGACGGACACTCACCTTGAACCTCAACAGTGGCATTGGAGGAAGCGTTCCCTTGTCTGTTTGTTGCCACACAGGTGTATCTGCCGTCATCGTCGAAAACTGCACTATCGATAACAAGTGTAGAGTTCTTGTTTTTAAAGGTGGCCCGTTGTGATAGCCACGAATTGTCTTTTGTCCACGAAATTGTTGCCTCAGGATCAGCACTGGTATTGCAAATCAGTTGTAATCTTTCCCCAACTTGAATATAAACGTCTTGAAGCGGAGACAGTATCTTAGGTAAAGCTGAAAATAACCATCACATATGATAAGACACGACATTTTGGAGATAATGTTGCCTTTGGGCGCTGACAAAACACAAGAGGTTCACTGAACCGTGGACATAAACAAAACTCACCATCAACAACCAAACTGGCGACTTCAGAACTGAACCCAGCTCGACTTGAAGCAGCACACGTGTAACTTCCCTCAAACGTCTGTGTGTTGTTCACTGCGAACAGCGTTAGGTCCCATTTTTCTATGCTGTGGTTTGGTAGAGATCCACCGCTGAAGTTCCATACCACAGATGGCTCAGGCACTCCACTGACTTTGCATGGAAAGGTAACGTTCTGCCCCTCAATCACTACGCGGTCCTTGGGTCTCTCAGTGAACTGGGGTACGACTGAAAATGAATTTACACACCATTAATTAAAACACATCATATATCACCATAATTTTTTTCATGTACAGATTGCAAAAAATATTATGCACTAAAAGTATACTTGAATGCTAAAACTAATTGGCAAACTACATAGTAACACTTGTGGTACACATACATAGCACTTCGACGCTCTGTTCCGTGGTACGGTTGGTCCCCACTCCGTTAAACACCTCGCACGTGTAATTGCCGCTTTCTTTATAGCTGATGCCGGCTGTTCGCAGATACAGACGATTGGTGATGTTCCACTGGGACGGCTTGGCATATTCAAAAACCTGGACCGCTTGCTTATTATACGCTTCTGAGAACTCGGACACGTTCTTGATTTCCTTCCCATCCTTTTTCCACACGACAGTAGGCAGAGGCTTCCCGTATCCATGGCAGTCCACCGTGATGTTTCTCGCACTAATCATGAGTTTCATGGTATGAGCCTTCGGGATATAAATGCGATGAGGCGCTAAAAAAAAGAAAGTAAACTCCTATTAACACACTTCCAGGCAAAACACTTTATGTAGTAAGTGTTAGGGTAAAAAACAAAAACAAACAAAAAACAAAAAACAAAACAAAACCAAAAAAACAATTTTTTAACGGTGAGGAAAATTCTTAATTGTTACAATTTTCTATGAGAGGACCTGTTACTTATCAATTCACTGAAAATCAACATTACATATTTAAATCTCACGCGGTGCTACTGAAGTCTTATAAACCAAGTATGATTACGGTCGAGATGCACAATAAATGCAATTAACTTGCAGTGGACTTGATCTCTTGACAAAGTATGTCTTTCGGGAAGGACACTCACCTTGAACCTCAACAGTGGCACTGGAGGAAGCGTTCCCTTGTCTGTTTGTTGCCACACAAGTGTATCTGCCGTCATCATCGAATACTGCACTGTCGATAATAAGTGTAGAGTTCTTGTTTTTATAGGTGACCCGTTGTGGTAACCAGGAATTATCTTTTGTCCACGAAATCGTTGCCTCAGGATCAGCACTGGTATTGCAAATAAATTGCAATCTCTCCCCAACTTGAATAAAAACGTTTTGAAGCGGAGACAGTATCTTCGGTAAAGCTGAAAATAACCATCACATATGATAAGACACAAAATGTTCAAGTTAAAAGTTGCCTTTACGCGCGGACAAAACGCAAGAGGTTCACTGAACCGTGGACAGAAACAGTGAGCAGCAACAAAACTCACCATCAACAACCAAACTGGCGACTTCAGAACTGAACCCAGCTCGACTTGAAGCAGCACACGTGTAACTTCCCTCAAACCTCTCTGTGTTGTTCACTACAAACAGCGTCAGGTCCCATTTTGTTATTCTGTGCCTTGGCAGAGATCCTCCGCTGAAATTCCATGCGACCGACGGCTCAGGCACTCCACTGACTTTGCATGGAAAGGTAACGTTCTGCCCCTCAATCACTACGCGGTCTTGGGGTCGCTCGTTGAACTGGGGTACGACTGAAAATAGATAGCACAAATCATATAATGCCATTATTTCTTTCTTGCACAGATTGGAAAAATAAAATGCATTAAAAGTATACTTGAATGCTAAAAAGAATTGGCAAACTACAAAATAACACTTGAGGTACACATACATAGCACTTCGACGCTCTGTTCCGTGGAATGGTTGGTCACTCCGTTAAACACCTGGCATGTGTAATTGCCGCTTTCTTTATAGCTGATGCCGGCTGTTCGCAGATACAGACGACTGGTGATGTTCCACTGGGACGGCTTGGCATATTCAAAAACCTGGACTACTTGGTTATTATACGCCTCTGAGAACCCGGACACGTTTATTATTTCCTTCCCAACTTTCGTCCACACGACGGTAGGCAAGGACTTCCCATATCCATGGCAGTCGACCGTCACGTTTCTCGTACCACTCATCAGTTTCAAGGTATGAGGCTTCGGGATATAGATGCGATGGGGCGCTTAAAGAAACAAGTAAACTCCTTTTAACACACTTATAGGTAAAACACGTCATCTGGTAGGTGTTAGAATGAAAAAAATATTTTTTCTTTACGGTAAGGAACATTTTCAATGGTTACAGTTTTCCTTAAGACGACCTGTTACTTATCAATTCACTGAAAATCAAAAATATGTTTATATAACACATAGTGCCATCAACGTTTTATACCTATAAAAGAATAAGGTCGGGGTGTACAATAAATGGCTTTAGTTTTGCAGTGGACTCGATCTCTTAACAAGGTACGTCTTTCGGAAGGACACTCACCTTGAATTTCAACAGTGGCACTGGAGGAAGCGTTCCCTTGTCTGTTTGTTGCCACACAAGTGTATCTGCCGTCATCGTCGAACACTGTACTATCGATAATAAGTGTAAAGTTCCTGTTTTCATAGGTGGCCCGTTGTGGTAGCCACGAATTGTCTTTTGTCCACGAAATTGTTGCCTCAGGATCAGCACTGGTATTGCAAATCAGTTGTAATCTTTCCCCAACTTGAATATATACGTCTTGAAGTGGAGACAGTATCTTAGGTAAAGCTGAAAATAACCATCACATACAATAAGACACGACATTTTGGAGATAATGTTGCCTTTGGGCGAGGACAAAACGCAAGAGGTTCACTGAACCGTGGACAGAAACAGTGGTCAGCAACAAAACTCACCATCTACAACCAAACTGGCGACTTCAGAACTGAACCCAGCTCGACTTGAAGCAGCACACGTGTAACTTCCCTCAAACCTCTCCGTGTTGTTCACAGCGAACAGCGTCAGGTCCCATTTTTTAATGCTGTGTCTTGGAAGAGATCCACCGCTGAAGTTCCATACGACCGACGGCTCAGGCACTCCACTGACTTTGCATGGAAAGGTAACGTTCTGCCCCTCAATCACTACGCGGTCTTTGGGTCGCTCGGTGAACTGGGGTACGACTGAAAATAGATTTACACACCATTAAGTAAAGCACATATCATAAAATACTGTTATTTCTTTCTTGTACTGACTGCAAAAAAAAATTATATATATATATATATATATATATATATATATATATATATATATATATATATATATATATATATATATATATATATATATATATATATATATATATATATATATATATATATATATATATATATATATATATATATATATATATATATATATATATATATATATATATATATATATAAAGCATTAAAAGAAAACTTGAGTGTTAAAAACAATTGGCAATCTACAAATTGCAACTCGTGGTACACATACACAACACTTCAACGCTTTGTTCCGTGGTATGGTTGCTCCTCACTCCGTTAAACACCTGGCATGTGTAATTGCCGCTTTCTTCATACGTGATGCCGGCTGTTCGCAGATACAGACGACTGGTGACGTTCCACTGGGACGGCTTCGCATATTCCAAAACCTGAACCACTTGGTTATTATGCGCTTCTGAGAACTCGGACACGTTCTTGATTTCCTTCGCATCTTTCTTCCACACGACACTAGGCAGGGGTTTCCCGTATCCATGGCAGTCGACCGTGATGTTTCTCGTACCATTCATGAGTTTCAGGCTATGAGACTTCGGGATATAGATGCGATGAGGTGCTACAAAAAAAAAAACAAAAAAAAACAAAAAAAAAAAACAAAACAAAACAAAACAAAACAAAAACAAAAACAAAAGAAAAGAAAAAAAGATAAAAGATAAAAAGTAAAAAAGTAGACTCCTGTTAACACACTTCCAGACAAAATACGTCATGTGGTAGGTGTTAGGTTAAAAACAAACTAAAAAATATCTATTTAACGATGAGGAATATTTTTGATGGTTAAAATTTTCTTTGAGAAGACCTGTTACTTATCAATTCACTGAAAATCAAAAATATAATTAAATATCACAAGGTTCTGTTGACATTTTATAACTATGTACAATTATGGTGGAGGTGTACAATAAATGCATTCAGCTTTGCAGTGGACTGAGTTCTCTTGAAAAAATAAGTATTTCAGAAAGAACACTCACCTTGAACCTCAACAGTGGAACTGGAGGAAACGTTCCCTTGTCTGTTTGTTGCCACACAAGTGTATCTGCCGTCATCGTCGAACACTGTACTATCGATAATAAGTGTAAAGTTCCTGTTTTCATAGGTGGCCCGTTGTGGTAGCCACGAATTGTCTTTTGTCCACGAAATTGTTGCCTCAGGATCAGCACTGGTATTGCAGATCAGTTGTAATCTTTCCCCAACTTGAATATATACGTCTTGAAGCGGAGACAGTATCTTAGGTAAAGCTGAAAATAATCATCACATATGATAAGACACGACACTTTGGAGCTAACGTTGCCTTTGGACGTTGACAAAACTCATGAGGTTCACTGAACAGTGGACTGAAACAAAACTCACCATCCACAACCAAACTGGCGACTGCAGAACTGAACCCAGCTCGGCTTGAAGCAGCACACGTGTAACTTCCCTCAAACTTCTCTGTATTGTTCACTGCGAACAGCGTCAGGTCCCATTTTTTAATGCTGTGTCTTGGAAGAGATCCACCGCTGAAGTTCCATTTGACCGACGGCTCAGGCACTCCACTGACTTTGCATGGAAAGGTAACGTTCTGCCCCTCAATCACTACGCGGTCTTTGGGTCGCTCGGTGAACTGGGGTACGACTGAAAATAGATTTACACACCATTAAGTAAAGCACATATCATAAAATACTGTTAATTTCTTTCTTGTACTGACTGCAAAAAAAAATAAAAATATATATAAAGCATTAAAAGAAAACTTGAGTGTTAAAAACAATTGGCAAACTACAAATTGCAATTCGTGGTACACATACACAACACTTCAACGCTTTGTTCCGTGGTATGGTTGCTCCTCACTCCGTTAAACACCTGGCATGTGTAATTGCCGCTTTCTTCATACGTGATGCCGGCTGTTCGCAGATACAGACGACTGGTGACGTTCCACTGGGACGGCTTCGCATATTCCAAAACCTGAACCACTTGGTTATTATGCGCTTCTGAGAACTCGGACACGTTCTTGATTTCCTTCGCATCTTTCTTCCACACGACACTAGGCAGGGGTTTCCCGTATCCATGGCAGTCGACCGTGATGTTTCTCGTACCATTCATGAGTTTCAGGCTATGAGGCTTCGGGATATAGATGCGATGAGGTGCTACAAAAAAAAAAAGAAAAAAGAAAAAGAAAAGAAAAAAAGAAAAAAGGTAAAAAAAAAAAAAAAAAAAAAAAAAAAAAAAAAAGAAAAAGAAAAAGAAAAGAAAAAAAGATATAAGATAAAAAAAATAAATAAATAAATAAATAAAAGTAAAAAAGTAAACTCCTGTTAACACACTTCCAGACAAAATACGTCATGTGGTAGGTGTTAGGTTAAAAACAAACAAAAAAATATCTATTTAACGGTGAGGAATATTTTCGATGGTTAAAATTTTCTTTGAGAAGACCTGTTACTTATCAATTCACTGAAAATCAAAAATATAATTAAATATCACAAGGTTCTATTGACATTTTATAACTATGTACGATTATGGTGGAGGTGTACAATAAATGCATTCAGCTTTGCAGTGGCCTGAGTTCTCTTGAAAAACATAATATTTCAGAAAGAACACTCACCTTGAACCTCAACAGTGGCACTGGAGGAAGCGTTCCCTTGTCTGTTTGTTGCCACACAGGTGTATCTGCCGTCATCGTCGAACACTGTACTATCGATAATAAGTGTAGAGTTCCTGTTTTCATAGGTGGCCCGTTGTGGTAGCCACGAATTGTCTTTTGTCCACGAAATTGTTGCCTCAGGATCAGCACTGGTATTGCAAATCAGTTGTAATCTTTCCCCAACTTGAATATATACGTCTCGAAGTGGAGACAGTATCTTAGGTAAAGCTGAAAATAACCATCACATATAATAAGACACGACATTTTGGAGATAATGTTGCCTTTGGGCGGAGACAAAACAAAAGAGGTTCACTGAACCGTGGACAGAAACAATGGACAGCAACAAAACTCACCATCTACAACCAAACTGGCGACTTCAGAACTGAACCCAGCTCGACTTGAAGCAGCACACGTGTAACTTCCCTCAAACCTCTCTGTGTTGTTCACTGCGAACAGCGTCAGGTCCCATTTTTTAATGCTGTGTCTTGGAAGAAATCCACCGCTGAAGTTCCATACGACCGACGGCTCAGGCACTCCACTGACTTTGCATGGAAACGTAACGTTCTGTCCCTCAATCACTACGCGGTCTTTGGGTCGCTCGTTGAACTGGGGTACGACTGAAAGTAGATTCACTCACCATTAAGAAAGACACATATTCATATAATGCTATTAATTTTTTTTTGTTGTTGTTTTTTTTGTACAGGTTACAAGAAATATAAAACATAGTCAAAAGAAAGTTTGAATCCTAAAAATAACTGGTAAACTACAAAATCTAGTGGTACACATACATAACACTTCAACGCTTTGTTCCGTGGTATGGTTGGTCCTCACTCCGTTAAAAACCTCGCACGTGTAATTGCCGCTTTCTTCATAGGTGATGCCGGCTGTTCGCAGATATAGGCGACTGGTGACGTTCCACTGGGACGGCTTCGCATATTCCAAAACCTGGACTGCTTGGTTATTATACACTTCTGAGAACTCGGACACGTTCTTGATTTCTTTTCCATCTTTCTTCCACACGACACTAGGCAGGGGCTTCCCGTATCCATGGCAGTCGACCGTTATGTTTCTTGTAGAATTATTTAGTGTCAAGGTGTGAAGTTTCGGGATATAGATGAGCTGACGTGCTATTGATTAAAGGAACACACTAGTCAGTGCCAGAAGAGCGACACGCGTGGCGGATGTTTGAACGCGGTTAAAAATTTAGTTGAAACAGTCAAGCCGAAGGGAACACTCGCGCTGATGTGTGTCTGATTTTATTATAACTGCGAGGCAGAGGTAGTTGCTTTATGAATGTGTAATTGAACATATAGGCCTCGCGTGGAAAATCAATTTTCTAGCAGACAGACAGACAGGTTTTTTATTCGTACCTTGTATAAAATAGTGCATATTGAGTACAGATAAATAGTAGGTACTAGTATTAAGGTACTGGTTATCTGGAATAGTCATTAGGGCTAATCAAGCCAGATAGCCATACAGTTAATAATTTCTTGTTTGGTTGAACAGTACGGACAGGACTACGAAATATACACAATTTAGAGCAAAAGTTTGTAGATTTGGAGCACGAACAAGAAAAATTCCCGCCATCTTCTTTGACCGCTGACCGTTTTTCAGCGGTAAAAGAAGACCGTTTTACGCTAGCTATTCACAAGTTCACCCATCCACTATTTATAAAAACGTTGACAAATTTACAGTTAATCATCCCCTTGCCATCCTTGCCACGTGTTGCAATGATTTGACTAATAGTAGTATATTTTACTCATATGAAGCCTACAAGAAGCACACCAACCTTGCACCTCAACAGTGCTACTGGAGGAAGCGTTCCCTTGTCTGTTTGTTGCAACACAAGTGTATGTGCCTTCATCGTCAAATTCAACACTGTAAATGATGAGGGTAGAGTTGTTCTTGTCAAGTACGGCTCGTGCTGGCAGCTGTGAGTCGTCTTTTGTCCACGCAATGTGTGCTGCAGGATCCCCGCTAGTGTTGCAGCTCAATTCCAGTCTCTCCCCTACTTCGATAGACATGTCTTTTAGTGGTAATAGGATTTTCGGTAGAACTGTAAACAAACATCAAATAACATAGAAAGCGTTAGTTTAAATTAAAATACTTTTTAAGAACAAAGCAAACGACACGTAAGAGCTGTTGATGCAAGCCCGTCTTTCTAAAATTCGGAGAATTATATTTGATAAAACTGATTTTTTTTCTCTAGGCAACTCCGTCCTGAGATATCTTTGATAAACTTAAGGTTATTTGGAATTTTCATAAAGTCTTAAAAAAATTATGCTAGCGTGGAATAAAGAATGTTATCCTGTAGTGTGCCTCATTTGTGAACCATATCTACTTTTTATTTCTTGTTGAATCTACATCAGGCTATGTAATGAAGGTGAAAGATTTTCAAAATATTGGGGTTATGACTTTGTTTGTACGTCCGAAGATTAAATAGCTGGCGGAATCACAAGGAACATGACGTTTCTTAATCAAGTAATTAAAATATATGTAGCAACAAAACTAACCATCTACAACCAACATAGCGTTAGTGTGGCACGATCCGGCAAGATTTGAAGCAGAGCAGTAGTAAAGACCCTCGAACTTCTTAGTGTTCTTTACTGCAAACAAAATCAAAGTCCATTTTCGGATGCTGTGTCTTGGCAGAGATCCACCACTGAAGGTCCACTTGACCACGGGCTCTGGCATTCCACTGGCCTTGCAGACAAATGTAACGTTTTGTCCGTCGATCGCGACGCGATTCTTGGGTCGTTCAGTAAACTGTGGTACTGAAAGATGAAAATAGAGCTCAGAAAGAAAAATTGAATGATCACGGTGGGCACAAGACCCATAAAGAGAGCAAGGTTTTAATAACTTCTACACAGTTTTAATCCGATGGAAATTTTATAACATGTCAGTATACATCAAGGCAACAAATTCTATGTTTTTGTATTCTTGAGTAATACAATTTTTGGCCGGAAAATGACCTATATCCCGAGAGCGAAGCTCGAGGGCAACTGTGAGCTTCGAGGAACAGATAATGTCCAAGGACAATTATCCGTGCATATTTCCGAAGTCAAAAGTAGTTTATTGTCTTTATTATCCTTCAAATATTTCCTTTCGCAGCGCAAATAATGGCGCAAGGACTGTGAAGCTTGTTGGTGCTTTCTGGAACTGCTTTTTCGACAAATGAATTGATGTCCTCCTCAGTAGTCATCTCGTAATGCTTTTTGTGATTAAATGCATAAAACTGTGTTCGGATATTGTCAATAAACAGCGATAGTTCGCCAGGCGGGGGTTATTCGCTGATAACGTCCGCTCGTGAGCTGTGCATATTTCCGAAGCCAAAAGTAGTTTATTGTCTTTATTATCCTTCAAATATTTCCTCTCGCAGCACAAATAACGGCGCGGAAACTGTGAAGCTTTTTAGTGCTCTCTGGAACTGCTTTTTGACCAATAAATTGATGTCCTCCTCAGTAGTCGTCTTGTGATGATTTTTGTGACTAAACAAATAGAACTGTGTTCGGATATTGTCAATAAACAGTGTTAGTTCGCCAGGCGGGGGTTATTCGCTGATAACGTCCGCTCTTATTCGGTCACGTGTCACGATTCTACCAATCACGCGCGGGAGGAAATATTTGATGGGTCATAATCGCTGATAACGTCCGCTCGTGAGCGGACGTTATTCCGTCACGTGTCACGATTCCACCAATCACGCGCGGGAGGAAATATTTGATGGGTCATAAATATGTATAATTCAGTCGTATTAGCATCAAACAATCCTTAAAGACAGCCATTGCATACTTCGCACAAAAAATCAAACATTATCAGCCACCCGCCGTTATCCTGCCATTTTTTCAACGGTATGCTCGTTCTGACAGGATTTGTTTTTTTATTGATTTACGTCTAATACGGTGCGTTATAAGTTTACTAAATTTTGAGGGTTATTTTCGTGCATTTCTCACCATTGAAACCTGTCACGTTCAAAAATGAGATTTGAGCTCGAGTTTGAGTTTGAGTTTGAGTTTGAGTTTGAGTTTGAGTTACTAAGAACAAAGAAAATCATCAGCGGGAAAACGCCCCAGGAATCAAGCAACCTCAAGGCCGGACGGCAACTATTAAGAGTGAATTCCTCTCGGGAGGGGGGGAGGGGGGGGGGGGGTACTCCCATATATGAACCATATAGGTATGTGCCACCCCAAAGGGTATCATTTTCAGCATTTTAGTCTGAAAGAGGGTATCGATTTTGAGCTTTTGGTCTGGATTAGGGTCGGAGTTTTAATATTTGGTCTGAAATAGGGTCGAAATTCGCAAATTTTGGTGTGAGAAACGGTAAAAAATTGCAAATTTTGGTTTTAAATAGGGTTAGGGCTTTCATTCCTGGGCGGCACACTCCCACCTAAAACTTTGAAGAGTAACCCCCCCCCCCCCCCCCCCACCCGGTGGGAGAGTGTTCTTGCCTTTTAATTTTCATAACTTCAACAGCATACCCGTTTGCCACACAAGCATTTGCTTGGAGAATGAGTCTCTATATAAACACTGAAGATTCTTTTCAGCACTTTTCAATAAATCACCAAAAGTTGAAATTATATTTTACTCACCATTTGAAATAGCCACGAACTTTGCAGAGAAGCCCGACGAAGTTGTATATCCGTTGGAGTGAAAGTACACGCGCATGTTCTTGCCACTGGAAAAAATTCTAGGGGGCATGTTGGAGCCACAGTACTTTCCAAGAAGTCGATCAGACGCTGTCGAACCGTCACGAATTTCTACGAAGTCGGAAGGACAATGACTTCCGCCCGCCTCAAGGCTAAATGAACTGAAGTCGAGAGCCACATAGTAACCAAGAGGAACAGAGATAAACCCTACGCAGTTCTGGTTTGCAGGATAGTTGTTAGGAAAGTTTGGACTGCTGAAAGAGCCGGAATACCCAGACAGAGAACGCGAACACGCTGAGGAGGTAAGCAGATACGAAAATGGTACGTTATACACTGTAATTAAAACTAATGAAACAAACGAAACTAAGGGCTTGTTTACAAGGAGATAGGGTTACTCACGCGTGTTTACAAGCGGACGGGACGACATAACCTGGGTACCCGGGTTACCCTAGTGATAGGGTTACGCGAGCTGGAAGCTCCACACAAAGCTTTATTATAAACCTACCAAAAACAAATTGCGGCTACTTCCCCAAAATCAAACCTAGACGGTCAAAACGCGGTATCTGGACTTATTTGAATGTGCTCTTTCCATTTCTGGAGTCAAAATAGCAGTATCTGCTATTTTATAGGGTGTTGCTGTTGCGTGACCGCTTGGTGAAAACCCCTCTATAAAATAACTTCCATCGTTGCTCATGGATTTTTAATACAATGATTCTGCTTAGCCACCTCGCCTGGAGGTCGTGCGAGGACTTACTGACAGACGAACATTTAGTTTCGAGATGGCGACCCGCTTGGAGTCACCAAATAGCGCGATACTACAGCATTAGCGTCGTGAATATTACCCCCGCGGAGCTGGGGGACAATCGGCCTTATCACGGAAAGAAAATGTCTCGCTGCAACAGACGTTGCAGTAAATGGCAAGACTTCATGATTCAGTACATGGCAATGCGGTGCGTGAATTAGTTTCGAAACGTAGGCGACGAAGCGTCCAGAAAAATGTAGGCATAATCTGTTTAAATACCTTCTGAGGTTTGTATGAGAAAGCAAAGTTAAATGCAAATTGAGGATTTTCTATTTCCAGGCGGATTTACAAAAATTTTAGACTGAGTTCAATGACGAATTGTTTACTTTTATATTAAGATGACTTTGTACTACGTCAAACCTTGCTGAAACCGACGTCCAGAATTAGGCCGAGAAAATCAGAGACGAATACAAAGTTTTATGTCCTGAAACAATGTAAAAAATAGTTGACCCGGGTTCCCGGACCCTAGCTGTTTCAATATGCTTGTAAACCCGGGCCAACTTTGACCCGGGTACCCGACCCTATCTCCCTATAAACAGGGCCCAACTTGAGTGAATTAATCTGAAAACAATCGTCGGTAAAGTTTTTTGTCTGTTGTTGTTGTTGTTGTTGTTGTTGTTGCTGTTGTTATTGTTTCACTCGGTACTTTCTTCGCTTGCCGTCAACTGAAAGCAGTACTGATACATGATACCCTGTAGAGATTAAGACACTTTCCCGGAATACCAGTAAGACACTCTACCAACTGAAGTACTGATTGCAGTAGGAGAATATTAAGAGTGAGGTTTTACGTTTAATTTTCATAACCAATCAACAGCAACACCCGTTGTTCACACTGGCACTGACAGTGTTGATATGCAACTCGCTTGGAGTATGAGACGATTTCAATAGCAATTATAAACTACCAACTCCCTACATAACACTGATATTCTTTTCAGAAATTTTTGTAAATCACCAAAAGATGAAATTATATTTTACTCACCATTTAAAATAGCCACGAAACGTGCAGAGAAGCCCGACTTAGTTACAGAGTGGTCCGAGTAGAAACGTACGCGCATGTTGTTGCCACTGGAAATAATTCTGGGGGGCATCGCGTAGCCATTATACTTCCCAAGGAGTCGATCAGCCGCTGTGGAACCGTCACGAATTTCTACGTAGTCGCAGCAATTCTCCAGTGTAAATGCACTAAACGCGAGCCTCACTTTGTAACCATAAGGAACAGAAATGGTCCATATGCAGTCGTCATGGTTGTTATAGTTGAAAGGATAGTTTGGGCTGTTAAAAGAACCGGAAGACCCAGACAGCGATCGAGAAAATCTGACTGAGGAAACAAGCAGATAAGAAAATAGTTCATACCTAAAATATTGGAACGAACAAGTTCAAACGAGTGAATGATTTAATCTGAAAACATTTGTCAATATTGTGTTTTGTTTCCACATTTATATTTTAACTTTGTTATTGTTGTTTTACTCGTAATTGCTTTCTTCGTTAGCTGTCAACTGAGATATATTATTATTGTTAAAAATGTTAATTAATTAGAAATACGATAATCGCAGATACCCCCTCGCCTTGGCATGGTTGTTTTACTAAAGTTTTGACGCAAACACTTCGTGCTGCACTCAAAGAAAGAAGGCGAAAAAATATCGCTTTGAAAAATAATCCTTGCGTGACGCCGTGCGCCTTTCTCACGGAGAGGACATTGTCGCGCCAAAATAATTTATACTGTCTGCTTGACCGGCCGTAGTATATTTCTCGTTTCCAGTTTTTAATTCATTCATACGCAGTACAAATAAATAGGCTTCCTGTGGGATTTATTTTAAACTCTGGAGTGCACTGAACCGTGGCATTGTCTGGGGTGTGCATATTTATGAGACCAAATTGTTTTGTACATCAAAACAGCCTAAATTTCTCCAAGAATTGAAACAAAACCTGAAGGGTGCACTTCAAGTTGTACACGGGCTTCAAACCTAGTCATCCTACGAAGGGTTCAAGGATTCGCGTTGCAATCGCCGCCGGTCAAATCGCAGCCGCATTAGTTGAAGTTCCAACTTAGTTGTTTGATCTTGAAAGAAAGCAGTAACTCCAACTCCATCTGACTAAATCAATCAAGACCCCAAGTTCCGGATTGTGCTGAGCAAATACGCTGGCCCAAACTGGTGACAAAAGCGTATTAAAACAATACTTGGAGAGAAAATGATCAGCATGCACATTTTAATATTTTCTTGAAGTGATCAAGTCACAAAAACGAAATAGAATATAACTGTGCTTGCAATTTGTCACGGTGATTGTTCGATTTCCACTGACTGACCTTTGTTACTTGTCCTTTCTGAATAAGTATCTGAGTTTAACACAAAACGGCGCCGTTGTACTTTGTTGTGTTTAGATGCCTCAAAGAAATCTACTGCTAGGCCCGCTTTCCATATTGAAACTTCCCCTTTCATGCACTGTTGTCTTTGCGGAGTTCAGTTGTCTTCTGTGCCCGCTTTTGCTTGTGATACTTTTGTCATGGCACCCTTTTGTGGCAGCAATTTCTAACCTCCGACAACGAAACCACTGATGACACAACTCCAGTGACCTTGGCCACACTACCGTACATCAGATGCACCTCCTGAGACGATAGCATGTATTCTACAACCCAACAACATCCGGGTAGCCCACAAACCCATCATGACTCTACGAGACTTACTGACCAACGTAAAGGACAAAGACGAAGCTATCAACAGACAGGGAACAGTACACAGAATACATTGTACTGACTGCGAAGCCACCTACATCGGTGAAACTGGCAGAAACCTGAACACGAGACTTACTGAACACAAACGAGCTACCAGAAAGGACGACGTCAGAAATCACATTTCTGAACACCACCGACAGACTGAACACGACATTAACTGGGACTCTGCTGAATGCATCAGCCACAGTACTCACTACTACCAACGACTTACACTGGAAAGCTGCATAGTACACAAACTTATAACGGAAAATACTCAACAGATGCCAACAATTACCTGCACCTTACAAACGACTGATAGATGACATCAAACGCAACCGAACGAACAATAGACAAATCGACAGCCAACTCGACCAACCATAAACCGACAAAACGGACCAATAACCTCAACAAACAGCGTTAGTTCGCCAGGCGGGGGTTATTCGCTGATAAAGCCCGCTCCTGAGCGGAGGCTAATCAGTCACGTGTCAAAATTCAACTAATCACTCGCAGGAGGAAATATTTCTTTTACAATAACACGTCAATTTCTCGCATTGCGATTGGCTAATCTTCATCATTAATAAGAGGACAGACACATAAAATCGAGCGCTAGCGGCAATGATCTGGACGAAGAATATGAATTCAGCTTCAATTTTATCTCAATTCTTGCAAAAGCGACATTCGGCAATTGAAGTAGAGAACCAGAAGTGTTCAGAGGCGAAACTCCTTGAGCTTTGTCTTCAAATTGTCGAGAAAATCTCCGCAGAAAAACGCTTAGTTTCATTTTTTTCCAACTTCTTTGACAGAATTATATTTTGCATGCGCGAAATGCTCACGTCAAGCTGTCACTTTTTGGCCAATGAAATGTCCTGAGTTTTAATCTGGACCAATTAGAAAGCGAGAAAATTTGATGACAATGTTTTGGTCAAATCAAACAAAATCCAGTTTTCTTGCGTGCTTTCCTTGCTTCGTCGCTTGAGTTTGTTAATGTAAAAAACAAATTAACGTCAGTTTTTATATGTGTCTGTCCTCTTATTGCTCGGGGCTGCGGCGAGCTTAAAATTGCAATTTCTTTTTTTTTTTTTTTTTTTTTTCGTTTTTTCGTGGGTCGAGAATCAGCACACCGTGGTCCACATTGTCACATGACATGCGATGACGTAAATTGACTTTGCGAACAACTTGAGATGTGGGCTGTTGAATTGCTTGTCTGTGTGTGAAAGTTAACTGCATCCCATCCAAACTAAACACCGTTTGGCTCTGTGGAACTTGTTACGGAACCGATAAACTGGATTTTACACTGTTATTTTCAGGGAGTTATTTTGACTCCAAAAAGTACAGAACGACTCCTTTTTTAGAGTAGTTTTCACTCTCACTTTTTAACTCCCTCGTTTTTTAACTCCCTTCATTTGTTTTAACTCCAAAACAGGGGTGATATCAACTCCTATTTAGGGAGTTAATTTTTACTCTCATGAGGGAGTTAAAAAGTGGGAGTGAAAACTACTCTAAAAAAGGAGTCGTTCTGTACCTTTTTTTAACTCCCTTTTTGGAGTTAAAATAACTCCCTGAAAATAACAGTGTGTGGTTTATCGACATTTCTGGCATGATGATAAAATCATGTGGGGGTCAATAAGCAGATAGAGTTTATGTGCCGATTGTTTAAAACAAGGCCTAACTTAGACCTGGTTTATCTCTAATTTAAAGTTTATACGGACTCCGTAAAACAGGAGTAGCCAAAACAAAGGTTAAATTGTATAGGAATGATTTTTGCTTGCGTTCCTAACTTCACCGCGGAAATTTGATGGATTCGATTATTTGATGGATACCGCTACGGGATTGCAAATAACTCTGCCGCCGCTAACTACTTAGTCCCGACGAAATTTTCTGTGGCGACATGAAACTTCTGGGAAGATACCAGGCCGAAGACGAAAACCAAAGCTACGATGAGCTTTAGCAGTAAACAATGGCGATCTCTGCTTTACACTGTACATGACATCTGTCGCATCATAAAATGCTTCTGCTTATCGTACTTTGCCTAATGAAATGTTTCTTCCATTCGATCATGTAGCCTTTGTTTCGCAATGGTGATTGTATACTAGAAATGAACAAGACTGGGTGGCCAGTGAGCTCGTTGGGTGGGGTCGAGACCAGAAGAAACTAAAATGGAAAGTAGGGACAAGAGCGAAACTCCCAAAAGAGACTTTCAGTTTCTCACCAGAAAGTATCACACAGTATAGATAACTTGACTTTTCACACCTTGCTCAAATGAAACCTATTACTATAAATTGTCATTACAACACTCATACACTTGCTTCTTAAAGGTTTAGCGACTCTGCATTTTGAGCTTTGGAGTGAATAGTTAGCCAGCAAGAAAAGAGTAATGCGTGACTTATCTTTTCATGCAAAGTCGATTTTGACAGTTTGATTTTGAAGACTTATTTGTGATCAGAGGCCTCGATAAGCTAGCCCTCGCTTCAATACTTTTTTTTTTTTTTTTTACTGAATGCATTTCTTCTATGAGGCTTTCGAGTATTCGCGCTTTGTAACAAATTTAAATTGAAAGACTTGTTTACAACATTATTGCGGTTTTGTTCACAGCGTGTTTAGTCATTTGTGACTAACTCAATCTTCAGGACTATTTCGGTGTATTTGATCGCGCCTGCGGCGAGCTTAAAAACGGAGTTTGCTTGTTTTCGTTTTATTTTTCTGTGTCGAGAATCAGCACACGGTGATTGGTTCATATTACCACGTGATATGCCATGACGTAAATTGACTTCGCGAAACAACTCGAGACGTGGCCAGCCGAATTGCTCGTTGCTTGTGTGTAAAAGTTAACTGCATCCCATCAAAACTCACACATCGTTTGGCTCTGTGGAACATGCACGGATAAACTGGATTGTAGGGAACGATTTTGGCTTGCGTTCTCAATGCACCTATCAATGTAAACCCCGAGGGGGGGTTGGGGGGGAGTGCTGGCAATAGGCCGGGATTTGACAACACGGACAATGCCGTCTGTCGGGCATTTGATTGCGAGCCGCAGCCCGAGGGTCGAGACATTTGTCTTTGACCGGGAAGCGCCTGGGTCCAATCTTCAGACGCGTTTACCAAGTATCTTCCTTCTTTTCGGTTCGGACATCACGCGTTCAGGAAGGTACGTAGATTTGAGTTTTCATCGAACTTTTCTGCCCCTGGGTGGGTCTTATTAGATACATTTGAATAACATTTATGTCCCCACCCTCAGGAATTTGACTGGAAGTCTCTCTTGGCAGTTCCGCTCTTGTCCCTACTTTCCATCTAGTTTATTCTGGTCTCGACCTAGCTCACGCCATGAGCTCACTGGCAACGCCAGTCTAGTTTTCATTTTTAGTATACAAAATACCACTGCGAAATAAAGGCTACTTGATCAAATCGAATAAATATTTCAACATGCACTGTACGATAAGCCGAAGCATTTTGACAACTGTCACGCTCGCGCGGAGCAATATATTCACAGACGCATTAGTCGAGTCTTAAGCCCTGAGAATGAATATTTTCGTCACAAAAACGGATATACTTCCGACGAAAAAACTTTAAAAAACAGCTACAGTATGTACGAGGCAACAGATGTCATGTTGTGTAAAGCATAAATCACTATCATTGTTTACGGCTAAAGTTCGTTACGGCTTTGGTGTTCCGTTTTCGGCCTGGTGGTATCTTCCCAAAAGTATTTCGTGTCGCCACAGAAAGTTCGTCGGGACTAAATAATTAGCGGCAACAGAGTTATTTGCAATCCTGTAGCGGTAGCCATTAAATATAATCGAATCCATCAAACATTTGTTTACGGCTATGACGGTGAACTTAAGAACGCAAGCAAAAATCGTTCCCTAAAACCTAGTTCCACAGAGCCAAACGGTGTTGAGTTTGGATGGCATACAGATTTATGTACATTTTTTACTGAATGCGTTTCTACTATGAGGCTTTCGAGTATTCCGTAACAAATATAAAATTAAAAGCGAGGAATGTAACACTAGACTTGTTTACAATATTATTGCGGTTTTGTTCCCAGCGTGTTCAGTCATTCGCAAGAAACAAACTCAATGCTTTGGACTATTTCGGTGTATTTTTCACTTCTAGTATACAATTACTACTGTGAAACAAAGGCTACATGATAGAATGGAAGAAATATTTCAACAGGCACTGTACGATAAGCCGAAGCATTTTGACAACTGTCACGCTCGCGCGCACCAAAACATGTATTACATTCACAGAACAGCGTTTTGTGGAGTCTTAAACGGCGAGAATGGATATTTTTCGTCGCAGAAACGGTTATACTTTCGGCGAAAAAACTTTACAAAACAGCTACAGTATGTACGAGGCAACAGATGTCATGTACAGTGTAAAGCATATTAAAATCATCATTGTTTACGACTAAAGTTCGTCATGGCTTTGGTGTCCGTTTTTGGCCTGGTATCTTCCCAGAGGTACTTCGTGTCGCCACAGAAAGTTCGTCGGGGCTAAATAATTAGCGGCGACAGAGTTATTTGCAATCCCGTAGCGATGTCCATTCAATATAATCGAATCCATCAAACATTTGTTTACGCTTATGACGATTAACTTGTGAACGCCAGCCAAAAATGGTTCCCTGAAATCCAGCTTACCCGTGCATGTTCCACTGAGCCAAACGGTGTTGAATTTGGATGGGATATAGCTAACTTTGCACGCAATTGTATTAACGTACAATTCAATCTCAAGTTATTCGCGAAGTCACCTTACGTCATCGCATATCACGTGGCAATGTGAACCAATCACCGTGTGCTGATTCGTAACCCAGAAAAAAAGTAAAAATATGACGAAGATGAAGATCCAATCCTAAGCTCGTCGGGGTGAGCAAAAATACACCGAACTAGTCCTGGGCATTGAGTTTGCAGTCACAAATGAGTTTGCATTGAGTTTGCAGTCACAAATGGACCGAACACGCTGTGAACAAAACCGCAATAATATTGTAAACAAGTATCGTGTTACATTCCTCGCTTTCAATTTTATATTTGTTACAGAGCACGAATACTCGAAAGCCTGATAGAAATGTAACGCATTCAGTTAAAAAAACAAACACACACACACACACACACACACACACACAAAACAGATAAGATTGAAGCGCGAAGGCTGGATTAATCGTGGCCTCTGACTAGAAATAAGTGTTGGAAGTCAAACTGTCAAATTCGATTGTGCATAAAAAGACAAGTCACGCATTACTCAGCTTTTCCTGCTCTGACCCCTTGGCTCCTAAGCTCAAAATGCAGAGTCGCTCAACCTTTAAGAAACAACTGTATGAGTGTTGTAATGATAATTTATAGTTTAATCAGGTTTCATTTGAGCAAGGTGTCAAATACTAAGCTCTCTATACTGTGTGATATTGTTCTGGTGAAAAATTGGAAGTCTCTTGGCAGTTCCGCTCTTGTCCCTAATTTCCATTTTAGTATATTCTAGTCTCGACCCAACTCACGCCGCGAGCTCACTAACAACGCCAGTCTAGTTGATGATGGAACGCGTCATAACAATGTCAAAAAGCTGTGGATCCACTCGGGGAAGCGCCTCGTGGATCCACATCTTATTGACAATGTTATGACGCGTTTTATCATCAATAAGTGGACAGACACATAAAAAAACTGACGTCAATTTGTTAAATGGATCATAAATATAAATATACGCATCCGATACAGCCTCTTGCTGTATTCCATTCTTTCCATCGGCACACTCCAAATTCTGAACTGATCTATAGAACAACTGCACAAGGCTGCAGTGCTGTAAAGTGTATGCGGTCAAAACACATCGGCACTCGGATATTTTGCGTGCATGAGACCACATCTGGTCAGTTGGCTCAAAGGCAACCGAGTACAGTGATTTAGTTCGGGTTTTGAGTCCGCACTAGGTCTACAGGTTTTAAGAAACTGAAAACTCCGTAATTTTCCGTGACAATATTTTGCTATGACAATGACACGGCTGTAATTTTGCTCAAAAGGCCGATTCAAGGTAGCATACATGTACACAAACATCGTGTAGGCCTCGATAAATCGTTCTACAAGAGAGTACATGTTCCTACTGCTCTGAACTTTAGTACAGGAAATGGATTGTCATGAGAAGTCAGAGTGAATTCCGTGATTGCTCTTACATTTGCAAAATTTGAATTGTATTATCGTTCGTAACGCAACGAGACTCTCAATAACGGTACAGTATTACTAACTGTAACAAAAAATACAAATGTTCTCTCAAGAGTGTTGTTTATTTTTACCTCACATGAATGACCAAATGAGATTTTCACATTTTACCAAATGGTGAAACAGATAAACATTGAAACAAAATATCCAAATATTTGTCAGAAATATCTCCGTAGCGAATGTGAATTGTTGCTGTTTCGCAGAGTTCATTAGGAAGATCAGGCGATGTTTACACTTCAATACTTGATTCGTTATCGACCAAAAACACAAAAAACAATTTCCTTCAAGCGATTTAGTCCCGAGTTAAACGTCGATCTTAAGCATGCGTCGAACTCGATTTTTGAGCTCAAACACTGGATTTTGTCATTTGCATTGAGTTCGAAGTATGCTAAGATCGACGTTTAACCCGAAATAAATAAAAAGAACGCTAACGGGACTCGGGATTCTTCTCTATTTCTTTTTTTCTTTTTTCTTTTTCTTTTTTTTTTTTTTTTTTGCGACGTGGTTATTAATTGCTTACAAACCATGGTTGCCAGTTGGCCGGCCGCAGTGATGCGTTTTCAAGTTTTCATTGACGAGTTTAACTCCAAAATTTGCTGCATCAGGAGAAATGTTGGACATTTTTAGCCCGCACGCCGATGTCAGCGGTTATTCCCTTAGTTTTTCAATAAACCGCTAAATTGTGCGAGAAAGTTGGCCAGAAGAGTGTATTGAGCATTTTTAGTACATCACAAGCAGCGCTTATCAATTTTAGATTCAAAATACTGCCATTACTTCCACTCGGATTGCTGCCATCTTTAGTAAACGGCAGTCCCGAGGAACCAGGGGCTGTCGAAACTTTTTGAAACTAATTATATAATCCTGGACATAGATGTATACAACACAAAACAACATTGTGCAATTCGGCTCGACGAAGAAAGACACCGTCAAATCAACAGATGATCAATGGGCGGTTCAATGCAAAACAATCTACCGACGCTTTCCTATCTTCTTAGCCGACGGCTATTTTGGGTAATTATGAGCAGTTTGTATTTAAAAAGTCACATACCATAGCTCCAATGCGTTATTCTGCTAAGCCAGCTTGTAGACCTCCAGACTGTGTAGATCAGCGAACTCGCACATAATTATATTTGGGCTCCTTTATAATCCAGTGGCTTTCCCTCTATGGCGGACATTTATCGGAAAATTCTTCAGATCCAAACACGGATAAATTCAACGGATCAACTACTTTGTTGTCAGTTCTAAAATTCCAGCAAGTAATCAAGTGATCGAATTCATATATTCGACGACAGTACAAGTCCTGCCATGCACCTCGAATTAGTGGCCTTTTGCTGCCTTTGAAGAGAAGTCGTCCTCACTGCTTTCACTGTTACTTATTAGCAAGTCAAGGAAGATCCGGATCGCAGGGACACATCAAAAAAACATTTTTGAATGAAACTGGCAGCTTTTGCAAACCCGCGCACAGATCTATAACTGACAGGCGGTTTGACAGGAGTCATCAAAATTGGACATTTGAATGGTTTACCTATTCAATCCCGTGACTTTGTGAATGACGGCCACAGTTTATAGCAGAGACTTCTTAATGGCTCTGACAAAATCAAGTTGGTACACTCCGGTGAGCGAGCTGAGCGCGATCGAAACTCATATTGTCACGCTCGAAGAATTTCAGATTAAAGTTGTCCGCTGATACTTTATTTTTTACAAAAATTTCTTGTTTCGAACCCTTCGAGAAGTTTTTTGAACATCCCTGAGTATCTACAGTACATATAAACAACAGTAGTTCTTATAAAACACGATGATGCGAAGAATCAGACGCCAAGACAGAGCTCAAACTTTACATGATCAATACCGTAATGAATGATTGACAGCCTGACGTCATTGTCCCGCCCTTAATTAAAACAAATTTCTGGCCATGGTATTTGTTCACGAGTCCCTCGCAGAAAAAAATCATTGTAACCTTACAATTTAACATTATATATACACGTATCATATATCGTTGTAAAGGTCTTGGACTGCAAAATATAGATATGATATTATCGTTTCCAGGCACATCAAAGGTAGAGTACGATTTAGGTTAGTTTGAAAATTGACTGTTTCGGAAATGGGAATCAAAACTTTTGTCGGTTTTATTCGAAAATGCTAAAACAACTTTTTTTCTGATACTCAATGAAGTTGACTAAAATACCGCGTCGGCGAATTTTGATCGGTTTTGTTTTGAGGATTTTAATCTCTTTTAAAGTGGAGGGAGCTTTTCAGGACCCGTTTTTATACAAACTGTTCAATAAAACAGGAACGAAAAACGATATTGAAAATCGCTGACACCGTATTTAAGAAGAGCTCGTCTTTTACACCTCACGAAAATTTAAGCAAAATAGACCAAACCGCTCAAAAGTTTTAGTTCCCGAAGACCTACTTTTTTGCGAAAATCTTCCATCGATCTGATCTAGACCGCACTCTACTTTTAACGTGTATGAAAAACATGATAGCAGAACTGCATTTTTTAGTCCCATAACTTTACAACGATATAAAGTACGTGTATATCTCTTGAATAGCAACGCTACAATGATTATATTGACCGAGAATACTTTTGAGGTACGCGCGAACTTTTATCAAGACGTTAAGATACTGTACGTCTGTAATTATTAAAAAGCTCACCGATTTATGAAAGTCGTATTTTAGTTCTTTCCCAGCAAATGAAACAAAACACCGAACACTATTGTCTACGTCTTCAATGATTTTAAAATATAGAGCAGCCCTCATCCAATTGAAAGTTCCAATTTCCATTGCGTTGAGCGCCGGGCGGCGCGTCTTGCCAAAACCTGTATTAAAACTTCAATCCTATAAACATCGAATGGTGAAATTTGCCACACGGGATCAAATGCATAAACTTGAAAGACAGCGAGGGAGATTAAACAACAATAGCGAAAATTTAACAAAATTTAACAACATGACCTCCCACAGTCTACCCGCGCACACCGCGATTAAAACCCGGACAGACTTCTCAGGTAAATACTTTGAGAACTTGTTGATAAACTTCTTGGATGCAGTGGCAACTTTTGGATGCACAGATTTTATTTTCTTATCAATCAAGAGTTCACTAAGTAGTTTCATACGATGTAGAAGCAAATTTGGGCAAGGATATCATTGACTTGTTTCAACTTGAATTTTGTTGGTCACCAGTCCTGAAATAGGTCTCAACAAGTATCTTGAACCTTGCAAGCTAGAACCTTTCAAGTGCATAAACTCAAAAACGTTACTAATGGACTAATGGAATAAAGAAAATCGATCACTCGCACCCGATTCGGGAACATTAGGACAGCAAAAATCCACCACTGTGACAACATAACTTCCCAGAGAATCAACCCCACAGCAATCAGGTCTAAGCAAACGACTCCTTGAGCACTTTGAAAACTTAGTATGAAGATACTATTAACTTGGGATTGTAGCTTTTCAACGAAATTATAACTATTTTTTATCACCCTCAACAGTTTCTCAGGTATTTCATACACTGTAAAAGGAAATCCAAAGAAACGATATCACTGACTCATTTCAACTTCGGTTAGTCACAAGATCTGAAGCAGGTCTAAACACAGTATACTTTTAATATAATCTGACCTAAAGACATTCGACTATTCGTTGAATCTTTCTGCTTCACAATTTATGAGGCATGCCGAAAGCCGGAATTCAGAAAACCAAGGTCGAGAAATTATGAAACAGTACGAGTTTAAGCGCGACACCAAATCATGACCAAAACCGTCACCCTCTCTGGTCAATACTTAAAAAATTCTTACAGGAATCATTTAAGCTTACTGCAGACCAATATAATACAATAGTAGACCTATATAATACAATAGTTTGCGTTAAAGCCTGATGGCGTGAAATGCACATTTTCAAACTCCAGTAACAACGAAGAAAACAGTTTACTTACTCGCTCCCGATTCGGGAAAAAGGACAACAAAAATCCACCAAATCTGCAACAACATGACTCCCCAAAGAATCAATCCCAGGGAGATCAGAACCCAGCCAAGACGTTTCAGTTGAGAACTTTGAGTTCTAGACCCTTGGATGGTAACTCGACATGGACAACGACAAGTGTGTGATAACGGTCGGGTTCGTTTAGTTATCTCATACCATGTAAAGCCAAACCCAGCGGGAGGAAATAACTCGTTTGAACTTGTTGGTCACAAGTCTTGAATGTAATTAAATCGCTTCCATGGAGGCCAATTTTAAGAAAAACTGGTGTATCAACTAAGTGTTGATGAGGGTAATGGAACGCCGTAAAAGAGACAATAGCTGACGTTTCGAGCGCTAGCCCTTCGTAATTCGCTCTGGCGTTCCATTACCCTCATCAACACTTAGTTGATACACCAGTTTGTCTTCCGCCACGCCGACGCAGTCAACCTAGTTCTCTTAAGAGCTGGTATTACATTGACAATTTTAAGAGAGTTTGTTGCTTAGTTCCGGGACAAAAACCGTACCAGTACGACTGAACCATCTGAAAAAGCTAATAGTGGAGTTTAATCCTTAACTGCATTAACTCTTATTTAATTATTTTTCCGTTGTCAAATAGTGTAAAACTTACTTAATTTATGTTTCTTATCTTGAAGATTTAATAGTTAAGGCTACTGTTACATTCTGCTGCATGAGATCATACGTCCTAGTTTGTGCTATAATGTAAGTTTACTGAACGGATATGCCAGTGGATTTACTTGAACCATTTCCAACGTTTTCCCTCCCGTTTATGACCCTGGGTGTTTCTTAATTTCTTTTCAAGAGTTAGGTTACTGAACGGATATACCAGTGGATTTACTTGAACCATTTCCAATGTTTTCCCTCCCGTATGACCCTGGGTGTTTCTTAATTTCTTTTCAAGAGTTAGGTTACTGAACGGATATACCAGTGGATTACTTGAACTATATTTCCAATGTTTTCCCTCCCGTTTATGACCCTGGGTGTTTCTTAATTTCTTTTCGAGAGTTACAGTCCTTTAAAAAAAAATTGCATTTACATTCGCGCCGGCCGGCTCTTGTTTTCAAAGAAATCGGTTATACTGCCCGGGGCGCTATTTGGGGCATTGAACTTGACTAAAATATGACGTCCCGTGTAGCGAGCCTGTGTCACGAATCTTGACACATTTATTCTCTGTCAGCTTGGAAATTAACTGCAATCAGCCCTCTGATCACGAATACAAATACGATTTGTGGTTTTATCCTAAAGTATTATTTCACGTACATTTGGATGTTTTCCTTCTTTTTGAGATTTGCACCCGTTTAACACTACGTATGATCGCACTTACGCTTGTGCCGACTCTTGTTAAACTGAGCATGAGCTACATGACCACCCAAAACAAGATCTCTTATTCTCGGCATCTTTTGTGTCGAGCGTTAGCGGTAAAGTAATTTTTCTCCTAAAAGGCAGAACTTGTAGTGGCTTGCACGATCATTCACTTGATGACACTTCACTAGGAACTTTAACGAATCAATATCATATTCCCGGCGTTTACGAGTTGTGGCATGAATCTTAAAGACTTTATGTCCTGTCAGCATAAAATGTGCCGTCAATCTACACTCTAAGAACAAACTGCTACGCTTTAATTACTGCATTAGTATCAGCAATAAAATAACAAGGAAAATGACAGCACTGCTACGCCGTTGCATTTTCTCTGATGAGGAAGATATCTTTAACCTTTTGCTTTCAACAAAAGGCCCCAAGGTCGTTTTAAGTGGAGGATCACGTGTCATTATATCTATTTTTGCAAACATATGTAACTTTACCTGGCTGTAAAATGACGGATCAGGAGACAACCAAAGTGAGAATACCTTGACCCAGAGGACATGGCAATTTGTTGATTTTTGTTGCCAATTTTTAGCCCGGAAGATTATATTGAAAATATTGCCTTGGGGTTGAGGAAATAGGTAATTGCAAATGCTCAGGGATTTTCCGGGATGGTTGCGGTTCAAAGTGCATTGAATTTCCATGAAACTGAACTCAGTTAAACACAGAATTATGTGTTATGTTAAAAGTTATGTTCCAGCAATATTTCATGAGAACATTTTATGTAAGATCATTCTCGAACACTCTCGTTCTGGACCACACCAGAAGGTGTGTACGCGAATTCAGTCCTTATTCTCAAACTGCCAGACTAAGCAGATAGTTCCTCTTTATGGATACTTCAGCTGTTTGCCCGACGTATTATATACACAGATAATTCGTTTAAATGTAAATTCGGCTACTGGACAATTCTTGACTTATAATCCGTCTGTGCATGCTTGGTGTGTTTTTTAGCACGTCTTGAAAACGTGCTAACCATGCAGACGGATAATTCGTCTGACAGATAATCCGTCGGGTTATTCGCCGAAATTCGTCTCCTGATTTGTATCTGGATGCTTTATCCGTCTAAAGAATAACTCTTCTAGATGCATAATTCGTCTCTAGTATAAATTGGGCCAAATTCTGCCGCGAAACTTGCTGTTCACGGCCACAGCGCCGGTTTATCATAGCGCCGAGCCAAGAGAAAATCATCCCTGTGTTTGAAAGGATTGATGAGCAGTTCTACCACCTTCATAAAGCTTCACAGGTTAGAAGCTCGATACTTCAGCTACAAAAAGCCACACATCCCACTGCCGTATCGATCTTCACGAAGCAATGTCTTTCTTACCTTGTTTTTGACGGGTAAATCCTTAGCACCTGTGCTTGGATGACTTGGATCAAGGATCAGTTTTACGAAAGCCACCCTCACACATCTTCACAGGTCAGAAGTTCGATACCTCAGCTACAAAACCTCTTATTAGAAGTTACACATACCAGTGAAGTATCTTCAAGAAGCCGCAAAACCATGCTGCCTGCCATACGTACTGTGTCCAGCATTCAGCACGCCGATTGTTCGCAAGCACTGCCACGTTGTGTAATTATTAGGCTCTAGTGCGCCGGCGCGGATCAAACAAAGTTGTACAGCCTGCCCAAACAAATCAAAGTAACATCGTTCATCAAACCCGAGAATCAAAATAAACAAAATAATTTTTGAACGATACATCACGAACTCCGTAAGGCATGGTGGCCAAACAAGTCTAACATGTTCATAGTCCAACAATTAATGTTGGCGGAGGTTGGACAGCGGTGCTAGTTTCGTTTAGACTGACCTTAATCTGTAAAATAACGCTTTCTCTTGAGGAATACGTCGATCATTCTTTACACCAAGCTATAAACCTAGACTGTTGAATTTCAAAACAAACAAGCAAACAAACAAAAAACAAAACAAAAAGAAAACAGAAACAAACAAAAACAAAGTACTGCACAAACTAACGGTTCAAACTACAATAATGTAATGTAATGCTAAACTGACGTGTCTGAAAAATAATTTAGGAATGCGTCAACCTCAAAAACTGGAGCAATGGCCGTTACCCAGCGCCATACCGCCGTTTATAAAATAGCTAAGTTTCGTTCAATTGCTTCACAGACAGGAAACATTTATTAAAAAGTCAGAAACGTTTTGTAAACTACCTTGAAGTAATCTAATGTTGGTTTCATAAATAAAGATTACTCCTAAATACCAATAACCTCAAATAAAGTAAGTAATGAATATTACTGCCTTATGACCTATCAAAAAGAGTTACGTCTTCTCCCAGGAGAACAAAAGGAGCCCAGAAGCGGGGATGGAAAAACTTCTGATGGAGTTCTCTCACGGTTTTCATGGCTTTGTTAAGGGCCACGTTTGCACTGTCCCCGTACCACAGGCTTTTGTAGAAACCACACATGAAGCTCAAAGTGGCCAAATCGTCAACCGCCCAGAGTGTCACGAGAACTGCGCGAGCTCCAGCTCCGAGAATTGCACGAGCGATGCCGATTACACCCTCTCCTCTGACTTCACCACGGCCGCTGTAACAGCAACTAAGAACGACCAGCTTTGCTTTTATGCGTTTACCTTCAAGATCGGAAATCATCACCATGACATCTTCTTTGGGAACGGGTTTTTTTCTGTCAGTCCCAGGACGAGGGGCAAGCAAGATCTCTCCTCTGTCTGCATTTCCGTGAGCTGCAACGTGGATCAAATTGGCGCTCTCAACTTTTAGTAGGAATTCCTCCTTGGTCGCTTTTCTTCCCATCAGTGGCTGAACTTTGAGCAATTTACCGACCATTTTGACCTCTTCCCTAGCGTTCTGTAGTCTCGGCACATCAATAATCTCGTCACCTTTCTGAAGTCTGCCAACATTCGGGTCTCCTATTACCAATGCTTCACCTCCAGGTTCTTGTGAGCGCTTCCTGCTTATTTTTGCTGCTGCTAGTGATGGAATAAGTCTAACTTGTAAGGAGTCTGCCACGTAGTGCCCGTTTTCATCTACGAGGGCGGCAAATGGAACCAAAGCGAGTGAACCATCAGGAACGACAACTGCTCGTGACTCCACTACATACTGGCGCACAGGATACAAAAGATGCGCGTACAGAAATTTTAGCAAACAATTCAGTCGTGTTTTGTCCGGCTGTTCCTGGTTGGCGGAGTCCTCAGGTTTGTCTAGGCCTACGGGTTTTGTCGTCCTGGCTATTTCCTGCTCTTTCAGAGGTGCAAAATGTTCGACTCCAAGTTGAGTTGCAAAAGATTGTGAAACATTAAAACAAACAGGAGATGCGACACCAGTCGGCACGGATTCTGGTTTCTTCTTGGTGTGGTTTGCCACTTCTTCTGGATAGAGAAACGAAAGGGAGCGGTCTTCGCACCTGACTGCTCCACACGATGTCATCAATTTTATAGTGGTGTTAATCAGTGGGCCCAACTTCAAAGAAGAAAATACATCCTTTGTCGTGAAATTGTGAAACGTTACATCTCCATTAGGCTGTATGACCCACGTGTAAACATCCGTGGCTGTTACTGAAAAGTGCAGGACTGTACTTCCCAGAGCCTTGACCACTTTCCGGATTTTAAGGAGATCTGAAGTTTTGCTTTCAGTAACGGACACATATCCAAAAAGATTGGTAGTTAGCATCAGATCAACTAAAGCTCTTGCTCGTCCTTTTTCAGCAACAATAAGAGCTTCGTCCCTTTTGGTTTGAACCAAAAGATTTACCATCAGTGCTTTATACGTACGTAAAAACAAGTCGAGAACAGAAACTTTATCTTCATCCCGCTTTGGCACATTTTCAAATAGTTCCTCACAACATTCTACGCTCTTTTTAAAGAAGAGTTCAGCCTTGTCGTACTGAGCGAGAGATTCATAACAGGTCCCAAGGTTGCTGTAAGTCCCTTGTTCACCTTCTTTGTGCCCAATTTCTTTCATGATTTTCAGGTTCATTTTCAGAAACTTAATAGCCTTGCCGTACTGGCCAAGAGATTTATAACAAACGCCAAGGTTGTTATAAGCTGTTCCTTCGCCTTCCTTGTGTCCCTTCTCTTTAGTGATTTTCAGGTTCATTTCCAGAAACTTGATAGCTTTGTAGTCCTGACCAAGATATTTATAACAATTCCCAAGGTTGTTATAAGCAGCTCCTTCGCCTTCCTTGTCTCCAACCTCTGTTGCGATTTTCAGGCTCTTTTCCAGATACACAATAGCTTTGTCGTACTGGCCAAGAGCCTCATAACAACTCCCGAGGTTGTTATAAGCTGTTCCTTCGCTATGCTTGTGTCCATTTTCTTTTGCGATATGCAGCATCATTTCCAGATACTCAATAGCTTTGTTGTACAGGCCAAGAGATTCATAACAATTCCCAAGGTTGTTATAAGTTGCTCCTTCGCCTTCCTTGTCTCCAATCTCTGTTGTGATTTTCAGGCTCATTTCCAGAAACTTAATAGCTTTGCTGTACTGGCCAAGAGCCACATAACAATTGCCAAGGTTGTTATAAGCTGCTCCTTCGCCTTGCTTGTTTCCAATATCTGTTGTAATTTTCAGGTTCATTTCCAGATACTCAATAGCTTTGTTGTACTGGCCAAGAGATTCATAACAATTCCCAAGGTTGTTATAAGTTGCTCCTTCGCCTTCCTTGTCTCCAATCTCTGTTGTGATTTTCAGGCTCATTTCCAGATACTTTATAGCTTTGTCGTACTGACCAAGAGACTCATAACAATTGCCAAGGTTTTTATAAGCTGCTCCTTCGCTTTTTTTGCATCCAATCTCTTTAGTAATTTTCAGGCTCATTTCCAAAAACTTCATAGCCTTGTCAAACTGGCCAAGAGATTGATAACAGGCCCCAAGGTTGTTATAAGCTGTTCCTTCGCCTTCCTTGTCTCCAAATATTTTTGTGATTTTTAGGTTCATTTCCAGAAATTGAATAGCTTTGTCGTGCTGTCCAAGATATTCATAGCAAGTCCCAAGATTGTTATAAGCTGCTGCTTTGCCTTCTTCGTGTCCAATCTCTTTTGCGACACTCAGCATCATTTCCAGATATGTAATAGCTTTGTCGTACTGGCCGAGAGACTTATAACAAGTCCCAAGGTTGTTATAAGCTGCTTCTTCACCTTTCTTGTGTCGAATCTCTTTTGCAATATACAAGTTCATTTTCAGATACTTAATAGCTTTGTCATACTGACCGAGTGATTCGTAACAGATCCCAAGGTTGTTATAGGCTGCTCCTTCGCCTTCCTTGTCTCCAATTTCTATTGCGACATTCAGCCTCATGTCCAAATACCTAATAGCTTTGTCGTACTGGCCGAGAGAATGATAACAAGTCCCAAGGTTATTATAAGCTTCTCCTTCGCCTTTCTTGTGTCCAATCTCTTTTGCGATATTTAGGTTCATTTCCAGACATTTAATAGCTTTGTCGTACTGGCCGAGAGATTCATAAAAAGTCCCAAGGTTGTTATAAGCCACTACTTCGTTTGCCCTGTGTCCAATCTCTTTTGCAATATGCAGGTTCATTTCGAAATACTGAATAGCTTTGTCGTACTGGCAGAGAGATTCATAACAAGACCCAAGTTTGTTATAAGCTGTTTCTTGGCCTTCCTTGTCTCCAATCTCTTTTGCGAATTTCAGGTTCATTTCCAGATACTTAATAGCTTCATCATACTGACCGAGATCCATACAACAAGTCACAAGTTTGTTATAAGCTGTTCCTTGGCCTTCCTTTTCTCCAATCTCTTTTGCGATTTTCAGGTTCATTTCCAGATACTTAATAGCTTCATCATATTGACCAAGATCCATACAACAAGTTGCAAGTTTGTTATAGGCTGTTCCTTGGCCTTCCTTGTCTCCAATATCTTTTGCGATTTTCAGGTTCATTTCCAGATACTTAATAGCTTCATCATACTGACCGAGATCCATACAACCAGTCGCAAGGTTGTTATAAGCTGCTCCTTTGGATTTCTTGTGTCCGATCCCTTTTGTGATGTTCAGGCTCATTTCCAGATTTCGTGCAGCCTTTTTGGATTACCTCTGCGAACGTTTAGGATACAGTTTAAGCAGGGGAGTGGGGAGTCAGGAGAGGGGGGGGGGGGAGACTATCTCCAGGATAAACACAGCATGGTCAGATGCTGTATCATAGTGTGAACGCACGGCACTGTTTGGTGCTTTTAAGGATCGCGAAACTCAAAGTAACAACAACAACAACAACAACACTACTGAAAATAACATAGTCAATGCAAGAATTTTTAGTTTCATAAACCAAAATGTCGCGAACTGTAATTTTTATTTGGTTTTGTATGTCAGAATTAACTTGGACTCAGACTCTATAAAAACAACAGTTATGAAAATAGCAGCGCTTCGCGGCATTTTGGGCTATAATTCTGAAAATTCGCTTATTAGCAAAGCTTGCTATACTTTTTCCATTGGTGTGTTTTTATGTTTGGTCAAGCTTTCTATACTGTGACAAAGGTCTGACTTGCACGACTTGGTGTCGACGCGTGCAAGACTATGTTTATGGAAAAAAACTGTGGCTTTTACATTCTGCACAAATCACAAATGTCAGAAAATAAACTTCTGAAAACAAACACCCGCGCTCACGCTACAAAGTACAATCAATCATTCAATCGATAACTTAGTTTGTTTTTGTGTCTTGAATACAATTTATAGCCGAAGGAAAAATCCTTCTAATAATAGGGCACACCTGTTACAAACATGAATTATAAAAATCTAAAATCTAAACATATTTCTAAAATGACAACGTTAGTAGAAGTTTAAAGATGTATTTCTTAAATTCTTTAGAAAACTAAAAGCTTACTAAGATCACGCTTACGAACGCAGTCTCTTTAAATCCCTTTAACGACATGAAGTACATGATATTTCTGTATTCGAAAGCTTGCTCCAAAGTTAATATGGTTTCTGAAAACACACACACAAAAAAAACACACACACACACACCCGTAAGCGTGCTGAAACGTTAAAACATCATTATTTTCATTAATTGTCGCGTGAAGTTTTCTACAGAATATGTGATTTCAGATACTGTATTCTGGAAGCTACGCGGTTCTGTATCATCTGCTGAAATGAAGCATTTGGATTATTTAGGATGTTATCTATGGTAAAGAAGACATAGGATTGGAACAAAGCTGGCTTGAGGTACACCACATTCAATCAACAGTACGTTTCTGAGATAATTCATCATTTAATAAACACCATTTGCTGTCGAGTTTGTTAAATATGATTTGAATCAGTTTTTGGGGATACCTCTAAGGCCATAATTTTCTAGTTATCAACTAAGATGTCATGATTTACGGTATCAAGGGCTTTGGCAAAGTCAAGGAAAAAAAGTACTTCGCATAACACACAGTGTGTAAAAAAATAGTTAACCCTTTAACTCAAAGGGTACCGAACTTCAATGTTTTCTTTCAGTTTCTTGCCATAGATATATCATACAGTGTGGAGAACTTGGCTTTTGATAGTTGTTTAGGCGTGAACTGATTGAACTATCATTTCATACATGATGGCACAAGCCGCCGGGGCCATAATGTTATGCCTAGTACTCATTAGTCAAGAACTGCAAAATGTATGTTGTCGATTTCTTTTTAAAAGTCGTTTTTACTACGAAAGATTTGAGTCTTGAGAGCAACATGGGGGCTCAAAACTTGCGTAATGAGTATTTTGGTTTCAAGCTGGAAATTTTAATAATTCAGGGATTAGGCTCCGGTCGCACTCGTAACTTTAACGACATTAATATCAATACTTGCATCATTTGAAGTGCAAACAGCACGTCTTGTCACCAGGAATATATGCATGCCAGCAAGTTGCTACCAAACATTGAAGAAGCCGTCGTATTGCTCTCATGCTGAATTATTACCAACTAAACTATCTAGTGCGACCGGGCCCATTTGGTCGATGTCAATTTGGCATTTATACAGCGGAACTCACATGTCGGGGAATTCCCGCCTTGACAAATAAAACCACGACGTACACGAAATACTGCGCTGATCACAATGGAAATAGTTCGCTGCAAACCGGATCAAACGTACTCCCAATGACATGTGACTAAATGTCCTACTTGACATATCGGCATCATGCAGTTTCTGTTATTTATAGACCTCTACCAGTTTAATTTAGAAGTGAACCTTAAAATATGTTTTCACACACCCGCATGAATTAGCATTTTGGTTTTATAACGCCGAAAAACTCCATAAATCAGGAGAACAGGTCACTTAATTGTACATTGTATCCAAGTTTTGATATTTTACAGAGACAGTTTTTACGTACCAAACTAATAAAGAGAACAAGTACTACATATTAAATTCTTACCTAAAACACAATCTATCGGCCTCCGGCTTAGTTTCGACCTGTTTTTCTTTCTTTTTCTTTTTCTTTTTTTCTTTTCTTTTCTTTTTTTTTCTTTATCAGCAGATGCTGTTCAAATCTATCGAGAAAAACACATTACAACACGACTTACAGCTGTTGAGAATGCGAGGGTTACAAAAGCGTATACATTGCGTTTACTAATTGTAGTTTCAGAACTCAGAAATACTCACCTTATATTAGCAACAAAGTGTCCTCGGTTCACCTTTGATTGAAGAATGACATGCAGTTTTGATGACACAGGGAACTCGAGGAATGGGTTCTGTTTGGTAAAAAAGCAAGAAGCCGCATAAGTGGCAGATGGTCTCAGATTTTCGATCTCCAAAGGAAAGAAAAGGAAACTCTGTCTTGGATGCTGACAAGCGAGATATTTTACAGGAATTGCCGTCACAAAGGTCTCTTTTATAAAGCGTTTTTTCAGCATTGCTAAGCGTATCAGTCAAATGCAGATTTCCACTGCAAGTTCGAGTATTGATTACGCTACACGTTATAATTATTATCTTACACAGTCAAATAGTGCTTCTCTCGCACTATATTTTGTATGTGTATAGATAGAGGATATTACACGGCGGCGCGAAGATATGAGTTTTATTTTTGAGTGGTAAAAACAATATTTTACGAACGAGCGCTTCGCGAGTGAGTAAAATATTGTTTTTACCACGAGAAAATAAAGTCAATATCTTCAAGCCGCCGTGTAACTTTCTTTTTTTATATTAGACACGAGTGTTTTACGAGAAATTGCACAAACAACCGTGCAAAAGCGAGAAATGATGCCAACGATATCCTCACTAGTGAGGATATGGAAATACGCCACTCGGGTCCCTGATGTAGTTTCGTATGGATTTTACGCACGGTATATTTTCCAGTAAAACACTCGTGTCTATATAATAAAATTTTCTATTTAACAGCGGAAAATGTCAAGTCTAATCAGTAAAGATACTGGAGCGCAAACCAGCCACTTCTTATGACGAAGCTTACCTTCTGTCCCACCAACGAATCAAACTCGGACTGCCAACAAAATACTGTGCACACCCTTTATATATACAGTCACGTGGGGTTACAAAACGCCTTAGTTGCACTTTCTGTGAACTGATTGGACGAATCACGCAGGTCCTAAATCGGGAAGTTATGTAAGTTAGTTCTTCAGATCAGTCCTGCATGTATAGCTAAATATAGAACTGAACATCTTATGACAAGTAAAACATTTCGTGGTTTATCAACGGTAGTGACCGGTGTAACAACATCTAGCTTTATATTTTGGAAAGCTTCACTCTCAAACATTATTTTTATTTGTGTGAATTTCCAAGGGCAACACTCGGCTGTGGGAACTCGACACTCGACTTTTATACAAACTCATTTTGGTTTCGAGTGAATTCATTTAATTACCACTGGGCATTTCCGCCTTCACGCCACTAGTACAACCAAAGTATTTCATGAAAATATACCGCAGCTGTAAACTTCAAAATAGAAATATGTTGACAAACCGGAGACACGCAAATGTTAGCAGGACGACGTTAGATCAATGCTAAAAATATGTTTTTACGTTGGTTGAACTCTCCCAATTTAACGTTTAAAATTCGCACTTTCACGCTTTCGCAGACAAATTTTTGAATATGTTGACTTGAAAAGTTCATTCGAAACTTGCGGAGTGAGTAGGTTTCGAGAGCAAAACATTTATAACTCAGAGACTTTTATCGATGGTAGGCATGATGTCATTGAGTTATTGTGATATTATTATAGCTATTCATCCGGGAATTTCAGCCTTGACAAATAAATCCAAAATATAGAAAACAGAATTAGCTCGACATACCAGAGTTGACAGGAAGTTCCAGCCGTGAAGTGACAAGAAAGCTCGCTCCAAAACACAAAACTCTGAACTCCAGGGTGTGAATCCATGTTTACGTCACCTGAAAATAATTATTATATTAATATTCCTTGTGTTGTTTGTCACACAATCTATGGTAATTTAATGCGATTTATACCCTGTGAAATACTGTCAGTTTCACTTACAAATTGCTTCCCGTACGCCTATTTTATTTTTTATTTCAATTTTAATTTTGTACTTGTTATCAAATCGTAAGTATGTTGTACAACAGCATAAAACTGTAATGTGCTGTTTCAATGTGAGTCCAACATAAAGCTAAATACGGCCCCGACTGTCAAACGCACCACTCACAGGAACACCAAACCCAACAAAACCACTGACTAGACCGACCATGACCACATCAGAGGCGCACCACTGAGACGATAGCACGTATCTTACGACCTTAAAATATCCCGGTAGCCCCCAAACCCATCACGACTCTACGGGACTTTTACTGACTAACGTTAATGACAAAGACAAATCTCATGACAGACAGGGAACAGCATACAGAATACCTGGTACTGACTGCGAAGCCAACTACATCGGTGAAACTACCAGAAACCGCTGAACACGAGACTTGCTGAACACAAACAAGTTACCATAAACGGCGACATCAGAAATCACATTTTTGAACACCACCGACAGACTGAACATACTCCAACGATTTCACACTGAACAGCTGGTCACAAACTTAGAACAGAAACCTCTCAACAGATGCCAACAATTACCTGCACATTACCGTGAAACGACTGATATACGATTCACATCAAACGCAACCGAACGAACAATAGACGAATCGAGTGCACAACAGAACCATTTGCCAAAAAGCTAAACTTGCCTTACTCCACCCTTCCGCGCAGAGTCAAGTTGTCACGTGTCATACAAAAATATGTGCCCCCAGAGCCGATTTTCAGATTATCCTGATTGGACAGAGTCCGCTCCGTTCCAGAGCCTTTTAATTCCGCTGCATCCGCCGCAAGAGGTCAGGTACGACAGTTTGTCCGATCACTGAGCATATAACCAGCTTGCTGTCCAAATCCTAGTGCCAACCTTTAATGAGAGGTAAGTGATGAAGCCAACTTTAGTAGACTGGATACATGGATTGCGCTATCTGTTTCTGAGTTCGTGTCAGTGTTTGACCTTGCGACATCCGGTTCTTGTAAGCATTAATCTCTGTACGGGCGATCACCGAATTAATTTCCTGAGGAAACTGAAAGAATCGGCACAGCTTCTGACTCTCACGGCTTCTAATGACTCTCAGTGGCTTCTAATCCTCACGCTCCGGGTTGTGCTCTTCCAAAGATGTCCAGTTAATAATATCTCCACAGGAAGCCAAGCGGTACAACAGGAATTATAAGTGAAATAGATGTGCTCAGTAAACCACTTGACTGGTTTTCTTCTGTGCCCATGTCGTCTTACTTTGTGGCACGAATTGGTGCTGATTTGAGTTTTGAGCGCTCAGATTGTCACTTTCATTCCTGTTTTGAAAATAGCCATGGCTCTCAGATAAAGGCTACCTGCAAGTCAGTGAAATGTCGGGCAGGCAGATGTTATGGTCATGCTTTTCATCCTCGGTTCCGCGATTACGGAACACATCTTCGAGAGATATCTCCAGTATACAGGAAATTCGGATCAAATTCCGTTTTCTTGTTTGATCTTCCTTAAAATGTTTCTCAAAATGTAAGGAATCCGACTACTCCGGATCAGTTCTCTTGTTTACACGAGTTACAAAAAAGCGCTTTAAAATTGAATACCTAAATTGTCAACGCAAATGCTGGGAGCATCTGGCTTTGCAGTTCACTAAGGCCTTACCAGTGGCACTGAACTTTTCCATTCAGTTTCTGGGGAATAGTATAAGAGAAGGTCCGAAGTGAATGTTGATCTATTCGACAAAGAATGCTGTGGTTTTCCCGCACAGTCGGGGTCATTTACAATAACAGACAGTGTTAAGGGACTGCAGTGTGGTTTTGCAGGGAGGTTTCTGTCTTCTTCTATTCACTACTTTACTGTGTTATTAGTGATGTTATAGTGTGGTGTTTCTAGTTATTTGTTGTCCATATCTTGGCGTGGGTGCAGTGTACGGAGCATCCCTTGACAAGGTCACACAATAACAACGAGGACAACAAAGACATAACTAAACAAGCACGGATCGTGGAAATTTCGCTCAGATTACTTCTCCTTTTTTAGTTATTCGCATAAACTCTTAACTTTGGCTAGCAAGGTGGTCAGGACGGTTAAGTACCTGCTGAGAGATGAAAAGAAACACTTTCGTGTTTTTGTTGTAATCCGCCGCATGTCAAAGGTCACAATATCGTTCGCTCAAAAATACTAGAGTGGGGGAGGGATATGGTGGTGGCAGTAGGGATAGAAGGACTGACAAACAAAAGAAGGAAAAACTGAGAAAGAAAAGAAAGAAAGAGTTAAGAGAAGGTACGAAAAGAAAGGAAGAAATTACTTCCACAGTTTGTCAAGACATACTCTAGACACTGCAGTTTCCGTGTCTTTCTTCTGTATCAGAACGTTTGCTGACGTGATGGACCATGGGATAGCCGTGATGACGTCAGTCCATTGAAGGAGCAAAGTGTCAGAGAAGTTGAACCTGAACAACTTATTCTCGTCGCCTTTTATTCTTTGCTGGAGCTAACCAGAGCAATAACAGGTCCGACTTCGGCAGAACAGAGCTTTTCAAACATGTCTGATGGGAGCCCGGCTGGTTCAACGGGGGAAACCCCGCTTCAAGCTGCTCGTAAGCAAAGACGTGCAAGTTTGTTTGAAGTTGGATTTCCGCTCAGTCGCGACAGAGGCTCAAGCATGGTTTCTGTACCCAGCATCATTCCAAGCACTCAGCTGCTCACAAACCAAAAGGTACGCTATGAAAATACGTACAAGATGGAGCCAGCGAAACGGTTTGATATCGCCGAGGTAAAGGGAATCATTGAAGAAACGTTGTCTTCCACACTCAAAGATGTCAAATACGAAGCAGTGAAATGCAAGGCTCTCAGTAAGTCCTTATCGCATACAATTTGCGAGCGAGTGAAGCTCTTGGGCTTTGAACGTTTTAAAATCGTCAGTGTGGTAAACATTGGTGAAATGAAAGGCCAGGACGTTCGCATCGCCAGCAGATACTTGTGGGATGAAAAACACGACAACTGGGTTAACGGAGTGTTCACAAATCCAAACATTTTTGCCGTGGCAGTTGTCTTTGGTGTTTACCAGGAATGACTTGAACATTCGCCAGCATATAGTACTTGGCTTTCAAGATAAACAATACATATAACTTCCAGTTTGGTGAGTTTCTAAATTCGTTATTTGAGTTTTGAATGAGTTTGATCTGATACTTTTGAACTCTTATATTTTGCCGACTTGTCTGTCGCCCAGCTTTACTAGTTGATATGTAAGTACAAACGTTTGTCATGTATTAAAATTGCTGTTGAACAGTATTCTTGTCTTTGAAACGCTCTTAATTTTATCTTCATTTCCAAACAAAACAACTCAAAGATGGCAGCTGTTTTGAAGCCGCACGCAGTACGTCCGTACACAAAATTGAATCATGACTGAAAAATTAAAACTGGACAAACTCCAATAAATGTTTGCTGCTTCAAAATCCTAATGTTGATCAGTGTCTGATCGCAGGAAAATTACTCTGTCTTTATCAAGATAAATGATATACCTGTCCAGATTCTAGCAGGATAAGAGTTAGGTTTACTAAGTCCGTCTCGGTTGAATGTTGTACATAACATTTTTATATCATGAATCTATTAGTGAAAGAAAATGTCGATAAAACTGCAAAGCCAAACGCTTCCGGCATCGCAGCAACCTGATTTAAATTTCTTTCACCCATAATTCATGCTGCAGTGTTTGGATTTGTTGGAGGAAAACATTGATTTGCTTCGTCCATTTTGTTTCTTTGCGGTATTCTTTTATCCCCCACTCCAACAAAATCGTGTTGCCTGCAATTTTCAGTGTCTTTATTTGTTTATCACAGATTATATGCCCAGAACACGCGTGCCATGAACACCAATAAGCAAAACACAAATCTCGCTTATCATCTACACACATTTTCCGTGTCAGAAGGAGCTGTATCTCCCCTTTCTTTCCACACAGCATCTTCAAATGTATCTAGATACATCACTCCACAGGCAGTTTTCCAAGTCACACATTCACCATTGGGGATATCCGCTGTCCATCAGTAAAGTCCATCGCCGTAGCTCATACCCATCATGCCAAGCACGAGTGAATGTGCGAAGCTATCGCTGTCAGTTTCCCCGGCAACAATTTTCAGCTTGGGCCGGCGCCTGCGCAGACGACACACTACGTCGTAATGAATGCCCCACTGGTCGGTAATACACAGCAAGTTCAGTCCAGGCAGCACGTTTACATCAAACAAAACTTTCAGGAATTTATCGCTCAAAGCGCCTGTGGTCCTGTCGTGGCCGCTGACCGTCAGCTCCTCTAATAGCGGGCACTTGCTAGTGACCTCAATCACAGCGTTATCCGTGGCACAAGTGACGGACTCAAGGCGAAGCTTGCGAAGCTTAGGACAGTTGTCCGCGACACACTTCAGGGTCTTATCTGTGATCCACACGCCGTCCCCAGTATCAGAGGAGCCTAACTCAAGCACCACCAGATCCTCTTTCCACAACTCAACTGCCTTGATGACGTCATCGTCACGGACGTGGAAGTCTGGGCCGAATAAAACACTGCGAAGCTGCTGTTTCGAATTTACAGCCTGCGCCATGTCATCTCGGCCCTTGAAGTAGCCTCTGGGTTGTGGGTCGTAGAATACACGGCCAGTAGCATATCCAGGCGCGGCATGTGGAAATATGTCCGTCTCGTGCACAGAGCAGCTGACCTGGCTGTTTCTACAGCATCGCCCACACATGCTGTTGTCGCAGTCTCGCTTGGATTGGTTGCTACATTTCTCGCCGTGGCACCTGTTCTGGTTGGCGTTGACTTTACCGGCGTGTAGTAGATCTTGCCGACTTGCTCCTCCTGCTCCGCCTGTGATCTGCTTTGTTTTCTGCCGTGGCTTTGCGTCTTGTCTAGGGTTGCTGCCCTTCAAAGGCTCCTTGATGCCCATGGAATTGCCTAATGAAATAATAGAAACGAATTATCCCGCATGCAGGTTAAAATGCGCGGTTAACCCTTTTCATTCCTGAGCTAAACAATATCATTCAATATGAAAATATGAAAATGTTTATGGCACCGCAAGGGAATATTTACATCTCGCATCTAAACGAGTGAAATATCTCCACTCAGGCTGGGTTACACTATGTAGAATTGACTGATCTTTTTACCGTGGATAAATAAATGAGTAAAGATAATTTTGTCTGCGTTATGGCCAATCGAGCGGTTCCCCACTCTACAGTCCAGAGTAGCTAAGTCTCGACAACCCCGCATGAGTGTAAACGTGGCTTATTAGGAATTCTGGCGGTAGATAGAAAGTCGGAGTGATTGACAAGCAATAAATATGTTCTAGTTGAAGTGGACAGACACAAAAACGTACAAAATAAAAAATAAAAAATAAAATAAAAAAGAGACAGTAGGGTCAGAAAATGTTTACCAAGTTCTTTCATGGTACTGGCTGTGAAAAGTGAATTGGTCGCAGCCTTGAAAAACTTGTTCTTGGTTTCCTGATCCCAATTCATCTTCTGCTCCAGTCCAGCAAACGTGATGTACGCGATTCCCTCGTCTATCTCGACCGGACATTGACACTCCGCGCTCTGGCACTTGCACTCAAATGAGTCCTTAGACCCGGTGGCCAGAAGATAATTGTGCACGAGTTCTCCAAGCTTTGTTGGGTCAGCCTGCTCCTTTCCCATGTGGTAAAATATTTCCGTTATGTCCACATGAAAGCCGTTATCCTCGATGCTTTGTAACAGCTCACCCACTGCATCCGTGGACCATTTCGATGGGTCCTTATTTTGTGCCGCTAACAGGATTGCGGCGATGTGCGCCTCAAATGACCTAACGCGATGAGGGGCGTTGCAGAACGTCAGGACTAAAGCGTTTAAGTGGGCTCCACAATCTTCCGTCAGTTTCAAGAAAAGCTCTCCAGTAACTGCTGGCTTAGTCTTGCAACAATACAACGTCTCGCCTAAGCTCTTGCTTCTTAGAATGTCAAACTCGTCATAGTCTTCCATGTCAAAGTGATGGAGCGTCGTGAGAAATTTGAAAATGGATTCGACATCCCAGGTAGATACATCACGCTTTCGTATGTCCGAGAACAACTTTTCCTCCAGCCAGTCATTGCACTCATCTGAGTCACTCTGGTTTTCTGACACATTGACTGCAAGATGTTCACCTGCGAAGCAAAAACAAACAAACAAATAAACAAATAAACACTCTGATACAAATGAAATACAAGACAACCAGCTAAAGAAGTGAGAAGGGGTATAGACGAGATTTGAAAGTGCAGTTTGAAGGAGCACAAAAAGAAGGAAAGGGCAAAATGAATAGCAGCAATGCAAAGTCAATCTCACCCTGCTTAGCTTTGTACTTGGTCCACAGCTCCAAAGCTTCTGTGACACTCATTTCTTCCTTTGGTTCCTGTTCCTCATCATCATCGGTAGAGTCTTCTGCACTGGGAGCTGTTGTGATGGCTGCAGCCAACAGAATATTCAAGCTCCCTAAAGCTTCCATTTGCAAGATCTCTGGGATGGGAAAATATGGGAAAAGTGAAGAGAAAAAGCTAAGAGAGGAAGGAAGACTTTAAGGGATGCATGAAGCTAGGATGTAGGTTTGTACAGGTATAATGGTCTTACCCATAAATGGTACATGTACGCAAGGATCCTGGGGTACCCTGAAGGAAACAACATTGCATATATTATGGTGCGTATATACACTAATTGGGCAGTTGGAAAGCAATCTTAGGAAACCTAAATAAATTACAAACTTACATTATCCCTTCCTGTTCAGTTGGATGTTTATACCAACAATCTGCTCCAAACAAACATCTTCCTTCCAGATAGTAATGGCACACCTACAGTTACAGTAAGAAAATGATTGACAGTGAATATATTCAAAAACAAAAGCCAATAATAAAATATATTGACCAGAAATATTAGTAAATAATAGCAATTATTGATAATATTACAGGTAAGGATAATATCAGTAGTTTACAGCTACTTCATGTACAAACATAATTTCCTGTATACATTTCCCTTAAGGAACTGCAGTTATATTAAAGGTGGAAAATACTTACTGGAATATCATCTGGGTCATGAGAATATCGGCAAGAATCCCCTTCACGACACTCGCCGCGCAAAAAATACCTGATGAATCAAGTCTTGTCAACAACATGGTTGTGTTTAACCATGCATTAATAATATCACCGTGATCATATTTGTGGATCAATAAATATGGCACAATATACTGTGTATCACAAGGTGGAACAACTCCGTCCCCAGGCGCGGCATTTTGTTAAAAGCCTCCAAAACAATGCATGATAAAAACATGACTGTATGTGTGTGTGTGTGTGGGAGTGTCCTTGGAAAACTTTTGATAAAATGTGACCAGCATTCTAGTAAAATTAAATGATTGTCCCAACCAAAACAAAAAGCAAAGATGAATTATTGATACTTAAGTTCTTCATAATGCACTTCTGACATTTATCAGATAACAGACAAAAAGAGAGAGAAAACTAAAGGTGCATCCCTCTGGTACACTTTCATTAATTATGAAAATGGTGCAGTAAGCCCTATCTACTATGTCTTACTCAATTATCTCTGTATGATCTGAAATAATGATTCTTAAAAATGTATGTGAAAAACTATTCATTCACTTTCACAGCTTTCATATTAATTACAACCAAGACATGATGCGATCAAGATAGCCTGGCACGCCAAAGCTGAGGTAAACTATCAAACCACAGAACATGTATGTACTATATGACCCATCGGTAATTAATGAACATGACACATTTACAAAATGACACTAAAGTTCAAAACTTCCACTACTCCCAGTCTAAGATCTTTGAATAACATGGGAAACAATTCTTAACTAGTAATAAATACCAGGCTAAAATGCTGAGACTTCCTATACGATATTCTGAAAAGCGTCGAAATTCGGTTGGCAGTTCATGTGGGTCAATAGTTTTGCAGCAGATCAAGACAACTTACCTGCAGTGTCCATTCTGATTGCTGAAAAATGATATACATAAAAATAATTAATCATGTGGCAACTTTCATCGTCAATGGTTCCATTGCAAAATGTTCTTCGAATCAACGAGAGCATAATTCACTTTCACGATGGAAAAGTGAAGCTAATAAAATTGCAACGATGCCTTTGTCTCATAAAACAAAACCGCACGAAGTCAAATGTAGAAGCAGCAACATCCTACCTCGCACTTTCTTCGCATGTCGCCATGTTTTTTATTTCGCGCGCTGTTCCCGCGAATTGCAAACTCGTCACTTTAAATAATTCGTCATACATCACGTGACGCACGTAGCTTTGGTCAGCGGTGATAAATTTAAATCCAATATGGCGACCAAAGTGGTTGCAAAGACGTGTACAGGTAACTCAAGGGCTTGTTTTAATTCTTTAAAAGACCTGATTCAAAGACTCTCTTCGACCAAAGCACCTTCCAAAGCAGACGAGGAGATCAGAGTTTCATTTGTGACTAATGGCTGCAGCTTTGAGGAGTTGGAGCAAATACAAGACCTTGTTTCCACGGATCTGGAGGTTCACGAAGACTTTATTACTCAAGAAGAAGAATCTGTGCTGATGGAGGAAATAGAGCCGTACCTCAAGAGACTTCCGTACGAGTACGATCACTGGGATGATGTAAGTGGGAGATTTGTGTCTAAATTATTACTATAAAATAATTATACAGCAGCTTATAATATTTTAAATGTATAATGTCACTGAGGTACAGCTCTATTTTTCTATTTTTAAAATGATAACTAAACTTCTAGAGTAGGTAATCTCTGAGAAGTGCAAAAGTCTCATAGTGAGAAACAGCTGAACAAAACAGCCTAAATTCCTCCCAAGTCAAAGCAAACTTGGCAGGATCAGTACTATGTATTACTGTATGCAACCTTGGAAGCCCAACCTCGCCTGGCTAGCCTCTGCAATGCTCAAATCCAGTGAAATAATTAAAGTACCAAAGAGCCAATGGCAAGGTCAATTCATCAATCATAAGATCAAAAGATCTTGCTTTTCAGCATAGACAGAAGCTTCTTACTCATGCTCATGTGCTCTAAATAAAATTGTGTAGTTTATATGTACTGTAGTGTGAATGCATGTCCACACGACATGCAAAATGTCTTGATACTATAATTTTATAAGCACCACTGTATGAGCCAGCAAACTTACAGACAAACCACTCTTTTCATAACCTTTCTGATTCTCAAGATGATAACAAGACAAAGATGCATTCATGGTTACAAAATAGTGTAATTTGTTTTATGAAGAACTTTATTATCAGTCTAACAACACTACATATTAATATAATTTCACTGCCAATATGGCAATCATACTGTAATGTTATTATGTTATGGTAACGCAGATAATTTATAAGTGAATATCTGCTTTGTAGGCCATTCATGGTTATAGAGAAGTGGAGAAATCCAGCTGGACACCAGAGAACATGCTGATTTTTAAAAGGACAAAAGATCTTGCTTTTCAGCATAGACAGAAGCTTCTTACTCATGCTCATGTACTGGATTTGGCTAGAAATGGGTGTGTGAAATTTACTGTAATACATGTAGCAGTATAAAACATTTTTTTATCCAACTGTTTAGTTTATAGTAACATACAAATATCACATACCGTAACATACAAATAACTCCACAGTGTTTGTACAAAATATACAGCAGCTGTATTATGCATTGGTTTAGAAAGGATGATGGTTTCAGATGCTTGATAATAAAGTAAGCATTAGTCAAAGTGCTCTATGTTTTTACCCACTATTTGTATTTTAGCTTGCTGAAGTGGCTCTCCAAAATACTATATGACTTGTAAAAACATATGGCAATACTATACTCTGTGGGACTAGTAATGCTTTTAAAGTGTTTACAGTTAACAATTATTTGCTGAAGTGGAGGTGAATAGTGGTGGATATTTACCGAGCCGTTTCGGCGAGGTAAATATCCACTGCTATTCACCGACACTGAGGTGAATAATTGTTTTAGTATATACCACACAAGTTTAATAGCCAACTCCCAAATAGCTATTTTATTTCCAACGAAAGTGGGCAAAAATTGGGTTCGCGTGCCATTTTGTTTTACCAGAAGCCGCCGGGAGGTGAATAGTACTTGATATTCCGAGATTGAGGAGCCAATCAGAGTGCGCGAAAAGCACTATTCACTTGTGTGGTATATACTAATATAGGTAAGCCCCCTCTATAAGCCTTGCATTCTTGGCGTGAATGCTCAAATATGTTTAAATAAAAAAGTGTTTACATAAGTAATACCAGTTTATGATTCATTAAATATTTCCTGCACTACCACAAATTACTATATTGCAATGAAGTGCTTTGAATCTGCTTTACATTCAGAAAATTGTGTAATACTGTAGTAAAAAAAGGTGACATTACAATAATTCTATGCACTAGCTGATACAATGTTCATATACCTGTTGTTTTCAGATATATAAAGCCACATATTGACAGTGTAAAGGTAATATTTTATGCATTTACTGGGCCAATTCACATACACACAACATGTGTGAGAGCGTACAAAGTGTTAGACTTTATTGCTGCCTTTCATCCATACAACTCAGCCAGGTTGTTCAAAGCTCATTAGGCTGACCCAGGATTAATTAAATTATTTCCCTTGACCTCTTGGTGAGCAAACTGCAGATTTTTTTATTGCACAGACAAACTAAAAGAAACCTTGTTCTAGCTGTTCAAAAATAAATTCAGGAAGGTGTGTTGTGATTGACTTTCATGATTGTGACACAAACATTTAGACCTAATCCAGGATTAGCCTGACGTGAGCTTTGAACAGCCAGGCATAGTTCTGATGCTTTTGTATGTGAGTGATCTTCACTAAAAAAATATGTTAAAAATGAGGAAGAACTGGCATGACGACATTATAATGATCGTCATAATAAATCTTTTTTCAGTTTTGTGGTGCCATCATTGCTGGTCTTAGTTTACTGTCCTCGTCCGTGATGAGATTTAAACACAAGGACAACAGCACTGTCAATGTGGACGTTCTACTTAATCCAAGGTCATTATACATCCTAAGGTAAGGAATACAGTATGCTTCTATTCTGACTAAGTTGTCTGTATGCAATTTTTGATATCTTAGACAGCCAGGAAAGCAAATCATCAACAAAACTGGAAGAAACACTGTACTTACAGTGGGTGGAGTACAGTACATGCATCTACTGCAAGTCACTTGAAAGTCCAATCTTTAACCCATTTTTTGTTTTGTTTTTTGTTTTGCAGAGACAGAATTAGATATGACTTCACCCATGAAATATTGTCAGAGAAAGAGTCAGTGTGGAAAAATACAGAAATTCCCAGGGACAGACGTATTTCAGTTTTACTTAGATGTGAGCCCCAGTGAGGGTGGGCCAATGTTAAGTACTGTACAGACATTATTCTTTGCTGCCAGTATAAGTAGACATCACATCCAGTACCTATGTGCATCAGTCTGCAGATCTACAGTGTACTGTAGATCTGCAGACTGATTTTCTTGGTCACAAAAATGCCTGGCACTATTAACAGTAAATAATGATGGAGGTAGCTGAGTACAATTATAAAATGTTCTACATTTATGTTTTGAATATCAAAAAAAGGGTGGTTTCATTGCTGTATAGTACAAATTTATATAAAAAGTAACTTTCAGTTATTTTGAGCAACCAACTATATTTTATTCTCTCTTTCAGTCTCACTTTCACTGTAGCGTGCTCATTGAAAGCTGATTCAAGTATTGATTCTCACTACATCACTCATGCACTTTCTTCTTGAATGGTTTGGATATGTGCAACAGGCCGCAACTTACAATCTGCAAGAAAATGTTGCCCGTATTACTTCACCTTTAATTCGTCTTTATTTGAAAACGCGTTCTTGTCGAAAACGCTGTAAAAAATATATATTCTTTTAATGCAAAGCGGAAAGGATCGTTTCAAAATATATAAGTGTTGACGTGGACCAACTCTCAGCGACTGGGAGTCGAAAATACTCCTAATACCCTGGCTTTCCGGCACAGTATGATTGTATAAAATTATAAGGTTCCTTTACATTTTGAAACGCGGACCTCGAACGCTTAAGAACTGCATTGCGCTGTTGCATTGAAAACAGATCTTGTGAGACAAAGGTCGAAAGAGCCTGTCTGTTCAAAACAGTGTTCTTTCAAAACAGTCTCCACCCAGAGACCCGTGAACCCCCCCAGAATCATTCCACCGCCACTTCCAAGTGTCGTAAAAGCACGCGAAATCTCCTTGAGCCGCGCGTCGTTCTCTGATTTTCCCGCCGTGGCGTAAGTGTTCATATACATGGCACCTGCCATGATACCGTGAGCAAAATTCAACGCCAGAACAATCCAAACACTTGGAATAAAGTGATACCATGAATTGCAGACACCAAGAATCAGATTGGCCATTAGGAACGTTGTAAAAATCCAAGTCTTTTCCACCAGAACGTCAATATTCGGTGCTACCAGAGATATCACCAATGCATGCAGACGCCCTATCATAATTCCCGTGGCAAAAGCGGAAAAGTAATACAAGTAGTGTTCTCGAGGACTGAAAGGCGCCTTCGGGAACACCACGGTTGTCGACACAGCTTCTATCAACATAAGTTCGGCTGTAACTCCAACTAGTAAAGTAATCATTTTGGGTGTGCTGTTCCAGATTGTTTGGACTTTTCTCCAAGCTGTGATTGGCTGATTCTCTTGGCTCTTTGGATTGAGGGCGCTGTAGTGGACGTCCTTGTAGCGTTTTGAGGTGTCCGCGTTTCCTATTTTATTCAACATTACGCAGAGTACAACGAGCAGCAATGGTAAAGCCACGAGGCCGAGGATAGTGGTTGTCGGTAGCACACAGGCCCATGATGTCATTCCTTAAAATGCAAAATAACAAATAAGTACAGTGAAAATCCGCCTTACGGCCACTCGTTTTTTTTTGTTTTTTTTTTTTTGTTTTTGTTTTTTTCTTTTTTTTCTTGTCCCGCGGAACAAACGCAAGTCATTTTCTTATCTGAAAACCCCGTTAATACGGCTAGATTTTTATGTCCCGATCGTGGCCGTGTTAACGGGGTTGCACTTTAAAACGTGCGATAAATTAAGGAAAAGTTGATGTGGGAAAAGCTAAACGACGTTAAAGAAGTTTGAACTGACGTTTCGAGCGCTACTGCCTAGCACTTTGCTCCGACGAAACTGAAAATCTAACGTCCGAAATGTCAGCTTAACCTAATCAAAGCAGCAAAGCAGCTGTAATCTCGCGAATTTGTAAAAAGTACTTTTGTCTGCGGGAGTAGCTATTTAATAGAGATTTGAGAAGAGTTTGTATGCGGCCGCCACGTTAGTCGAACTCGCAACACGAAATGAAGCTGATCTGTGACTCAGCTTGATGTTTAGTTACTTCACATCTTTCGCAGTGCCAATTTTAAAATGTTTCGTGAAGAAAAACTTTATGATTCAGACACAAGCACAGATTTTAGGCCCTGTTTACATGGAGGGAGGGTAACCCTCCAAGGAGGGATACCCTCCAAGAAGGGTCAGAAGATAGCCCCCCTTTACATGCCAAGCGTTATCCCTAGGGTTATCTCGCCAAGAGTCTGAATAGAATCGCGCGGTTGCGAAATTTGAGATAGTAGCCTGGCACCGCTAAACTTGGCCCCCCTGGGAGGGTAACCCTACCTCGAGTGTTTACATGGCCAAAAGTTGTCCCTACTGGGAGGGTAACCCTAGCAGGAAGATAGGGTAATCCTCCTCCTAGGGTGACCCTACCGATCATGTAAACGAAACAAGGAATTTCAATAGAGAAGGGTGACCCTTCTAGGAGGGTGTCCCTCCTGGGAGGGTTACCCTCCTTCCATGTAAACAGGGTCTCAGTCAGGTATTTCAATTCTTGGTTTGCATGTGACGTTCATAAAAAGCCATCTCAAAAGTAACGTATCCTATAAGTCCAATACACTGATATGTACAAGACTATTATGCCTTAAGATTTGAGCAAAATTCTCGGTCGATACATAATATCTATCGGGAGCTATGGACGTTTGAATACCGTGACAATAAAGCCGTGTGAGAAGCGCGTGGCCGACTAAGGCCCTGTTTACATGGAAGGAGGGTAACCCTCCCAGGAGGGACACCCTCCTAGAAGGGTCACCCTTCTCTATTGAAATTCCTTGTTCTGTTTACATGATCGGTAGGGTCACCCTAGGAGGAGGGTTACCCTATCTTCTTGCTAGGGTTACCCTCCCAGTAGGGACAACTTTTGGCCATGTAAACACTCGAGGTAGGGTTACCCTCCCAGGGGGGCTAAGTTTAGCGGTGCCAGGTTACTATCTCAAATTTCGCAACCGCGCGATTCCTTTCAGACTCTTGGCGAGATAACCCTAGGGATAACGCTTGGCATGTAAAGGGGGGCTATCTTCTGACCCTTCTTGGAGGGTATCCCTCCTTGGAGGGTTACCCTCCCTCCATGTAAACAGGGCCTGAGGGTGTGTTTCCTTTTAGGAATCCAAATCCGGATCACTAATCCAAAAACAGATTCTCTGTTTCTTTGCTGAAATCCAAATCCGGATAATGAATCCATGTGATCCACACTGAGGACGGATTCACTGGATCATATCCAAAATTGGATACTTTGGATCATGGATCTATTAAAGAAACGCACCCTAATTTGCATACTGTATGAACTTGTAAACATTCACCGGAAATGGATATATTTGGCTTTTTTATAGCCGAGAAATTCACCTTTTCAACTTAGTATCTTCCAAGCCGTATTTACTGTCACTACAGAAATTTTGGTGGATACTAAACCAACGGCTTCAGATTTGTTTGCGATATATTAATAACGCCATCGATGCCACTGATTGTTTGACCTTCATGGCACCGCGCCAAACTGTCACAATAACAACGCAAGACGCAGCAGAGTGTAACACAACCAATATCAGAATCAATGGCCAAACAAACTTCGGAACGCATGACAACCTTCAAAATGAGAACACGTTCCGAACAAAATATGGTCGCAACAACTACGACAACATCTTCCTTTTAAAACTGCCTTGTTCGACACACCCTGTTACGCGACCTTCATCATGCCCAAACTTGGAAAACTGCAACTGCTTTGTTTGGAAATCCATTGTTGACAACAGAGGGAACATGGAAGTAGGGAAGGCAAAGTGATTTTAATACCTCGCAATCCCACAAGGTGGGATTCGCGAGATAAAAACGAAAATAAGATTATTGTTCCTATCTCAATGATTCGCATACAAGTGATTACATGCTTCAGTCAACAGAATGGGCTCAACCTGAAAAGACTTCCTTTAGGTTCACGCTCTGTTTACAGGAAAATTTACTAATTGAAATGACAATAAAAACATTCATTCAAAAAACATTAACGACATCTATTTTTCCCACGTCGATTGTTAGTTGATTTATCATACGTTATAAAATAGTAAATTATTTTGTTTATTGACTGTGTATCAATTTAAGCTATGCCAGGTTTCATTGATTAAAGTACTCAAGACTTACCAGTATAATACAGCGGTCCCAGACCAAATCCGAGGCCTGTTCCCCCAGCATAGGCCTTCACTGTGATGTCGTCATAAAATGCAGTCAAGGAAAGAAAGGTCGTCTCTGCTATGCCACTTCCCAATGAAATGAAACCGAATCCCACCAGTTTCCAACTTACGGGATCAGACGCTGCTACCAAAAAGACACCAACGATTTCTGCAACGGACGCAAACAGAATGCGGGCAAGGTATGGCGTTCTGGGAATGAGATGCGGGGCCAGAATCGTCCACAAGAAAAATGGCATCATTAAAGAGAGGATGGCCACAGGTGTTGGAAGGTTTGTACCGGCCAAAATGTCTTGAGCAGAGGACATAGCAAGATACAATACCATGAAGGTTGTCGTTCCCAGAGCGACAAATATAGCCGTAACTGCATTGCGTGGAGAACACCACTTGCGTTTTGGGTCATCCATCGCCTCAGCCAGTCTACTGTATACTAAGCCCTTCCTGTGAACCAACAAGTGATGCTATTTGCATGAATGTGTTTTCAGTTCAATTAGATGCGTTTTCACCTACGAAAACCATTGCACAATTTGGCGATAAAGCGCGTCGACTTGAATTAGCGCATCCAAAATTGATCGATTGTCAAAGCGCTGCAGTTCTGTTTACGTGTAAACGCAGCTTAAACCATTTCTTTTAACTTTCACGTTTATAAGGCAGTCTGTGAATAGAATTTCATTTTCACTCTTTTTGTTATGTTAGCTATGCCAACAAAGTGCGGTCCGATTATTATTATAATATATAGCTTTACATGCACCAATCAAATTCTAGAGAATCGTAATATTTATTCTTAATAACCAGGGGCCAATTCAACAAACATTTACATATATATTCTACAAGACCATTATTCAAAGACCACTAAACGGACTCTAATCAAGCAAAGGTCTGCAAAATATTACAGATACCGGTCTCACATGCATAGCTGTACAGATTTTGGCCGTGGTATTGGATTAAAGTGTGTCTTAACGTGTGGAGGAATTACTCCAACTTGTAAAATGCACTTGTAAATGCTTTATTGAATTGGCCCCAGATTGTATTTACTGAATAATAAAGATAATTCGTCCTTCCCATTTCATCATCACTATGGCACTTAAATCGGTGTATTTTCGCTCATTACTGCGTCAGTGGCTTTGTTTTGGACCTGCTCTATATCTACCTTATCTTTCACAGCTCGTTCAGACCTGCTTTAATTTCATTTGCATGTTAAGTTGTATAAATAGAGTTGCGTTTTGCTATATGAAAAGAAGAACGACTTGGCAAAACAAGGACACTATATTGGGTGAAAGTTTAGTTCGGATGCGACGCGCGGCAAGAAGCCGATGCTGTTATTTTTGACAAATTATCATATTCAAATTTTAGCCAAATTTTAGCCATCTCGCTCGAATGATTTTCATAATTAGTAGTCCTTGCTGGTTTTTCTTCATTAGTCGTTGATATTAGAGATAAGGCTAACTTTCTCAGTAATATGTGCATGCTTTCGAATTATTAAAGGTCTCGCACTTATTCGGTTCTAAAGGAGGATCGACACCGACCAAAAATCGACCTATGTCTACTCAGACACCAGCGAACGGCCGCTGGAAGGGGATGTTACTTTGCGTGTAGAGCCTTTGGAATGCTTTAGCGAATAAGGCTGTTTAATCTATATCGCTTTGAAGACAAAACACTGATCGGCGCTCATACGAACGCAGCCATTTATAAAGAATCTGTATCACCGAAGAGACCAGTTCGGAAGATGACTTTGTTACTTATTCAAAGGAAGTTCTAGCCCTCGGATCACTAAGTTTAGTGTGACTATCTCACCTCTCAGGACGAACAAGACTTTACCCCTCACTGAAGAAGAACCGCAGACCTTGGCAAAGAGGACATGCATGACGAAAACCGTAATGCATATTCATAGTGGCGCTTTTCTACGGTGGCTCCGAAGGGTCATTTACAAACCTCAATTTTTTGACCCCTATTTATCGCGCAATAAATCAACCATGGACTGCGATCATGGGCTCTGAGACACATTAGTGTATATTTTCTGTTTTTTTCTCGTGCCTTCCAAGTTTATCGGTTGTCATGCCCCCTTAAGCCCCACGCAAATGCGCAATTTTTCTATGACAAGTTTTCTGCGACAACTTTTTTTGCTCGTGTACATGGGCAAATTTTCTGTGACAAATGCATTTGCTGAAAAGCTGGCGTGCTAGCTTTTTATGACAAGGAAAACTTGTCACATGTGAAATTTGCTCGTGTACACGAAAACTTGTCAAAGTTTTCCGGAAAACTTTAGTTCCCATGCCTTCATTTGCGAGCGTGTTCGCACGGTCAAGATGGCGGCATCCACAACATTGACAACAAAGTCTTTGAATTAACCAAATAATGCAATTAGCCTCTTCCTGGAAGCTTTGAGATCACGCGAAAAGTTTATGGAATTCCAAGTCAGAAGGAAAAGAAACAACAAAAAGTTGTTAAAAAACTTGTGAAAATAAAGTTGCTCGACCGTGTACACGGGCAAATCATTTGTCATAGAAAACTTGTCATAGAAAACTTGCTCGTTTGCATGGGACCTTACATCTGCATTAATTCAGGTAGTTCCTACCTGAATGCAATGTTACATACAAGCAAGTTTTCCTTGACAAGTTTTATGTGCTCGTTTTCTCGTGTGCATGAACCACAAGTTTTATTTGTTCGTGTGAACAAACGAACAAGTTTTCCTTGACAAGTTTTCTATTGAAACAGCAATACTCTTGTACAGCGTGCGCGGAATATCTTACTTCGGTGATTCGCGATGGCGTACTTGAAGAGGAAAGGAAAGGTCTTGATGAAGTCTGCAATAGTCAGACGAAACGCGTTGGAGAATTAAAGAAGTTTGCACCGAGTGCTGCTCACTTGTTTAGCTTTTAAGAAAATGAAATATCGGTCCAACGCATGCCCGATGCCATGACACAGCGATACGATTTTGCGCTAGACAATCATTCTCGTGTAGGTATATTTTGCGATAGTTCCACTGAGTACCACAACATGTTGCGCAAGTTTGCGATAATTGAGTGTGTTGATCAGAGGAAATCAATCGATTTTTGGCGCACATTTCAAGTCGAACTACAATACGCCAGCACACAAATTTTCTCCAGTGGAGTTTTACGTATGGTAACGTTTTGCATCGTCGATCGATCAAAGCTATTTTATACCTTGTTATAGTCAAAGTTTGTCTTTGGCAGTAAAAAAAAAATTAATGGTAGTAATATTGAGCAGCAGCAGAGGAACTATAAAAGAGCGCGTTTATTGTTGCTTTTTGACTTCTTCGGCTATGTATCAGACAATACCTGAAAGTTTACCTTAAAAATCAATGGGTCAACGTCGTATATCTCTAAAAAGTATAAGAAAGTCCAAGAGGTGTAAATTACAATTTCTAGTTTTCATTCGGCCCCAAATGCAGTCACACCTAAAAAAAATGTTGTACAAACGGCCCTTCTAAAATAACAGACTCGTTTGTTTACGAACAGAACGTACATGCCATTACAATGTTAATTTCAATTAACTTGAAACTTGGCTGGCTTTTGCCAAGTGCTTCACCTAAAAGATAGTTTTTGTGTTAATTCATCAGATAACAAAATGAAAACGTTTCATCCAGTAGACAGTGCTTCATTCAGGTGCTTTGCTTGCATGGCCGTGATACCAATAGACCACATATTTTGTGCCCTCCCTGCTGTGGTTACCTGAGTGACTTCTTTCTTTCACAAGTTGTCTTCGTTCTTTCTGTTTATCGCCCTGGGCCCGGTTTTTCGAAAGCCAATTAAGCTAATCCAGGATTAACGAAATTCTTCCGACCACTCTGCCGATAAAATGCAGGGGTTTGTTCAAATATGGATTAGAAAGCTTGTTCCAGCTTAAAACGTTATCAAGAAAGTCGTTGTGGACAAAACTTTCACGTTTTCAGGCTAAAAAATGACAGGAAAGTTTAGACCTAATCCAGGATTAGCCTAATCGTGCTTTGAAAAACCGGACCCTGTAAAACAGCATCCAGCTTACAGCCACTAGAATAACACATACCGTTCTTTCTGTTGAATGCCTTACACCGTTCCTAATTGTTGATCGTGTGATTTTTGATGAAAAACAAATGTAACGCCACTGCTCCAGGCTCCCTTGAGTAGAGTATCTTCCAGTCCTTTGCGGTCAGCGCAGTGATGCCATTGAGAGAGATTTGCAGTGCAGTCTGCCCCGTCAGGGGGAGGGTGGACTTGAATGTTGTTAACGCATCGTCGGCATTTGAACCTGTAGTAAATGAATATGAAGAAACAACAATAATAAGACTGAAGAAAATGACAATGAAGAAAAAGAAGAGAAAAAAACAGAAGCCAAAAAAGAAGAATGAAAGAGATGATTATGATGATGATAATAAAGAAGAAGGGTTGATGAGGATGAGGAGAAAAAGTATAGAAGAAGACAATACAAAATAACCAAAATAACAAGTTCACTATACATCAGTGAAGGACTCACTTGTCGTGTGTGTCACTGATTGTTTCCTCATTCAAGCGGAACAGATCTCGAAGATCTTCCCGTGAGAAGTACCTCTCCACATCTTCTTCCTTGTCCACTACACAACTGCTCAATGCTTTCTTGTGAGCTTGGCGTTGAAAGATCTTCTCCTCTATTGTTCCGGTCTACAACAAAGAGAAACGTAATCCTCACTTTTAACTTTTTTATATAACTTTTTAGAACTGCACTGTTGACCCATTGATTTTTAGGATAAACTTTTCAGGTCTCTTCTCTTTCAGATCTCATTCTTCTTTCTGAAGCGTCATATGGATGATATATTGTACTAAAACGCAACGAAACGAAATCTAAGAAATAGAGAAACGAGGCATACTTTATATGATGAAATCAATCCACAAAGTGTTCAAGTTTTAAAACTATTTGAATCGATTGTGCTACAAGGTGAGCCATTGATAGATGATTAGATAACAGAAAATAACACAATTAACACTCACCGACAGAAGTCGATAAATATAAACCTGGAAAATATAAGGGTAAAGGTTTGTTACCATGGCAATGTTAAGCAGTTAAGTCAGTCTGTCATATTGTGCAAATACACTACACGACAAGCGCAATGATATACAGCGATATAGACATATCGCCTGATTAGTTGAGCTGCCGTTATGAGCGTGACCATGCACGTGATAGTGTGTGTGAGAGTTTAGCACAAATAAGGACCGAGAAATGGCACGTGATCTATTGCGTGGATTCAAAACCACTTTCCTGTAGAAGGTTTGAAATCTCGACGGATACAAAAAAAGTGGTACCATATAATTTGAGCAATTCAAAATAAGCATACGATATTGTCAAGGGCAAGTCGAAGCGCGAATTTTCAAGTTCATTAACCAAAATGTCGCGAAGCGCCGCTATTTTCAAAACTGTAATTTTTGCAAGGTTTTGCATGGCAGAAATGATTTGACAGTTTTGAAAATAGCGGCGCTTCGCTAACGACATTGATATCGACATTTGCATCATTTAAAGTGCAAACAGCGCTTGTCATCAGAAATATATGTCAGCAAGTTGCCACCAAACATTGAAGAAGCCGTCGTATTGTTCTCGATGCTGAGTTATTATCGACTAAACTTCCTAGTGCGACCAGGCATTCGTGCATTAAAGTATACTCTTTCCAGGAGTGTGTCCTATGTTTATGTTTGGTCAATCTTTTTATACCATGACAAAGGTCTACACCGACGAGTGTCACTCTTAGGTTGCGTTCGATTGACCCTAATCCGGAATAAGAATATATTCTGGATTATTCCAGAATAACGATTCAGAAGAAAAGTCAATAAAACGACGTTTCCGTTTCTGGAATAATAGCCTGCGATAGCATGCGCTTTGTCAGCGGCTTTTCGGGTAAAAGTTGCCAAATACAAACATGGCGGCGGCAACATTGAAAGTTGCTGTCGCTGGTGCTTTGGTTTTTATCGCGGAAATGTTAGAAGAAGACCCCAGAACAGAAGAAGAAGATATGGTAGAAGACCTTTTGCCACTATTTTGTGTGGATGGGTTCCGTAAAGAGCGTCGAAAAGCCGTCCGTATCAGAGGTTATGCAGAGGAAGTTGTTCCGAGTTACAACCTGACGGAGTTCAGAAGCCATTTCCGCTTGTCAATAGATACGTTCGAGGAACTTGCCCTTGAGCTGGGTAATTGCCCAGAACTGCCCACAGGCCCTCAATACGGAGGCAGAGAACCAATTTCCGTCCACAAGCACCTGCTAATAACTTTATGGCTGCTTGGTAATCAAGAGTCAATCCGTTCGGTATCGGATCGCTTCAACATAACCAAAAGTTCAGTGTTTACGTGCACCAATCGCGTTTGTCTAGCCCTAAAGAACAATATCACCCGTCAAGTTATTGCATGGCCGTCCGATGAAAGAGCTCGGGTCATTATAGAGGGCTTTAGGAAACACAAAGGTCTGCCAGGTGTGAGAGGTGCCATTGATGGGTCGCACATAGCCATAAAAGCCCCCCAGGAATGTTCTGAGAATTATATCAATAGGAAACACTTCCACTCAGTCAATTTGACTGCAATCTGTGATCATGAAATGCGTTTTCTTGATTGCTATGCTGGCTGGCCTGGTAGTGTACATGACTCAAGGGTGTTCAGAAATTCAGATTTCTTTGGCAAAGTACAGGAAAGATTCACACATGACACCCATCTCTTGGGGGATGGTGCATACACTCTGGAGACATGGATGTTAATCCCATTTAAGGATAACGGCCACCTAACACCTCAACAGAGAAGGTACAATTTTATTCACTCCTCCACTAGGATGGTAATTGAAAGAGCATTTGCACTGCTGAAGGGTCGATTTCGAAGATTGAAGTACTTGGACATGTCACGTATTCAGGACATTCCCACAGTTATTGTTGCTGCATGTACTCTGCACAATATCTGCCTTGACAGTGAAGATCCCTATGAGGATTTTATGGGTGATGTAGATGATGAAGTAAATGGGTTTGAGAACATTCTGCTTCCTGGCTGTGGGGCAGGTGACAAGCGCAGAGAGATCATGGAGAATTATTGTTGACAGCTGGAACTTAAGACTGGTAGAATTTACGTTAACTCTTGTACATTGTCCATTTCCAGAGATATCCATATTTCACTCATGGATGACAGTGGAAATTTCTAAGGGGTAGGGGCTCACAACAGTTTTACTGCACCCTGCAGTTTGTGACATTTGAAGCTCTTAATGATCTTGCCCAAAACTGCCATAAAGATCTAGTGCAGGCCTGTAGCCTGTATGAGCCAAACCTGGTTGCCTGGGTGAAAAGAAGCCATTTTTGTCACACTGAAATGATATAATATCAGGGCATCTTTGAGATGATTTTATAGTATTTCTGATTAGAGAAACAGATCAAGATAAGCCTTTTGTAGGATATGCTTTTTTTTGTTTGAATTTGCTCATTTTCTGAGGATTCGTCCACAAATTTGGCCGAAGTCTAGTAGGTCACTGGTTAAGTGCTTTATACAAAACTTGTGGCTGTTGGTCTGAAGTGTGCTCTCAAACACAAATATCATTGATAGTTTGGACATGTTGACCTGTAACTGTATTGAAATAAAGTTTATGTTGATGTTATAAAAAAGTTTTTTAATGTTAAACTGAGACATGTACTATGATGGTTAGAAATTGTCCTGAATGATAAAGTGTTCAGTCTGTTGTCAAGAGTTATAGTTTACATTGTTGGTGATTGTTTTGTCACAACATGAACCATGATCTCATGAAAAGCAGTGTGATCTAACATTTGTTCATCGTGAAAAAAAATACAAGGGATAAATTGAACCCTTCGATTCATGTTTCAGGGGTTTTATTCTGAAAAAATAATCTTTGTCCAGCTAATGTTATATATATACATGTGTATAAAGCTGGCCAGGCAGTCGATAAACTACTTCAATAAAGAAAAAACCTGATTGCAATTCTGAAATGCATCGGTAACAGAGTGAATATTGTTGTTAATTAGTCGTGCGGTGAGTACCGTAAACAATGCAAATATAGCAACTTTCTCCGGCAGTCAAAAAGCCCCAAAATAACAACTTTTATAAGTACCTGGTCTGGCAAAGACTATTTGTTGATATCTTTCAAAACATGCAAAAGTCCAGACAACAAACCCATCTTTTCTCGATGCTGCTGCTCCATTCTCTCGCAGCGACTTTCATTTTCCTTTTTCCGGTCTTCGGCGTACTCCTTCAACCACTGAAGAGTTTCGTTTTCCCGAGACATGCGTGGCTTTCTGGCCTTCTTCTTGGGGGTCTCTTCGTTTTCGTCACAGCTGTGTGTACGCTTTTTTGGCTGAGTTTCTGAGTCTCCAAGACCCGAGCTGCTGGCAGTCGCGTATGGCCTGACATTTGGCCTGTAGCCGTACACTTCTGCAAGCTGCTGGTAAAATGGGCATTCCCTCCTACTGTTACCACTCTGGTTATTATGGTCTTCACACTTTCGGAAAGCCATTGTTAGGGCCTTCCATTTGCCTTCGCACTGGTCGGGGCGAGCAGTACAGCCGTGCTCGCTCATCCGGGCCGCGATTATCTCCCAAATCTGTTTCTTCTTGTAGTTCACGTTCTTGAACAGCTCTTTCTTATCCTCGTACAAAGATATCAGCAGCAGGGTCTCTTCTCTGGTCCAGCAGTACCCCTTTTTTTTTATCAGCTCTAAATTCTCTTCAATGTGCTTTTCTTCTGCTTCTGCATTGGCAATTATGGACGCCATTATATTGTTGACAGAAAAGCGGACCGCAAGGGAAACAGGGCAACAGGGCGCTGACGTGTTATTCCGAATTATTCCGGCTATTCTGCTCCAGCGAGTAGAATAGTTGGAATACTCTCGCCACTATTCCGGAATAGGAATACGAGTCAATCGAACGATGAAAAGTCCTTAATCCTTGTATTCCTATTCCGGATTAGGGTCAATCGAACGCACCCTTAATGCACCTCACCTTCTTTTTCTGACCGTCTCGCCACACTCGCGCCATCGCCTGGTCGTCATTTGCTGGGTTCCAATCCGGATCAAACATCACCAGGCGATTCGCACCGATCAGGTTCAAGCCACAGCCTCCTGCTTTGCTGCTCAACATGAACACAAAGTCTGCGCTCTGTGGATCATTAAATCTATCCACTATCTTCTGTCGCTTCTTAATTGACATGGAGCCGTCCAGGCGAACAAACTGGTACCTGGTATTTCAAAGAAAAATGAATTAAATGCTCGCCAATTCGCAAGAATAATCTAATGCAGATCATATGAATTGTTGCTAACGAACCAATAGTTATTTTAAAAGCAATATTCCACTTTATGTCTTTTATTTTTCAAATTTTTCCAAGAAAGTTTTCCAAGAAATATCCAAGCAAAATCCAGAGGCGAGTCCATGATCACCAGATAACATGGTCACTTTCTTAACATCATTTAATTATATACAAATGGTCTGCCTACCTCCTGAACCGACAGAGCTTCTCGAACAGATCCAAGGTCTGAGTATAATTGGACACAAGTACAACCTGCCAATCGTGAATTCAAAAAATAAATATGTGATATCAGGGATTTTGTGGAGGTAAAAACTAAAATTAGAAAAACACCACATTGTCCACTTGATCGGATATCGGCCAATCAGCTTCCATGCAACAAGTACAATCAAACTAAAATTTGCGTGGTTCTAAGCTCAAAATGCAGATTCTCCCAGCCTTTTAAAAAAAATGTACGAGTGATGTAGTGAGAACTGAAAGTTTAATCAGCTTTCATCTATTGCTAAGCAAGATAACAAAAAGAAAGCTCTCCATACTGTATGATGCATCTGTAGTGCTGGTGAGGAATCGAAGGAAAAAATTGAAATTGATTACGCTGGATTAAAACTGACTTCCTAATTTTCACCACGCTTTCATTCCCAAGAATTTATCCTTCAGTCTTTTATCAGAGATATATCATATAGCATGGAGAACTTGGCTTTTGATAGCTTGATCAGATGAAAAATTAGGCCTATTTTAATAACTGAATAAGGATTTATTCGGGGGAAAGCTGCGCTACCCATTCTTTGAATAACGGGGGACCTGAATGATTACAAATCAATACTAGTAGACAGACCTTGTCATTTGTAGTTGACTTTGTCATGGCAAGTACGTAGTCTAAAACTTGCATCTTGCCTTTGAAATAGAAAAAAAAAAAAAAAAAAAAGATCGTGTTAATTAGTCACTTGTTTGTTGCGCTTCTAGAAACTGCAGCACAACAATGACAAAGACAATGGTGCCCGCAACTTTTTTAGATTCTCTTGGGTTGCCTTTCGCAAGCATCCTAGACAAACTTGTCAGCCACATTGTACAACTTTTAGCAGAGTACACACAAACAAAGAACTCACCGGACAGTTCAGGTTGAAAATTCTTGAGGCTGAATTCCTTGGGAAAGAGATCCAAGGCTCCTTCGAATCCTTCCTCCTGCATTTGAGCTTTCTCGTAAATTAACTCGGGGTCTTGGCGAGGGAAAATACAAAGGGGTGCTTTGAGTACTACGATAACCACATCGATATAACATTAAAGTAATAGGCTGCAGCTTTATAAATCAGTTTTCGGATGATTTTCGTAAAACCAACACTAAATTGTAAGTGCACCGCCAATCACATAGTGGCTGTAACAAACACTTTCAACCAGTCAGAAACCAAAGTACTGTGCCTTTGGTTTTTACTTTAAAGAAGAAGAAAAGAGAAACGCCATCGCCGCTTTCTTGCTAGCGTGAGAAGATCAAATCAAGTTTGCTTTTGTTCCTGATTTAGAAATAGGCTGCCAAACTTGTTTCGACCATCCAAAAGCGTATAATTGCAAGTTACGCAAAACCAAAGCAATGACACGATTACTTCTTACAGGCACCCAAAAACCGCCCTGGGCCTATAAATTATGCTGTTTGGATATCCAGTTTTAACTTACAGTAAAATTCTTATGATGGCCACTCTTTTTTTTTTTTTTTTTTTGCTTCTAACAAGCACAAGTAGTGACCTGTAGTATGACCGGCATGAACAACAACAACAACAACAACCTTTTATTTACCCCAAAGACTTTAAAGTAGCATTACAAATATTTAGTATATCAAGGAATACAGGGGTACCGGCATCCCGTAATAACCTCAGGGTTAAAAATGTCGGGTAGCCAGTTGACAAGAAATTTAGTGAATGTTAAGGTCGGGCACATACAAAAAATACACACACACACACAAACATACAGATTACCAGTAAACCACCATAAATAGCTAACAAAATGGAAACCAAGCACACACAGCTGCCTATATATTGGAAGAATATCTTTGCCTCTAATCTCTATAGGTTGTACGTTAAAGGTACAAGTTGGTACAGGTCGTTGCTTTGTAAGCAGTTCTTGCTACCGATCTATAAAATCGGTCTCATCGTTGTTAGTCTGCGTCGTTCACTAGTGTCTCGTTACTGTTGATTATGTTTCAGTGCTTCTGTTACTCACGGTTTGAAAGTTTTTTAAGCTGCGTGATGAAGCCGAGCGATGAAGCTGTGAAGCCACCAGACTCGGAACGAGACAACTCCCTCCTTACAACCTTGGATTGAATCAACAACTTGTACAGCTGAACTTGAACTGGAGTCAGACGACAACACACGACTTGCTCAACTGGAAGAAAACAAGAAACTCAACACAAAAACTGGTAGATATATTAAAAGTTGGAACTCAAGTCTCGCTACACACCTTTAATTGGCAGGTACTTGGATAGTATGGAAGCTGAAAACGAGGACAAAGGAAATCATCCGTGATTAGTTTTATACACAAGACACTAGCGTACAAGATCCTTCCATCCTTTCACCAATCTAGCAACAATGATCAACAGTATCACCACCACCGATTTACACAGTACGAATTTTGCTTACGACTGTCGCATGCGATTTTCTTACAACACGAATCGTATCATGTAAATCAACCCTACGACTCGCTCATCTTAGTCAATTATCATCACCACCACCACGAAATGTCGAAAACAAGTTCATCCGGGATAGGTCCGCGCTATACAGATAGTTGACCTACCTGTCCTTCTGATAATACACTTGTTTACGAGAACCGCCAGCTAGAAAATAAATAAATAAATAAATAAATAAAACAAAATACATTTCATCATATCAAGCGCTATTAGTCAGTTACTATATATCATTTTTGAAAGACACTAAAGTAATTTGTAAAAGTTGGGACACATATTTTCTCACCTCCGCCAATTTCTCGGCTCCCTTTTCCTGTTGAGCGTCAGAAGCATCCGCATCTCGTCCTCGTAAAATAGGATTTTCAAATTTCTTCTTAAATTCTGAGACAGAGCCTGGCATGGGGAAAGAGTAAATATTCAATATACAGACATCACCACCACCATCATCATCATCATCATCACCATCATCATCATCATCATCACCATCATCATCATCATCATCATCACCATCATCATCATCATCATCATCATCACCCTCATCGTCAGCGTCATCATCATCACCATCACCATCACCATCACCATCACCATCACCATCACCATCACCATCACCATCACCATCACCATCACCATCACCATCACCATCACCATCACCATCACCATCACCATCACCATCACCATCACCATCACCATCACCATCACCATCACCATCACCATCACCATCACCATCACCATCACCATCACCATCACCATCACCATCACCATCACCATCACCATCACCATCACCATCACCATCACCATCACCATCACCATCACCATCACCATCACCATCACCATCACCATCACCATCACCATCACCATCACCATCACCATCACCATCACCATCACCATCACCATCACCATCACCATCACCATCACCATCACCATCACCATCACCATCACCATCACCATCACCATCACCATCACCATCACCATCACCATCACCATCACCATCACCATCACCATCACCATCACCATCACCATCACCATCACCATCACCATCACCATCACCATCACCATCACCATCACCATCACCATCACCATCACCATCACCATCACCATCACCATCACCATCACCATCATCATCATCATCATCATCATCATCATCATCATCACCGTCATCGTCAGCGTCATCATCATCATTATCATCATCATCATCACATTTAAGCCAGTCAAGCATATGCAAGTGTTTACTCACCCAATATTCCACTGTTCACAAAATGTACCAAACTGAAGTACTCCAACAGGTCATTCTGAATCGGGGTTCCTTGCAAGGAACAAATCAAAGTTAAATTTGCTGACAAGACTTTAAACAATAAAACACGCAATAAAATCTGTTAAGTACACCTGTCTAAAATATGGCGTCATAGATCTCAAATTTTAAGGGAAACAGAGCGTCACAATTAATAGCAGGACTTGGAGATTATCGGCCGCCATATTGGCGTTCGGTCTATGTAGATAAACATGATAAACAATATTAAACAATGCTGTCAATCAGCAAAAAGAATCACCTGACAACAGAATTCTTCGAGATGTCTGGAGTTTGAACAACGCTTGATATGTCTGGCTTTCCAAATTTTTCAGTCGATGACCCTTCAAACATAACAAATTATTCAATTACCACACCAACCATTGAATTCTAACAAATTATATAGAAAGTAAAAGGGGTGTTGCGCAAAGTTTTCGTTGGAAGCAAGCTACAAGACACTATTGGTTATAAACAGACAACGAGAAGATGACGCGAGCACTTGAATGGTTTCCAATACGTCACGACCGCTGAATGTATATATTTAGACGTTCTTAACTTTTACGGTGGTACAAAGGTCTTTTCGTCACGGACCCTAATTTAAACACCAAAGTTGGGAGAGAGCGCAAGAGATGAAAAAACAAATGAAAGCAAACGTTTAAAAAATCACTTGCACGTCTTGGAATCACACTTGTAAAACTGGCTTGCGATTGAATTCACGTGATGAGTTTCGACCAATCGTGTAAGGCAGTGTCCAATAATAGAAAACCAATCAGCAACAAGGTACAAATTGTATACCCAATCCGACACATGGAAGTGAGATTCCCAGCCTTCGCTCCCAGAGGTGTATTCCTCCTTCAAGCTCACTCACTCAGTCTCACTCAACAGTTTAGGACTTCTGCTAACCAGGCTTTACATCGGACACAGTTTTCTGAGAATGTTGTTAAGGCTCTTGTGGTTAACTTCACCTTTCCTTCGCAACATGTAAATCATGCGAATTACCATCAGTTCAATAAACATTTACACGTGTAATATACGAGTTGGAACATAACCCGAGTATATGGTCAGCAAGCGGACTTTAATTTCATGATAGTCTGCAAAACGCTATGGATGCTAGTCTCTCTCAAATACAACGGTGCGACATTACCTGGCCCGGCATGGTATTAGGTTAGGTTTAATAACTGTCTTGGAAATTCTTCCAATCATTATTAACGAAATGTTACACTGTGACCAGTTCCACAGTTTGCGTGGTGAGCGCAAGGCTGGTGGCAAGTGGCGCGCACAGACTCGGGGCGCGAGGGGAATGGGGCAAGACAGACATGACTGGTTGTATTTTCAAACCACTCTGCGCATTGAGAAAGGGTCTCCGAAGCCATTTTTAGTACTAAGAACCTCACCTCGTCACAGATAAGAAGGCCGACTGGTCGGGCGTGGAGCATTGATGCATGAAGTCGAAACGTCTCATAAGAAATGATGAGTACAGGGGAGTGGGTACGGTTCCCATGCTGAGACATGAAGCTGCCTGGTGGGTGCAAAACAACAACAACAACAACAACAACAACAAAATCTGAATGTTATTTACTTAGCGAGGTTTTGGGGTGGCTGTCGGAAACTATATCAAAGTAATTACAGCGCCAATCAAAAAGACTGTAAGAAAACACTTTAATCAAAAAGAAACTTTAAATTAGAATGCTAGTACTTGTAAGAACTACAATTATAATAAGTCAACGTGGACATAAAACTTAACTATGGTAAATCAAGTACAAATCGCGTTCAGCCTGAATCGAGGGACATGAAAATATTTAATTAGGTTACAGACCAATCTGGAATACATTATGTCCATCTTGGCAGTTCGAATAAGAGAGCGGGCGGCATATTTCTATGATGTGTGACACAGAAATTTGCCGTATCCCTCGCAAAGTCTCAAACAGAAGCAGTGTGTTAAGGTTTTATTCTAAAGATTACACTTTGATCTTCAACTGGCTCAATCGGGTGTACGCGGGAGGTGAAAAAAAAAGCTCATATTCGACCAGTAAAGATCAGGTTAATTCTGTGTCTTTTATTATGAAAAAGAACCCAAAGAGATTTTCAGGGAGCGTTTTCAGTGGGAAATCTAGCTCAGTTTGATGGTGTAAAGGTCGCATTTGAAAGACCTTCTTATGCTCTTTAAATCGATGTGCATAAGACATACCATTTCTGAAACATAAACCACCATACTCGGAGGAAGTGTAAAAATTGACTCAAAAGAGTTTGAAATCCGCGCCATATGCAAAGTAGCTCGTTAAAAGGCGCTATTGTTTTCGAGAAATTCGAAGTTGGCGCTTTCGCAACGTCATCACCTCTTGGGAATACTTGCATCTCAATGTTTACCTTGGTTACGCGTAGACCGCGTGGGGGCTGCTCAGTCATACGCGCGCAGTTCTTCTGACAAGCATCATCACGATCATCGATCACAAACAGTTTTCATCAAAACTATCTTCATGGCTTCGGCTACCTTTGACAAGTACTTGTTCAACCCCGACTTTCCGGATTTCGTGAAACCTGAGTTTATCCACGTCGTAGCACCTTGCCCAGATGTTAAGTATTCGAATTATTCTCTGAAAATTTCTGGACGAGCGTTCCGTCTTTGGAAAGGCTGCGCTTGTCGAGATCTCTTCACCATTCTGCAGGAAAACATCGTAAAAGTTGGTTACCTTGTCGGCGAAAGTTCCCGTAATCGGCTGAATAACATCCTTCGAGCGCAGAGGAAGCGGTTTGAAAATAAACTATCTGCCGTTCAACGCAAAGAGTACCGCGAACGCATGCTTGCCCAATACTGGATAACTATCACAGTATCAGCCGACGAGATTGTCCAGAGACCTGCACAGGCCATAGAGAATTTGGCCGGGTCTGAAGCTGCGGGAGCTCTCAAGAGAAAGCCGAGAAAACCATTCCACGAACTGTCTTCTCGCCAGCAGGATCGCAATGTGAAAAAGATCGGGTAGGTCACTCTTCGTTCTTCAGTCGGTTAATAATAGTCTTTATTATATACATACTGAGACATACTCACGAAAAAGCCATATCGTAAAATTTCGTACGCAAATGAGTTCTAGCCAATGAGAGGCCGCGAACGACGCTTTTCACACGTGAAAAAAATCGTTCGTCCAATCACAAGCTGCGAACGACGATTTTTCACTACTTTTAAAGGGTTTCCCGGTCCCATCATAAATGTCCCAGTATGTATATAATAAACAGAAAACATCATGGAAAGTGCTTTGTACAGTTTTTATTCACTCGTTGTTTCGTATCATAAAACTCACTCGCTCGCAAAGCCTCGCTCGTTCGTTTTATGATACTTCACAACTCGTGAATAAAAACCGTACGCGCGCACTTTCCATGAAGTAATCTCTATTTAACTTATCGGGGAGCTAATTGAGACTGCCGGCAGTTTACCGTGGTGGTCATTTTTTTCACTCTGTTTTCATGTCTTTGCAATAGGGAAAAGGCCGAACAAGTTCTGCGGTTTGCTGAAGAATATGGCCTCACTGCAGAAAGTATCCAGTTTGATACTATGAACGGACAGAGGGTGGATATAAGACTAGGTATGCCTGAAAGCATCGTTAATCCGGCGTTATTGTAGGGCTCCAAAGCGATTCGAACGGTCTTCGTGATTTATAGCGGCTTCAATTTTCAATTGTTTTACCGACGTATGAACGTGTATTTCACAGGTCAAAGTGGTAAGCAGGACGAACAGCACGACCTAAAACTTCCTCCAGACAACGATGGTAGAGAAGTTATAAATGACGAAGGCAAGTGCACGTGCAGAATATTGTGACAGCGGTTGCGCGCTCTTGCGCACGCTTTGGATCCGATGAGTACTGGGCGCCATTTTACTTTGCAGTCATCACCATCGCATAGCATCATCATTACTTTGTAGTCATCACCATCGATTAGCGATAAATAATTTGTGACTTTTCTCTTTGATCTCGCATTTAACTATTTTATAATAATCAGTAGTCTTATCTTTCTTGTTTCAGGTATCCGATGAAGGCTAACCTTCGACACGTCAACTTAAACGTCTTTTCGTATAACTTTCCCACACTGAACTTTTACTTGACTTATCATTAAATTTTTAAGAAGAGACCAATTTACGAAAAAATCAACAACAAACAATCAAACAAACAAGCCATGAACACTTGCTTCCCTTTGAGCAAGCAGATCGCAATCGGGTTTTGCGTACGGATCAAACGCAAAACCAAACAATCACACGATGTAAATTGGCAACAGGAGACCTTCACCTTTGATACTTTCATCGCTGGGATGAAAGCTGTAAATTAGTTTCTTATTGAATAGTTTCGTTTAACAAAATGTACAGTATACAGTAAATATTTTACCTTTATCGCTGAAATGAAAGCTGAAAATTATTTCTTATCGAATAGTTATAGAATATTTAACAATATGTACAGTATACATGTACAGTAAATATTTTGCTCAGATGAAGGGCTAGCGCTCAAAACGTCAGACTCAAATTATTTCACGGCGTCTAGCTTTCACACATCGACCCTTAGTCAATCCAAGTTGGGGGGGGGGGGGGGGAGTGGGGGGAGCAACTCTGGCATAAGTCAAGTGTATCAAAAAATTGTAACGAGGAAAGACTTTGAGAGTGCAGTCAACTTACCTAACTTTTTATCAATCTCCTCCTTTGATCCAGAATCAATGGCCATTGCTGACACCCTGTTTCCAAGCCACTTGTGCAGCTCGTTGTACCAGTTCTGCATGTGTTAGATAGTTGTGAGTTAAGAAAACTAGGGACCTTAAGCAGAACTAGGACGGCGACGGCAACGCGAGAAACCCGGAAATATTGTTTCCATATTCCTATGCTTTGTAACTTGGGCTATTCTCTAGGTTGCCTAATTAGTTCCGTTTTTGCCGACGGTCCATTGCCTTTAGGCGTCTCTTACTTAGACAAACGACGGCGTAATTTCTCGAAATGTCGTCCACGTCCTGAAAACAACCTAAAAAGCAAGCATTTGAAGTCGCACGCGAGAGCACGACGACCCCGAGATCATGTCAATTTCACATATTTACGTGCGCCTTTTGTCTTCTGCAATGAGTTTTATTGTTTCACAGACGTTGCCGTCGTCCTCTCACGTCCTCGTGCTTAAGGTCCCTACGGCGACGGCAACGCGAGGGACCAGGAAAAAAAGTGTTTCCGTATTCCTTATGTCTTTGTAACTTCGCCTAATAGTCTTGAGTTGCTCAAATTGTTCTGTTTTTGTCGAGGTTCTTTTGCTTTCATCGTCTCTTACTTAGGAAGAACGACTGTCGTAATATCTCGAAATGTCGTCCACGTTCTGACAACAACCTAAAAATAAGCATTTGAAATCGCACGCGAGAGCACGACGACCCCGAGATCATGTCAATTTCACATATTCACGTGCGTCTCATGTTGTAACGAGTTTTATTGTTTCACTGACGTTGCCGTCGTCCTCTCCCGTCCTGTATCTTATCAAATGCGAAACACAAGGGAACGCAAGGACTGTTTATGAACACGCGTGTATATAAAACTACGTTTTATACATTACAGTCCATGAAATATTTCTAGAGTGCGCCTTGGCGACATAGATAAGAATGCCTTGGCTAGGCCTTAACCCTTTCACTCCAAAGCTCAAAATGCAGATTCTCTCAACCTTTTAAGAGTAAAATGTATGACTAATGTAGTGAGAATTGATAGTTTGATCAGCTTTCATCTCAGCAAGGTATCAAAAGCCAAGTTCTCCCTACTGTATCATATGTTTCTGATCAGAAACGGAAGGAGAAAATCGAAGTGGATCACTATTGGGAGTGAAAGGGTTAAAACCAAAAAAAATCCAGACACAACAATCCAACCTTCACAAAACCAAAAAAAATCCAGACACAACAATCCAACCTTCACAAGACTTGACGGAGCCACAATGATGATCTTGTTGACCGTTGGCTGAGCTGCAATAAGAAAAAGACAGACAGGCTTAGGTCCCAGTCGCAATAGACTTTTTTAGTTAATAATAACTAAGGCTGTGTTCACACTGGGATCGATCTAAACCGATTTAAATTTGAATCGATTCAAATAAAACCGGTTTTGCTCACACTGGAATCGGTCTAGACCGGCCTGAACCGTTATCAGCCGATCTTGGTATTCACGCAGTTCGTGAGTTAGAGCGGTTTTCCGATGACTGTCGAAAGTAATTGTGCGATTGCTTTGGTTTTGCGTTTGCTTCGCTTTCGGATTGGTCCACACGAGTTTGTCAGCATGCTCAGCCAATCAGGAACAAAACCAAAACCAAACACTTCACACGCAAGTGATGGCGTGTACTCGCACTGCTGATTGGAAAGTTAAACCAAACGCAAGACCAAACGCGAATTACTTTGGCTTCCAATTGGTTGAACTGTTTTCTCTCAGTCTCTGTGATTGGCCTGTGTGATTATTTTGGTTTTGGTTTTCGACAGTCATCCGAAAACGGCTCTAATCGAGCCACAGTGTAGTACCTATCAGTCCTAGTGTATTAGACAGTCGTACCAGCGGACAGTGGACAACGCTTACATAAAGTATAGGGGAGTCGTAAATAGAAAGAGGGTACACCTGCACGCCAACAGTGCACTGTTATTTCCAGGGAGTTATTTTGACTCCAAAAAGTACAGAACGACTCCTTTTTAGAGTAGTTTTCACTCCCACTTTTTAACTCCCTCGTTTTTTAACTCCCTTCATTTGTTTTAACTCCAAAACAGGGGTGATATCAACTCCTATTTAGGGAGTTAATTTTTACTCTCATGAGGGAGTTAAAAAGTGGGAGTGAAAACTACTCTAAAAAAGGAGTCGTTCTGTACCTTTTTTTAACTCCCTTTTTGGAGTTAAAATAATTCCCTGAAAATAACAGTGTGTGATTTATCAACATTTCTGGCATGATGATAAAATCATGTGGGGGTCAGTAAGCAGATAGAGTTTATGTGCCGATTGTTTAAAACAAGGCTAACTTAGACCTGGTTTATCTCTAATTAAAGTTTATAAGGACTCCGTAAAACAGGAGTAGCCAAAACAAAGGTTAAATTGTATTTTTAGAACATGGACCGGTGTCGGTTTTTAAAGACCGTTTAGCCGTGGTACGATAAGCATGGCCATTGTTCAAACCGTGTTTTAGACCAGGACTTTCTTAACCGCGGTCCAACCCTTGTTAAACATCGGCCCTATGTTTCACTTGCACGTGAAAAGAATATTGATTAATAAATAATAAGATAGGGTAGAGAGCAGTGCTCAATAGAATCTGGCGGCAAATAGAGCGCATTGAACCTTTGGCTTACCATCGGGTCCTTGTTTCTGCAAGATAAGACACAGTTCTTGTCAGTGTGACATTCGAAAGGTGAACACTCATTCATAACGGAGAGGAAGAAGACAAGAAGACAAGAAGACAAGAGAAGAAGAGAAGTCAAAAGGCAGGATAGAGCAGCGCGGAGGAGAGGAAAGGACAAAGGGCCGCGAAAGAAAAGGAATGTAAAGAAAAGAGTACAGAGAGAAAATGAGATGAAAAGAAAGAACAAGACTAGTGAGGAGAAAGAAGAGACGCAATAAGACGATAGAAAAGGAACCTGAGAGATAAAATATAAAATTAGTCTACTCTAACTAAATCAAGACGCAACTGTGTTCTTACCAGAAGTGTCCAAATAAGAGAGACACACTGAAGAGTCTTTCCAAGGCCCTACGGTAGCAAAACATACAATAGGGAACTTAACACCAATATATTTTACAAGTTGGACCAAATTGCCTTCAGCTTAACAAACTTTCATTAAATTGAAGTCTGCTGTTTAGGTAATGGTCCAACTTGTAAACTATACTTGTAAAATAATGTTTACTGAATTGGGACCAGGACGAGAGAGGACGACAACAACCTCGGTGAAACAATAAAGCTAATTGCAGAAGAAAAAAGACGCACGTGAATATGTGAAATTGACTTGATCTTTGGGTCGTCGTCTCTCGCAGTCAGGTAAACAGCTGGCTACGTCTCGGCACTAATGCGGCTTTTTTTTTTTTTTTTTTTTTTTTTTTTAATCCGTTATCGCCTGTCATCACTAATTCTCCGTTTTCGAGTCGCCCGTCCACAGTAAAAATGAATCCGTTTTCGAAAGTTCCACTTTAGGAACCGTTCTAGAAAACCTCCATTTAAATAAAACCTGTGTTAAAAAGTAGGCGATTTCAACGACAACGGATTAGTGTGGTCGTTCTTCTTAGTAAAGCCCTGGCCAAACGAGATGCAAGTCGATGCAGGTTCGACATGACAAAAAAATTTGCATCGACTTGCAAAAGGTGGCCAAACGAGACGCAAGTCGATGCAAGCTCATGCAAGTTTTGTAAAAACTTTTTCTTTTTAAGACGGTTCTGAGTCAGAAACCGAGTAAAAAGTCTCTCTTGAGCTGGAACTTAATGAGGAGGCTTTTACTTTTGATTTTTTTTTATTTAGACTTGCCTTTGCTAACGCGCTCTTTGCTGTATTAGGTGAAAAACTTGCGTCGACTTGCATGAAAATTTGAACATGTTCAAATTCCATGCAAGTCACTGCAAGTCGATGCAAGTCCGTGCAAGTTGGTGGCCAAACGAAACGCAAGTCCGCGCAATTGTGAAAACTTGCATCGACTTGCACTGACTTGCACCTCGTTTGGCCAGGGCTTAAGAAAGATGAACGCAATAGAACTTCGGCAAAAGCGGAACAAACTGAGCAAAGCTGCAAAGGAGACATTCTTTTTTCCTGCGTTGCCGTCGCCGTCGCCGTCCTAGTTTGCCTAAGCTACCTACGTTAAACGCACATGTGGAAATTTGTCAGAACTTGAACATTGCACACAGAACAGTACCATCTCGTCAGCCATTATGCATCCATTGTTTCCTTCTATTCTCTTTCCAGTCACGCAGTCGTAGAGGAACTTCACTCCCTAGAAAACCGGTAAAACACGTTATCTTTTGCAAAATTTCAGATCAGAGGCGGCTTTTGCCATCCCGGAATTGTGCAAAAATCAAACAGAAACTCTGTCACAAGAAAGGGCGTGCACATCCAAATTAGGTTTAACGAGTTTTGAAACTCTCCATTTAGTTTCTGCCGAGGGACAACCATGCTGAAGCCTAGAACTTGTGGCAGTTTTCTTTTTTCAATTTGATTAATTTTAATTAATTTTGCACAACTTTGAAATGGCCCATAATAGGACGTTATTTACATTTACACTATTTTGGCCAGTTCTGATGCCATCATGCTGTAGATATAAACTTCCTACGCCAGTAGCTGGGCCTCTACATAAAAAACGTACACCGGTTTAAAATTTGACAATGTTTAGAACATACAAACACTGTACCTCTCTCTGATGAGGCCTCAGGACTTTGCCAAGGATTGGATCGACGACAACTGAAATAAGATTAAGGTATTGTAATAATAATCCCTATTTAAAAACCCGTGTAGCAATTCTAGAATTAGTGTAGAAAAAAAAAATTAATAAAAATAAAAAAATAAATAGAAAACACGAAGGATTCTACCACGTTTGTAGAGGTAGCAAATAAAATAGGAATTGCTTTATAGACCGTTTCACGTGACGCCATCAAAACTCCAAAATCTACTAAAGAAAACTAACACATTGTGGCGGGAACATTAATTGCCATTTCCGGGAGGCAAAACGTGCGGCAACATTGTTGCGCTCAGCGTGGACACAAAATTGTTTCCGAAGATTTTTGGAAACATTTCTTGTGTCCAGGACACAAAATTTGTGCCCGCAACAAATATTTCGCGCGTGGCAAAACGGGGCAACATTTAGAAAACATGCGCGCTAGCAATGTTGCCGCCACAATGATTCCTCGTTTTGCCAGTCGATAAAGGCTGTTCTTTTATGCATTAATAAACGTTAACATGTATCTCAATACAGTGCGTTGTTTTTGGAGATAAAGCGTTTTAAATTTCCGACAGATCGGCTCGGCTGTGCATTTCTTAACTGTCACAAAAAATAACAGTTCGCACCTTTTTTCGAAAAAAGTTCCAAAATTAAAAGTAATAATGTTGATGGCAAACTTTGTTTCATTACTTGTATGTGTACTTTTTTTGCCATTGCTGCAATTTCTGTGATTTTACAAATTTTGTTCTTTCAAATTTTTACAAACTTGATTGTAAAACACACCACAGAGCTAAAATTAGGCCAAATAACATCAACTCTATAACACTTAAATCTAATGATGTTTTATCATGTGAGCAAACAAATGCTGTCATTTACTATGACTCATATTGCTGCAAAAAGTATATTCGTAACATACCATGAACTTCGTGTTTGTTCCTGAAATTAAATATACAAAATTAATAAACAGCTTTTACGAGGAACTATTGAAATGAGGGATGGAAGGAGTGGGCAAAGGGGAGTGTCATGGTGACAGTTGGTTGGGGTCCTAAAGATCTTTGCATGATCCATGTTGGTTCTTGAGTATAATCAACCATGAAACAATGATCGCCATTGACACTACGCTATTGTGAAGGTATATTGTCAGTAGTACTGTACTATTGAGAAATTTATAATGCTTTGAATTATTATTCCTCCACCTAAAACCATGCTCTCATTGCAACTCCCTTCAAGCACAAGGTTGGCATTCATCACGAGTTTAATATCACCATACTACACTGTAAGCAGGTAACCTGAGACCTTACTGGTGGGTTTTAAAATTACTGGTTGTCCAGTTGTGCCAGACAAATGAAAACATACTGGGGCAACCAATATCATGCAGTTGTTTTCCATTGGGTAACCATTCTACTTTTCAACATAGTGTAGGGCAAGAGTGGATGGGACAACCAAAACATGACTTATGCTGCATCCATGGGACAACTGAACACAGAGGTTAATTTCAAACCAATCCTACAATGCATCTATGTCTGATATATGTACTGTACTATGTAATGCTTTGCCTTATTTAAATGTTTGCCTTATTCAGTTCAGCACCAGGATACACTATACTTACGAGTCACTAATTGTCAATTGCTCATGTGCAGAGAGAGCAGGAGGCGAGTAAAGTACAAGAGTGTCCTCCTCAAATGGGTCATGAAGCGCCTGCCGAGGGCCTTTTCTTTTCACTCCTAGACCCCGGGAACTATTTAGGCCTGTAGGGATAATGTGTGTAAATATCTCACTGTCTTATGATTGCTTACATCAATTTTAACCCCACCAATTGTATCTGACCTTCATTCTCTTGGTTTAGTTCTTAACAAAATGATGAGTACTGTATGTCCAGTAGTTAGGAGAATATTTCTAATTCTCTTATGGTGTCTTGACAGTCTGACCAGTAGCTATCATACTGAAGTTTAACCCTTTCACTCCTGAGAGTGATCAACTTAAACTTTCTCCTTCAGTTTTTTAGGAGAGATATATCATACAGTATGGAGAATTTGCTACTTGATAGTTTGCAAAGATGAAAGCTGATTGGCCCAGCAATTCTCACTACATCGCTCATACATTTTCTTCTTGAATGGTTGGGAGAACGTTGTATTATGAGCTCAGGAGTGAAAGGGTTATACTAGACAGTTTAACTGTAAGTGTTTGCAGGTATAATTATTGAAAAGAGAAGTGTCCATATGATAATTTACTTGACTTGGACCAGGCTGAGGTTAGTCAGCTCTAATTCCCTTACAGCACTTTTTTGCTTTACACTGATATACTTCTTACCTTGGTAATTTGGAATGGGTACTTTAAAAGGTTTAGCAAGAATGCTGCGTATAAGGGCCTCCTGAAATTGTTAGGTACAAATAAGTGTAAATAGAAAAATGAGCGACTGTGTCAAATTAATAGTTATAAGTAGTACACATTATGCATCTAATGTAGCCCACAGATACAACCACTTCATATCAGGGTGCTTCAAACCTGGTGATAATGTGGCTGACATAAATCAACACAACATGTCAACACACACACATACACACACACACACACACACACACACACACACACACGTGCCATACTAAAAAGCAAGCAACCGTGGTATAATACAAGTACTAACATGGGAGGAGAGACCAATTTTTTTGCCACAGTTGTCAGAGTCTCCAACAGAAGAAATAGGAGACAACGGCTTTCTGACAGAGAGAGCACTCCACCTGCCACTGGCATTCCCTGTTTTTAACCTCTGAAAAAATCAAAATGGTATATTACAATGTGGATAACATTTTAGCAAAGGGAAAGGTTTGTTGTATCACAGACATACTAGCCAATGCAGAGCACCCTCACATGAGATTATGAGCTGGAATTTATACCGTGGTTGTACATAATTTTATTTTTATACAGTCATATACATGTACTATATTTTAAATATATTAAAATATATTAAAATATACAATAATCAAAAATTTATAAAACATAATATGTGATTATGAACATCAATTTTGATATAAGTTTCACCTGTCTTGGTCTTCCATCTTCATCATCATCATTACAGGATAGCAAGCCTTGCTTCCTCTTAAGGATCTGACTAGGCGCAAGCGACCTCCTCTGTCAAGTGTAAATCAAAAAGTATAATGCAACTGCTGCGATTTATAATTATGTCCATATGATAGTAATGTTGTACATGCATTGTTGACCTGGAATTACTTATCAGTAATCGGAATATAGGTCAGTGTGTCCCACCTGAAACACCACACACACACACAAGGAAGGAAGAAGATTGTCTATAATTTATACAATGATCCGTATATATGTGTATTACAATTAAATTTCTGGCAAATTCATGTAAACCAGACTCCACAAAACATTTATCCACCTAAGTTACCCCTGCCAGCAGTTTGTTAAGTGTACAGTCGTTAAGCAGCATTATAGCAATAAAAACGAGGATTACTGATCGATAGTTCGTCAGCAATGTCTGACCGCTCTCAGCCAGATCATGTACCTAATGAATTAGCTGATGATTATATAAAGAACTCAGGCGCTAAAACTTAGACACGCCCGAAGAAATCGTCTAAATATAATAACAATTGGTATGATAATCGCAACTTACCATGATGAGCTTGAAAGATTTAATGCCAAACTAATGTTTAATTTTATCAATCGCTTCAAAATTACCGCCATGTTTTGTCGCACTGTCCAGCGGAGTTGCACGTGAGAAGCAGCTAGTCTCCAATCCATTTCAGTAGGAATCCAACATGGCGGTTGACTGACTGAAGGGAACTTTACAAAGCGGGTTTTATAACGGGCAACTGTGGGGATAAAGTTGGTAGAGGTACAGTAAAGGTGAGATATTCTTTACTTGTGAAGCCTTTTAGAGATTTCCAACTCGTATATGTTGGTTATATCCAGTTTGCCGATTTCCCAATCACCCATTTAAAAAGTGTTCGCTCATAAATGCACATCTCATCCTCCTTTGATGCGTGGATTATCCGGCTGATGCAGTACTTTACACCTTTCTGCTGTGAGTTACGGATACACCAGTTTTGAATTGATCGAAAAAAAAGAGTCATATGCGTTCGATCGCATTCCAAATGTTTCATTCACGACGCGAGAATCTAAATGTATATTGAACAGGGATTTACGGCTTCACAAGAAGATAAAGCGATGGTCCTTAGGCGGAACAATATTGATAACAAGTCAGTTCGAAGTTTGCATCAGACAAGAGAAGAAAAGATGCATTTTGAAGAGCAGACTTAAAAACCTGAAAATATTAGACAGCAAGACGAGACAGGTTTCTCACCGTACTGTAAGTTCCTCTCAAGCTGAATTCTCGCAGTGTTATCATTTAGTGGACTGCTAAATGATTCAAGTGAAAGCTGTCTGAGCACTTAGAAATACAATATATACGAAATTTGTAGGCAACTGTTCTGGACTGCTTCCTGGCTTTAATACAGTACAGTACATCACATTTTTTACAATAACACGTCAGTTTCTCGCTTTGTGATTGGCTAATTTTCATTATCAATAAGAGGACAGACACATAAAATCGAGTGCTGACGACAGTGATTTGGACAAAGAAGGTGAATTCAGCTTCAATTTTACCTCAGTTCTTGCAAAAGCGACATTCGGCATTTGAAGTAGAGAACCAGAAGTGTTCAGAGGCGAATTCCTTGAGCTTTGTCTTGAAATTGTCGAGAAAATCACAGCAGAAAAGCATCTAGTTTCATTTCTTTCCAACTTCTTTGACAAAATTTTATTTTGCACGCACGAAGTGCTCACGTCAAACTGCCACTTTTTGGCCAATGAAATGTCTTGAATTTTAACCTCAACCAATTAGAAAGCGGGAAAAGTTGTTGACAACATTTTGGTCAAATTGAACAAAATCCAGTTTTCTTGTGTGTTTTCCCCGCGTCGTCGCTTGAGTTTTGTTATTGTAAAAAACAAATTGACATCAGTTTTTTATGTGTCTGTCCTCTTATTGATCATGAAACGTGTCATACCATTGTCAAAAAGCTGCGGATCCACTTGGCGAAGCGCCTCGTGGATCCACAACTTTTTGACAATGTTATGATGCGTTTCATGATCAATAAGAGGACAGACACATAAAAAACTGACATCAATTTGTTAAATGTAGCCAACTGATGCAATATTGATGATTGTAAACAATATTTTAATTGCTGATAATTTTGTTAACTGATTTCTGAAAATCCATGTAATGTTCATGCAACTACAGGGTGGTGTATAGTTGATGAGCAGTGTGCATGCTTTCTTGTTTATGTTGGCAGGATGACAAAGTTAATTTAAAATGTCATTTTAAAACACTAAAGAATGCACATACAGCAACATAATAGCAATCAGTAGCATTCAACATAGTCAGTCAAGATAATTGTGACCACAATGGCTGTCTTTAGGCATCAAACCAGATTTTATTTCCCATAGTAATATTGAGATACATTAGCGCACAGTCTATTTAGAGCCATTTTTGTATGACTGTCTAAAAGTAATCATGTAATTGCTTTGTTCTTGCATTTGCTACACATTCCAATTGGTCCTAACAAATTTAGCAGCATTCTTGGCCATTCAAGAGCAAAAGCAAAACCTGGTTGCGATATTCTCATGCAAGAGAGCAAGTCGCAAAGGCATGTTCTCGCACTGCTGATTGGTTTGTAAAACCAATCCAAATTACTTGGTTTTGGTTTTGGTTTTGGTTTTGGTTTTGGTCGGACTTTTAATTGATCTGATGTGTTTTCCGTTGGCCTCATTGATTGGCTTTTTGATTGCTTTGGTTTTGATTTTCGACAGTCATCTGAAAAGCGCTCTATGTTTATAAAATTAACCATGATACTATGTGCATTCTGATTGGCTAAATAACCATGTTAGATGAGAGTATATTACACGCTGATGTGATACACGATGCATTTTATTGACATATTATTTTATAAAATATACAACATGTTCCCGTGTAATATAGCCTCATCTAAACGCTTGGGAAAATGGAAGAACACTCAAGTTGCGGGAAACCACTCAGCAGCTTTGTGGTTTCCCTACACTACTCTTGTGTACTGTACACCACATTCATCAGTGAATTAGTGGGCCACAAGCAAGCGAGATAACAACTGATTGTACAAATGCTCTGTAAATTGTTGTTCAGTTTTCAATGTTCACTGTAAGTTGCCTGTTGCTCAGCTCAACAATTCAGTGGACTTATCCTTTCCGCTGTTATTTCAAAGAAACTCAAGTGTTAACAAACTGTTTCTGCCCAGCACTAAATAATCTTTCATCGACCATTCCTTCTTCCACAACCGCCGTTGCCGTTTCTTTGCTGGAGGCTTATAATTTCTTATTTTTCTCGTAAACGCAGGTCAAATGAAGAATTGGGAACTTCACTAAAATTGAGCAGTTCAAAAATTTGTCCCACTGCCCAACCTCAGAGCAATATAACACACTTTCCATATTACATGTGGAGCTCTTATAAATTACATGTAGAGCTCTTATGAAAATAGGCTCTTGTAAAGCAGTCACTTACAATGATTCATAACCACAGAGTTTGAGTGACAATTTAAGTGGGGTTTTACAGTGGTGGTTGTAACTTAGAGAGCTTGGAGCTTATGAGAGTGATTGCAAGGAGAGCTTCACTGACTGTCTCTAATTACAGCTTAGGTGATTTGGCCTCTACGACTATTTGCACTTGAGGTTTACGTACAGTATAGTTTAACAACTGCAAAAAGACTTAATTATACTATCCTTATATTTCTGTACTTTCTGTATTATAATTGTACTGTATCCCATATATATTCTGTAGCATTTTCACTGGTTCTATTTTCCATCATTGCTCTTCATGATCTCAGAGATGCTGTCCAGAGCCAAGCAGGATGACATGCTGGCAAAGGATGGGAGTGAACGGTACCGGGAATTATTCAAAGTCCTCGATCAGCTGGGATGGATGGACTTGAAGGCAACATTTCAAGAACATTGTATTGAGGTAGGACATTTTGCACCACAAACAGTACAGATTTTACTTATAAGAGGTTTTGCACATGATTACTGAGTATAATTATTATTTTATAATGTTTGCACAAACTAAATGTGTACCTATTTATTTTCAGCACTGTTTCTGTTATTTATACTGATTTCTTTGCTTATAACTACATACTTACTACTGCTAAATTTCATATAGAAATGCTGTAAGCCTGTAATTTTGCATTTCAACATCTTTCCTTGCTTTTTCCATTTGTGACACTCAAAAAGTCCGAGGTAATGATTTTTCAGTCAGTCATGTGGAGATTTGGCCTGTGTGCAAGGGCCTATGTACATCACTTAAGACATACACCATTTCTTTCTGGATTGGTTGGGAAAATGTGTACAGATCCCGAGCTTGGAAGTGAAAAGGGTTAATAGCGATATCATAATATGCGACTTACCTTACATACTTTATTTCCTTTTCAGGACCAAACATTGAGTTTCATGGAAACTGAAGAAGAACTTAAACAATTATTAAAGGTAACTACACACAACCATGTTGACAATACTTTCAGAATCATTACTTTGTTGAACAACTAGAGAATTTTCTTGGGTTCTGGATCTTTGAACCATGCAGCCGTTTGATGATAATGCAAATTATTTCATTATTTTGCCTTTTTGGTTTGTCTTTTTGTACAGGAAATAGGCATACCTCTGGGAAAGTGCATCCCTATTGTAAAGTCCTGGAGCAGAAAGAATGCCAAAAAACGTGGGTTTATTTCTGTTTGAGTAGACATACATGTATTTTGAATCATTCTTACTGTCCATTTTTTGATGACTGTCGAAAACCAGAAACGGATTACTTCCGACAGTCATCCAAAAGTGGCTCTATTGTACTGTATCAGTTGTGTGCATTCTTGCTTTACATGATTGTAGTACAAGTTTTTAATTTTTTGGTCATTTACAGTACATCAGATTTTATTTTGTGACTCGCCAGTTGTTGATCATGAATTCTGTACTGTGCATTTTCGTTGTCCATTTGAATGGTGTACTGTATTTTCAAGAGTATCCTTCATTAGTTTTAGTTTTAAATAGGTTGTCAACTGCGCCTCCTGTTTTGCTCTCGTCTTTACAATTGTGTTTTCCTTTGAATTCCTATTTCCTCTAAGTACTCTTTCTTTTTTGTCTTGAACAAGCGCCCAATCATTTTCTTATCTGAAAACCCCATTAATCCAACTACCTCGTTAATACGTTCAATGGCCGCTTTTTGAAATCCCAACAGGCTATACTTATTCCTTAATAAGTTAATACAGTTACACGGCCACTCCAAAATGTAAATGTTAAATACCGTTTTTCAAAATGTCTACATGAGTTAAGTATAAACTGGCTTTTGAAAGTGATCGAGGATAGTTTCATTTTGTGTAGTGTGTTCCTGTTTATAAAACCCAGGTTTGGTTACAAAAATTTGTTTTGCGTTCTACATTATCACAACTAGTTCATTTTTAGTCAGATTTCACTGTACTTTACACTAAATAATTTAACCCTTTCATTCCCAAGCTCAAAATGTAGCAATGTAATGAGAATTGATAGTTTAATCAGCTTTCATCTTAGCAAGGTATTAAAAGCCAAGTTCTCCTTACTGTATAATATGTTCCTGGTGAGAAACTGAAGGAGAATATCGAAGCGGATCACTGTTGGGAATGAAAGGGTTGGAGCAGCTACAACGACATGTACAGGGCCCGGTTTTTCAAAGCACGATTAGGCTAATCCTGGATTAGGTCTAAACTTTCATGTCATTTATACTGTATGCCTGCAAATGTGAAGGTTTCGTCCACAACAACTTCCTTTATGCGTTTTTAAGCTGGAACAAGCTTTTTAATCCATCTTCGAACAAAACTCTGCAGTTTATTGGCAGAGAGGTCGAGGGAAAGAATTTCGTTAATCCTGGATTAGCTTAATCGGCTTTCGAAAAACCGGGCCCAGCTCGTTAATACCGGCCAGCGATGGTTGCCTTGTTAATAGGGTTTCACTGTACAAGAGCTTGTAGCGGTCTCATTATTTTGTATTGTTTTCCAGATGCTCCAGACCTGACAAAGGAGGTGGAGTTGAGCTCTCTGGGAAGCGGCCAGCGCCGGATATCACTAGCACACACAGGAGTACAGGCTGTGAAAGCGACTCGAGATGCCGGCACTCAGACGGAACAAACTGCAAAAGAAGACTGCCTCTCACAGGATATGTCCGCCGCCAACTTAGGTACAATCCTGGAAGAACTGGAGCGCGTTCGACAGGAAAACCAAGAAGCCAGCATGAGCGTTTATGAAACAGGCATGCATCTAAATAACCTTGGCTACCCATGCGACATGACCACACAGCCTGCTCAGCTAAATATCCCACCACCTGGACACATTTTTGACATGAGTCAAATGCAGGCGTTTTCCTCTCACGGCTGGCCTGCTTTCATTGGCGGCACAGATGTATCAGACATGGGTAACTACACTCACGGCGCTCAATTTCAGAGTGCAGTTCCCACGAGTTCCGTAACTGTTAGTGACATGACTGGTACTTCGAGTGGTGTGACGGCGCAGTTTGAAGGGCTCGGAGGGATTGGAAGCAGCGTGCGTGACGGGCCTGTCACGTCGAGTGGCGTGACAGAGTTTGAGGAGCTTGGAGCAGTTCGAGAGATTTTACCGCCCGCCAAGAGCTCTTCGCACAAGGAAATTGTGGATGAGAGCGAGGACCTGGCCATAGAGCAGTCGCTGTTCGAGGAAATGGAGAAAGAACAGTCGCATTCCTACGCTTCAGCACTGCACACGAAAGCGATGATGGGTAAGTGTACGTGTTTTTTGATCAGCGGCGTCTTCCTTTACCAACTGTGCGTAGGTTTTGAAAAAACTTCAGATAGAGTGGTTTTCTGATGACTGACGCAAATAATGGTGTGCTTGCTTTGCGTTTGCTACGCTTTTAGACTGGTCTAAGCAGGTTTGCCTGCATTATTATTGAACTGGGAACAACGGCAAACCCCATAGCGCGCAAGTGGCGATGACGTTTTCTCGCATCGATGGTGATTAGTCTCTTACTTCATCCAATGGAATCATCCGCAAATTACTTTGGTTCCTGGTCGGTTGAAGTGTTTTCTTGCAGTCTTTAGAGCGGTTTTCGGATGACTGTCGAAAGTAATCGTGTGATTGCTTTGGTTTTGCGTTTGCTACGCTTTCGGATTGGTCCACACAAGTTTGGCAGCATTCTCAACCAATCAGGAACAAAACCAAAACCAAAACCAAAACCAAACACTTCTCACGCAAGCGATGGCGTGTACTCGCATTGCTGATTGGAAAGTAAAACCAAACGCAAGACCAAACGTGAATTACTTTGGCTTCTGATTGGCTGAACTGTTTTCTCTCAGTCTCTGTGATTGGCCTGTGTGATTACTTTGGTTTTGGTTTTCGACAGTCATCCGAAAACGGCTCTATGATTGGCGCTGCAATTACTTTGCTTTTGTAATCCAGGCCAGTCTCACGAGCTCGCCATAGTTGAGCAGATCACTCTTTTACACCCAAGTTCATAATGCAGACTCTCCCAGCCCTTCAACAGGAAAGTGTATGAATGATGTGAGAATCGATAGGTTAATCAGCTTTCATTTTTCATCTGATTAATCATTTCTTCCTTGCTTGCTTCCAACATCTAGTACTCTTAACTTACACGGAGGATAAGGCACTTGATCCTGTTTAATCATTGCAATGAGGTCTCGCAAGAAATAGATGTTCAGTAGTAGTATGTGACGAAAATTTGAGATGACCTTGTTCTTTTTATTCTTACAAAACAGACAGCGAGAAAGAAGAAGCCAACAGTCTATCGCATCTGAACGACAAAACCATTACGTCTGGCTTTACAGTCCAATCCAAGGCCGCCAGCAAAGCCCGCGCCTTTGACAAGACCAGCCAGTTCTCCAAAGTCGATGACATCGCCTTGCAAAGCGGCACCGTCAGGAAGAGCACGAGTTTTCAAAACATCGGATCGCAGACCCTACAGGCGTACCTGGACAGTGTACCCGAAAGCAAGGAATACAGAGACGCTATCGCAAGATACGGGGTGAAGAAAGGCTGGAAACCGATCGACGGCAAGCACATCTATTCCGGCAAAAAAGTCCAGTTCAAGCCCCTCTTCTGTGACAAAGAGTTGCGCATGCGCCACGGGGTGCCAGTCCGCGGCGCGGATAAGTCCGAGGAGTGCTTTCGTCATACGGCGGGAAAAGCGCCGGCGACCTGCACGTTCGCGCACTCCCGCCTCGGCGATACGCTCCAATTCATCTGCGTCAAGTGCACGTGCGACAAGGCGCGCCATGAATGGTGCATGGACAAGGCGAAGCACAAACAGTTCATTTTCAATCTGGGCCCCTACAAGAACATTGATGGGGAGACGTGGAAAGCCGTGAGCACGTGACAAGGAAAGTTAACGTACACTTGACTTTCACCTACCTAGATTCTCAGTATATAATTTTGTTTGGCCATGCGACTCTCTGAGCAATGGCATTGAATTTTGAGCCTGGTTTTGTGTTTGGGATGGTTTGACAGTGTCCCCCACGTGTCGCTGAACAGAAAGAGAGGTACAGTTGGAGTCAGCACGGAAAAAGTACGAACACAGTCGGAAACAGCACGGAAAAAGACGAACACTTTTCGATCTTTCTGATAGTCCAAGACAAGCAGCGGCGACAGAGTTTACCCGTCTGTAAATTAGCTTGTGGAAGCCAAGTGTACCGAATCTTCCTTCTCTGACCGTCGAGAGATCGGCGAACACAAACTCAAGAGTTCGACCAGTGTCACAGTGTGGAAAGCATAGTACTCAAGCAGCATTGGCAGCAATGCTGAAGGGTTATAATAGCGCATGCGCTAACCGCTGTCCATGTTGGTGTGTCAGTTAGAGTTCGTTTTAACCAATAGGAAAACGAGCCTGACTCGTAAAATACACGTGTAAATGATTGATCAAAATCACCACTACATTATATCCTTCTCTACTGTGATCAACTAAATGCGTGATGCACAAATTTTGTACTTCACTAAGTTCAGAATGTAAGCGGGTAAGTTAAGACAATAGAGCACTGGAGTATGGCGTCATTTATTCAACTTACCAATCATTTTGAGGCACTAATTTCTTCGTTTAAAGGGCTTAACTTACCAATCAGACATGAAGTACTTTTTTTATGTGAGAAATGTGTGAGATCTCATGATGCTGCATGAATTATAGCAGCCTGCGAAAGGAAACCCTTTCGCTACACGAAGCTAAGAAAAAAAAGACGGCGCGGCAGCCCCAAAAGTTGGTACGATACCGTGTTTACCAGAAAAAACGACCGTACACGGTGCTAGTTTTTGTGGGCCCCGTGCGATTTTTTAGCGTCGTGTAAATGGTAATGGTGTTCACATTCTCAACTGTTACAATACGAGAACGTTATTTATTGCTGGATGGACCTAATGCTGTAGAATCCAGCGATGAAGAGACAATTGTATGGGAGCATTTTTACCTTCGATGGCACATACTGTTGCTCAATCGTTTATCGCCTTATCGACACCATATTTTCTCTCAACCAATAGTTTGAATTAATATCTCTACACCGGCGCCGTCTAAAAATTCTCTCAAGAACTAGCAGCTTTAACTATTGCATGCAAACACAGCATTTTCTGGGATATTTGTCCAATAAAATATTGCGTCCTTTATAACGTTTCGACGTTGCAACATTAGGTATTAACTAGCGTTTGCTTGCTAACGCCCATAATAATTATACCAATTATTGATACTTAGCATTACAGGCGTGCCACTTTGAAACGCTTTTAACTCGCATGAACGGGTTATTGCAGTTGAGGGGAAATTTCACTCGGTCGGTTGGTCGACTCTGTTAACAATGGATTAATTCCCTGGGATTAATTGTGACATTGGACGGTAAACTTCCGGTTTTTGTTAATTTCGCAGACCAGTGTATATGGGTTCTGCTGGCGGCCACATGGTAAATAACATGGCGACCGTTGCGACTGAGAATACTGGACCGCCGAAACGGAGGTAAGGACGTTGACAATCGCAAAAGCGATTAACTGATCTTTCACGTTTGGAGTCCTTTGATTTTCAAGGATCACGTTCTCGAAAATTAAAACCGAACTGCGGAATTCACCCGGATTTTATAATTCGATCGATCGAAAGCTTTTTTGCACCTTTTACACGAAACTGTAACTTGGGCAAAAAGTATAAAGATGGGAACGACGAAAATATGGAATAAGTGGACTCAGAATCACTATAAAAGCTAATACTTCACTTAAAGCTGATATGTGTGTTCACTTATCTTTCGCGACATCAAATTTTCGAAAAATCGCGAAATTAAAGTGGAGCAAAAATATCAAAATAATCTTCCAGTTGTCAGGAGAAACGGCGGGGGAAGTCAGCCTTGAACAATGTTGCTGTTAATTTGTCGAATTTAATATACATCACTCGTGTCCTCATTTTTGTGCAAGTGTTTTACGTACAGCATTTGATTTCCCGTTATCTTTGCTGCTATACTCATCTATACTGAGAGCACAGCGTTTTGTTAGCGCAGGGATGCGCGCTTTGGTGACGTAGTCGGTCCTGCACTCGTCACAAAAACGTATATACTTTCGGCGAAAAAACTTTACTAAAAAGCTACAGTATGTACGAGGCAACAGATGTCATATACAACATAAAGCATGAATCATCATTGTTAACGGCTAAAGTTCGTCATGGCTTTGGTGTTTGTTCTCAGCCTGCAGGTATCTTCCCAGAAGTATTTCGTGTCGCCACAGAAAGTTCGTCGGGACGAACTAATTAGCGGCGACAGAGTTATTTGCAATCCCATACGGTATCCATTAAACAAAATCGAATCCATCAAACATTTGAGTTACGGCTATGACGGTGAACTTAAGAACAAAAGCCAAAATTGTTCCCTAAAATCCAGATTATCCGTGCATGTTCCACAGAACCAAACGGTATTGAGATGGATGGGATACAGCTAACTTCACACACAAGCATTAACGTACAATTCAGTCGACTACATCTCAGGTTGTTCGTTAAGTCACCTTACGTCGTCGCATATCACGTGGCAATGTAAACCAATCACCATAGGCTGATTCGTAACCTGCGGAAGAAAAATATGGCGATAGAGACACACTTTTGCAATCCTAAGCTCGTCGGGCCGCACAAACGAGAAAAAAAAACAAGAGTTAGCATAACAATGCCGGTTGTGCGGAAACTGATTCTGATTGGTCAGGAAATAAGCCTGTTTTAGAAAGATATGTCACTTATGCTCTTCCTTCGCCGTTGTTGTGCGCCATGATGACGCACGACAACGGAAGGAAGAGTGTAAGTCACATATCTTTCTAAAACTGGCTTATTTCCTGACCAATCAGAATCGGTTTCCGCACAACCGGCATTGTTATGCTAACTCTTGTAAACTAATGATAGCATCAATTAACTTTGTTAAAAATATAGTTAAGTGTCATAATGCTGTGGAGTTGGCGATTATAACTACGGAGAACCAAATGAAGGCAAGTGTTGCAGTTTATGTCAGCCTGGTATTGTTTGTCAGTTGCGTCGCAGTTTCTTCGTCTGGTAAGTCCGGCGTCATCCCTTTCATCTATTTTATTTATTTTAGTTGTGGCGAACTGGGTGGTATGTAAGCACAAAACAAACAATGTTTACTTGTCAGGTTAGAACTGATAAAGTTGCTTTTCAAACGGAGTAACTCAGTTAATAGGAGTGTGACTTGCAATGCTGACTTAGATTACACTGTATAGTATAATGTGCACAGTGTAAGGTCGTTCAATAAGAGGGTTTAAGATTGCCGTATTCCGCAGCCCGCAAACCTTAAATCTAGTCAAACCGCAAGAAATCACACGTAAGGTATGTCGTTTTTCTTTTATATTTAGAAGACCGGGAATTATTCCTTAGGTAAATCAAATACCGAAGCAATAAGCTTCTGTTATTTCAGAATTTGCTACCATGGTTGTACCTAATAGACTATAGGGAGTTTAAGAATTCTAAGACGGCGACGGCAACGCGAGGAACCAGGAAATAAGTGTTCCACATTCCTTATGTCTTTGTAACTTCAATAACAAATTTTTAGGTAGCTCAATTTTTTCCTTTTATTGCCGAGGTTCTTCTGCTTTCATCTTTTCTTGCTGGAAAAGAACGACTGTCGGTTTTCCAAGGTTTGAACGAAACTGCAGCAACGAAATTTGCCTCAGTCTGTCAGTCAGGCTTTTTGTGTTTCAAATGCGCGCGGCTGTTCGGCGGACTCTTCGAAGTAAACGTCCTTTCGCCCCGATCGTAATATCACAGAACCGAATGCTGTCAAGTTAAAAACATTTTCACAAAGCCGTCCAATAGTGCCATAGAACAACGCCGTTCTGTCAGAGTTTAAAAACTGGACTCCTGTGTTGTTTCTTTTTTCATGCCCAGAAAGTGAAACTCATAACAACAGGTGACACCTGCGGCGCTATACAATTTTTTAAATTTATTTCTGCAATCTTTCATTAGCTCCGTAACTCTTCGGAAATTACACAGATATTCATTGCTTCATGCACGTAATCTTTTCTTCGTGTAAACGAAAGGCAGTGTTCTCTGACGACGGATAGTGGCAACTTTGTGACCCTAATTCATCTGTTTGGTATTTCCTGTTTTCCAGTTCCTATATTTGGAAACAAACAAACAAACAAAAAACACAGAAAAAAAGCACAGGCGATAAACTAATACTAACGAAAGGAGTGTTTTAATCTTAAGTTTTACTTGTTCAATCACATACGCAGCTCTCAATGTCGATCGTTTTACATATGCATGGCTTCTGTCTTCCGCTAAAACGTTTACAGTGTTTACACTTGACCTGAACTCATTACTGATATCTCTTTAGGATAGCTGTAGAACTAACAAGGCGATGATCTGATAGGGTTTGAGTGTCACAATGAATTTTTCGTTCTTGAATGTCTTTGGCTAGTTTTCTGTCAGTAGCGACAGATCAAATAACTAAAGCTGGGGTTGTGCTCGGTAGACCGGAAGAACCCAACTATGGAAATCGGATCCCTTGATGCGATTGAAATATTGCTCGCAAAGTGTATAAACTCTGTTATTCGTTACAACGAAGACCAAAATTAGAGGCAAGCGCTTACAGGCGACAATGCGGTCAGAATGATTTGGAGACTTCAGAGTTGGGAGACCAGAAAACCTGCGCCCTTTCATAGTGAGTTCTAGTAGTATGAAAAGCATGTATAATTACACAGAACTTTCTCAAAGATTATATCACAAGCCAGGTCTAGGGTTTGTGTTAGCACGCGAATGTAAAACTTTACTTCTTCAGGAGTCCAGCATTATTTAATTGCATACCTGTAGTAGTTCTAGTCAATTTAAATTTGCTAAAGGTGAGAGATGGTATCTCTTTCTTTATCAACTGAATTGTTTACCAAACAACGTCAGTCTTTATACGATATACGTACCCTGGCCCACTGTCAGCTGTGGTTTTTGATTGCATATTTCCGGAGTTATCCTGCTGGAGTTATGTTTCTAATTGTTTCGACTGATGAGTTGGCCAAAGTTTTGTTACTTCGTAGTATAGACACATCAGTTACAAAACTCTGACCCCTTGTTATAGCGTGTGGGCTCAGTTGCATTATTCAGTGGCTTTGCTTGCTGAAGCGCAGTCTTCAAAACAGAAGGCCGTTCTGGCGGGCAAGAATCAGTTAAGCCTTTCACTCCCAAGTTCAAAATGCAGATTCTGAAAACCAATTTAGAGGAAAATGTATGAGTGATGTGATGAGAATTAATAGTTTAATCCGCTATCATCTGAGCAAAGTATCAAAAGCCAAATTCTCCTTACCATGTGATATATTTCTGGTGAGAAACTGAAGGAGATAATCGAAGTTGATCACTCCTGGGAATGAAAGGTTAACCAGTCAATAATTGATCCTGCAAAAGTGCCACGCCAGTCGACAGTATGTCCAGTATGGTAATTTGGCAGCCTTGTATCCTCAACTAAGCCTCAAATTTTCGGTGAACATAGATAACTCCGGCTCGGAGTCAGGGTACTCCAGACTCGGTTGCATGAAACGCTAACCCCGGGACTATGCGTTAATAACATCAGGCCTAACATAACGCTTAGGCCCGGGTGTTAGCGTTTTGTGCAACCAGACCTAGAGTACCCAGATTACGAGCTCCAGCGTACCTACCGTAGTAGACTTTATTTTCGCGACACTTTAATTTCGCGATTTGGGGATGGTCGTAATTCGTGACGCATTATTTTCGCAATTTTGTTAAATTTGTAGAAACTAAATCACATTATTTTCGCGATTCCGTTGACAATTAATGATTAAATATCCTCCTTATTTGAGGTAAAGGCGAAAATAAACCAGACTATTTTGTACATTTCTTGTTTTTGATTTGTATTTCTGTTATGCTCGTAATCATGGCAAACCGGTTAGTAAAAACCTGAAAGGTACAATGTCCAGTGTTAAAAAATAGCAATTACAACTACGACGAAACTGTAACTTGGGCAAAAAGTATAAAGATAGGAACGACAAAAATATGGAATAAGTGGACTCAGAATGACTGTTAAAGGACTAATACTTCGCTTAAAGCTGATATGTGTGTTCGGTTATCTTTTGCGGGATCAAACTTTCGAAAAATTGCGAAATTAAAGTGGAGCAAAAATATCAAAATAATCTTCCAGTTGTCAGGAGAAACGGTCGGGGAAGTCAGCCTTGAAAAATGTTGCTGCTAATTTGTCGAATTTAATATAGATCATTCGTGTCCTCATTAATGTGCACTTTTTTACGTACAGCATTTGATTTCCCGTTATCTTTGCTGCTATACTCATCTATACTGAGAGCACAGCGCTTTGTTAGCGCCGGGATGCGCGCTTTGGTGACGTAGTCGATCCTGCATACCCTGAAACTGTTGGTGGTCAATTGGTTACATGGTCGCTTATTTCGGTGTATTTTTCATTTTTGGTATACAATTACCATTGTTAAACAAAGGCTACACATGATCAAATGGAAGAATTATTTCAACAGGCACTGATGATAAGCCGAGCATTTTGACAACTGTCACGTTCGCGCGCAGCATAAACATGTAATACATTCACAGAGCAACGTTGGTAGAGTCTTAAACCACAAGAATAGATAATTTCGTCACAAAAACGGATTACTTTCGACGAAAAAAGTTACAAAACAGCTACAGTATGTACGAGGCAACAGATGTCATGTACAGTGTAAAGCATAAATCGTCATTGTTAACGGCTAAAGTTCGTCATGGCTTTAGTGTTCGTTCTCAGCCTGGTATCTTCCCAGAAGTATTTCGTATCGCCACAGAAATTTTGTCGGAACTAAATAATTAGCTGCGACATAGTTATTTGCAGTCCCGTACAATATCCATTAAATGAAATCGAATCTATCAGACATTTGAGTTACGGCTATGACGGTGAACTTAAGAACGCAAGCCAAAATCGTTCCCTAAATTCCAGTTTATCCGTGCATGTTCCACAGAGGCAAACGGTGTTGAATTGGCTGGGATACAACTAACTTTACACACAAGCATTAACGTAAAATTCAATCTACTACATCTCAGGTTGTTCGCGAAGTCATCTTAGAGCGGTTTTCGAATGACTGTCGAAAACCAAAACCAAAGCAAAACCAAAGCAATCACAAAGCCAATCAGAGACGCGAGCAAAAACACGTCCGACCAATCAGAAGTGCGAGCAAAACCAAACGCAATACATCGGGTTTGGTTTTGGTTTTACTAACCAATCAGAGAGGCGAGCAAACGCAATCGTGTGTTTACTTGCGTTTACTAGCCAATGAAATCTCGAGCTGTTCGAGGTATGGCGTGAGCCGCTCAGAGAAGGTCCGAAGGAATGCCGAGTGGAAGAGGGTCGCTGATTTCGTCTCGAAAATGGAAATGCTTGTAATTATTCTGCAATTCACGATGATGCCAATTGGAATAAAGTGGATTGAAGCAGAGGCTGCTGTGGTGTTTGTCTTACAAGTCATTATTTCGTTCACGGAGTCGCTGCGATCGCCGTACCTGTCGACTGAAGTTGTGGAAGTAATTGACTTCACAATCGAGAAATTATAGACTTTGTTCCGTCTTTTAACATCTCACGCCTCTTGGAAGTGTAAGTACATACTTTTTCGTTTAGCTTGGTCGAAAATCGCATGATTTCTTTACCGCATGAATCGCTAGGATGAATGTTTGCTTGATCCAGTGTGTTGATCGATGTGAACTTTATTCGCAACTGATCGGGAACTGACTGAGCCAGCGTTGAAAATAGGCTATTACATTCTTGATCTTCGAAGGAAATGTGTGTTCTCTGATTTGTTTGTGTTGATGGAACAGCGCGTGATTATACTTTGGTTTTGGTTTCCGACAGTCATCCGAAAACGGATGATACCCTCGTATATGCTTGCTGACAAGTGCTTCATTACATTATGCAAACGATAAATTTGTAAACAAAACGAAAAAAGAAAGTATGCCCAAAACCAGAATGGTGTCAGGTCACATCAAGATGACGCATGCCGCATGACACAGTCTGCAATCAAATGCCAAAAATAGAAATGTGTTTGATTTTGTTTTGAAAAACATGATTGGATGTGATTGTCTGGGTATTAGTCGGTAGTTTTCAGGCAGACTGTTGCTGTTGACTGATGCAATCAACAGTTACTGTTTAGCTAAAATTGCACTGTGTAAATCGGCCTTCACGTTTGGCTCAGTGGTGTTTGACTGTGTGCTTTGTCATAGTTTTATTTACCAATGGTCCAGCAGAATATTTCAGCTCAGGAACTGTGCATGGTGAACTGCAGTCTCGTCAGATTTTGCAGTGTCGTAAGTGCACATATTTGCTACCGAAGCCTCGGTTAGACTGCCACTTTCAAGGTAGGACGCAACAATTTGGTAGCGCTTCTGCATGGGATATGAAGAACCTCTCTTGTAAACGCCACCGAACTGGTTCTGTCTCCAAGCCATCGTCCTTCGCTAGCCAGTGAACCGTTTCTCCAGTTCGTGTTGAGATCTCCACATGTTTAGCTGCTTGAAATACGCTTGTCCGCCGCTAACTTGACGAAACGACTCGACCCGAGTCGACGAACAACAACGGCAAAAAAAAGCTCAAAAGCTCGACATACAGACGCCTTTCACATGACCAGAAACTAAGAAACGAAACAACACAACATGTGCACTGTAGGGAAGGGAAAAAAAATGAAAAAATTCTTTCGTGATGATGACGAGTAAAACCAAACACACGATTGGTGTTACTTTCACGTCTGATTGGCCGACGACTCGCGCCTTTTTCTGTCGACCAATCAGACTGCAAAGCAAACGCAAAACCAAAGCAAAACCAAAGCAATCACACGATTACTTTCGACAGTCATTCGAAAACCGCTCTAAGGTCGTCGCATGTCACGTGGCAATGTGAACCAATCACCGTGTGCTGCTTCTTAACCCGCGGAAGAAAAATATGACGATAGAGACACGCTTTGCAATCCTAAGCTCGTCGGGACACCCAACGAACAAAATAAACAAGAGTTAGCATAACAATGCCGGTTGTGCGGAAACTCATTCTGATTGGTCAGGAAATAAGCCTGTTTTAGAAAGATATGTCAATTACGCTCTTCCTTCGCCGTTGTTGTGCGCCATGATGACGCCGACAACGGAAGGAAGAGTATAAGTCACATACCTTTCTAAAACAGGCTTATTTCCTGACCAATCAGAATCAGTTTCCACACAACCGGCATTGTTACGCCAACTCTTGTACACTAATGATAACATCGATTAACTTTGTTAAAAATATAGTTAAGTGTCATAATGCTGTGGAGTTGGCGATTATAACTACGGAGAACCAAACATGGAGGCAAGCGTTGCAGTTTATGTCCGCGTGCTATTGTTTGTCAGTTGCGTCGCAGTTTCTTCGACTGGTAAGTCCGGCGTCATCCCTTTCACCTATTTTATTCATTTTAGCTGTAGCGAACTGGGTGGTATGTAAGCACAAACTACAAACAATGTTTACTTGTCAGGTTAGAAATGATGAAGTGACTTTTCAAACGGAGTAACTCAGTTAATAGGAGTGTGACTTGCAATGCTGACTTAAATAACATTGTATAGTATATATGTGCACAGTGTAAGGTCGTTCAATAAGAGAGTTTAAGATTACCGTATTCCGTAGCCCGCAAACCTTAAATCTAGTCAAACCGCAAGAATCACACGTAAGGTATGTCGTATTTCTTTTATATTTTGAACACCGGGAATTATTCCTTAGGTAAATCAAATACCGAAGCAATAAGCTTCTGTTATTTCAGAATTTGCTACCATGGCTGTGCCTAATAGACTATAGGGAGTTTAAGAAATCTAAGACAGCGACGGCAACGCGAGGAACCAGGAAATAAGTGTTCCACATTCCTTATGTCTTTGTAACTTCACCTATTCTTAGGTAGCTCAATTTTTTCCTTTTATTGCCGAGGTTCTTCTGCTTTCATCTTTTCTTGCTGGAAAAGAACGACTGTCGGTTTTCCAAGGTTTGAACGAAACTGCAGCAACGAAATTTGTCTCAGTGTGTCAGTTTTGTACTTTTTGTGTTTCAAATGCGCGCGGCTATTCGACGGACTCTTAGAAGTAAACGTCCTTTCGCCCCGATGCTTTCAAGTTAAAAACATTTTCACAAAGCCGTCCAATAGTGCCACAGAACAACGCCGTTCTGTCAGTTTAAAAACTGTACTCCTGTGTAGTTTCTTTTTTCATGCCCAGAAAGTGAAAGTCATAACAACAGGTGACGCCCGCGGCGCTATACAATATTTGCTGCGGAACACCGGCGACGCAGCAACACTAATGTCGCAACCAATCTCGAAATACTGTGGAATGTGTCGTTCCGGATTTTCAGTCATGTGACAGCTGACGGCCAATTAGGAACGCAGACGCCTGAGCCCTCACTCTTCAATGAGCTGCCCCCGCATATTATCAGACCACTTGCGGTTATCGAGGAAGACAGAAGTCGAGTCGTTGCAGGATGAATCTTCACATTTTGAGGCTTATACTATAAATGACAAGAAAGTTTAGACCGAATCCAGGATTACGTTTTGAATTTCGCTACACGTCCGAGGCCGGGTTAAGTAAAACTTCATAGAACTTTTACAGTGCTCTTTATTATACTCTGCAGGGTCATAAATTTTATGTTATGTAACTGAGGGACATTGCGGAAATACGTTCTTGGTGTCTCTTCCGTCGGTCAGTGTCCGTGTGCTGGCCACTACTATATGTAACTCCGTCCGGCTAACTCGAGGTTAAAATTTCACCTCGTGTGCTGGCCGAACTTTCTTTTATAGAACATGCACTGAACTAACTTATAACTTAGTATTGAGTCCGATTATATTGAGTTTTTCGACTAAGTCTTGAGATTTTATGTACTGAACTTGAATCCACAGTCTTGCGCAGCAGTAACCGCTGATTCAAAATTTATGTAACCGTACTTCCAAAAAATACGTATTTCCGCGTTTTGAAACTTCGTTTGGTGTGCACAATGATTTTTTTCCCTTTTCTTTTTTTTTCCTACATGAGACTGCTCCGCTGGCTGGGTCGGCTTTGGAAACTATTGCTACAAATTTGTAGCGAATTCACCACGAAACTGGACGAGTGCCCGGGCAGAGTGTTTGAGCTATGGCGGTGACCTGGTCAGTATTCACAGTGCCTCGGAACAGGCCTTCATATCGTCCCAAGAACAGCAGTACCCTCGTGGGACAATCTTTTGGATTGGCCTGCACGATCGGGCTCACGAGAATGTGTTTGAGTGGAGCGACAAGACAAGTTTGACCTACAAAAACTGGTACGTCGGTGAACCTAATAATGCTGGAGGACAAGAAGACTGCGTGGAGACCGGTTGGATTCGTTTCCTATGGAATGACAATGTCTGCGGATCCAAGTTTAACTATATTTGCAAACGCCAGAAGGGTTAGCCAGTCTGCATATTAGCACCATCCAAGTTTGCTTTTGTTATTTCAGTTCTTGTTATTTTAAGTTTTGCTCGCTTGTTTTCCTCACTCAGAAAAAAACAAGAGAAGAAAAGTTAAAGATGAAGGACATATATATATATATTATATAGAAAGTATATATATATATATGATAGAAAGTAAGACTTGGTAGGGACACCACACAACAGCATACGCCAATTACTGTGGGCCCAGATAAGTTAAAACTAACAAATAAAGATTACAACTAAAATCAGCAGCTAATATTCTTTTCATTAAGTTGCGGGCGGAGTCACAGGTAGTACAGATACTTTTATAGGTTCTGGGGTCTTTAGGGTCTTAAGTACTTGACAAAACATTTTAGTAGCAGGCACAAATAACTGATTGAAAATGATAATGATTGAGTGAGAACTAGCTGCTCAAAAATGTCCGCGTGCCTTATTATAATTTATGATTATTTTCAGCTTTACCTAAGATACTGTCTCCACTTCAAGACGTTTATATTCAAGTTGGGGAGAGATTGCAACTTATTTGCAATACCACTGCTGATTCTGAGCCAACAATTTCGTGGACAAAAGACAATTCGTGGCTACCACAACGGGCCACCTATGAAAACAAGAACTCTACACTCATCATCGATAGTGCAGTGTTCGACGATGACGGCAGATACACTTGTGTGGCAACAAACAGACAAGGGAACGCTTCCTCCAGTGCCACTGTTGAAGTTCAAGGTGATTGTTTTTCCCCAAGTATTTGTCAAGAAATCAATTTCACTGTAAAGCTAAAGGCATTTATTGTACACCTCGACCATAATCTTAGATAGTTGTAAAACGTTCATAGCACTGTGTGATATTTTAGCATATTTTTGATTTTTGGTGCATTGATAAGTAACAGGTCCTGTCAAGAAAAACTATAATCATTAAAAATTTGACTCACTGTAAAAACAAAAATGTCTATTTTTTATCTTAACACCTACCAGATGACGTGTTTTGCATGGAAGTGTGTTAATAGGAGTTTACTTGCTTTTTTTTAGCGCCTCATCGCATCTATATCCCGAAGCCTCACACCCTGAAACTCATGAATATTACGAGAAACATCACGGTCGACTGCCATGGATACGGAAAGCCAGTGCCTTCTGTCGTGTGGAAGAAAAATGGGAAGGAAATGAAGAACGTGTCCGAGTTCTCAGAAGCGTACAATAAGCAAGTAGTCCAGGTTTTTGAATATGCGAAGCCGTCCCAGTGGAACGTCACCAATCGTCTGTATCTGCGAGCAGCCGGCATCACGTACAAAGAAAGCGGCAATTACACGTGCGAGGTTTTTAACGGAGTGGGGACCAACCGTACCACGGAACAGAGCGTTGAAGTGTTATGTATGTGTACCAAAAATATATATTTGTAGTTTGGCAATTTTTTTTTTCAGTATTTAAATATTGTAATGCTGTATAGTTTTTGCAATCTGAACAAGAAAGAAATAATGCTATCGTATCATATGTGCTATCTATTTTCAGTTGTACCCCAGTTCACCGAGCGACCCGAGGACCGCGTAGTGATTGAGGGGCAGAACGTTACGTTTCTATGCAAAGTCAGTGGAGTGCCTGAGCCGTCGGTCAAATGGAACTTCAGCGGTGGATCTCTTCCAAGACTCAGCATAAAAAAATGGGACCTGACGCTGTTTGGAGTGAACAATACCGAGAGGTTTGAGGGAAGGTACACGTGTGCTGCTTCAAGCCGAGCTGGGTTCAGTTCTGCAGTCGCCCGTTTGGTTGTGGATGGTAAGTTTTGTTTCTGTCCACTGTTCAGTGAACCTCTTCCGTTTTGTCCGCGCCCAAAGGCAACACTAGCTCCAAAATGTCATGTCTTATAATATGTGATGGTTATTTAAAGCTTTACCGAAGATACTGTCTCCGCTTCAAGACGTTTATATTCAAGTTGGGGAGAGATTGCAACTTATTTGCAATACCAGTGCTGACCCTGAGACAAAAATTTCGTGGACAAAAGACAATTCATGGCTACCACAACGGGCCACCTATAAAAACAAGAACTCTACACTAATTATCGATAGTGCAGTATTCGACGATGACGGCAGATACACTTGCGTGGCAACAAACAGACAAGGGAACGCTTCCTCCAGTGCCACTGTTGAGGTTCAAGGTAAGTGTCCCTCCTGAAAGACGTACCTTGTCAAGAGATCAAGTCCACTGAATTGACTACTGCTAGGTGTATACCCTTGTAAAAATGTTATGCCAACAAGTGTTAAAGTAAAACGTCACTGGGTATTATCTTTGCAGATAAGCCAAGGCCTGACGTGTGTCCCAAACAAAGTAAAGATGGAGTTGACTGGTCATCGACAAATCAAGGCTCACGTGACGTCAAGCCATGCCCTGCACCTGCTAATGGTAGATAAGTTCTCATGTATTTGCGTCTTAATCCACGAAAAATACTAAAGAAAAAAAGAGTTCCAAGACCCTAATTAGCCCTTTTTTTCTACGAAAATTATCTACGCATCTTCATTTTCACGCAAATCAAAGGTATTTTTATAAGAAAGCTAGGTGGCCTCGTGTTGAAACAGAGGCAATAGGCATCTTGGAAATGACCTCCGTATGTGTTTCTCGTTTTAATTCCAGGGAAAGTTGTGAGGGCGTGCCTGAAGGGGAGCGGAGATGCAGTTTGGGGTGCCACTAATTTCGTAAATTGCACTTCTAAACAATACGTGGATTTGGGCAAGGAGGTAAGTGCACCATCAGATTCTATAAGGAGTCGGTCAACCTCGTTGCTGGTGGCTTTGTCCTTCAAAACCAAAGTCCTTGGGAACGAGGTTTGGAGTCCGCTAGCTGAGTCTTGACCACACAGGGTGGTTCACTGCCCACACAAGTGTCAAGCAAACATCAAATCTAATCGTGACATTCGCGGAAAAGGCCCCGACTCACTTTTAGTATTTTTAACAAAGTATTGACCATACCTAATTAGCCACTAATATAAAAAGAAAATATCTATTTGAATGTCTTCTTAATTAAGAAGTTGCTTCTGATATTAGATATACCGGTATCTAATATTGAACTGATTATGCGTGAAACTTCTTCAGATTAATTTGACAACTTAGTGTACCACTTTGCGTACATTAACATTGCCTGTCTTTATTCAGGCAAGAGCTCTGGTTGAAGGTTTTCAAACAAATAGAAGTGCTTCAGAAATCCTTGAAGCCTTAACAAACATAACGAGACCATCACAAAATAACGAGGGAAAGCCGGATGAGGTCTACGGCGGCGATATAAAGATTTCAGTTCAAATTCTGGAGTATCTGGCAGAGTTTAACTCAGGAAAAGGAAATGGAAGTTTGAGTAACCCAGGAAACCAAAAAAGGTTTCTCCTTGCTGCAAGCAACTTGTTAGAGGAAACCAAAGTGAACACCTGGCGTCAACTGGATGAAGTAAGTAACCGTCTACAATGCTAAACAAAAAATGAAAGTAAAAGTAAAGTATCTTTATTTATACACGGTAAATAAATCAGCAGAGCTGGTGCGGCCGTGTTAAACGGAACGTAAATTCCAACTAGTCTGGCATCTCTAGCCTTTATGGTTATTCCGGGCAGCCAGTACCCAACTTATACTAGACCTAAATCTGACATACCTATCTTGTAAACAAGGGTATAATAAACTCGTTGTTGTTGTTCTTGTTGTTGAGGCTAACCAATTGGCTATTTACATAACGTGGCTCAGGATTTGAACTCGGGGCAGCCGTGTTACAAATTCAGCTAGTGGTCAGAGCGGGACTTGGACCTGGGACTTCCGGATTTCGAGTCCAGCGCCCTAACCACTCGGCCACACTGCCTCCTGTTATGCGTGTATTTTACACATTCAGTAACACATGGAAGGTTTTTAATTACTTTCTAAACTCTAATATTTTTCTTTTTGCAGGAAGACAATGGTTTCTCCACCATTCTGGTGCATACACTGGACAACTATGGTTTGAGCGTAGCTGGCAGCCTCGACGGTGAAGGAAATAAATCATATGCTTTGGTAGAAACACCAAATATAGTAATGAGAATGGATAACGTTGGACATAATAATCAGGTGAATCTTACAAGGTTGGCCACTCTATTTCATAACCCCCCTCCCTCCCTTCAACTCCCCCTCCCTCCCTCCCTCCAACTGTAGATACACACAGATGAGACTCACACGCCTCAACGAACGTCACACACACACACGACATACACACAGTATAATATACCAGAAAGGTCAAGACCAAGACTGCACTGAACACTGATAATACCTGCGCGTTCAAATTCACTACAAATTGCCCTCTCTATTCTTGGAAGAAAAATCTTGGGCACATGCAGTCATCACACCAAGGTGTATCTATAGAAGGAATGTCAATAGAAGTATATAACTCCAATTTGCTTTGCTTCATATCTTGATCGACTGGTGGTTGCAAACAGCAATCTGAGGAGACTTCCTTTATTTCAGATCAAAACAAATGGATTGCTCTTCTCCCACGAAAACAGCAAAATATTTTTACCACCAGAAGTCTTTCAGTCCAATGGCTCCAACCGTGCTGGCAGTTTTATTTATCTGACCCTACATAAAATATTATCATTTAACAAGTCCGATATGGCGGATGGTCAAAGCATGAGCGGCTTCTCCAATAGTATTATTGTGTCCAGTACAGTCGATCCCAGTCCACGTCGTCAGCTGCGATCACCGGTCGAGATAGTTCTGGAAAAGAAAGAGGTATTGGTGAATAGAAAAGGCTACAGTAGAACCCCGCTAACTTGAACTCCAAAGAGAAGCGAGAAATAGTTCAAGTTAGCGGGAGTTCGAACTCCCCACTATCTCAAACTCAAACCCATTTCTCTTGAATTTCCTTTTCAGTCATTTACTATCGGCTAACTCGAACTATTTTTCGTTTCCCTTGGGAGTTCGATTTAGCGGGGTTCTACTGTAACTTATCAATATACTCAACCGAGTTAGTATTACTTGACTGTTGTTGTTGTTTTTGTCAAATGCAGGATCAATCACCAAACGACACCACTCCCCCTAGAAGCTGCGTGTTCTGGCGTGTAGGTCTTCCCAGGACATGGCATACTGACGGCTGCAGACTGGTAGCTAGTACATCGGATGACGTCATTACTTGTGAGTGCTATCACCTGACCATGTTTGCTTCCTTGATGGATCCTTACGGTGAATCGGTGAGTGTGCTTGAAGGCAAACTTACAGGGCTAGAAACCAAAGGTTTTGTCAAACCAAAGCCAAACTAATTGGCAGCGCAATCATAAAAGATGTAAGAAAACACTTTCAATCAGGCATGCAGAAAAGTCAAAGTAATTTACAGTTGAAGTAGAGATGAATCAGCAATGCAGATTATTAAAAACGTCGTTGTCTTCAATCTGCTCATCTTCTCTCCCCTCCCCCTCCTCCCCCCCCCCCCCCCCCCCCCCTTCCTCTATTATATTCTCTTTAGCTGGGCTTGTTTTTACTATTTTACAGATTACGTACATATATAGTTTACATACATACTGTAGTTTATTCAAGGTGCTGCTATTACATAAAATACAAATAAAAATCACCTTAAAAGGAAGACATGAGGCTAGCCCTATCGTGATTCCCAACAAAATATGGAATCAAAGCTTAAAATACCTTCCAACAAACAAGTTTTAAATAGAGTACTCTATATCACTAAATTACAGTAACTATAAATATTAGTAGAAAATTTTTCAAGAGCTACTTACAATTGTGAATACATACAAATAAAATATCGACTCGGCTCGACTCGACTATTAAGGCGTTAATGAAACAAAGAAGAAGGTTTGGAATTTTACAAACAGAAATCTAAAGTATTTAAAATCCAAAAATTGCTAAAACGTAACATCGTTTACAGGGGAGAGCCAAGATTCCACGTGACTTGGAGATCATATCCTTAGTGGGCTGTTTTATCTCAACGGTGGCCGTTCTCCTCACCGTTGGAGTCACGCTTTTCTTGTGGAGGTTCATGAGGAAACCACGTACACAAACTGTAGTCCTACTGAACCTCTGTGCTGCCATCGCCATTACATGCACGCTCGTTATAGGAGAAAGTTGGGCACGTGACTATGAGGTAAACTAATAACTACATAAAATGGTAAATCAATTTAAAAATCCCCCCTCCCTCGAACAAACGCTCCCCCCTTGAATAAGCGCCTTTTCTCTCAGTCAAAATTTGAAATAGGCACCCCCCTCCCCTCAATAGTCTCCTCCTTCCCTCCCCCTTTATTTGTTGTTTTTGCACAAACGGTAAATCAACACCAGGAAAATCGACGTGACGTCACGGTGTTCACGTGTGTCGCTATTAAAACTATGTGAACGGCTCACGTTTATACTGTTGTTGTTTATGGGCAAATGTTACGCATTACAAACATAAATGACCATCTTAAGCCACGGTTTGAGAAAAGTTAAATATGCACCCCTTCGAATAAGCGCCCCCGCCTAAGGCTAAAATTGAAATAAACGCCCCGGGCGCTTATTCGAGGATTTACGGTATTTGTAGTTTCTGTGAAGTGTGATAGAGGATATTCAGTTTTATTACGGTCCTTGCAGGCAAGTTGCACAGTTGTCGCTGCTCTGCTTCACTACTCACTGTTGGCAATGTTCTCTTGGATGTTGTGTGAAGGAATTCTTCTCTATATCGCCGTGATGAAAATGACTGTGGGAGGCGCCCAAGAAACTCCTAAGTATTTCTACGCCATCGGTTGGGGTGAGTTATGATTATAACTGTGTGTTATATTTGAAGCGGAAACAAATGGTATTTTGTGCCGAGAACAGATAAACAATTAAACGCGATATCAAAATCCACCAATCATAAGGCATGCTGTTCATTGAAATGTATGTTATAATATTCGCTGCCACGAAAAGCAACCTCATAGAAGGATTTATTGTGTAATAGAACGCGTTCTTACTGTCTAACTTTCAGTTCATAGTTTAGTTGCCCTTGAACCTTATTCAAAATGTGTCTCTAATATGCCATTATCTCGCAAATCTCGGTCAGGTTTCCCCGCTATAGTTGTCGCAGTGTCCCTGGGTGCTACCCATACCGCAGGCTACGGTACGGCAGACATCTGCTGGCTCTCGATTGACAGTGGGCTCATATGGGCTTTCATAGGTCCAGCATCTGTTGTCATTCTGGTCAGTTATTCTTCTCATGGACCTCGCCCTGGTCTTGTTCCCCTGTTCTTAGTTTGTTTCTTCTTTGTCTTCTTTGTCTTCTTTTAGTGTTCAGTATAAATGACTTATTCTCTCTCTTTTTGTGGTTGCGTTTTGTCTAGTTACCCTCTATTTTATCTTTTCTTGATCTTCTCCTCCTCTCCCATTAGTACACAAACACTCAGTTTAATTCTTACTAATCTCTATCCTACACTAATTTTCTATTTTCAGGTGAATATCGTCATCTTTATCTTGGTCCTTCGTCAAGCGGCGAGCATTAAAGCAGTGCGAAACAAAGATCGCGTGGACAAGATCCGCTCGGGTATTCGGGCGTCTGTCGTCATTCTTCCGATCTTGGGGCTAACGTGGGTGTTCGGCTTACTCGGGTTCAACGTAGATACGCTTCCGCTTAAATACATCTTCGCCATTCTAAATTCTCTTCAAGGACTTCTGATCTTCATCTTCCATTGTGTATTAAACAAGAAGGTCAGTACAGGAGTTAACACGTATTGGGTTATTTATTCACAATTGATTGCTACGGAAAATTATAAAAATATGTCTTTAGTTCGTTTAGAATACTGGTGTTGGTGTTAATATTGGTGATACTGCACAACTGTTGGTGATGGTGATAGTAACTGTTATAGTGATGCTGATGGTGACGATAATGGTGATGATGCCAGGCGTTGATAGTGATGGTGATGGTGATGGTGATGGTGATGGTGATGGTGAAAGTGATGATGACGATGGTGATGATGGTGATGGTGATGGTGATGGTGATGGTGATGGTGATGATGATGATGATAATGATGATGATGATGGTGATGGTGATGATGGTGATGGTGATGGTGATGGTGATGGTGATGGTGATGGTGATGATGATGATGATGATGATGATGATGATGATGATGATGATGATGATGATGATGATGATGATGATGATGATGATGATGATGATGATGATGATGATGATGATGATGATGATGATGATGATGATGATGGTGATGGTGATGGTGATGATGATGGTGATGGTGATGATGATGGTGATGGTGATGGTGATGGTGATGATGCTGATGGTGATGATGATGGGGATGATGATGGTGATGGGGATGGTAATGATGGTGATGGTGATGGTGATGATGGTGATAGTGATGGTGATGATGAAAATAGTGGTGGTGGTGATGGTGTTGATGATGGCAATAGCTTCTAGTGTTAGTTTTGGTACCGTGAGATTGGTGTTGGCGTGCTTACACGCTAGTCTTGTCTTTGTTTGGTAATTCAAGATTTTTGGGGGTTTTACAGTAAATTTATCTTAGAAATAACGTTGAACACAAGCTATTGAGAATAAGAAAAATAGTTACACAAATCACGTTTATCCGCCGCAGATTCATGACGCCATCAAACGCTGGGCAGACAAGAGAAACAAAAAGGATCAGCGTCTTACAATAGGTAAGACACGTGACCCAATATAACGGCGTGTTTTGTATAAGTTCAAAATAGTATCTACACCAAACATAGAACGCGCAAATTACGTTTTTCTGATCGTATGTCAGAGTCGAAGAATCAAGGTTTAGCCGTTAGATTTATCGGAACCATCGTGGCCGCGATGGCATTATATATAATGTATCTTTGGGAATTATTGTGTGGCATATGTGAGGCAGGTAATGCAGAGCTTTATTTGAAATTTTCTGTCAACTTATACCCAAGGTAGTAAACGTAGACGCAGAGAGAACGACTTAAAGATGGAGCCTGTTGGTGAGGAGAACGCCACTGTCAGTCAAACGAAGCTGAGTGAAGTGAAATAAGAATAGAAGCATTCCAAGGATGGTCACCTATGTTTAATTCATAGAGAATATTCTTCCAACCATTGTATTAATTAGCCATTGTATAAATTTTGTATTTTGTAATAGCCTAGTTTCATAATTTGTAAAAGTGTTTTGTAGTTGTAAGTGTTTTGTATTTTGTGATAGTGATTCGTAATATTAGTGAAAGTGTTTCGTATTTTCTGAAAGTGTTTCGTGTTTTTTGATAGTGATTCGTTTTTTATGATACTGTTTCATAATTAGTGGGTGTTTTGTAATTTCTGATAGTATTTTGTAATTTGTGAAATGTTTACGACACGAATCATGCATCAAATACTGAAATAGTACGAACGAAACTTTGCTCAGCGATGATCTTTCCTTCGACTGTTTGTGTTCGCAAATTTAGCCGGTTTCGGTAATTCCGGCTCTGCAACACTATTGGTCATACCGCTCGGGTATTCGGGCGTCTATCGCCATTCTTCCGATCTTGGGGGTCACGTGGGACGGCGTGTTTTGAATGATGAAATAATAGACGTGTATTTACATATCTATAAACCAGACATAGAACAATATGTTTTGTTCTGGTTAAATGACAAATACCTTTACTTTTAGCTTAACGTTTGTTATTTCTTACTTGTTCGTGGCGAAGTAGCTTATCTTTATTAGTATGATTATTTCATCAACCAAAAAACATATACATAGAATAAAATATATTCTATTGGTTATTCTGCCATCTGATCACCTATAAAGATAATCTCAAAGTATTACATAAAGGGAGACTACTCTGTAAAAGCCTGTTAGAGTTTAATTTAGTCCTCCTACCATTGTATCAATTAAATATACCAATGTACAGTAATTTGTTATGACAAAAATGGTGAAATAAACAAAAAACAAACAAACCTTTCAAATAAAAAGGTGCCTTTGTCGATCATATAGTACACGTTTTCGCTACCCGAAAGTAGAACCCCTAAAGGTAGTGATGTCGCCGCTTTTGAACTTTACGGCAATGAAATGAGTTAATGAAAACGAGATAGTTAACAGCGCGAACGTTAGTGTCGAAATTAAAACTTATGATTGTCCTACAAACAAGCAGTATATGTATACATTATATAGTCGCAGTGACTAGTGTCGAATTGTGTCAAATTGGCGGCCATAAGAAAATGTATGGGGATTTTATACGCTTTCAGTCAGTTAATAACGTGTCATAGAAAATGGTGGATTCTCATGTTTTTTTCTACATTTTATTGCAAAATAAATCAGCACGAACTCAGAAAGTGTACTGAATACGGCAAGCAGAGACAGTCAGATCAATATTGTCATAACGCGGGCGCCTCAGGAAAATCGAGCTCCGGATGTAAATGGTGAACCCTTCCCACTTGTAGACAAAGGACGACGAAAAAGTGACTATCTCGGTTAAAGATTGACCCAATTCAGCCTCGAATAAGTGGATTAGTATTGTAAAGCAAATATTTTTGTAAAACAATCGAATTTGAAATGTCAAGGTTGTTGTAATAACACGTTTTTCTTCCTTTGGTGCCTGAGCCACTGGTTTCCTTTGGATCTGACGGAAAGTTTTCTGTTCTGCGGATGATTGTAGTTGCCAGTGGTATCGCCGTTATTTTCCTGGTCGCCATATTTGTTGTTGCCTGCAAACGTAGGTGTGAAATTTGAAACTTACTTAGACAAGACATTTATGTACTATTTTTCGAGCTCTCAAACTACTACTACTACTGCTACTACTACTACTACTACTACTGCTACTACTACTACTACAACTAATAATAATAATAATAATAAAAATAATAATAATAATAATAATAATAATAATAATATTAATAATATTAATAATAATAATAATAATAATAATAATAATAATAATAATAATAATAATAATAATAATATTTTAAATTATAACTCCTGTTCATTTTATTAAAGGCAACAGAGATCTTTGGGTTTGGAGTTGCCTCTACAGGATATCCAATCAAGTGCAGACCACAACGAAGACACGACCAACAAATCTATCAAGTATTACAAAGAGGAATGTGATCTTTTGTGATTAAATTTTTCAGATTTATTCACGTAAATGGGTGATTGCAAATTTAAGCAAATTGTGCACAAAAAATATTAATTAACCAGTCTAGTATAAATCTACGTGGTTGGCCACATTGCTTAAAAAGCATACGGTGTGGCATGAAATTTTTGTGGGAGTTCAATTTTCGCGGATTGCCGGTATTTTGCCGGAAGACAATGTTTTACAAATTTGAATTTCAGAATTTTCTGCTGGAAACAAAGTTTTGCGGATTTCGGGCAATTCGCGTCGCTATCTCAAGCCGCGTTGTCATTGCTAAATCTGTCTATTGCGACAACAAGGGATTCAAAATAAACTGAACAGTTCCCATGTACCGCAGTCATCCATTGTCTATTCTTCGGCAGGAGATGGCCTCAGTTTCATGTCTTGGTGAGTTTCAGATTTACCCAGAAATTCAGTAATCTAAATAAATGGAGGAAAATTTTGTGGGATTTTGAGCTTATGTTCGCGGGATCTAATTTTCGCGCAGTGTTGGAAAATCTACGCGAAATTTACAGAAATTGGATCCCGCGAAAATATTATGCCACACGGTGATTATCAGGCAATTATAAGCAGCACACAGGGTCAATAAAAACTGCGCACTCGCATTTAAATTTTATGTTTTATCTCAGCTTTAGTTTCGAATTCATGTCTTGCTTGGAAACGTTTAGAAATTTTTAGAGTTTGTAGGCGCTCGCATATTTTGCGGAAATTATATTTTGTCGATAAAAATATCATCACATAAATCACCTCAATTCTTTCAAATGAGCCACATCATTTAGAGTGCATACACAAGATGTAGTAATAACAATAATAGTAATAAAATCAACAGAAAATAATGAGTATTATATCTGAGTATTAACCCCCGAGTAGTTGTGCGAATATATACATCGAAAATGGAATCAAAATTGCACCCAATCCCAGGCCAGAATAAAACAAAACAAAAACAACAGAATATACACCCTACACTAAACGGAGAGTGCCACCACGCCCCTCCCCCACCCCTTATCCCTTCGGAGTTTTGGACATTGATGGTTACCATCCTTTTTGCAAGGTGCTGCCGCTGTTGAACACCTATCGACAACAAATGTTGAACAGATGTAAAGTTAAAAAACAAACTCGCAAAACCAGTCGGGGAACAGAAGACGTATTTTACTCAGCGGCGAGGTCTGTTGCCAACGACAGCAGTTGTAACGCTCTTTCCCAGGTCCCCTCGTCTATCCTTGACACGAAGACAAAACAAGATGGCGGCTTACTGCGAATGACCGAATTAAGCCTAAGATATCGCCAAAGACCGGCGGGTTTACTTGAGATATACAGTCAAGAAGTCAAAACAGCCTCGAATTACCCCTTCAGACTTGAGTTTCAAACCGTTGGCTGGATTTAAAGCATGTTGACGAATCGAATGAACCAATGTGGATTTCGGCGTGAGGGAACTTTACCCACGTTTGAGTTTCCTGCCCTAACCAAGAAGCCTCGCAGGTATGCCGGGCTGCACTTCAAAGGTGATGTTTTTGTGTTGACACGTGTACTCCTGTATGATGTCTAAAAAATTATTGAGTATTATGTGTTGAGTAAATAGAGGATATTACACGGCGGCGCGAAGATATGAATTTTATTTTCGAGTGGTAAAAATAATATTTAACGAACGAGCGCTTCGCGAGTGAGTAAAATGTTGTTTTTACCACGAGAAAATAAAATCCATATCTTCAAGCCGCCGTGTAATTTTCTTTTTATTATATTAGACACGAGTGTTTAACGAGAAATTGCACAAACAACCGTGCAAAAGCGGGAAATGATGCCAACGATATCCTCACTAGTGAGGATATGGAAAATACGCCACTCGGGTCCCGGATGTAGTTTCGTATGGATTTTACGCACGGTATATTGTCCAGTAAAACACTCGTGTCTATATAATAAACATGCATATCATCGGCACGTACAGCATTTGATTTCCCGTTATCTCCGCTGCTATACTCATCATGAACTGAGAGGAGCACGTCAAAGTGTGCTCCTCCAGCGCTTTGTTAGCTCAGGGATGCGCGCTTTGGTGACATAGTCGGTCCTGCATACCCTGAAACTGTTGGTGGTCAGTTGGCTGCAGGTCACCTATTTAGGTGTATCTTTCATTTTTAGTATACAATTACCACTGCTAAACAAAGGCTACATGATCGATTGGAAGAAACATTTCAACAGGCACTGTACGATAAGCCAAAATCCAGTTTATCCGTGCATGTTCCACAGAGCCAAACGGTGTTGAGTTGGATGGGATACAGCTAACTTTACACACAAGCATTAACGTACAAGTCAATCGACTACATCTCAGGTTTTTCGCGAAGTCACCTTACGTCGTCGCATATCACGTGGCAATGTGAACCAATCACCGTGTGTTGATTCGTAACCCGGAAGAAAAATATGGCGATAGAGACACGCTGTGCAATCCTAAGCTCGTCGGGCCGCACAAACGAGAAAACAAACAAGAGTTAGCATAACAATGCCGGTTGTGCGGAAACTCATTCTGATTGGTCAGCAAATAAGCCTGTTTTAGAAAGATATGTCACTTACGCCCTTCCTTCCGTTGTCGTGCGCCATATGATGCATGACAAGGGAAGGAAGAGCGTAAGTGACATATCTTTCTAAAACAGGCTTATTTGCTGACCAATCAGAATGAGTTTCCGCACAACTGGCATTGTTATGCTAACTCTTGTAAACTAATGAAAGCATCAATTAACTTTGTTAAAAATATAGTTAAGTGTCATACTGTTGTGGAGTTGGCGATTATAACTACGGAGAACCAAACATGGAGGCAAGTGTTGCAGTTTACGTCCACGTGGTGTTGTTTGTCAGTTGCCTCGCAGTTTCTTCGGCTGGTAAGTCCGGCGTTATCCCTTCCATTTATTTTAGTTGTGGCGAACTGGGTTGTATGTAAACACAAATTACAAGCAGTGTTCACTTTCCAGGTTAGAACCGATAAAGTGACTTTTCAAACCGAGAAATTAGTTAAGAGGAGTGTGACTTGCAATGCTGACTTAAATAACACTGTATAGTATATATGTAACACGTTCCAGAATAACTTTCGATATTCCAGAATGATAGAATTTGGTTAAGAACAAGTACCACGACTTGATTTATTGCTGAATCACAAACTTTCTGTTCATTTCTTTATCGATGTGCAGATTTTTAACCGGTCCCAAATGTATTCAGCGCACATTTTTTATCGCAAATTTATCCAACACTGCCGAGTCAGGTTACCCGAATGGATCTGCAATCGCAGAGCCAAAATACCGCTGGCCGAGTCAAATTACCTAAATGGATCTGCGATCGCAGAGCCAAAATACCGCTGGCCAAGTCAAAATACTTGAATGGATTGTGGGATCGCTTCAGATTTGATCGATAGTTTCGAATACTCTGCTAAGTCAAGTTACCAGTACAGTTACCAAAAAATAAAAGAAACAGAAATGAGACAGTCAATCAGCGTTTATTGTCATAGTTTCAGAACGACTGGAAGAAACCCTCGACCGCGATGCAGACTGACACGTAAAAAAACTATAATACCCCAAAATGGCCCCACACCACGTTTGATTTACTAGTTTGAGAACTAGATTTCTACTATAAACCGCACACGTCAGTTAACACCATAGACCTAGAGGACTTCTTCTGTTGAGATGTTAACCCTTCAATCCCAAGCTCAAAATGCAGATTCTCTCAACCTTTTAAGAGTAAAATGTACGAGTAACGTAGTGAGAGTTGCCAGTTTGATCCGCTTTCATCTTAGCAAGGTATCAAATACCAAGTTCTCACTACTGTATCATATGTTTCTTGTTAAAAGCTGAAGGAGAAAATCGAAGTGGATCACTACTGGGAGTGAAAGGGTTAAGACAAACTCTGTATTCCAAATTATCCAAAGACCGCAGATCAAAATGTCGTGTAAAGATTACTTTCCAACCGAATCATTTAATTACTAGGCAATGTGGTAAATCATGTAAACAGACCAAAGGCCCGGCAAAATCCAGCAATAACAGAGACAGCAATATTTTAGTAACCATCCGATGGCTGTTCTCGATGCCACAGTGGAACACATGAAACAGAAGGGATACATTGACTGATAACACCTCGAACGTCATTTCCAACCTACAAAACGATCATAACAAACTATCAGAACTAAATATACTTTACATTCCTTCTTCTCCACGTATGTCGAGTTGCAACTGACATGTTTCCGTTCGATGACAAATCCTTTTCTCTGTCCATTTGTCCTATGTCGGTCGAAAGAAGTGCGTTATAGTACATAACAGCCACAGATATATGCTGTGATGCAATCTTTCTTTGGCTACGATCACCCGGCATCACGTTGGTTGTGGCAAAGTTCCGACTCAGTTGAAAACGAGGAGACGTTTGCTTTGTGAATTGGTTTATATTAACTGTCACAAGATCTTGCGGTATTCTTTTAAGTCAACGGCTTCCGGCCCTTTTGTTCTTCTTTTCATTACTATTGTTTTATTTTCCTCTGGCACTCCGAGATTTGCAGCAGTAAAGATCATTTTGGCCCATTTTTTCCCCTCCTTTGACATTCTTTCAGTTCCTTTTCTTAGAGACAGCGCCTTAGAACTAATTTGTGTGCAAAGGTTAACCCCACGCCGCCTCGATTAGCGGGCACTTTTAACCCCTCGCTGAGGCCATATGCTAATTCAAAGTAGTCAAACAAAGTAATGAATAAAAAAGAAAAAGCCTTCAGCAGTATTTCTGCACTGCAACAAAATCATCTTTGATTTCTTGCCTCAGTGCTGGAGAAGAAGAGAAGAGATATATTTATATAATAAAAGAAGAACAAAATGATCAACAAAAAACAATAGCACCAGAAGCCGCAGCAGGTACCGAAAGCCGGAAGCCGTTGACTTAAAAGAATACCGCAAAACGATATCGCAGCATCCTGTGACATTTATTACAAACCAATTATCCACTGCAAAGTAAACATCTTGTCTTTTTCAAATTCAGTCAGAACTTTACCACTGGCCTGCTATAACGTGATGCCGGGTAATTGTAGCCTAAGAAAAGCTGCACTACAGCGCATCTGTGTGACCGTTTACATCTATAACGCACCTCTTTCAACTCACATTTATGAGCAAGAACAGAGATAAGGATTTGTCATCGAAGGGAAACATGTCAATTGCTACTTGACGTACGTGGAGAAGAAAGAATGTGAAGGTATGCTGCCGTTTTATTATTTTCTCTCCGGGTCTTCATTTCAGTATCTCACAAGCTAGACAAGCAAGTTCAGCTACCGCGAATCGCCGAAATTTCAGTGCACTGTTGTGTTAATATCATCAGTTTGGCAAGCACTGCCACTCACGAGTTCACAATATACCGGTGTTTAGATTCCACAATCTTTCATGTAGTAAATTCAGTTGGCATTCTCCTTGCAATCTAGAAGAAAATGTTGACAATACTTTCGAGCGAGTATAAACCGAGCAAATTCTCGAAAACCAAGTTCTCTGTTTATTCTAATACACAAAATGGTTGCAATGTGTTATTTAGTTTCGTTGTGATCGTTTTGTAGGTTGGAAATGACGTCAGCCTACTCAAGCTCACCTTCGACGTGCTATCAGTCAATGTGTCCTTTACGTAGTTCCACAGCCTCGGCGAGGACAGCTTGTACCTAAAACTTGCTGTGTGGATTTCTGACAGACTTTGGGCTTTATTAACCGTTTCACTTCCAAGTTCAAAATGCATACTCCCCCAACCTTTTAAGAGGAACTTGTATGAATGGTGTAGTGAGAATCGATAGTTTAATCAGCTATCATCTGAGCAACGTAAACAAAGGCCGTGATCGCAAATCCATTCAGGTAGATTGACTTGGCCAGCGGTATTCGAAAAAATCTTGGCTCTGCGATCGCAGATCCATTCAGGTAAATCGACTTGGCCAGCGGTATTCGAAAAAATCTTGGCTCTGCGATCGCAGATCCATTCAGGTAAATTGACTTGGCCGGTGGTATTCGAAAAATCTTGGCTCTGCGATCGCAGATCCATTCAGGGAACTTGACTCGGCAGTATTTGAAAAGAAAAATGGCTCTGCGATTGCAGATCCATGTACTGGTTAATTTTCATAGGCACTCTTGTTAATCTCGCAATATTTTACAGTTAATTTCTAGAATAAAACAGCACTTTTGGCGGAAATAACTGACATGGACAGATTTCCTCAGCGATGAAGAAAAACATGCAATGCGCATTATTTAGGTATTCTGGCGTATTTCATTGAATATCATCATATTTTGTCGCCTTTAAGGTTATCTTTGCAAATTTCGGCGGTGTTCAATAAATATTGGCATATTTCTTGCAAGAAACTGGAGTCAAAATGAAATTTTAGCCATTTTTGACACTTTAGAATATTGAAAGTTATTCTGGAACGTGTTATGTGCACAATGTAAGGTCGTTTAATAAGATAGTTTAAGATTGCCGCATTCCGCAGCCCGCAAACCTTAAACCTAGTCAAACTGCAAGAAATCACACGTAAGGTATGTCGTATTTCTGTTATATTTTAAACACCCGGAATTATTCCTTGGGTAAGTCAAATACCGAAGCAATAAGCTTCTGTTATTTAAGAATTTGCTACCATGGTTGTGCCTAATAGACTATAGGGAGTTTAAGAAATCTAGGACGGCGACGGCAACGCGAGGAACCAGGAAATAAGTGTTCCACATTCCTTATGTCTTTGTAATTTCACCTATTCTCAAGTAGCTCAATTTTTTCCGTTTTTTTTTTTTGCCGAGGTTCTTCTGCTTTCATCGTCTCTTACTAGGAAGAACAACTGTCGGTTTTCCAAGGTTTGAACGATATTGCAGCAACGAACACAGAAAAGAGCACAGGCGATAAACTAATACTAACGAAAGGAGTGTTTTAATTTTAAGTTTTACTTGTTCAATCACATACGCAGCTCTCAATGTCGATCGTTTTACATATGCATGGCTTCTGTCTTCCGCTAAAACGTTTACGGTGTTTACACTTGACCTGAACTCATTACTGATATCTCTTCAGGAAAGCTGTAGAACTAAATTAAAAGTAAAATTTACAGAATAGAACAAGGCGATGGTCTAATAGGGTTTGGGGTTTCGGAGTGTCACAGTGAATGTTTTCGTTTTTTTAATGTCTTCTAAAGTTAAGGCTAGTTTCTGTCAGTAGCGACAGATCAAATAAGTAAATCTGCGGTTGTGCTTGCTAGACCGGAAGAACCCAATTTTAGAAATCGGGTCCCTTGATTGAAAGTGCTCGCAAAGTGCATAAACTTTGTTATTCGTTACAACGAAGACCAAAATTAGAGGCAAGCGCTTACAGGCGACACTGCCGTCAGAATGATTTGGAGACTTCAGAGTTGGGAGAACAGGAAACCTGCGCCCTTTCACGGACTAGTAGTATGAAAAGCATATAATTATAATCACGCAGAACTTTCTCAGAGACTATATTACAAGCCAGGGCTAGGGTTTCTGTTAGCACGCGAATGTAAAGCTTTACTTCTTAGGGCAGAAGTATGTGAACAGTATGTAAGCACAAACTACAAACAATGTTCACTTGCCAGGTTAGAACTGATAAAGTGACTTTTCAAACCGATAAATTAGTTAAAAGGAGTGTGACTCTCAATGCTGACTTAAATAACACTGTATGGTAAGGTCGTTCAATTAGAGAGTTTAAGATTGCCGTATGGCGCAGCCCGCAAACCTTAAATCTAGTCAAACCGCAAGAAATCACACGTAAGGTATGTCGTTTTTCTTTTATATTTTGAACACCGGGAATTATTCCTTAGGTAAGTCGAATACTGAAGCAATAAGCTTCTGTTATTTCAGAATTTGCTACCATGGTTGTGCCTAATAGACTATAGGGAGTTAGAAATCTAGGACGGCGACGGCGACGGCGACGGCAACGCGACGGACTCTTTGAAGACGGACTCTTTGAAGTAAACGTCCTTTCGCCCCGATCGTAATGTCACAGAACCGAATGCTGTCAAGTTAAAAACATTTTCACAAAGCCGTCTAATAGTGCCACAGAACAACGCCGTTCTGTCAGTTTAAAAACTGGACTCCTGTGTTGTTTCTTTTTCATGCGGCCAGAAAGTGAAACTCATAACAACAGGTGACACCAGCGGCTATAGAATTTTTTAAATTTATTTTTGCAATCTTCATTAGCTCCGTAACTCTTCGGAAATTACACAGATATTCATTGCTTCATGCACGTAATCTTTTCTTCTTGTAAACGAAAGGCAGTGTTCTCTGATGACGGATAGTGGCGACTTTATGTGACCCTAATTCATCTGTTCGGTATTTCCTGTTTTCCAGTTCCTGTACGGGGAAACAACAACAACAACAAAAAATCTGATAGGGTTTGGGGTTTTTGAGTGTCACAATGAATGTTTTTGTTTTTTAATGTCTTCTAAAGTTAAGGCTAGTTTCTGTCAGTAGCGACAGATCAAATAAGTAAATCTGCGGTTGTGCTTGCTAGACCGGAAGAATCCAGCTATAGAAATCGGGTCCCTTGATTGAAAGTGCTTTCAAAGTGCATAAACTTTGTTATTCGTTACAACGAAGACCAAAATTAGAGGCAAGCGCTTACAGGCGACACTGTGGTCAGAATGACTCGGTATGTCTCTTCAAAGTTGCGAGAGCAGAAAACCTGCGCCCTTTCATGAAAAGCATGTATAATCACACAGAACATTCTCAGAGATTATATTACAAGGTCTAGGGTTTCTGTTAGCACGCGAATGTAAAACTTTACTTCTTCAGGGGTCCTTCATTATTTAATTGCATAGCTGTAGTTCTAGTCGATCTAAATTTGTTGAAGGTGAGAGATCTCTTTCTTTATCAACTGAATTGTTTACCAAACAACGTCAGCTGTCAGCTGTGGTTTGATTGCATATTTCTGGAGTTATCCTGCTGGAGCGTATGTTCTTAATTGTTTCGACTGATGAGTTGGCCGAAGTTTCTTTACTTCGTAGTATAGACACATCAGTTACAGAACTCTGACCCCTTGTTATAGAATGTGTGCTCAGTTGCATTATTCAGTAGCTTTGCTTGCTGAAGCGCAGCCTTCAAAACAGAAGGCCGTGCTGGCGGGCAAGAATCAGTTAATCAATTAATCAATAACGGATGTCCAATATGCCTTGTATATCCTCAACTAAGCCTCAACAAACTGGAATCAATTTCCGCATTCTTATCAGTACCCCGACTCGCTTGCTTTCTTTCTTACTGGATGCTGATATGTGTTCAGTGAAAGAAAAGTCTCTGTCAATTACTATTCCCATAAGCTCCAGTTCTTCCGTTGATTTGATTATATTGGGATCAATTTTAACTTCCAGCTGTTGAAAGCCCTTGAAACAGGCAGCCCAGGCTCCGGGTGTCTGTCTGCCTGTCACGCAGTGATGTGTGACACCTTTGGTATTACGAAAGAACATGACCGTTGGCGATTATAAAGAAATGTATGGGGATTTTGGTCGTTCGCCGAACGGCGGTCTTCGGGAACTATTAAACCTAAAAAGTGGCTAAGTATGTTTAGTTGTGCGTTATCTAACCTCTCTCCGAACGTCAGCTCGCTGCGCTCGCTGGAACCGGTAAAAAACGAGCTGCCGCAACTAAACATATTTAGCCACTTTTTAGGTTTAATAGTTCCCGAAGACGGCCGTTCGGCGAACGACCAAGATTTCCATACATTTCTTTATACAGTAGAAACCCGCTAATTCGAACTCGGTTAACTCGAACTCCCTGCTATATCGAACTCAAACCCATTTCCCTTTGATTTCCCTTTCAGTCATTTACTATCGGCTAACTCGAACTCCCGCTAACTAGAACTATTTCTCGCTTCTCTTGGGAGTTCGAGTTAGCGGGGTTCTACATCACCAACGGTCATGTTCTTTCATACTAAAGGTGTCACTTATCACTGCGTGACAGACAGACAGACACCAGGAGCCTGATACTTGCTTAGGTTTCCCATGAGGACTATATTATCACTGTACTAGCCAGGTGTTTCTTTGCCATCTTTGTTGATTCCTATGGCATAGCCTGATAGTTGACTCTCACGTTGAACATATAAGAACAGATCGTTTTGATAGATATTCCATAACATGGGTCCTAAGGACGACACTTGTGGACAGCTCCTGCTGGTTTCCTTCCAGCTACTTGTTACCAGGCCCACTTTTCTATTCTCCCGGCCAGTAAAGTATCAAGTTAAGTGCACTCTGGGCAAAACCGTAAGATTTGAGCGGCGTCATGGAATTTCTCCGTTCTTTCACTTCTACGGCCAGATCGGCTAGTTTGACGTTCAATGGCAAGGTTTGAATGAAACTGCAGCAACGACGTTTGTCTCTGTCAGTTTTGTACTTTTCATGTTTGATGTGCGCGGCTATTCGGACTTTTTCCGCTGTAAATTCTAAAGTTAAAATTTTGTAGTACAAAGTTGACAAGAAGGGGAAAGATAATTGTCCGGACCGGGTAATTGTCGGGTCCCACAATATGTCGGCGGGTAGTAAGTAATTATGTTTAATCCAAAATATATTCAGATGTGGGAAGTTTGATACCTTTTCTATCGTAGGTATCGAATAATGAGCAAGCCATCGCGCTCGCCGGAGGTTTATGGTCGATGAGGTCACACTGTGACACACTGCAATCTATTGTTTGAAACCGAGCGAAAGATGGGTTTTCGGCTAGATTTTTAAAGGGCTATAGTCGACCGTGTGCCAGATTTGCGGCACATATTTACTCAAACAACTTGGCTTCCACATCGCCGAAGCTAGACGGCGGGCGCAGAAGTGGAAAATTCTGGCAAACTCCGAGAGGAGTCGTGCTGACTGCTGACAGTTGGTCTGAAGTTGTACGCCCGCCTGTTGATAGTTCCACCGCGGCGAAAGCAAATTCCTCCAAACGGTGAAGAACGGCGCTTTAAATCGTAATTAAAGTGCATGTAATACTTTATTGCCTACCTGTACAGGGAAGTTTGGAATGACTGTTTTTGTACATTTCGGGAGATTTCAGAAGATCCCCGCTCTCGAGTGACCGTGGTCAACTGCCGTGATGAATTACGCAACTGCTGTTAGCGTTAGTGTAGTCGAAATCCGGAGCAAGAGTTATCGTGAGACATCCGCAGAATCTCAGTGCTTGTGAATGCCGATGCTACCGTAGCACATCAACATTGCAATTCCCACACGAACACCTAAAATGTGAGTAAAACACAGAGAAGCAATTACAGATGGCCCGTAAACAAATCCAGAACTTGGATATATTTTACGCTTACCAACTACTGGCTCCAAAATTTTCTTCCGAGCGATCTTGCGGTGTTATGGTTCTTGCTCTTTTCCCTCCCTTTCCTTTCTGTTATGCTTCATGCCTTTCTTGGTCAGCAAGTGTAGCTCTTGTCACCGCACGGGTTGGAGTTATTCATAGTGAATATCGCACATTATTAAAAATTGGACCACAATTATTGGATTTCGGAGTGGCAATTCGCGGGTGAGAAAAATTTACAACACTAATTGAAGAATGAGCAAAGAGGAAATAGATGGATGCCTCAAGTGTGTTTACAGTGGGAACAATAAAGCAGTCCTGAATATTGGGTGTAACCCTATGTATCTATATATGTAATTACAGAGTCCCTGTGTGTCCCTATCTAACTATAGAACCTATAGAGCCTATAGAACCTATAGAACCTATAAAGCCAATAGCGCCTATAGAGCCTATAGAACCTAAAGAATCTATAGAGCCTATAGAGCCTATAGAGCCTACAGAACCTATAGAGCCTATAGAGCCTATAGAACCTATAGAACCTATAGAGCCTATAGAACCTAAAGAACCTATAAAGCCTATAGAACCTATAGAACCTATAGAACCTATAGAGCCTACAGAACCTATAGATCCTATAGAGCCTATAGAACCTATAGAGCTGTCATATCAAGCCGAAGCATTTTGACAACTGTCACGCTCGCGCGCAGCATAAACATTTTACATATTCACAAAGCAGCGTTATGTAGAGTCTTAAACCGTGAGAATGGATGTTTTCGTCGCGAAAACGGATATACTTTCGGCAAAAAAACTTTACAAATCAGCTACAGTATGTACGAGGCAACAGATGTCATGTACAGTGCAAAGCATATTAAAATCATTGTTTACGACTAAAGTTCGTCATGGCTTTGGTGTTCGTTTTCGGCCTGGTATCTTCCCAGAGGTATTTCGTATCGCCACAGAAAGCTCGTCGGGACTAAATAATTAGCGGCGACAGTTATTTGCAATCCCGTAGCGGTATCCATTAAATATAATCGAATCCATCAAACACTTGTTTACGGCTATGACGGTGAAATTAAGAACGCAAGCCAAAATCGTTCCCTAAAACCCAGTTTATCCGTGCATGTTCCAAGAGCCAAACGGTGTTGAGTTTGGATGGGATACAGCTAACTTTACACACAATTGTATTAACGTACAATTCAATCTCGGCGCCCACATCTCAAGTTGTTCGCGAAGTCACCTTACGTCATCACATACCACGTGGCAATGTGAACCAATCACCGTGTGCTGATTTGTAACCCAGAAAAAAAAAAACTAATAATGACGATGAAGACACGGAGTGCAGAACTTAGCTCGTCGGGCGGCTACGCCCAACAAGCAATAAATGTATTAAAATTAAGCCATCCGCTTCAGGTCTGTGATCAACAAGTTCAAACGAGTCAGTGATGTCCTCCCGCTGGGTCTGGTTTTGCATCGTATCAAATAGTTTAACGAACTCAAGATTGATCACAAATTAAGTGTATGTCACAGAGATACCATTTAAAGTGTAAGTAGTTTCACAAGTTGTCAAGGTACCAACCGGAAAGTCTTGGCTGGGTTCTGATCGCCCGTGGGATTTATTCTTTGGGAAGTAATGTTGTTGCAGATTTGGTGAATTTTCGCTGTTCTCGTTTACGAATCAGGAGCGAGTGAGTAATTCATAGATATCCTTCGTTGTTATTGAAGTTTAAAGAGTTGCATTTGATTTTATCAGTTTCTATTTTCAATGTTTTCACCCAGAATGTATGCATGTATAAAGGTCCCCAGTGTGGGCTAAGCTTAATTGTAAGAATTGTGTAAGAGTTGGCAAAAGAGGAAGAAGACTTTGGCCAGTGGTTTGGCGTCGCGCTGAAACGTGTACCATTTCATAATTTCTCGACCTTGGTTTTTTGAATTTTGTCTTCCAGCCATGCCTCGCCATCCCCATAAAACAGAATTATTCAACGAAAGGTCGACGCACGTCCCTATATTTTTTGAAACGTCAGTGTATATATATATATATCAACAACTTCAACAACAATTTCCGCGTTCCGAAACTTGGTTTGGTGTGTGCAATGATTTTTTCGCCTGTTCTTTTTTCTTACATGAGACTGCTCCGCTGGCTGGGTCGGTTTTGGAAACTTTTGCTACAAATTTGTGGGGAATTCACCACGAAGCTGGACAAACGCTCGTACAGACTGCTTGAGCTACGGTGGTGACCTGGTCAGTATTCACAGCTCCTCGGAACAGGCCTTCATAACATCCCACATATCTGGGGCATATTTGACATATTATTGGATTGGCTTGCACAATCAAACTCACAAGAAGGCGTTTGAGTGGAGCGACAAGACAAGTTTGAACTACACAAACTGGGCTGGCGGCGAACCTAATAATGCTGGAAGACGTGAATACTGCGTGGAGACGAGTTCATATTTTAGTTACCAATGGAATGACAATTACTGCGAACAAAAATTTAACTACAGTTGCAAACGCCAGAAAGGTTAGTCAGTCTGCATATTAGCACCAAATAACTGAGTTTGCTTTTGTTATTTCATTTCTTGTTATTTTATGCTTTGCTCGCATGTTTTGCTTACTAGAGTTCGACACTAATGCAAGCTATTGAGTTCACAACTTTGATTACATTTATGACCAAGAAGACAAGATAAAGATGAAAGATGAAAACGGCAAAAAAAAGTTGAGAAAGTTTCAAATTATTTACTAAACTCTGACCCATAAATTACGGTAGTTTAATGACAAACGTAATTATATTTTGTCTTGGTTCCCATATAATCAGCAATCCAATCGATGTTTGTTTTGTGAGACAGCAATTTTTTTACCTGATTGTATGTGTCAACACAAGTATGATGTGGACATGCACGCTCTCACTAAGGGCTCTAATGTTCGAAACGTCAGCTTACCTCTACATTAACCTCAGGTTTACACAATGTTATAAAGTTTATCTCGACGCAGCTAGGGACTAACATCCACTGTAATTTAATATATTTAATTGAATTTTATTGAATTTTATTAACTTCGCCATTCGTATGTGTGTATATGTATATATCTATATATATATGATAGAAAGTAACACTTGGTAGGGACACCACACAACACATACGCCAATTACTGCGGGCCCAGATAAGTTAAAACTAATAAAGAAAGATTAAAACTAAAAGAAGCAGCTAATCCTACTCATTAAGTTGCGGACGGAGTCACAGGTAGTACAGATACTTTTATAGGTCTGGGATCTTCAGGGTCTTAAGTATTTGACAAAGCATTTTTTAGCAGGCACAAATAACTGATTTACAAGATTGTCCTTCCCGAAAGACGTATTTGTCAAGAAATCAATTTCACTGCAAAGCTGAAGGCATTTATTGTACACCTCGACCATAATCTTAGATAGTTATAAAACGTTCATAGCACTGTATGATATTTTAACATATTTTTTTATTTTTGGTGCATTGATAATTGACAGGTCCCGTCAAGGAAAACTATAATCATTAAAAATTTGACTCACTGTAAAAACAAAAATGTCAAAAATGTCTATTTTTTATCCTAACATCTACCAGATGACGTGTTTTGCATGGAAGTGTGTTAATAGAAGTTTACTTGCTTTTTTTAGCGCCTCATCGCATCTATGTCCCGAAGCCTCATACCCTGAAACTGATGAATAGTACAAGAAACATCACGGTCGACTGCCATGGATACGGGAAGCCCTTGCCTACTGTCGTGTGGAAGAAAAATGGGAAGGCCATAAAGAACGTGTCCGAGTTCTCAGAGGCGTATAATAACCAAGTAGTCCAGGTTTTTGAATATGCCAGGCCGTCCCAGTGGACCGTCACCAATCGTCTGTATCTGCGAACAGCCGGCATCACCTACAAAGAGAGCGGCAATTACACGTGCGAGGTGTTTAACGGAGTGGGGAACAACCATACCACGGAACAGAGCGTTGAAGTGTTGTGTATGTGTACCACAAGTTGTGATTTGTAGTTTACCAATCTTTTCTGGCATTCAAGTTTTTTTAATGCTTTATATTTTTTGCAACCTGTACAAAAAAAAGTTAGAAGTATTGTATGATATGTGCAATATTTAGTGGTGTGTGAATCTATTTTCAGTCGTACCCCAGTTTATCCAGCGACCCAAGGACCGTGTAGTGATTGAGGGGCAGAACGTTACGTTTCCATGCAAAGTCAGTGGAGTGCCTGAGCCGTCGGTTGTATGGAACTTCAGCGGTGGATCTCTTCCAAGACACAGCATAACAAAATGGGACCTGACGCTGTTCGCAGTGAAGAACACAGAGAGGTTTGAGGGAAGTTACACGTGTGCCGCTTCAAGTCGAGCTGGGTTCAGTTCTGAAGTCGCCAGTTTGGTTGTGGATGGTGAGTTATGTTGCTGCCCACTGTTTATGTCTACTGTTCAGTGAACCTCTTGTGTTTTTTTTCCGCGCCCAAAGGCAACATTAGCTCCAAAATTTTGTGTCTTATCATATGTGATGGTTATTTTCAGCTTTACCGAAGATACTGTCTCCGCTGCAAGACGTTCATATTAAAGTTGGGGAGAGACTACAACTCACTTGCAATACCAATGCTGATCCCGAGGCAACAATTTCGTGGACAAAAGACAATTCTTGGCTATCACAACGGGCCACCTATAAAAACAAGAACTCTACACTTATTATCGATAGTGCAGTGTTCAATGATGACGGCAAATACACTTGTGTGGCAACAAACAGACAAGGGAACGCTTCCTCCAGTGCCACTGCTGAGGTTCAAGGTGAGTGTCCCTCCTGAAAGACGTACCTTGTCAAAAGATCAAGTCCACTGAATTGACTACTGCTAGGTGTATACCCTTGTAAAAATGTTATGTCAACAAGTGTTAAAGTAGAACGTCACTGGGTGTTATCTTTGCAGATCAGCCAAAGCCTGACGTGTGTCCCAAACAAAGTAAAGATGGAGTTGACTGGTCATCGACAAATCAAGGCTCACGTGACGTCAAGCCATGCCCTGCACCTGCCAATGGTAGATAAATTCTCGTGTATTTGCGTCTTAATCCACGAAAAAATACTAAAGATAAATATAGTTCCAAGACCCCAATTAGCCCCTTTTTTCTACGAAAATTATCTACGCATCTTCATTTTTACGCAAATCAGAAGTATTTTTATAAGAAAGCTAGGTGGTCTTGTTTTGAAATGACCTCCGAATGTGTTTCTTGTTTTAATTCCAGGGAAAGTTGTGAGGGCGTGTCTAAAGATGAGTGGATATGCAAATTGGGGTGCCACTAATTTCGTAAATTGCACTTCTAAACAATACCTGGATTTGGGCAAGGAGGTAAGTGCACCATCAGATTCTATAAGGAGTCGGTCAACCTCGTTCCTGGTACCATTTGTCCTTCAAGACCAAAGAAAAAAGACCATGGAAACGAGGTTTGGAGTCGGCTAGCTGAGTGTTGACCACACAGGGTGGTTCACTGCCCACACAAGTGTGAGTAAACATCAAATCTAATCGTGACATTCGCGGAAAAGGCCCCGACTCACTTTTAGCATTTTTGACAAAGTATTGACCATACTTAATTAGCCACTGATAAAAAAGAGAAAACATCTATTTGATTGTCTTCTAAATTAAGAAGTGGCCTTTGATATTAGATATGTCGGTATCTAATATTGAACTTATTATGCGTCAAACTTCTTCAGATTAATTTGAAAACTTAGTGTACCACTTTGAGTACATTAGCATTGCCTGTCTTTATTCAGGCAAGAGCTCTGGTTGAAGGTTCTCAAACAAATAGAAGTGCTCCACAAATCCTTGAAGCCTTAACAAACATAACGGAACCATCACAAAATAACCAGGGAAAGCCGGATCAGATCTACGGCGGCAATATAAAGATTTCAGTTCAAATTCTAGCATATCTGGCAGAGTTTAACTCAGGAAAAGGAAATGGAAGTTTGAGCAACCCAGGAAACCAAAAAAGGTTTCTTCTTGCCGCAAGCAACTTGTTTGAGGAAACCAACGTGAAGACCTGGCATCAACTGGATGAGGTAAGTAAACGTCTACAATGCTGAACAAAAAGAGAAAGTAAAAGTAAAGTATCTTTATTTATACACGGTAAATAAATCAGCAGAGCTGGTGCGTCCGTGTTAAACGAAACGTAAATCCCAACTAGTCTGGCATCTCTAGCCCTTATGGTTATTCCGGGCAGCCAGTACCCAACTTATACTAGACCTAAATCTGACATACCTATCTTGTAAACAAGGGTATAATAAACTCGTTGTTGTTGTTCTTGTTGTTGAGGCTAACCAATTGGTTATTTACATAACGTGGCTGAGGATTTGAACTCGGGGTTGCCGTGTTACAAATTCAGCTAGTGGTCAGAGCGGGACTTGGATCTGGAACCTCCGGATTTCGAATCCAGAGCCCTAACCACTCGGCCACACTGCCTCCTGTTATGCGTGTATGTTACACATTCAGTAACACATGGAGGGTTTTTAATTACTTTCTAAACTCTAATATTTTTTCTTTTTGCAGGAAGACAATGGTTTCTCCACCATCCTGGTGCATACATTGGACAAATATGGTTTGAACGTAGCTGGCAGCCTCGACGGTGAAGGAAATAAATCATATGCTTTGGTAGAAACACCAAATATAGTCATGAGATTGGATAACGTTGGACATAATAATAAGGTGAATCTTACAAGGTTGGCCACTCTATTTCATAACTCCCCTCCCTCCCTCCAACAGTAGATACACACAGATGAGACTCACACGCCTCAACTAACGCCACACACACACGGCATACACACAGTAGAGCTAAAACGCACAGACAGGCCTCAGCTTACAACATACCAGAAAGGTCAAGACCAAGACTGCACTGAACACTGATAATACCTGCACGTTCAAATTCACCACAAATTGCCCTCTTTATTCTTGGGAGAAAAATCTTGGTCACATGCAGTCGTCACACTAAAGTGCATTTATAGAAGGGAATGTCAATGGAAGTATATAACTCCGATGTGCTTTGCTTCATATCTTGCTCGATTGGTAATTGCAAACAGCAATCTGAGAAAACTTTTATTTTATTTTAGATCAAAACAGATGGACTGCCCTTCGCCCACGAAAAAAACAAAATATTTTTACCACCAGAAGTCTTTCGGTCAAATGGCTCCAACCGTGTTGGCAGTTTTATTTATCTGACCCTACATAAAATATTATCATTTAACAAGTCCGATATGGCGGGTGGTCGAAGCCTCAGCGGCTTCTCCAATAGTATTATTGTGTCCAGTACAGTCGCTCCCAGTCCACCTCGTCAGCTGCGATCACCGGTCAAGATAGATCTGGAAAATAAAGAGGTATTGGTGAACAGAAAACTTTTCGTTTTTTTAGTTTGTTGTTTGGTGAACAGAAAAGACTACAGTAGAACCCCGCTAAGTCGAACTCCAAAGGGAAGCGAGAAATAGTTCGAGTTAGAGGAAGTTCGAATTCCACGCTATATCGAACTCAAACCCAATTCCCTTGGATTTCCCTTTCAGTCATTCACTATTGGCTACCTCGAACTCCCGCTAACTCGAATTAGTATATGCCACGCAAGTGAATAGTGCTTTTCGCGCGCTCTGATTGGCTCCTCAATCTCGGAATATCAAATACTATTCACCTCCCGGCGGCTTCCGGTAAAACAAAATGGCGCGCGAAGCCAATTTTTGCCCACTTTCGTCGGAAATAAAATAGCTATTTGGAAGTTGGCTATTAACTTTGTGTGGTATATACTAAAACAATTATTCGCCGAAGTGGAGGTGAATAGCGGTGGATATTTACCTCGCCAAAACGGCTCGGTAAATATCCACCGCTTTTCACCTCCACTTCGGCGAATAGTTGTTAACTATTTCTCGCTTCCCTTGGGAGTTCGATTTAGCGGGGTTCTACTGTAACTTATCAATATGCTCAACCGAGCTAATATTGCTTGACTGTTGTTGTTGTTTTTGTCAAATGCAGGATCAATCACCAAACGACACCACTCCCCCTAGAAGCTGCGTGTTCTGGCGTGTAGGTCTTCCCAGGACATGGCATACTGACGGCTGCAGACTGGTACCTAATACGTCGGATGACGTCATTAGATGTGAGTGTGATCACCTGACCATGTTTGCTTCCCTGATGGATCCTTACGGTGAATCGGTGAGTGTGCTTGAAGGCAAACTTACAGGGCTATAAACTAGAGGTTTTGTAAAACCAAAACCAAACTAATAGGCAGCGCAATCATAAAAGATGTAAGAAAACACTTTCAATCAGGCATGCAGAAAAGTCAAAGTAATTTACAGTTGAAGTAGAGATGAATCAGTAATGCAAATTATTAAAAACGTCTTTGCCATCAATCGGTTCATCTTTTCTCCTCCCTCCCTCCTCCATTATATTCTCTTTAGCTGGACCTGTTTTTACTATTTTGCAGATTACGCACTTACATAGTTTACATACATAGTTTATTTAAGGTGCTGCTATTACATAAAAAAGAAATAAAAAAAAACACTTTGAAGAGAAAAATTAAGGTTAGCCCTATCGTGGCTCCCAACAAAATATGGAATTAAAGCTTAGAATACCTCTTAATAAATGAGTTTTAAATAGAGTAATATAAAATATGATACTACGCGCGTTCTGATTGGCTAAATAACCGTGTAATGTGAGAGTATATTACACGCTGACGCCAATATGTGATGTGTTTTACTTGACTAACTATTTTATAAAAGAAATATATAACGCGTTCCCGTTTAATATAGCCTCATCTAAACACTTGGGAAGTTGCAAGAACACTAGCTTGAGTAGCGCCGGAAACCACTCGGTGGCCTCGTGGCTTCCTTACGCTACTCTCGCGTTCTCCTAACTTCTCGCGTGTTTAGATGAGGCTATATTACACAGTGACACGTGATATGCTTCTTAACTCTGCATCACTAAAGTACAGTAACTGTAAATACTGGTAGAAAAATTTTTCAAGAGCTACTTACAATTATGAATACATACAAACAAAATATCGACTCCACTCGACTAGACTATTTAGGCGTTAACAAAACAAAGAAGAGGTTTGGAATTTTACAAACAGTAAGCTAAAGTGTTTAAAATTCAAAACTTGCTAAAACGTAACATCGGTTACACTCAAGGGAACCAAGAATGCAAGTGGTCTTGGAAGTAATTCTGATGACGTGATGCTGGAGGTCATATCCTTAGTGGGCTGTTCTATCTCGACGGTGGCCGTTCTCCTCACCGTTGGAGTCACGCTCTTCTTGTGGAGGTTCATGAAAAAGCCACGTACACAAACCGTAGTCCTACTGAACCTTTGTGCTGCCATCGCCATTACATGCACACTTGTTATAGGAGAAAGTTGGGCACGTAATTACAAGGTAAACTAATAACTACATAAAATGTAAACAACTTAAAAATCCCCCCTCCCTCGAAAAAACGTCCCCTTCGAATAAGCGCCTCTTCTCTCAGTAAAAATTTGAAATAGACACCCGTCTCCCCTCGATAGTCTCCTCCTTCCCAGCTCTCCCTTTATTTGTTGTTTTTGCACAAACAGTAAATTGACACTAGGAAAATTGTCGCTATTAGAAATATGTGAACGGCTCACATTTATACTGTTGTTGTCTATGGGCAAATGGTACGCATTACAAAAATAAAATAACCATCTGGCCACGGTTCGAGGAAGATTAAATATGCGCCCCTTCGAATAGGCGTCCCTGCCTAAGGCTAAAATTGAAATATACGCCCGGGCGCTTATTCGAGGTTTTACGGTATTTGTAGTTTCTGTGAAGTGTGATAAAAGATATTCAGTTGTATTACGGTCCTTGCAGGCAATGTGCACAATTTTTGCTGCTCTGCTTCACTACTCTCTGTTGGCAATGTTCTCTTGGATGTTGTGTGTAGGAATTCTTCTCTATATCGCCGTGATGAAAATGACTGTAGGAGGCATCCAAGAAACTCCTAAGTATTTCTACGCCATCGGTTGGGGTGAGTTATGATTTTAACCGTGTGCTATATTTGAAGCGGAGACAAATGGTATTTTGTGCCGAGAACAGATAAACAATTAAACGCGATATCAAAATCCACCAATCATAAGGCATCCTGTTCATTGAAATGTATGTTATATTATAACATAGTCACGATACAAGCCGCGCGCTGATTGGTCGAAAACCGTGGTTTGCCAGAGTATAAACCACACTTTACCCGTGGTTTATAAGTTATAAACCACGCTTACGTCATCCTCTGGCAAAAAAGAGAAAATAATGCGAGAATGGAGTCACCAATGCCCAACTTCGAGATAAAATTTGTCTTTAAGTGAAGGCACCGGCTAGTACGATTCACCGTGAATCGGTAAAGAACGTGACCTCATCAAAAAACACTTCAACAGTTTGGAGAGGGAAATCTATGTCAAAGAACGGCAAGTTTCTTGTCAGCGTCGTGGAAAGCGACTCGGTTTAAGCACTGTCCCTAAGTACAGCATATTTGGGAGTCACAATTACATCAGTGGTTTGTTTGAATGGAGTTGAATGCTTCAACAAGGAAGGAGAGAGCAAATCATTCAGTTGAAGAAGATCAGCCGTGAGCAATCACTGAACATGAACGGCGAAGACAGACGAACAGACGTGTTTGTAGTGATGCAAGAGAAAGAATTTCCGACGATGTGACTGCAAAAAATGATTGAAGAATTTTCGGACGGACTTCAAATGATTGTACTACGAGGTAGAGTCAAGAAATCGGTAAGTTTTCATTCACACAATTTTCGAGTCGGCCGTTGGAGCATTTGTTGATTCCCTTCAAATTTGCATTTTATGCACTAGCCGACTGTATGATTTCATGTACTTGTAGTCCAAAGTTCTACAGGAAATATAGTTCTTTACTGTGAGATGTTGTCTAATTTTATAGAACAGACGGCCTGGTTGAAAAATTGAAGCGAAACTGTACTGACATGGCAATTCGGACCGCCGAGCCGTTTAGGAGAATCTATTTTTTCATCGCTGTTAGCATTCCAACATTTTTGATGAATAAAGACAGTTTTATTGTGAAAGATTTGAAGTTCTATGTTATAAAACAAATAAACCAGCTTCAAGCGTGCTCCGTTCAGAAATAAAGCACTTAGCAAGTGCCGAGAGCACTCAAGAAGTGGGGAAAAACGCTCGCCTTCGGCTCGCGTTTCTCCCTACACTTCTTTCGTGCTCTCGTCACTTGCTGCGTGCTTTATTTCTGAACGGAGCACGCTTGAAGCTGGTTTATTTGTTAAATATCCACTGCCACGAAAAGCAACGATTTATTGTGTAATAGAACGCGTTCTTTCTGTCTAACTTTCAGTTCATAGTTTAGTTGCCCTTGGACCTTATTCAAAATTTATCTCTAATATGCCGTTATCTCGTAAATCTCGGGCAGGTTTCCCCGCCATAGTTGTCGCAGTGTCCCTGGGTGCTACCCAAACCGCAGGCTACGGTAGGGCAGACATCTGCTGGCTTTCGACTGACAGTGGGCTCATATGGGCTTTCATAGGTCCAGCATCTGTTGTCATTCTGGTCAGTTATTCTTCTCATGGACCTCGCCCTGGTCTTGTTCCCCTGTTCTTAGTTTGTTTCTTCTTTGTCTTCAGTTTAGTGTTCAGTGTAAGTGACTTATTCTCTCTCTTTTTGTGGTTGCGTTTTGTCTAGTTACCCTCTATTTTATCTTTTCTTGATCTTCTCCTCCTCTCCTATTAGTACACAAACACTCGGTTTAATTCTTACTAATCTCTATCCTACACTAATTTCCTATTTTCAGGTGAATATCGTCATCTTCATCTTGGTCCTTCGACAAACGGCGAGCATTAAAGCAATGCGAAACAAAGATCGCGTGGACAAGATCCGCTCGGGTATTCGGGCGTCTGTCGTCATTCTTCCGATCATGGGGCTAACGTGGGTGTTCGGCTTACTCGGGTTCAACGTAGATACGCTTGCGTTTAAATACATCTTCACCATTCTAAATTCTCTTCAAGGACTTCTGATCTTCATCTTCCATTGTGTATTAAACAAGAAGGTCAGTACAGGAGTTAACACGTAGTGGGTTATTTATTCACAATTGATTGCTACGGAAAATTATAAAAATATGTCTTTAGTTCGTTTAGAATACTGGTGTTGGTGTTAATATTGGTAATACTGCACAACTGTTGGTGATGGCGAAAGTAACTGTTATAGTGATGCTGATGATGATGATAATGGTTATGGTGATGGTGAAGGTGATGATGACGATGGTGATGAAGGTGATGGTGATGGTGATGGTGATGGTGATGGTGATGGTGATGGTGATGATGATGATGATGATGGTGGTAATGGTGATGGTGATGGTGATGGTGATGGTGATGGTGATGGTGATGACGATGGTGATAGTGATGGTGATGATGATGGTGATGATGGTGATAATGGTGATGGTGATAGTGATGGTGATGGTAATGATGATGATGGTGGTGATGGTGATGGTGATGGTGATGGTGATGGTGATGGTGATGGTGATGGTGATGGTGATGGTGATGCTGATAGTGATGGTGATGATGAAAATAGTGGTGGTGGTGTTGATGATGGCAATAGCTTCTAGTGTTAGTTTTGGTACCGTGAGATTTGTGTTGGCGTGCTTGCACGCTAGTCTTGTCCTTGTTTGATAATTCAAGTTTCTATTGGGTTTTACAATAAATTTATCGTAGAAATAACGCTGAACACAAGCTATTGAGAATGAGAAAAAAAGTTACACAAATCACGTTTATCCGCCGCAGATTCATGACGCCATCAAACGCTGGGCAGACGAGAGAAAAAAGATAAAGAATCAGCGTCTTACAATAGGTAAGGCACGTGACCCAATTAAACGGCGTGTTTTGTATAAGTTCAAAAAAGTATCTACACCAAACAGAGAACGCGCAAATCACGTTTTTCTGTTTGTATGTCAGAGTCGAAGAATCACGCTTCAGCCGTTAGATTTATCGGAACCAGCGTGGCGGCGATGGTTTTATAAATGATGTATCTTTGGGAATTATTAAGAAGCAAACCAATACTAATATAACACATTGATATGTGAGGCAGGTAATGCAGAGCTTTATTTGAAATTTTCTGTTAACTTATACCCAAGATAGAAAACGTAGACGCAGAGAGAACGACTTAAAGATGGAGCCTGTTGGTGAGGAGAACGCCGCTGTGAGTCAAACGAATCTGAGTGAAGTGAAACAAGAATAGAAGCATTCCAAGGATGGTCACCTATGTTTAATTCATAGAGAACATTCTCCCAATCATTGTATTAATTAACCATTGTATAAATTGTTTCGTATTTTGTGATAGCCTAGTTTCATAATTTGCACTAAAAAGTGTTTTGTAGTTGTAAGTGTTTTGTATTTTGTGATAGTGATTCGTAACTCGCGAAAGTGTTTCGTATTTTGTGATACTGATTCATTTTTTATGATACTGTTTCATAATTAGTGGGTGTTTTGTAATGTGATAGTGTTTTGTAATTTGTGAAATGTTTACGACACGAATCATGCATCAAATACTGAAGTAATACGAACAAAACTTTGCTCAACAGTGATCTTTTTTTGGACTGTTTATGTTCGCAATTTTAGCCGGTTTTGGTAATTCCGGCTCCGCAACACTATTGATCATACTGCTCGGGTATTCGGGCGTCTATCGCTATTCTTCCCATCTTGGGGGTCACGTGGGACGGCGTATTAATAGACGTGTCTTTACATAGAATATATTCTGTTGTAATTCTGCCAACTGATCACCTATAAAGATAATCTCAAAGTATTACATAAAGTGGGACTACTCTGTAAAAGCCTGTCAGGGTTTAATTTAGTCCTACCATTGTATCGATTAAATATACCAATGTCAGTAATTCGTTATGACAAAAATGGTGAAACAAACAAACAAACCTTTCAAATATAAAGTTTGCCTTTGTTTGTCGATCATCTGGTACACGTTTTCGCTACCCGAAAGTAGAGACCCCCAAAAGTAGTGATGTCGCCACTTTTGAACTTTACGGTAATGAAATGAGTTCATGAAAACAAGATAGTTAACAGCACAAACGTTATAGTCTCCCAATTAAACTTTATGATTGTCCTACAAACAAGCTGTATATGTATACGTTATATAGTCGCAGTGACTAGTGTCGAATTGTGTCAAAATGGCGGCTATTTAATAAATTTCCACTGGTTTGCCGTGGTGTGGACTCTTATTTACCACGATTTACGTCATAACATGGTCAAAATGTTGTGGACTCACGAGGCGAGTGAGTCCACAGCTAATTTTGACCATGTGATGACGTAAATCGTGGTAAATAAGAGTCCACACCACGGAAAACCAGTGGGAATTTGTTTTCTACAACATTATTTAGAAAGTATACTGGAAAGTTTCGTTTTATTTCGCTGCAAAGCGTGATATGCTGGCGACAGCTCAGGCGTCAGCATCGTTGTCCTTGTGCGATTTAACTTATTCTGGCCACTCTTCAAAAAAATAGTATTACAGTTGAAGTGCTGACGTGTCTTATCGTTATTAACTGATTCAAAAGCTGCACGCGTAAATTCCCATACATTTTTCTTATAGCAGCCATTTTGACACAATTCGACACTAGTCTCCGACCAAGCTTGGGCTGCCTGTGGATACAACTGTCAAGTTTTGGTATTTTGCTAATAAATCTGAAGGCATTCTTTCCAGTAGTATTGATAATTTTTCGGCCCGAGCCGAACATAAAAATAAAACAAGACAGGACCGTGGCCAGTGCGCTTGTGACGTCATTAGTACAATGAATAGAGACACGCGGGGTCCCGGGAGAGGAACTTTTGTCGTGCGTTTATATGCAAAAGATATTATAGCCGAGTCAGTTTTTGCACATGACGGATCCAAGAGCTCCCTTTATTTTCTTGCCCTCTTTTCTTCTAATTTCGGTCAAACAGATATTCACGAAAAAGTGTATTATAATAATTGAGAGAAAACAATTATCGAAGGCCCCGTAGGAATATTCTTCGTTTGCAACAACCCAGTTTTCATTGCTTTCCGATGCACGTGACAGTACTTGTGTGACGCTTGCTATACAACCCGGCAACCTTGTTGAGTGAATTTTCAAGCTGACATGTTTTGTAGAGGAACTGTGTTGTCATTTTGTAATGGGATTGACTGGGAAATACCCGACATCTTAAGTAGCTGTAAGACAGCGTAATAGCCTTATCTCATCTTCCCAGCGTGTGCATCATGTTCAAGTAGCTGTAGCACATTAAAACATGACACTTCCCATGATGAAATTACTTCGTATGAAAAAGCCGTCTCAGACGTTACGCATCCTACATGTACAAGTCTGATCACTAATATGTTCAAGACTGCTATGCATTAAGCTTTAACGCAAATTCTGGGTCGATACGAAATTAATCTCTATCGGAAGCTGCAGACGTTTTAATACCGTGACAACAAAGGCGTGCATCACGGGCTTCTGGAGCGAACATTACGGCTCGGATAGTCGGATATCAACCTTGAGCTATTGAAGACTTCGACAAATATTCTCGATGTAATCGCCTACCGGTCTTTCCTGCTTTTGTTAAAAGCGGCGTGAGTGAAAGCTAAGTAGCTGATGATTCGGGATTCCCCGTTCTATGATATTATGCTCGTGACATTTCATTGACAGATCTTGTATCTTAATCTCGCGTGATATTTGGCTCAAACTATTAGTAATTCAATATCCTCAGACAATAAACAAAGAACCTTTACTGCACGCAAAACGAAGTTAAACGCCGACTGTTCGTATACGCCGCGCGTTACACAAAGCCGCAGAGTTTCCGACAAAGGGAGACGCTCTGCCCGCAGGGAAAAGTTCAAGTTCTATCAAGTTTCGACACGTCTTCTACTACTTATTCGATGTTCTTTCACGCAAATATTGCTCAGAACACAGATACATTGGTTGAAGCGGTATCTATAATCGAGCATTTGCAAAACACAACCCTTCGTACTTTACGGGGGTCCCGCTGGTAACACATCAAGCATTTGTGTACGGCTATTTTCAAGTCTTCCGACGCTTAAAAACAATGCAAGCCAAAATCGCTCTTAAAGTATGGCTTCCGTGCATCCAGAAAGCCAACCGATGATCGTTTTGTTTGGATCAACAACTGAAGGACCGGAATTTTTTTCTATATCCCTTGACAGAGAAAACCCATTGTACTTGGTTCTGTGATTTTGATCTCTGAATACGTCTGATCTTGCAATGCTTGTTTTTTAACACATTTTAAAATACAAACGTATCTTATCACCTCGGTTACTTTTGGCAATCTTCTTTTTGAGCTTCTAGCTTTCTCGCAGCGATGGTTTATTGATCCTAATTTTCTCTTTCCATTTCCATCTGCGGCTTTTTATTGTTTCCATGTTGTTTGCATGCACGTTCACGGAACGCATTAGCATTGTGAAGTACGTAAGCTCGGGTATAATCATGAACTTTTGACGACTTTGGGACATTCTTTGAAATGTATTCTTGTATTAATAGTCGCCTGCTTTTTCTACTCTTGTTCAAAATGCGTGAAAGGTAATTCAATGGTACGTGGCTTTTCTTTCACATAAACATTTGTGGGAATACAATAAAACTGAGCGAAGTGAAATCTATCAACGGTCACTTTTTCCTCAGCCATTTCCCAATTTTCAAATAATAACGCCATCTGTTCCACTGATTGTTTGACCTTCATGGCACCGAGCCAAAATGTCGCAACAACAACATAAATGCACAGCAGAGTGAAATTTTGATCCCAAACAAAAGTCAGATTTTCTGACGCTTTACTTGTATCAGCAAGAATAATACAAAGTAAAAGAATACAAAATACCTTCAAGTTCACCCTCATACTAAACAGTTCCATATAATCCGCTATCAAGCGCTTGTCAAGAATCGCCGTCTTTACACAGGTTCTCGTCTTTGTATCTCGAGCGCCTTCGTTCAGCTTGTTCCTTTAAGTTCTCAAGGTTCTGGATATCAGATTCTTCGTACATTTCTGTACAGTTGTGCATAGTTATGCAGTTCATTGATAAGTTCATTGCATTTGCTTTCATGGCTTTCAATATGGCTTTTGAGGCTGAACGGACCGACCCAAGCCAAAACCGCTCAATGAAATTTAGTATGGGTCTACCGCAGCCGGCGTATGCGTTTGTAAGTAAGATGAGCGGTCCATAAAATAATCCACAGAGCCAACTAAGGCAAGCAACTTGCTGTCTTCAAAATGGCGAAACTGCTCGCCCGCCAAGTCACTTGATCACAACGTCATCACAAATCACATGATAATATGAACCAATCACCACATGCAGATTTGTAACCCAGAAAAATAAAAAAAAAAAGAAAATCGTTCCATTTTAAGGTGGCTCCATAGGGTATTTCCCTGCACTTGCTTGTACTTAGTTTATGACACCAAAACCGTCATATTTTCATTTCATTATATTCTTTCTTGATCAAATTTGCAGGGTAGATGTTTCGAAAGGTCTGTTGGGTATACGTCTTACTTTTGTCACTCTAGTCTGGTTTCCATGGAAACAATACGTCCTTGAAATAAAGGTCTTCTACCCCATTTTCAAACTTTCTGCTCTATTTTCTGGAGTTTTCTTCGGTCAATTTTTCTGAAACTTTCAGTATGTTTAGAAATTTGTATAAGGTAAACATAACTGTGAAAAAAAAAGTGGGTTAGAGGAGCGGATTCCAAGCTAATTGGCAATTTATGTTTTTTGCAAATAAAAAAAATTCTGTTCCATAAATTTCCATTAAAATCAAATATTACAAAACCGGATATAATCTTCGTTTGCCTGCAAAATTTAAGACAGATTCACCGAAGGAAACTTGAGAAAAATGCAGAGAAAAACTTGATATTTTACTTGCGTATTGCGCCATCAAATGCAAAATAATGACTCGACAAGATCGACAAGTGCGCATGCGTTAGCCGTAGTCCTTGCGCGTGAAAACAAGTTGTGCATGTAAGCATGAGGAGAAGGCGGCGATCGCACGCCTGCAAGTTTTCTTGGTGCGAAGCTAAAAGGAAAAACCATATGCAAATCCTAAATTTCTGTCTTGAGAAGCTCGTACTGGATATGTCAGCCACGAATTATGCTGTGCGAACTACTGTTGGCGAAGTCTCGAACAATTTGAGGGTGATAGCTGTTCAACAACTCAATCCTTTTCAATACAAAGCCGTGAAGACCGTTCGAAAGTCGTCAGTTCAAGCCGTCGTATGCTAGTCCACTAGCTCCCAACAAGTTTGTTGGCAGTTGTTTCCCATCAAGTTCATTCATACTTATTTAGTACAGTTCGTGAATATTTAGTTTTGCGACACGATCACCTGAGATAATATGCCTCAGACTGACACGGGATCAAACTCTGCAGGTTAGTAGGATTTGCAAAGCTTCATAACAACGCCAATAATTTGTCTAAGTTTGCTTACTTTCAAGAATTGTTGTCAGTGTTGTGACTAGGCCGAATGTACTAGTGGCTTGTCCATTGCAACTGGATGATTGCCGAAATGACCGTTCGAGCCGCGTTTGTGACGGCTGTTCGTTTCAAAGTCAAACAGAATAAAATCTGAATTGTAGAACTTCTTCATCGTTGTGTTACTTATTTAGTTATTGGCCTGACGGGATGTGCAGAAACAATACTTTCAAACTAATTCAGTAGAGTTATATACATTCGAAGGTAAAGTGATAAAGATCGGCAATCAAGTAAAGCCGGCGTGTACTTAGTTTGCTTGAAAGGCTTGCAAGTTTGGTTTCTTCGTGACTCGAAGAACCGTGCACGCATCGTAAACTGTTTTTATTCCGAGATTTTAGAATTTCCTGTTAAATTCAGATTTCCTCCAGAGAATTACGACAGTCGGGTTTTTATTTTATTGTAATTTTGGTTCCCACGCGAAATTGCGTCTGAAAACCCTATGGAGCCACCTTAAAGCTTGTGTCGTCACAAGCAATAAAATGAAATAAAAACGTGGAAGGGTCAGGAGCCCTTCCTGGACTGTGTGCTTCTGGGGCCGACGGGAAGGAAGCTTAATATTGACAGAGGATGACTGGGCACGAGGAGGAAATTTTGAACAGCAATGGCGGACAGACATTCACGTTTTCGAGAAGTTTTCTGGATTTTTGATCCCAGATGCTGTGTTGCGGAGGACACTGGGCAAGATTCAGCGCCCAACATAAGACTGCGACAGAAGGCATACATCTGGTATTGGCCAGCCGATGATCAACAGGTTGAAACACTTCCACTGGGCGGGGATGTTGTGCAGCCCATGTGTTCGTTCGAGTTGAACAGTGCATAAACAAAGCCACGGTTTAAAAAGAGCAAAGTTCGAAGGAGATGTCGCTGTTTACTTTCGGGTGTTTTTGGTCGGTTTTATGGCTCGTCATATTGCTGGTGAGTTCGCGAAACGTGTTTGAAGCCTTGTACCTTCGAGTTCCTTTGAAACCTTAAATCTTTGTTGATACAATTGAACTTTTAAAGTTTGAGTGATACATTGCTGAAACACAAGTCATGGGTGTGTTAACGCTTTAATATGAATTTGATGTACTCTGTCTAGAGATCAGAAATGGTTGAAAATTATGAAGGACTCTACTGTACTGCACATGAATGGTATTGTCATACATGTATTGGCATGTTTGTTGCCGATTCCTGCCTATGTGCATTTACCCAGCATAACAAACGTGTTAGAGCTTTGTGGAAGAGTGAAAGTAGTACTTGTATGTAAAATTTTGAGACGTTCTGAGGAGCAATACTGTACACACGCAGCACAAACAAAATACTTAATATGTACTTAATTGTATTATGAACCACTATCATGTCACGAATGAAGTGTTGCCGAGCTTACTCATTGACATGCTTAGCCATGTGATGATATACTAATATATTTTCATAAACTCCCCAGATGAGCTGCACATTGCAGCTCTTGAAGTAAATGTAGTTTGTTTAAAATATTGTTTACCACAAGGCTGCTGAGTGGTTTCCCATTACTGGAGTAATCTCCCAACTTAATTCCCAAGTGTTTAGATGAGGCTATATTACACAGAAACTCGTTATAGACTTCTTTTATAAAATAATTAGTCAATAAAATACATAACAACTGCATGAAATATACTCTCATCTTACACCGTTATTTAGCCAATCAGAACATGGATAATATCACATTAGGTATTTTATAATATAATATATAATATATATAATTACACAGAGCCCTGTTTCCAGGAATTTTGAGCTTTCAAATATATCAGTATAAAATATAATATACAAATGAGGTGCTCTGGGCAAGAAGGGCCTATTTGGAGATCTTTATTATTATCAGGAACACTACTGGAACTATCAGAGCTTGTTAAATATCAAGGTTTGTCTTTAGATGCTGCTATGAACTGACATGAACATATCGATGCCATTGTCTGAAAAGTAGCTGGTAGGCTAAACCTCCTGAAGAGGATCCAGAAGTATCTCAGTGTTGAAAAAACATTTGCATGGGGTCGGCTCATCCAACCACTCTACAAATGAAACCTCGATATAATGAAGGCCAAGGGATTGGGGAAATGTGTTTGGGTCACGTTGGGCTGTAAAGGGCTGAAGAATATTGTTTGCTATATCAGGGTTTTTGTCATGCCAAGGTTCATGTAGTTAAGTGTTTGAATGGACTTTGTCCACTGTATGTTAGGAATTTATTTTCTTGCAACTCAGATGTACACACCTATAGTACTCAAAATTATTACACAACTCCCTTAGTAACATACAAATACAGCTCATTAACATCTAAATAACGCCATAGTAATGTAAAAAATATACAGCTATATTGGACATTGCTAAGGAAAAAACCTGTTTTCTTGATTCACTACCATTCATTTTATAACTTAAGCAAAGAAAGAAGCATATAGAATTTAAACTGACCTGGTGTACTTTCCGACCTGTAGAATCGAGCACAGAGACCAGCTCCTTTGTCAGAAAAACAACTGAATTTCCTTCAACTTAACTAATTTTCCGTTCCACAAAATGTCAGACCACACATCACAGTTTGGTTATTGGGGCCATTGTGTTTCCAGCCAAATCAATATTTCCGAGAGCAGCTCAGAATCCCTGTCAATCTCAAAAGGAGATCTTTTTGGCATTCAACACGGCAGCCATTGGATTTGCCTTGGCCTGTAGTTCTAGTCCAAGATTTACAGCATTGACTTGCAACAATGGGCAATGATTATATGCACATGGTTAAAATATCTTCCAAGATGGGTTATAGATCCTTTTAGATATAGTAATTTAGGTCAGCCCATTTTAGATTTGCCAGTCTGGGTACTTTGATTTAAAGTTTATCAAGTAGAGTATCTATATAATAATACGCTGAGCCACTTCCGTCCGTCTTTCTGTCTGTAACGCTCTTTCCCAGGCCTCCTCATAAAAAATCCAAGATGGCCGCCACATGGAGTAAATGGCCTCGTGTGCCGACCACAGTTCTTTTAGAAATCGGAAATGAGTTTAAAAAGAGACTTTGTGCTGTCAAGGTGACTGGATGTTGGGCTGATGCTTCCGCATGTTCGAAAAACGGGGAGATTTTCAGGTCGGTCGATCGGCAATTCGTCGCACGGTCGAGTGGTATACGCACACTATAAACTGCATTTGAGATGCTCGAAATGAAAAAAAAAAAAAAGAAGAGGTCCCGCTAGTTTATTATACATCGCTGATTTTACTATTTAAATTAGTATAATTTACTTTTGGTTTAGATGCACAGCTTCAGTGGAATTATGTAAGACGTGTAAAGTTTCTGATTTATGTGTCTAAATAAAGTATTTAAATATATATCTATCTATCTTATTTTGATATTTATTATTTTTGTTTTATTTTGTTTGACTTAGGCAGACCCTGAGAAGAAATTGTGTGAAAAGACCTGCTCCAAAGAAGCCCAGTCTTTCCAAAGTACCTACAGTATACAGTGGACTGTATGATGACAACGAATGGTGCACAAGTCTGCATGTATGTCATGATCTGATTATTGATTTGCATCAGGTTATAGCCAGCAGGTGTATTTTATTAGATCATATTATCTGATAATACTGATTGTTTCAGGAGAATTAGAGTCTCCTTTTGACTCTGCGCCTGTTTTTGGCATCTGGGCTCAGTTGCATAAAACGCTGACGCCCGGGACTAGGCGTAAATAACAAATGGGAATTAAGTTATTTCTATTGTTTTAACGTAGCCTACAGTTGTGGGCGTTGGAGTTTTATGCAACCGAGCCCTGGTTTAGAATCAGAAATGATGACGTTGGTTATTTCCTGGAGGGTTAGGGTTTAGCTCTCCTTCTCGCTGTTCAACTTCCACTCAATAAGGGACTTCACATCATTTAGTCTGATATCATCAACGGCCGTTATTTCTGCTTGTACCCCAGGTGGGTATAAGTGGCAAAGAGGGCGTGGACATTTTCACAACTTTCTCAGGAAAATCTGCAACACATCCCTCTTGCGTGAACCTTGGCGGTCCCAGCTGTATAGTTTGTGTCGACGAATCGCTGTTCACCCACATGTGCAAGAATCATCGTGGCCGCCCGCCCCAGTCCAAAGAGTATGGCTCTTCGGAATGGCTGACTGTTCTACGTGCCCTGTCCAAGAAGTGGGGCTCTTTGAAATGGTGATTGTTCTGTGTGCCCGTCATCGTCTTCGTGGAGACTTGCGGAAAAACTTTATGCGAACAACTTGATCATCCGACAGCACGGTCGTCCAGCCCAGCGTACAATGGCGCCGGATATTGGCAATCCCAGGCATCAATTTCATGAAGGTAAACTGATAGAACCGTATTGGAACCGGGCATCACTGAATCGCCCGATGCAGAGAAACAAACAAAAAAGGCGACTACAGAGCTCCCGCCCTTTTCGGAACACCCTTACAAAACGATGGATACGCATGTATACGCATGTATAAAGCTTTATGCCTGTCTTTCAGGTTATTCAATACATTTCTCTCTTTTCTTGCAGAGCTTTCACTCCACGCAGCTTTCAGGCCAGTGGAAAAGAAGCATGGCACATGGACTTGACTCAAAGTTTACAAGGAATATTTGGCTGGAGATGGCTACAAACTGAAGACGAATGTAGAAATGTATTGAACAGAAAACCGTAAGCTCTGATACGTTAATGCTATTCTACAGTCATGTATGATGTTATTTGTTTTTCATTTGAAAGAGGTGTTCCAAACGTTCTCAGTCAGTTCAATTCCCTCCAAGACTATTTTTACTATTTTTCCTAAACGTTATGCCTTTTTTTGTTAATGCATACATATACATACTTAGATGTCCCCCAAAGAGGCTTTTCAACAACTAACTTCTTACAATAATGTCAAAAAGTTACATGTAAACCTATGATCTATATAACAAAGTATCCTATTCCAAAAGAGGATAAGAAGGGATAAAACTAAAATGATAAGGCAAGATAAAATTACATTACTCTAAGAATAATTATAAGTATATGCACAGTCACTTTCTGTCTAGGTCCCCTTTTAGTGCCCGCTTGAACTCTGGTGTTGACTTGCAGAGTTTAAGCGCCGGCTTCAGATTGTTCCACAGGGTAACTATTCTATGATAAAAAGCTTTCTGTCCAGTGGCAGATCCAATAACGGGATTTTCAACTTGTGCGAGTTCCTTGTAGTCCGTTTTGATACCGTTTTGATCTGGTCGTTTGATGAATTAATCGTTTGCTGTGGGTATTTTTACAAGATTTATCTGTGGTTGGTAAGTGTTTTGATCTGGTCGTTGGATGAATTAATCGTTTGCTGTGGGTATTTTTACAAGATTTATCTGTGGTTGGTAAGTGATGTTTCAACTACCTCAGTGGTGGCCATATTAAGGGTCATGTGATGATCTTGTTGTGATCGTCACACGTTTCTTCAAGTTTCTTGACGGTTCTTTGATTATTTTTGTTGGTGGGAATTGCGTTCTATCCGTTTAAAAACTTGTCACATAATATCGATGTACGTTGTATTTCTAGTCCCCCCGAAAGCCTTTATCAGCACCAAGAATGTGACGTCATTGGTTCATACAGAGATGTCCTTGCACTGTGTAGTCAGTGGAGATCCCACGCCCGTTGTTCACTGGAGAAAAAAACAACTCACCTTACATTCCCAGGGCACAGTACAGTGCAGGTAACACTACCCTTACGATTGCCAATGTGGAAATATTCGACGAAGGACTTTACAAGTGCGTCACCGCAAACCGGGCTGGAAACGACTCTTTTGCTGCTCACGTGACTGTACAGGGTAAGCATTTTTGTCGTTTTTTCACTGTTTTTATCATTTAACTTTCTGCCTTTGCTTTGAGCTGGTCTTCGTCCCAACAATAAAACGACAAAAAACAATCTTACTTCTTCCCTATCTTCTGTTCGTCTTGCTATTAATTCTGCTTCCTTTGTGTTTTAATTTTTTTTTTCCTTTTCCTCTTCTTTACTTCTTCCCTATTTTCTGCTCGTCTTGCTGTTTTGCTTTCCTTTGTGTTGTTTTCACTTTTTTCCTTTCCCTTTAAGATCGATATTTTAAGGCAGTACTTATAATCTTTGTTATAAATTTTTCGCATCCTTCCTTTTTCAGTTCCTCCCAAAGTCTTCATGTCCGGATCAAAGACTCGGATATTCAAGAAGGGTGATAAAAACGTCACTGTTACTTGCTATGGTAACGGCTACCCGGCTCCAACCGTGCTGTGAACAAAGAGAAGCGAAGAAATTGTGCTACGAGTTTCTGAGTTTTCTTCAAATTGCACAACTCGTGCTGTGCAAGTGGTGTCCAGTGATGTGACGTCACCTCTTGATAACGTTACCAGTCGACTGTACCTGCGCGCGGCTGGAGTAACTTACGCAGAGGCTGGAAACTACTCTTGCGCTGCGAGGAATGAGGTCGACAGTCCAGCGAAAACAGGAGTTGAAGTACTATGTAAGTTATTTATATACGTTAAGTTTGCACATAAGTCCATATTGATTGTCAGTTGTTCTATTCCTCCTCCAAGAGTTTCAGTTTTTCTTGTTGCCTTTAGCTGTTTATACTTTCAAACCGTGAGGCTCTAAACCACGGTAACATAGAAACATCTGGTAGGTTGAATAAAACGTCGCAACTTGTCATTAAAGGTGTAGGATACAAAGACCACGGGAATTACACGTGTGTGTTCCGGAACTACAGAGGAAACGCTTCAAGTACAGTGCACCTGAACGTTTATGGTAGGTCTGGTGCTTTGGGAACACTGTGCGTTATATATTTATTATTTGCGTGTGATATACACTAGCTTATACTTTCGTTTAAGTCACATATATATTCGGATACACGCAGCACGCAAACTTCATCATATGTACATGATTTCCCGTGCACCATACTATATCACGTGACACCAAATCTGAGTAACTAAATGCACAACAAAATCATTAAATCTCGCAAGTAATGTCAACAAGTTATCAGATTTCACTTAAACTTATTCGACTTGAAATTCAGCCAAAAGAAGAAAGGCGTGTTTTCTTTAAGCACGTATTTAGTTTGAATGCAGCCCAGGCTAGAGTATCATGGCCTCTGATGAAGTATATAGATGTTGGACATAAGCTGTGCATGACAAGAGTAATGAAGTCACGGATAGACTTTATTTAGTGCGACTCCGGAAGGTCTCCTTCCGGTTCAAAGATTTGGCACTCGGTGAAGGATTTTAGATTCTCCCAATTCGAGCGTCTAAGTTTATAATTTTCACCCTCTACCGCCTTGTAAATTAGGGTTTTCAAAACTGAGACTAAATTGAATACGCGGTTCACAAAAGTGGAGGCCAGCGGAAACGGATGCGCACTTCCACATACCTAAAATTAAGCAATTTTTACGATGTGGCCTTGAGCCAGTTCTATTAAATACCCACTCCAGCAAAAGTACTTTCTACAAATTCGCGAACTTACAGCTGCCTTGCTGCTTTGATTCTTATATTTGCGGGAGCGGAAATGGCGACGCGACGGGGGGCGCGGTCATTCGATACAGAGTATTTCTTCACACATTTTTTGCCCAGGAGTGAGTGATAAGTTTAAGTGTCTCTATTTGTAGTATTATACGTATCACACATATTATGGCCTATAAAAATTCTCTCCCTCTCTCCCTTTCCCTCCTCCTCTTTGGGAGAATTATAAACTTGAAACTCAGGAATTCTGAGATTTATCTAGAATCGATGACATTATAACAGGAAATTTGCGAGGGGGCGACAGATTTTACCTTTGAGCCCGCAGAACTAGAAAACTGTCTTTCTCCCCTTGGGCATTAATCACCCAGCTGCATTCCAAAATAACTTATACTTATTGGTTAAATTTAATCAAGCATTTAGGTACTCCAGTACCCTGAAAAGGCAAAATAAAAAAAAATAAAAAAATGTAATTTTAGTGAAAAGTCTATTTCAAAAATTTCGTTTCGTTCTGCAGCAAGAACAGTGCCCCAGGGCTCCACCGCCAGAAATTTGCATGTTCTGTGCTCTAATCAGCAATACTCCCACAAACTCAAACCAGTCTCACAGTTAATATTTAACTAGAACTGAACTGAACGTGATGCGCGGCTTAGCGGTCTGGAAACTACAACACAAGCGCATGACGAAGTTAGGCCGCTAGGCCGCTTCGGGATCAATTTGCATGATCTAATTTAAAGCGAGCGTTAATCTAATAAGCGAGGCGTGCGAGCTGAAGGGTGCCGATAGATTTATGTCACAGATCGGTACGATCAAATTCTCTGTTTTAACAGGTTATGGAGTCTTAATATTAAAAGATTAAAATTATTAAAATTTAGTACTTTATTTAGCGCAATTTTCGAGTTAAGACGATTGTTTTTTACCGCGATTTACGGCGGAATATCTTTTGCGCCATGCGTGCTAGATTTAAATCCCCGCGCGGATTCGAATAGTTCAATTTTAGTGTTTCACACTATTAATTTGTTAAGCTCTATTTACCTGAGGATCAGCCTAATTGCTTGGGTAGAATATACCTGTGATTATGGCTCCAGTTCCTCTTGGGTAAACCACTCTATTTACCTGAGGGTCAGCCTAATTGCTTGGGTAGAATACACCTGTAATTATCCATCTGTAATTATCCAGCCAAATCGTCTTGTGTAAACTCTATTTACCTGAGGATCAGCCTAATTGTTTGGGTAGAATATACCTGTGATTATGGCTCCAGTTCCTCTTGGGTAAGCTCTATGTACGTGTTTGTCAGCATATTGCGTGGGTAGAATATACCTGCAATTCTGTATCGAGACCTTTTTGAACAATTTTTAAATTAAAACTCCTTGTTGACGGCAACCGGAAACCCTCATCCATGAATTAAATTTAGTTGCTGGCATTTTTTATCAAGTTTGTTCAGAAAACCCTCAGGTTCAACTTTTTTCTCATTATAGTCAGAGCCTTATCTAAAGTTCCGGAGAGTCGACCCTTTCTGAACGAAATAATATCGGCCTTCAGAAGCTAGAAGAAGGAGAGCCAGTCAAATGATGATATAGACGGTTGAGGACACTGGCCGTTCAGCTATTTTTTTCCTGGCTAGTTTATACCACGCTCAAAATTTATTGCGATACAAGTTGTTGAAGTTTATATTATTAAGATTCTTAATTAAGAAACTTAGCGAGGTTTCATAGATACACATTTGCCCTTGTGTTGGACATCATGAACTTATGCATCGATCAATTCCAGCTGTTACCATCCCCCCCCCGGGCATACCCCGGTGATTTGTCAAGCCCTGTGTCCAGGGGGGCGGGGCATTTGTACAGCAACGTGTTGCCCCGGGGGTGGGGGCGGGGAATGGTTGATCGTAAAAATCCAAGATGGCCGCCAAAAGAGAGCTCGTGTAAATCAGTCCGCACTTCCACCGACTAGTGCATTTGCAGAAACAAAAAATATATTTCAAAGTGAAGAGGTGTAACTCAAAATGGACATAAAACCGACACGGCATAGTGTTCGAACTCCAAGGCAAGTCATCACTTCGACAACCGATTGTAAACGTGGCCAGATTCCCGTTTCTTTTGCCCGGAAAGGGCGGGGAATTTGTAATTTTTTTACAAATCCCCGGGGTCCGCCCGGGGGGGGGATGGCAACAGCTGAATTGATCGATGCATTAATTGATTTGGCCGGAGTTCAATTCCGCTGTAGCGGCTTATCACACCTTTTTCTGGCCGACCTAAGTTCGTCATGGGGCAGTGGACGTCCGTGATGAAGCGTTCTATTTGTTATTACTCGCTGATTTTCTGGTCAGTTGTTCTCATGCTCTTCACCCATTCTGCTACAGGTAAGAGATAAGTATTTAGACATGGGCATGAGGTTGTATTGTTCGACTTGGCGCTGTTCGGTTTGGTACCCGGAAGTCCCAGCTTCTGCCGAAGTTTCGCTTCGAAGCAAAACCCGATCATAAGTTAAAGATCCTTTCTCATGTTCGCTTCCAAGAAGCAGTAATTGTATATACATGTGTCTTGTTTTTGGGAGGACATGCTAATATCCCACCTCTGCAAGTGAGAAGCGAGGTGTTTGTGACTCCTGGATGGGTGCGTTCCAGCTATGCAAACTTTTCTGTTGACGGGGGTGAGGTGGGGCAATTTGCGATAAAAAACTACTCCTAACTGGTTTTAGACGAAATTTAGACGAGAATTACTCCTAGCTGGTTTTGCGTTGTCGATTTCAGCGTCGAAAGCTTTGAAAATAGCCGTAAAAAAAAGAAAGCATCCGTGCTGTCTCGTTACCGTAGGTGTTTGGTAAAGTTTTTTGCCAAGATAATATCGAATTCTGTCTCGAAAGAAACGAAAAAATCCATTTCCGGCCCGCAAGACAAATTCACATTGCGCTTTGATCAGTTTTGAACATATTTTGATAGATACCGCTGCGGAACAGTGTCGCAAATATAAACTCTCTCGCCGCTAAATTGGTGTCGACTAGATTTTGTATGGCGACACAAAATAAGGCTTTTGGAAGATACTGGAGCGAATAGGGAGCGGGAAAACGGGAGCGTGTTGGCCACGGAAGGAATGGACAGCCGTGAAACAGTATGTCATGTTTGCACATTTAAGTTAACCGCTCCGAAGCTATATCGCAAATAGCTCGGAAACCGTTGAATTAGTTGCAACCAAAGTTTTCTGTGGTGATCTAAAATACGGCTTGGGGGACATTAAACTTAATAAATAAGGCACCTCGATTAAAAGAAGCGTAAAATATACATTCCCTGTTAGTGTTTACAAATTCATATGTAAACAAGACTGGTTGGGTTGAGACCAGAAGAAACTAAAATGGAAAGTAGAGACAAGAGCGAGACTCCCAAAAGAGACGTTCAGTTTCTCACCAGAAAAATATCATACAGCGGCCTTCGCGCTAGGTTTTTGAAAAATGCGTTGAAAAACGCGGACCTGCCGTAACTATGCGTATGACGGTCTGAAAACTGATACCTATTACCATATTTACTCTAATTTAGGCGCCCTTCCGCACAGTATTTTTTCGTTTGACTCCCCCACACCACGATTGTTATTTTCATTTTAATGGCGCTAATAGTTGTGCCACAAGATATTAACGGTGATAGTTTCAGAAACAGTGGCCGAGGATTAGTAATTAGAAGTGTGGCCCACGTAATGGATTTGCTTCGGAGCGCTAAACACAGCGTAAACACGCGAGTCTCAAATTTCAAATTTTTATTATTGCCGTTTTATATTCACCTAAAACCTTTCTCGAAGAAACTGAACTTGCATAATTAAAATGCAGAGGTTTTTCTTATGCAATAATGCAAAGAGAATCTTTGAAGCTGACACAAGATAAATGCTGGCACAGCGTGCCCAGCGCAGCGCAAACATTTCGATCCGCGACAAGGCGCCGACTGTAATTGTAAACAAGACTAGAGTGTACTCATGCCGGGTATGATGTTTCATACGGAATAAAATTTTAATGAGTGATTTGCTTTTGCCTTGAGTGATCGTTTTTGAACTTGCTTTCCGATGCACGTGATGATATTTGATCCGCAGCACTCAGGCATGCAGTTCAACAATAGTTTCCAGGCCACCCAGCTGCGCCACAGGAAGTGAAAGTGTAATCAACCTTCCTCATTATACATCACGGTTTTTAGAGAAGGCTGATATATTTATACAAATATTTTTGCATGATAAGGATAAGATTAGCAAACTTACGAGTTCTTCTAAAATTACCCCTGTTAACTAAATCTAATTTATACGTATCTCTCAAAATTAAATATCAGTTTACTTTTATTTTAAAACGTTACGTCTGTCAAAAGGACAGTAAACGCTAACTTAGTCGTAGCATATCAGAGACAACATCTGAGAATGGATATGAAGTCGAAAGTTTAAATTTGCGCTCGAAAGTATGTGGGTAGCATTTCCGAGATATAGTGATACAAAAGTTCACAATTTACACGAAAGTCAAAGTCATTTTTAAGAAAATAAAGGTTGCGCAGTTAGCCTCGGTTTGTAGCAGAGACAACACACATATTATGGCTTATAAAAATTCTCTCTCTCTCTCTCTCCCTCCTCTTTGGGAGAATTATAAACTTGAAACTCAGGAATTCTGAGATTTATCTAGAATCGATGACATCATAACAGGAAATTTGCGAGGGGTGACAGATTTTACCTTTGAGCCCGGCAGAACTAGAAAACTGTCTTTCTCCCCTTGGGCATTAATCACCCAGCTGCATTCCAAAATAACTTATACTTATTGGTTAAATTTAATCAAGCATTTAGGTACTCCAGTACTCTGAAAAGGCAAAAAAAAAAATGTAATTTTAGTGAAAAGTCTATTTCAAAAATTTCGTTTCGTACTGCAGCAAGAACAGTGCCCCAGGGCTCCACCGCCAGAAATTTGCATGTTCTGTGCTCTAATCAGCAATACTCCCACAAACTCAAACCAGTCTCACAGTTAATATTTAACTAGAACTGAACTGAACTTGATGTGCAGCTTAGCGGTCTGGAAACTACAACACAAGCGCATGACGAACTTAGGCCGGTAGACCGCTTCGGGATCAAATTGCATGATCTAATTTAAAGCGAGCGCTAATCCAATAAGCGAGGCGTGCGAGCTGAAGGGTGCTGATAGATTTTTGTCACAGATCGGTACGATCAAATTCTCTGTTTTAACAGGTTATGGAGTCTTAATATTAAAAGATTAAAACTAGTAGTTCTCAAGGAGAAGTGAAGTGCTGCGAGCCCACACTGGATATTCTAACGAAAAATGGTCCGAAACAGTCGAAAACTTGACAAGATACTATTGACTCGTGTCCAGTTCCGCGCGCTTGACGAGGGGAAGTGGTGCTTGTAAGCAAAAATTTACAGTAAACAGTATGTCATGTTTGCACATTCAAGTTAACCGCTCCGAAACTATATCGCAAATAGCTCGGAAACCGTTGAATCAGTTGCAACCAAAGTTTTCTGTGGTGATCTAAAATACGGCTTGGGGGACATTAAGCTTAATAAATAAGGCACCTCGATTAAAAGAAGCGGCCTCGTGGTTTCCTTACGCTACTCTCGTGTTCTCCCAACTTCCCGCGTGTTTAGATGAGGCTATATTACACGGTGATGCGTTATATATTTCTTAAGTATATCCCATCGAAACTCAACACCGTTTGGCTCAGTGGAACATGCACGGGTAAACTGGTATTTTTGGCTGGCGTCCATAAGTTCATCGTCATAAGCGTAAACAAATGTTTGATGGATTCGATTATATTTAATGGACATCGCTACGGGATTGCAAATAACTCTGTCGCCGCTAATTATTTAGCCCCGACGAACTTTCTGTGGCGACACGAAGTACCTTTGGGAAGATACCAGGCCAAAAACGGACGAACTTTAGCCGTAAACAATGATGATTTTATGCTTTTATACTGTACATGACATCTGTTGTCTCGTACATACTGTAGCTGTTTTGTAAAGTTTTTTTCGCCGAAAGTATAACCATTTTTGCGACGAAAAATATCCATTTTCGCCGTTTAAAACTTGACAAAACGCTGCTCTGTGAATGTATTACATGTTTTGCAGCGCGCGAGAGTGACAGTTGTTAAAATGCTTCGGCTTATCGTACAGTGCCTGGTAAAATATTTCTTCCATTCGGTCATGTAGCCTTTGTTTCACAGTAGTAATTGTATACTAGAAATGAAAAATACACCGAAACAGTCCAATGCATTGAGTTTGTTTGTTGCAAATGACTGAACACGCTGTGAACAAAACCGCAATAATATTGTAAACAAGTCTAGTCTTACATTCCTCGCTTTCAATTTTATATTTGTTACGGAGCGGGAAAACTCGAAAGCCTCATAGAAGAAACGCATTCAGTAAAAATGTACATAAGTCTGTATGCCATATAAACTCAACACCGTTTGGCTCTGTGGAACATGCACGGATAAACTAGGTTTTAGGGAACGATTTTGGCTTGCGTTCTTAAGTTCACCACGGAAGCTTTGAGAATAGCCGTAAACAAATCTTTGATGGATAACTCTACGGGATTGCAAATATCTCTGTCGTCGTTAATTATTTAGTCCCGACGAAACTTTCTGTGGCGATACTGCCTCCTTTATTTTTATTTTTTCCGAGCGAAGCGAGGGAAATAATCACAACGCTAATGCAGTAGTATCGCGTTATTCGGAGTTTTTACGCCAACCAATTCGACAGTTCAACAGTCCCGGGGGCATTTGACGCTCTCCTTTGTCTGGGGAGGCGGGAATTTTGACAGACGGCTCTGTCAATGGGGTGGAGTCGATTTGACCACTTCGACAGAGGGTGGGAAATTTGAACACGTTCCCTTAATTTCGCTCCACTTTAGGCAAAACCGGTTAGTGTGCGCGTGGTGTGTTGTGTTGAAAGGAATCTGCAATCTGTGTTCGTCACGGTGTCAACAAGTAAGCAGTGAATTGTCGTCAGTCATGTCTACTCCGCGGCTTGCGTTATCAAAGCTAGTTCCCCATTAAATTATGATTTCGCTTTGCTGTGTCGGTATCACGAACACCCTAAACCAGTTCAGGATATACATATCGTTACCTGGTCCCAAAAGTTTTCTAATCCTCCAGGCGGGGTATTAGAAAACCTCTGCGACGAGGGTAAGTATCGTTAAGTATTGTTCAAGAGCTGGCCGGTACGAGTGTAAATGCAATTGTAAGTGGTGACAAATGAATGTGACTCTTAAAACGAAGTTAAGAAGCACCGAAACACCATCACATATCCGTTAAGTAGCGTAAGACCGCTAAATTTACAATTGTGTTCACAGGGTTGGAAGAACAATGTCTATCACGCGGCTCGTTTATTGTAATTTACTGCGCCGTAACATTAAAAGGTGCTTCCGGTTGTAAAGTTTCTAAATCTTCTTTTAAAGCGAATCGTTCAATTTCATTCGGTCATGACCTTCCATGATTCAGGACGCCATTTTAACAAGAGCATACTTTAATACCAAAAAAAGCAATTCCAAATAATGCGATAAAACGGAAGTATATCGCAACATCTTCCCTTCCTTTGAAGAAAAATCTAGGAAAACAAAACAAAATTGAAAATGGAGCAAATGTTTTCTCAATGTTCTCACTGATTGTCCTTAATATGCCAAAATTGACTATTGACTATTCTGTGTGTCACTTCCTATTTTAGATTTCGACTCTAAATTATCGATTTCATATTGTTCATTTTAACCATTTTATGCTCATACTAGTTCAGCTGAAGAGCTGCCGGACGACTAAAACTAACACCTTCATTCATCGACGTGCTACTCTTAATTTAATAGCTTAATAGCTTTAATAGCTTCTTAATTTAAGAGAAAAACAGAACTTGTTTTGTTCAGTTTAATAAGACTGGGCACTTGGCAACTGTGTAAGTGCAATCATGAGTGGTGTTAAACAAGTGCAAATCTACAAAACAAAGGAAACATCCAAGGTCATGTACTGACGTTTGATAATGACTATTTGAAAAGACTGACAAACTACTAGAAATACGATAATCGCAGATTCCCCCTCGCCCTGACATGGATGTTTTACTGAAGTTTTGACGCAAACACATCTTGGAAGTCAAGTGCAGGACGCAAAGAAAGGCGAAAAAAGATCGCGTTGAAAAACAATCCTTGCCGCCGTACGCTTTCTCAGGGTGAGGACATCGTCACGCCAAAGTAATTTATGCTGTTTGCTTGACCAGCCGTAGTACGGAAGAATGAACACATTTTTAGTTTTCCAGTTTTGAATTCATTTATTTGCAGTACAAATAAATAGACCTCCTGTGCGATTTATATATTCTTGATCAGAGGGCGATTACAGTCAACTTTCAAGCTGACAGAGAGTAAATGTGTCAACATTAGCGAGACAGCCAAACCGGCCGCTACACGGGGTGACCCTAAAATGAAGAATGGTGGAACGGTGGAACGGCGGAATATGGCCCCAAACACTAAAATGTGGAACGGCGGAATATACCCCCAAACACTAAAATGTGGAACGGCGGAATATACCCCCAAATACTAAAATGTGGAACGGCGGAATATACCCCCAAACACTAAAATGTGGAACGGCGGAATTTACCCCCAAACACTAAAATGTGGAACGGCGGAATATACCCCCAAATACTAAAATGAGGAATGGCGGATTATATGTTTCTTTACCGTTTATTCTTAGTGCACTAAACACTAGACAATGCAGAAACGGACCTTATATGCAACTTGCAGAACAGAACAGAACATGCATTTGAACATGAAAACAAAACGAATTACATTTGAAATGTGACCTATTTTTCCATTTGTTGGGTCATTTTGCTGTGAAGCAAAATCCCTTGCTGGCCCGTACGATTACATGGGAAAAAGTTAGCCCGATTAGCCGGGATCGCGGTATCTCACAGCCGGTTCTCGTGTAATCAGGTTCTTAAGGGACTTTTAAAATATAATATATTACTAGAAATACGATAATCGCAGATACCCCTCGCTCTGTCATTGATGGGACTTTTACTTTGGTCACAACAAGAGTAGCCTTTGTTTTACCGAAATGTTGACTCAATCTTTTCTTCGAAGTCAAGTGCTACACGCAAAGGAAGGAGAAAAAGAATGGTGTGTGTTATACTTTTGCGTTGAAAAAAGAGTCGATTGCGTGACGATGTACGTATTTCCCACGGTCGGCACGTCAAATTAATTCATACAGTCTGCCAAGCACGTTCTCAAAATTTAATACTCAAATTTTGAAGTTGGTCGGCCGTCGAAGTACAGGAAAAAAGGAACACTGATTTTCCAAGTTGAATTCATAGGCAGTACAATTAAATAGGCTTCCTATGCGATTTGTTTTTACTCTGGACTGCATGCTCCAGACTCAGGCATGCATATTTAACGACTCGAATTGTTTTGTATGTGAACCCGCTCAAAACAACATGATTTCTCCTAGAAGCAAAGCAAAACTTGAACGGTTTACTTCAAATTATACACGGGCTTCAGACCTAGTCATACTTCTAAGGGCTTGTGAACGATTCTCCCTGCAATCATCGCATGTCAGATTACAGCATTTGTTACAGTTTTAGTCTTGAAAGAAATAATAAGACATCTGACTAAATCAGTCAAGACTCCTAAGTTCCGATTGCTCTGAGCGAATACGGTAGCCGAAACTGGCGACAGAAGTGTATTAAAACATACTTTGAGGGAAAATGATCAGAATACAGATTCTAATACATTCTTGAAGTGATCGAGTTACAAGATACGGGTAGAATATACTTGTCACGGTGATTGTTCGATTTCCACTGACTAACCTTTGTTGCTTGTCCTTTCTGAATAAGTATCTGAGTTTAACACAAACGGCGTTTGAAGCTCCCGATTTGCTTTCAAGCGCTGTTCCCTTTGCGGGGCCGTTTCTTCGGCACGCTTCCGTTCATGATGCTGTCGGTTATAACATGTTTGTCGTCTTTTCTCTAGACGTATTTGGCGCTGTTCGATCGTTTCACGATTTCGCCTTGCCCGTGACTGTTCCCTTCTTTTGAAGACGAGCTTCGCGAGACCGTTCTGTTTCAAGTTTTTCAGTTTTCAAATTCATTTTCGTGAACGCAGTTACGTACAATAATTGTTGTCAGTAAAACTAACTACGCACATGAACCGGCCGGAATAATTATCGATAATTATTATTGCGTCATTGCCTTAGGCACCTCTTTGGCTAATGGCTTAGGCACCTGGCCTAAAAGGTCGCCCTATGACAGACTGACGAACATTAAATTTCGAGATGGCGACTCGCTTGGAGTCTCCAAACAAAGCGATTTTGCTGCATTAGCGCCGTGATTATTACCCTCACTTCGCTTCGCTTCGCTCGGGGAAAATATATTTACCCATTTGAGTCGTCAGAACTATTTACCAAGGTCCGCCATTTGAACAGGAACACAAACTGAACTACGTTCGATTAAAAATGTGACTTATTTTGCCATTTCGCAATCAGCTTTAAAATATACGAAAAAAGGCTAATCCGTAATCAGCTTAAAAATGTACAACCAAAAGTGGCTAAAAAATCGATCAGAATAATCAAACAGCAACAGGAACGTTAACAGGGTCTAATATTCGTATATATACCAAAGATATAGAATGATCAGCTATAAAGTCCTTGTTTCTTACAAAAAAAAATACAAGTTGCTGAGTATTGGCAGATTTACGGAGTAGGAAAAAGGACCAATTCACAGCCCAAATTCATTTCGCAGATGCTTGTGGTGAAGGTCATCCATTGCCTCTCGATATGATGCCATGGTTGTTTACCATTTACCCCAAATCTCCGGAAATTTCGGTTGGAACGTAAATGGAAAACGACTTTTGGTTCGACCAACCGAGAAATTCCCGAAATAAACGGATCGTCTGAAAAGGTAGTCCTGCCTTCCCGGTTGGTACGTTTCGAATGGATCGTTCCATTTGAACTTTCCATAAACTTTCCTATGCCCACCCCGATATAAGTATCAACGGATGCGAAAAACAAATGGAACACGTTCCTCCCGTGTGAGATTTTTGCGAGGAGTAAATGGTAAACATATTTTTTCTGTATGGCAATACCCGAGCGACAAACCGGATTTTTTTGCTAATGGTAAATAACCCATTACTCCTACGAAGAAACGCGTTGCTAGTGTTACTTCCCACGGGAAACTGTAATCACGTGGGGTCTTTCACAATGTAGCTACGAAATATTACAATTTCCGGAATGTCTTCCTGTCTCGTTTGTCTTTCAAGCAAGTTTATTACCTTTTTTGTTAAATAATTTATTTACAATGTATATAAAAAATATCTGAGCTAGGTAATAGACATACAAAACAATTCAAGCTCATTAAACATGCATTTCCGAGTCTGGTGCATGCAGTCCAGAGTAAAAACAAATCGCACAGGAAGCCTATTTAATTGTACTGCCTATGAATTCAAACTTGGAAAATCAGTGTTCCTTTTATCCCATACTACGGCGGCCGACCAACTTCAAAATTTGAGTATTAAATTTTGAGAACGTAATTTGACGTGCCGACCGTGGGAAGTACGTACTTTGCAACGCAATCGACTCTTTTTTTTTTTTCAACGCAAAAGTATAACACACACCAATCTTTTTTTCCTTCCTTTGCGTGTAGCACTTGACTTCGAAGAAAAGATTGAGTCAACATTTCGGTAAAACAAAGGCTACTCTTGTTGAGAGTACCAAACGGTAAAAGTCAATGGCAGAGCGAGGGGGTATATGCGATTATCGTATTTCTAGTATATGTTTGTTTAGATGTATTATGCGATTCCAGTGAACGCCGTTTATTTGAGTCAGACGAATTTGCGCAGTCTCTGCATACTATGCGAACGACTCACTTAGCGACACTTAGAATTTTTACCGAGCGGGAGATCTTAGGCCGTACGGCGACTTGTATTTGCTGTTCGTACGCGAGTCCAGAATTTTCGTTGAATTTCTATTAATAACATATTCTTGCCGATCCAAAATAACATTTGTTTGTTTAGATGCAATAATCGATTCTAGTGAGCGCCGTTTTTTTTTTTTTTTTTTTTTTTTTTTTTGAGTCAGACGAATTTGCGCAGTCTCTGCATACTATGCGATCGACTCACTTCGCGACACTAAATTTTTTACCGAGCGGGACCCGTACCGCGACTTGTATTTGCTATTCGTTTTTGAGTATACATACTTTACGTTCCATTTACCTTGCTTTTAAATGCTATAGGGCAATGACTTAGACTGAACATACGCTGGAGTTAGGAAGAATCCCGTATGAATAGCAAATATGCGAAATAAATCGTAACGTCGTACGGGAGTCGGTAGATTCTGTAGAATTTCCATGTAAATACAGCTGTCAATATATTCTATCTTTGTTTAGAAGTTGCTAGAAATTCTTTGTCTCGTATTAGTCACTGCGGAACTTTATACACTCGACGGCGACCACAACATGATCAGTAAAAGTAATTCTTAAGTGCAACCATTTTTCCTCGCAATAGCTTGGACGAGAATTTTAAATTTCAACCCCCGCACGTGATACTTGACTCATTGAGAAAGTGAAGGTTTCCTCTTTTGCTTTTTCCTTGCATGAAGGGAATAAAGAAGTGTCGTATAAACATTTGCACTCAAACTCTTATAATTAAAAACTTGCACAAATACCTTATCACTAAAATTTGGGTTCATTTGTTAAGACAGCTATATGCAAACACTATAGGGGCTTTGTCTTTGCTCTCTATTTTCACTTTTAAACAGCATGCATACCATAGGAAACAATATTTAACCATGTGTAGGGCTCCATAGATATCAAAAGACAGCACCGACAGACTATACACTGTAATTTTTGCTGAATTACTATACTGTCTATTAAGTATTAATTTGCTCCGGCAATAAGTAGAAAACAGCAATATGGTGCAGCAATGAGTATACCAACTTGTAATCCCTAACATAACATAATGTACAATTTTGGTTGGGATTGTATATTTTCTTATCGGAGAGAATTGTTCACAGTTAGAGTTGACAACAAAAAGCTGGAAGTTTGTCCACTTTTTCTTCAAAAAGGTTGATTTGAGTTCAACCAATTTTCTGTGGTGATTCCAGTAGCCCCAATTGAATTGACCAGAAAATATTGACAAAAGTAAAATAAGACAGTATGTGAAACATATTTTGAGCTAGCTGAGCTGCACACACTTTAGCTGGGAGGTTAGTGTAATGCTCCTTAGAATATTGCAAGTGTACAGTAGTATATTAATTGCTAGCAAAACCATCTTGGTAAAATCTTGGCAAGAACTTATCAAGACTTCAAGAAGATGTCCTGACAAGATCATGTAAGATCTTAACAAGATCGCAGCAAGATCTTGTGGGATCTTGGCAAGACCTTCTGTGAGAGAAGCAAGGATTTTCTGAAACCAGATCTTGACAAGATTTTACCAAAATAAGATCGTTGGCAAGGTTTGACAAAATCTTAAAAGATCTTGGGGGATCTTACAAGGTCTTGCCAATATGTTGGACAAGGGCGATGTTGAATAAAAGAAGGACTTGAAAGAACATGAGAGAAAAGTACCACAGTGCTGTACTACTATACTGTACATGTAGTATATTGACATATGCTTTTTACAAGTACTTTTTATTAAAGGCAAGCAATAATTTTGGAAAAATATAACAAGAAAAAGAATCATGCATGCTGACATCAAACTACCATACATGTGCTATGTTCAGTTTGCAATGCATGCAGCGCATTATCACCCATTTACCAATCAGATTACACATACTGCATCTTACATCATAGGAGGATTTTTGCATTTTTGCCTCATTAGCATAAATCTAGTTTATTAAAGCTACAGTGTAAACAAACAAAAAGAGAATGTCATACTTTATAGTAATTACTGAAAAATCAAAGGTTACTCATTAAATGCTTTTTTGGGGAACAACAATATCAAGACTGTAAAAACTACGAAGAATGTAAACTACATAAGTTTCCACCCAACCATACATTATTACTAATTTTTACAGCTTTGATAAAGTTGCAGGGTGAAATGTCGTCCATTGCTATCTATACATACTGTAGTATATATACCAGATACACTGCAAGCCTTTCTACTGTCTATTTATTCTTTGTATGCAGCACCCATGCATGCAAAAATTGAACTACACTAATATTGTGAACATTAAAAATAAGAACATGCGCTTAAATTTAGTGTGACTGAATTCAAATTAAGTGTGGGAATAGGATCTGGACACCAAGATGAACTGAAAATTCATCACTCAGGATTTCTGGGTGTCAGAAATGGAACGGAACATCGAAAAAATAATATGTATACAGGCAAAGCCTGAGGTGAAGAATTTCGGTCATAGTTGGTGAGTTTTGGGTCATGTGTTAATAATGAGGGTAAAACATTCTAATTTTTTCGTTAAGGCTCTGTTTTGTTTTTTTTTCAAACCAGTATAGTTGCCAAGGTTTACAGCAAGAAAATTGTACAATAGAGGGGCTTAGGTATGGCAATTACTACTATGCACATCCTATTTACCTCTCAAAATCGTTGCAGTCATCTACAACTAGTCCAACAGTCCTTGAATTTTCGTCAAAATCAGTCAAATGTTCGTGAAGAGAGTCGAAGAAGAACACGGCTGCGGGGCACTGGGACTATGTTTTTTTTTTTTTTTTTTTTTTTTTTAATGCTCATTCTTGTAAGTGTTCAGTTGTTCGAGTCGGGATGAAAAGAAGAGGACTTAACTTCTACTAACGTATTCTCTGGACAATGTATAAAGCTAAATTTGGCAGCCGAAGAATAAGTGTTCGAAGAACTAATTATGTGCCATATGAACAACGTGGTGTTGGCTGAACTGGAGAGCAGAAGATGTCATCGACAGTTTGATGAAAAGTCGAAAGAAATAAGAACACTGTACTTCGCAAACGCAAAGCAAAGGTCAGAAAATTACGAACACTTAGAAATGTATTGTTATTTTAATAGGATGTATGCATTAGTAAACTTGCCACATTGTAGCGGTTAAAGTGCAATAAAGCCCCGTTTACACTTGAACGACTTCATAGACTGGGTTCGAGACAATTATTGTTTCCGGATTCGCGAAAGCTTTTATTTACTTCTAGTTTTGGTGAATCCGTAGAGCTGGCCGAAAGTGAGAACTTTGAATTCGGATGCTTTGTATCAGAAATAGTCATATTGTTGTTTTTTCTAATCCGTACCTTTGCATAAAAGATAATTTGTTTTGAAGTGATCAACTGCGTAAAGGATATCTACACTAGCTATAAGCCATAGATCTTGCTAAAATCTTGTCTTACTAGAGTCTTGTCAAGATCTTAGATACATCTTGCTTAATGAAATTCTCATAAGACCTTGCAAGGTCTTTAGCTTGTCACAATCTAGCCAAGATCTTAGGAAGATCCTGCCAAGATTTTCAGGTAAAATCCTGCCAAGATCTTATGCAGGTAAGCTGATCCTGCCAAGATCAATGCCAAGATCATACAAAAGTTGGCTATGCAAAACTCTGTCAAGATCTTAGGTAAGATGCTGCCATAATCTGTAAGACCCACCATGATCTTGCCCGCAACTTAGTGAATTTATGAGTGGGTTTAGGACAATAATTCCTGGATTCATGAAACCTTTTACACTTCTAGTTTGGTGAATCCAGAGATTGAAAGTGAGGACTTTGAACCCGGATGCTTTGTGTCAGAAATAATTGTACTGTTATTTCTTTCCAATCCTAAAACTTTTGCACTTTGTAAAAATAATAATAATTTCTTTGTCATGCATTGCTAAGATCTTGTCTTCCCAGAATCTTACCAAAATCTTAGATACATCTTGCTTAATCTTATATAAGACCTTGCCAAGATCTTGTCACAGTCTAGCCAAGATCAGTCAGGAAGATCCTGCCAAGATTTTGGTAAGATCTTGTAAATATGTTGGGTAGGATCCTGCCAAGATCATGGCAAGATCCTGCCAAAATTGCAGGTAAAGCGTACTCTGCCAAAATCTCAAGTAAGACTCCGACGTTCTAGTGTGCGGTGTGCACATGATTGATCTGTGTATTGAGAACAGACGAAATCTACGTTCACATGTTGTAAGCCATGTCATGGATTCCGCTTGAAAACGACAGAAATACCATAATATACTTACAGTAGAGAGCTTTCATATGAATGGTGAAGTCTTTAGTTTGTTGCCTTCAAATTCCCTGTTTGCAGTGAAAGCTAAGTTAACATATTATATTAGGCAGTTTAAGATTGCTGTATTCTACAGCCCGCAAACCTCAAAAGTCACAATTTGCCGTATTTTGTCTCGTTTTTGATGCCAGTAAGAAAGAAGTGAGACAAATACCCGACAATATGAATTAGCTGCTATTATTTCAGAATTTGCTGCCCCAGGCAAGACATCACGTGCAAGTCAGGTAATTTGCATTTCGTGGTTTCTGTGCTGCAGAATCCAACAGTCTTTACTAACGTACAATAGTGTGTAGAAACCATGCATGATATTCCTTTATTAATATTAGCATGGTTAGTTGGAGCAAGAACGAGGACTTGAATCCTGCATGACTTGTTTTTCAGCTTTATGTGAAGACGTTGCACTTGGTATTGAGAACAAAACAATTCCTGATGGACAGCTCACATCGTCGTCTTTCAACGTCAGTACTCCTGCCAAAAACGCCAGGCTGAACTTTGTGGGGTTGCCATGGTGCGCTGTAGAGAGTAGTACACCGCTGTACTTACAAGTTGATCTGGGATCACTACACGCTGTCTGTGCTGTGGCTACACAGGGGAATTATAAAGCGGACCAGTGGGTGGAGACTTACCAGTTAAAAATGTCCACAGATGGGAAAACTTGGACAGATTACGAAGAAGGGGGACAAGTCAGGGTAAATTATATAATTGTTACGGGGCACTTTCGTGTCGTAACAGACTTTACGGGGAGTCGCTTCTCAGTACTTCAGGTCTTCACTGGATCTCGTTTATTAATACGTAATAATAGTTAATGTATGTTTTAAAATGTCCAATTCTCCCGTCCCGTCCCGATCATTCCGTCATACTTTCGGCTCACGCTTTTAACGGTTACATCAGCCGACAACTTATCCTCATACGAAAACATGGTGTCCGTAAGAGTGGTAGGCAAACCTTACAAGTTGACAGACTTTAGTCTAATAGCATGGGCGAGTAGTGTATGATAGACCACAATGCGGAAATACGTTGTTTTTTCTTTAATTTTAAGTTTGACCGTAAAGATCACGTTTTTGAGTCGGTGTTTATTACAGAAAATTGTGAAAAAGACACTTTGTGAAATGCAGTTTTTCTAGTTCGTAGAACCTCAAGATTTAGCAAAGAAACTCAAAACTAAGACTTGATACTCATTTATAAGTTAATTATAATCAAGTGCATTTTCTACGTTGCGCACAATAACAACGTGGTTTGTGCATGAGTTGAAAATTTACTCCAGCTAGATGAATACGGGTACGGGTATTATAATATTGGTAAGTAAATAGTGAAGTGAATTTAAGTGAATAATATTGTTGTTGTTCTTGTTGTTACCATTTAGCGACATCCCCTCTCCTCTCCACTCTGATGTCCGCCGTTGAGAACATATACGTTGTTGAATTTATGCCGTGAATATGTTGTAAACTTTCTAGAAGTTCGCGTGATGCGTGTTATTATCTTCTGCAGGATTTTCAGGGAAATGGAGACAGGAACACGGCAGTTAAACAAATCTTGTTTGAAGGCGTTGTATCCAGATACGTCCGTTTTGTTCCTAAGACTTGTAATGGATTTTGTTGCCTGAGAGTGGAACTGTACGGAGCTCCTGGTACGTACGTTAACTGATAAACTTCAATTTTCTGTTTCAGTCTCTCACTACGTATACTGTACATCAGTACAGTATGGAGAACTTGGCTTTTGATATCTTACTAAGATGAAAGTTGATTAAACTATCAGTTCTCACCACATCACCCATACATTTTTTTTTCTTACAAGGCTGGGAGAATCTGCATTTTAACCCTGGGAGTTAAAAGGATCAGTACGATTTGTTTCATTACTGTCCAAGATCTTGTCACGTTTGATTATTTTTCTTATTTCACCAACACTATTATACCAGGCGTCTACTTTTGTCTTATTTTTATAAGCCACTTTCACAATCTTGCGCATTTCACGAAGCTGAGATATTTTGACGGGTCACATGATGATAAAACTTGGTAGACAGAGTGGATAACTGCTTTTTGATCACAGTGCAATTATTTAGAACAAAAGTAAAAAGGCTCGGCAGGGATATTTACTGTACTTCGCAGACAATCACTACTATTAATGCTACTGCACTTGATTGTAAAATTGGCTTTTTATACTCAGGACGTCGTTTCATTATACACCTCAGGTTTTGTTGTTTTTTTTAACTTTTCAGACACTTCTTGCCGAACCACACCTGTAGGAATTGCAGATCGCTCCAAGATTCCTAATCACAGGATGACAGCAACCACGTATTATGCGCGCGATAACGCGGATAAACGTTACATGCCTTATCAAGGCAGGTTCAGTGTGACGAGCTGCGCTTGGGAAGCCAAGAAGGCATCCACCGGTAAAGACTACCTGCAGGTGGATCTTGGTGGAGTTCATTTCATCTGTGCACTGGCTACGAAAGGAAACGGTTGTCCTCCACAGGAATGGACTAAAAAATACAAAATCTACTTGTCATTGGACAACAAATCGTGGAGCATTTACAAAGAAAATGGAGTGGACAAGGTGAGTGTAGTGGGTAGCACTGCTTTGTTTTTCCAGCTCAGCTTAAATTTGAATAATTAAAAAAAAAAGGTTAATTGTATTGTACTTATGAAATGCATTACATGTGAACGTACTGAATCTAGAGTGTTTATGAGCATGATCAGCTTTACCGTTTTAGTCAAGTGAAGTTATCTATATTATTTTTATACGCGGACAGATATTTACTGGTAACACGGACAAGACCACAATCAATACAAACCAAGTTTCCAGTCTTCCAAGGGCCAAGTTCATCCGTTTCTGGCCTACTGACGTCAAGACCTGGGCCGTCCTCAGGGTTGAGATTTATGGAGCCGTGCAAGGTACCATATTATGCAAAATATGTTCCCATTCTATTTGTTTTAACGGAATTAATTTGTTTTTTGCTTTATGTGTTGTTCAGGTAGAATGATTTTCGTTCTTTTTCTCTCTACATCTCTTTTCCTTGCTTTTAGCTTGCCGTTCTTCCTTGGGTATGGAGGATAACTCAATAACAGATTCACAGATCACAGCTCAGCCCAACACGAACACCCCATCCAATGGACGTTTGTACAATACCTCGACATGGTGCAGCTCCGACACAAAGGCTGGATACCTTCAGGTAGCTCAAACTTGCTTGCACCAGCCATCTTCTAAAACCTGTTGATGTTATGTAGACTTAATATACTTTATAAACGCGTATTTTCACACGTGGTTGTCGTTCTTCTCTCTAGCACACTATGTAACATGGCATTCATCATCTAAAAGCTGTTATTGTGTTACATAGACTAATATACTAGAAGCGCATTTTGTCTTTCTTCTATCTAACAACACTATGTAACGTGGCATTCATCATTTTAGCGCTTTCGCCGACCACGTGATGTCTCTGCGTTCATCTTTTTCTTACTTTCTACGCGTACCACATTTTTGCAGGTTGACCTTGGTCAGGTAAAAACAGTAACAGGCGTGGCCACTCAAGGTCATCATTCAAGTGAGAAATGGGTCAAGACGTACAAAATCAGCTATAAATACGATACTTCGTTGAGTGCAAGCTGGCAAGACTACAAGCTGAAAGACTCTGGTCCAGTGATGGTATGATATTGCTTATATAAGCGGCAAAGCCTGTTCATTGGTTGCTGGCAAAGTTCCCGAGTTGTTAGTAATTATGTGCAATAATAGAAGAAAGGCATTTCGTTGAACGTGCTACCTCTGAGAACAACGCGAATATTGTAATATCCCATCGAAAGTCTTTTATGACATTATTTTACTGAAATTTCAGGTGAGATTTTTGCAACTCTAAGGCCCCGTCCACACTAATCCGGATAAATTTGAAAACGGATATTTATTTATCCGCTCTTGCCTCCCGTCCACACTAAGACGCGTTTTCGGTGACCGAAAACGGATATTTTCGAAAATGCTCTCCAGAGTGGGTATTTTCGAAAAGTCCGGTTTCATGTTGTGGACGGCGAAAACGGAGCTCTTCGAAAACGCATGATGTCACGGTGATCATGTGACCATGATGCGCTGAAACCGGGGATTTAGCGTTTTCGGTCGGCCCAGCCTATTAGTTTGGACAACAAAAACGATTCAAAAAGGATAGTGTGGACGGAAAACTGTTGATGCGTTTTCGTATGAAAACTCCGTTTTTCAAATTTATCCGGATTTGTGTGGACGGGGCCTAAGTTTTGAATTATTGCAGGCGTGTTTGAGATGTCTCGTGAATAACATCCCAATTCACCCCTTCCCCCCTCCTCCCACCCCCACCCCCCTTTACAGCTCCCTCTTTTCCTCTGTCATCTAGAATGCCAATTGTCGCACTTGCCGTCTATATATCTAAACACTTGGGAAGTTGGGAGAACACTCGAGTAGCGCGTGTTTAGATGACTGAGGCTATATTACACGGTGACGCGTTATAATATTTCTTAATTGTTTGTCGCCTCCCTTGTTCTTGATTTTTCTCCCGGAAAATTCTTGTTAATTTTACGCTTTGACATTAGCTAATCACAGTTACCAATTATCGCTCTTTTATTGCCTGCGTTTCCGTAGACGTTTGATGGAAATGAGAACAAGAACGAAGTCCGAGTTAACTGGCTCCCAGTTCCTGTTGTGGCTCGTTACATCCGGGTCATAGCAGATTCATGGATGCCATCATCCAGTGGACCATGTTTACGGATTGACCTGTACGGATGTGATTATGGTGAGGCCATTCGTCTTTGTGACTTTAAATTAAACCATAACAGTCCAGTGACCATATCATTTGAGCGCCAAAAATTGCTTCTTTGAGAAACTCATTTTATGCTTACTAAAAAAATGTTTATCGTGAAGTGTTCTCCTGATATTTCATATCCACTTTGTTTTGTGTGGACTTGAGCGAAGATCAATGGCAGTGCCAAAATAAAGAGATTAAGATTTTCCATGTTCTCCTTTAGTCCTGCTTCCAGTAATGACATTGACAAGGAAGGCTCTCGCGCAAGGAGGGTTTGTTGACGTGGTCTGCAATGTAACCTCCCAGTCTCAACTCGTAATGCAGTGGTGGCTTGGTGACACAGATGTTACGTCACTCTCCTCTGGCGTGATCCGCTCAGATGACTCTTTGAGTGGTGTCAGTGTTTCTACTCTGCGAGTTAACTTTACCTCTGTAGATGACATTGCAGCAAAGTACAACTGCACGAGAGAAAGTTCATCGTCACGTGTAGTGGCATGTACGGTGGCGCTTAGCTGCTCTGCGTTTTATGCAGGAATCAAGTCAGAGACGATAGTCACGCGGTCTGCTGCTGTTGTTGTTACTCTCGGTAAGTATAACAGTGCAAGTCAGATATAGATCTGAAGTCCGTTCAGCGATGTTAGAATAGTAGTCCCACTTATAAAAATACTTGATTAAATTGGCTTCTCAGTTATGAGTTACTGATTCAAGACGAATGAAAGCTTCGATTAGTAGTAGTAGTTTTGAATATTTCCCATGTAAGGGCATTCCATCAAGATTCTGGATTCTAACATCTTGGTCCAGTTGTTCAAACTATCAAGGCCCGTTTCAAACGTGCTAAACGCAATGCAAATTAGGTCAGACAATGGATTTGCTCATTTAGATTAACATCGGCACGGCAGTGTTGCGACGTTTGAAACCGACTTAATACGCTAATCATAGGTATATAATTTGTGAAATATTTCGAGCTAGAACATGCTTTACAAATGGTCTAAAAACCGTTTATGTGCAAGAGATTGACACAAGTAGAATTAACAAATTGACGTCAGTTTTTTATGTGTCTGTCCTCTTATTGATCATGAAACGCGTCATAACATTGTCAAAAAGTTGTGGATCCACGAGGCGCTTCGCCGAGCATTTCGCGCGTGCAAAATAAAATTTTGTCAAAAAAGTTGGAAAGAAATTAAACTAGACGCTTTTCTGCTGCGGTTTTCTCGACAATTTCAAGACAAAGATCAAGGAAATTCGCCTCTGAACACTTCTGGTTCTCTACTTCAAATGCCGAATGTCGCTTTTGCAAGAACTGAGGTAAATTTGAAGCTGAATTCACCTTCTTCGTCCAAATCACTGTGTCAGCACTCGATTTTATGTGTCTGTCCTCTTATTGATAATGAAAATTAGCCAATCACAAAGCGAGAAACTGACGTGTTATTGTAAAACTTGTAATGTATTAACCCTTTCACTCCCAAGATCAAAATACAGATTCTTCCCAACCTTTTAAGAAGAAAATGTATGAGTAATATGGTGAGAATTCATAGTTTAATCAGTTTTCATATGAGCAAGGTATCAAGAGGCAAGTTCTCCTTACTGTATGATATGTTTCTGGTAAGGAACTGAAGGAGAAAATTGATGTTGGTCACTCTTGGGAGTGAAAGGGTTGACCTATGATGTTTGGAGAGTTAGTCCTTCGTTGCAGCAAATGTTATAGTTCTACGCAGTTTTTACCGTTTCCTGGGTTTCGGTTGAAACAACAAATATATATTTGTAGTTTGGCATTTTTTTTTTTTTTTTAGCATTTAAACATTTTTTAATGCCGCATATTTTTTGCAATCTGAACAAGAAAAAGATATTGCTATCATATTATATGTGCTATCTATTTTCAGTTGTACCCCAGTTCACCGAGCGACCCAAGGACCGCGTAATGATTGAGGGGCAGAACGTTACGTTTCCATGCAAAGTCAGTGGAGTGCCTGAGCCGTCGGTCGTATGGAACTTCAGCGGTGGATCTCTTCCAAGACACAGCATAAAAAAATGGGATCTGACGCTGTTCGGAGTGAAGAACACAGAGAGATTTGAGGGACGCTACACGTGTGCTGCTTCAAGCCGAGCTGGGTTCAGTTCTGCAGTCGCCAGTTTGGTTGTGGACGGTAAGTTTTGTTTCTGTCCACTGTTCAGTGAACCTCTTGCGTTTTGTCCGCGCCCAAAGGCAACACTAGCTCCAAAATGTCGTGTCTTATCATATGTGATGGTTATTTTCAGCTTTACCTAAGGTACTGTCTCCGCTTCAAGACGTTTATATTAAAGTTGGGGAGAGATTACAACTCACTTGCAATACCAGTGCTGATCCTGAGGCAACAATTTCGTGGACAAAAGACAATTCTTGGCTATCACAACGGGTCACCTATGAAAACAAGAACTCTACACTTATTATCGATAGTGCAGTGTTCAATGATGACGGCAAATACACTTGTGTGGCAACAAACAGACATGGGAACGTTTCCTCCAGTGCCACTGTTGAGGTTCAAGGTGAGTGTCCCTCCTGAAAGACGTACCTTGTCAAAAGATCAAGTCCACTGAATTGACTATGTCAACAAGTGTTGTGTGTTGTGTGTAAAACGTCACTGGGTATTATCTCTGCAGATAAGCCAAAGCCTGACGTGTGTCCCAAACAAAGTAAAGATGGAGTTGACTGGTCATCGACAAATCAAGGCTCACTTGACGTCAAGCCATGCCCTGCACCTGCCAATGGTAGATAAGTTCTCGTGTATTTGCGTCTTAATCCACGAAAAAATACTAAAGAAAAAAGAGTTCCAAGACCCCAATTAGCCCTTTTTTCTACGAAAATTATCTACGCATCTTCATTTTCACGCAAATCAAAATTATTTTTATAAGAAAGCTAGGTGGCCTCGTTTTGAAACAGAGGCAATAGGCATCTTGGAAATGACCTCCGTATGTGTTTCTCGTTTTAATTCCAGGAAAAGTTGTGAGGGCGTGCCTGAAGAGGAGCGGAGATGCAGTTTGGGGTGCCACTAATTTTGTAAATTGCACTGCTAAACAATACGTGGATTTGGGCAAGGAGGTAAGTGCACCATCAGATTCTATAAGGAGTCGGTCAAACTCGTTCCTGGTGCCTTTGTCCTTCAAAACCAAAGGAAAGCAGTCCATGGGAACGAGGTTTGGAGTCCGCTAGCTGAGTGTTGACCACACAGGGTGGCTCACTGCCCACACAAGTGTCAGCAAACATCAAATCTGGTCGTGACATTTGCGGAAAAGTTCCCGACTCACTTTTAGCATTTTTGACAAAGTATTGACCATACTTAATTAGCCACTGATAAAAAAGGAAAAAATTTATTTGAATGTCTTCTAAATTAAGAAGTTGCTTCTGATATTAGATATACCAGTATCTAATATTGAACTGATTATGCGTAAAACTTCTTCAGATTAATTTGACAACTTAGTGTACCACTTTGCGTACATTAACATTGCCTGTCTTTATTCAGGCAAGAGCTCTGGTTGAAGGTTTTCAAACAAATAGAAGTGCTCCAGAAATCCTTGAAGCCTTAACAAACATAACGGAACCATCACAAAATAACGAGGGAAAGCCGGATGAGGTCTACGGCGGCGATATAAAGATTTCAGTTCAAATTCTGGAATATTTGGCAGAGTTTAACTCAGGAAAAGGAAATGGAAGTTTGAGTAACCCAGGAAACCAAAAAAAGTTTCTCCTTGCCGCAAGCAACTTGTTAGAGGAAACCAACATGAAGACCTGGCGTCAACTGGATGAGGTAAGTAACCGTCTACAATGCTGAACAAAAAGAGAAAGGGAAAGTAAAGTATCTTTATTTATACCCGGTAAATAAATCAGCAGAGCTGGTGCGGCCGAGTTAAACGGAACGTAAATTCCAACTAGTCTGGCATCTCTAGCCCTTATGGTTATTCCGGGCAGCCAGTACCCAACTTATACTAGACCTAAATCTGACATACCTATCTTGTAAACAAGGGTATACAATAAACTCGTTGTTGTTCTTGTTGTTGAGGCTAACCAATTGGCCATTTACATAACGTGGCTGAGGATTTGAACTCGAGGCTGCCGTGTTACAAATTCAGCTAGTGGTCAGAGCGGGACTTGGACCTGGGACCTCCGGACTTCGAGTCCAGCGCCCTAACCACTCGGCCACACTGCCTCCTGTTATGCGTGTGTGTTACACATTATGTAACACATGGAGGGTTATTAATTACTTTCTAAACTCTAATATTTTTTCTTTTTGCAGGAAGACAATGGTTTCTCCACCATCCTGGTGGATACATTGGACAACTATGGTTTGAGCGTAGCTGGCAGCCTCGACGGTGAAGGAAATAAATCATATGCTTTGATAGAAACACCAAATATAGTAATGAGAATGGATAACGTTGGACATAATAATCAGGTGAATCTTACAAGGTTGGCCACTCTATTTCATAACCCCCCTCCCTCCCTTCAACTCCCCCTCCCTTCCCCCAACAGTAAATACACACAGATGAGACTCACACGCCTCAACTAACGCCACACACACACACGACATACACACAGTAGAGCTAAAACGCACAGACACGCCTCACCTCACAACATACCAGAAAGGTCAAGACCAAGACTGCACTGAACACTGATAATACCTGCGCGTTCAAATTCACTACAAATTGCCCCCTCTATTCTTGAGAGAGAAATTTTGGGCACATGCAGTCGTCACACTAAAGTGCATCCATAGAAGGGGATGTCAATGGAAGTATATAACTCCCATGTGCTTTGCTTCATATCTTGATCGACTGATAATTGCAAACAGCAATCTGAGAAGACTTTTATTTTATTTTAGATCAAAACAGATGGACTGCTCTTCGCCCACGAAAAGAGCAAAATATTTTTACCACCAGAAGTCTTTAGGTCAACTGACTCCAACCGTGTTGCCAGTTTTATTTATCTGACCCTACATGAAATATTGTCATTTAACAAGTTCGATATGGCGGGTGGTCGAAGGCTGAGCGTCTTCCCCAATAGTAGTATTGTGTCCAGTACAGTCGATCCCAGTCCACCTCGTCAGCTGCGAACACCGGTCAAGATAGTTCTGGAAAAGAAAGAGGTATTGGTGAACAGAATTCAAGGCTAGTAACCTATCAATATACTCAACCGAGCTAGCATTCCTTGACTGTTGTTGTTGTTTTTGTCAAATTCAGGATCAATCATCTAACGACACCACTCCCCCTAGAAGCTGCGTGTTCTGGCGTGTGGGTCTTCCCAGGACATGGCATACTGACGGCTGCAGACTGGTAGCTAGTACATCGGATGACGTCATTACTTGTGAGTGCTATCACCTGACCATGTTTGCTTCCTTGATGGATCCTTACGGTGAATCGGTGAGTGTGCTAGAGGCAAACTTACAGGGCTATAAACTAAAGGTTTTGTAAAACCAAAACCAAACTAATTAGCAGCGCAATTATAAAAGATGTAAGAAAACACTTTCAATCAGGCATGCAGAAAAGTCAAAGTAATTTACAGTTGAAGTAGAGATGAATCAGCAATGTAGATTATTGAAAACGTCTTTGTCACCAGTCTGTTCATCTTCTCTCCCCTCCCCTCCCCTCCCCCCCTCCCCTCCTCCTTTATATTCTCTTTAGTTGGACTTGTTTTTACTATTTTACAGATTACGTACATATATAGTTTGCATACATAGTTTATTTAAGGTGCTGCTATTACATAAAATATAAATAAAAATCACCTGGAAGGGAAGACCTGAGGTTAGCCCTATCGTGGCTCCCAACAAAATATGGAATCAAAGCTTAAAATACCTCCTAAAAAAAGGTTTAAATAGAGTACTCTATATCAATAAATTACAGTAACTATAAATGCTAGAGACTTTTTCAAGAGCTACTTACAATATTATGAATATATACAAATAAAATATCGACTCGAAGACTACTTAGGCGATAATAAAACAAAGAAGAAGTTTTGGAATTTACAAACAGAAATCTAAAGTATTTAAAATCCAAAAATTGCTAAAACGTAACATCGTTTACAGGGGAGAGCCAAGATTCCACGTGACTTGGAGATCATATCCTTAGTGGGCTGTATTATCTCGACGGTGGCCGTTCTCCTCACCGTTGGAGTGACGCTCTTCTTGTGGAGGTTCACGAAGAAACCACGTACACAAATCGTAGTCCTATTGAACCTCTGTGCTGCCATCGCCATTACATGCGCGCTCGTTATAGGAGAAAGTTGGGCACGTGACTACGAGGTAAACTGATAACTACATAAAATGGTAAATCAACTTAAACACGAGAGCGCACTATAAAAGGGTGCTTCCCAGGGAAGCGCACAGCCACTTGTCAATCAACAGTGACCGAGACAACAGCTCCTAATTAGTAAAAAGCCAAAATTTTCCAAATTTTGTTTTTCCTTGTACTTGAATACCACGCAAAACAAGATAATATTGCCTCACGAATTTTCCATCACATAAACATTCATTTTGAGTGCAATTTGAGTAAAATCCAGGAATAATCTTCAAAGCAAGAAATTAAATATTCTTGGTGCGCAGCCATGCGTCGCATTGCACCGCGAAATTCAAAATGTATTTTGGCAGCCAAAAGCAAAGTTTCGTTTCAAATCCTTCCGTCCAGAACTCCACATTGAAGTTGCCCGCATGTGTTTACTTTTAGGTGCACATTAAGTCGCCAAGCTGCAGAGAAATTTTATTATGGGCAGCGCGACTTCTGAACGCTGCAGGCGCACGTGCTATTCAGCAAACATTATGCAAATTTGGTGTCGAAAGAGGCGGGGCCAACGGCCTTTTATAGCGCGCCTTCGTGTTTAAAAATCCCCCCTCCCTCGAACAAACGTCCCCCTCGTTTGAACGCCTCTTCTCTCAAACAAAATTTGAAATAAGCACCCCCTCCCCTTGATAGTCTCCTCCTTCCCTCTCCCTTTATTTGTTGTTTTTGCACAAACAGTAGATCAACACCAGGAAAATCGACGTGACGTCACGATGTTCACGTGTGTCGCTATTAGAACTATGTGAACGGCTCACGTTTATACTGTTTGTTGTTTAGGGGCAAATGTTACGCATTACAAAAATAAAATGACCATCTGGCCACAGTTTGAGAAAAATTAAATATCGCCCCTTCGAATAAGCGCCCCTGCCTAAGGCTAAAATTGAAATAAACGCCCCAGGCGCTTATTCGAGGATTTAAGGTAATTGTAGTTTCTATGAAGTGTGATAGAGGGTATTCAGTTGTATTACGGTCCTTGCAGGCAATTTGCACAGTTGTCGCTGCTCTGCTTCACTACTCTTTGTTGGCAATGTTCTCTTGGATGTTGTGTGAAGGAATTCTTCTCTATATCGCCGTGATGAAAATGACTGTAGGAGGGGCCCAAGAAACTCCTAAGTATTTCTACGCCATCGGTTGGGGTGAGTTATGATTTTAACTGTGTATTATATTTGAAGCGGAGACAAATGGTATTTTGTGCCGAGAACAGATAAACAATTAAACGCGATATCAAAATCCACCAATCATAAGGCATGCTGTTCATTGAAATGTATGCTATAATATTCGGTGCCACGAAAAGCAACCTTATAGAAGGATTTATTGTGTAATAGAACGCGTTCTTTCTGTCTAACTTTCAGTTCATAGTTTAGTTGCCCTTGGACCTTATTCAAAATGTGTCTCTAATATGCCATTATCTCGTAAATCTCGAGCAGGTTTCCCCGCCATAGTTGTCGCAGTGTCCCTGGGTGCTACCCAAACCGCAGGCTACGGTACGGCAGACATCTGCTGGCTCTCGATTGACAGTGGGCTCATATGGGCTTTCATAGGTCCAGCATCTGTTGTCATTCTGGTCAGTTATTCTTCTCATGGACCTCGCCCTTGTCTTGTTCCCCTGTTCTTAGTTTGTTTCTTCTTTGTCTTCAGTTTAGTGTTCAGTGTAAGTGACTTATTCTCTCTCTTTTTGTGGTTGCGTTTTGTCTAGTTACCCTCTATTTTCCCCGAACGAAGTGAGGGAAATACTCACGACACTAATGCAGTAATATTATACCGCCTACTTGGGGACTCCAAGCCTGTCGCCATCTCGAAATCGTTCGTCTGTCTGTCAGTCTGTCTGGCGTACGACTTTAGGCGCGGTTACCCCGCTAACCAATAACAAAGGCCGGATCGATCACGTGTTGTTTTACTCGGATTAACAGAGAAATTAGACTTGAACGAAGCATTTAGATTTGAACGAAGCAACAATATATCGTAGCTACGTTCACGAAAATGGAAAACTTAACTGAAAAACTTGAAACACAACAGTCTCGCGAAGCTCGTCTTCAAATGAGAAGGGAACAGGCACGAGCAAGGCGAAATCGTGAAACGAGCGAACAACGCCAAATTCGTCTCGAGAAAAGGCGACAATCCTGTTATGATCGACAGCATCATAAAAAGAATCCTGCCGAAGAAACGACTCAGCGGATGAATGCCGATCGAAAGCGACATGAACAGAAGCGGAAAACGCAGACAGCTCCGCAAAGAGAATCCAATCGCCAGCGAGTAGCTTCTCGACGTGGCAATGAATGGTCTGAACGGAGTACCCGCAGGCTTCAAGCTCAAAATGAAGCCAACACTCGACGCCGACAACAGCGTGCTGCAGTTATCGAAGAACGTCGCAGCCAAAAACAACAATATTTGCATAACCGTGGGTGGGCAAATCTAGAAATTCCTCCATTCCACGAACAAGAATGGGTGCGAGAAGAACTCACTGCCTTTCACAGCTTTGAGGAAGATCTCCGACACTTACGCTGCAAGGTATGCAGAGAAACATGGCCGATCACCAACCAAAGTGTGCCCGAGCTGAACTATATCTGCACCAGGTGCAAACGCGACAAAAAGACCTCGTGTCGATTGTTCTCAGCTGAAAACGACATGGATCCTGGGACAGTCCCTGCACAACTACAGGACCTCACCGAAGTAGAGGAAATGCTGATCGCCAGAGCTTTTCCAATCATGTGTGTTTACCGAAAACACGGCGGCCAGCGTGGGTACAAAGTTTATGTCCTCAACTTGCCACAGGATGTTCAGGTATTTCTCAGCACTCTTCCAGCCAATGTGAGTGATCTGCCCGTTCTTATCATCAGTAAGCAAGGGGCAGGTAAGAATTGAAAACTAAATTCTGTATGGCTTTTATAGTTGTATTTATATTTTTGACCTCGCTGTGTATTGAAATTTGCACAATTACGCATTAATTGCAATTCGGCCATTTGTCATTGTTTCTTTTCAATGAAGAACAGTTAAACAAAGAATGCATGGTGAAATTTTGTTTAATTTGAATTCCTGCTTAATCAGACCACTGATTGTGTTTTGTTATTATTTGCTGCATTTTTATACACAAGGATCGAAGAGAACACAATACTGCATACATGTGTTTGTACTTTGATTTACCATTGCAAAAGCTGTAGTTTGTGTTTTTTAGAATATTTGCCAATTTTTACTACAGTATCAGTGCCTAATTAATTTACAGTGATTTATGATCTATGCAGTGAAGTTTCTTTAGCTGTCCATATGATGATGTGCATTTGTTTTTATGCCATGTACACTTGATATTACGCTCGGGGATAACCAAAAACATTTATAGCAGTGTTTTGAGGAAATAATTGGCCTCTATTATCAGGACAACAAATTTACAGTGCGCCAGTTCCTTTGCAGCATCCTTCCAAGATTTATGTCAATTGTGGATGAATAGTACAGGTTAGCTATGAAAGTGCATTGTATTGTGTACATCATGTGAATTATCTTATTAATCCACTTAAGACTTGGTGCCTTTTTTGATTTTTGTAGGAGCAAAGAAAGAGGTTCCTTGGCTAAACTTACACTTCGGTCCAAGTGGAAGTTCAATTTCTATGTTGTTTATAGGTAAGTACTGTATAATAAATTTGCAACAATATGTACTGAAGACAAAAACCTGAACATGTGTTTTCATCTCCAAAGATCATGCTAAAGGAAATGTTAAAGTGAAGGAATCATGCTGAGAAGCCAACTCCTGTGCTGTTAAGGGATCCTCATATACCAAGTCACTGACATCATGAAAGTGTAAGATTGTCAGGAGCCAAAAATGAACTCAATGCTGACGTGTACAACCCGATTGTCTGGTCCAACAAGAATGCCAGAGGAAAATGTTCTCAAAAACATTGGCCTGTATATTCTGTATATTCTGTTGAGTATGCCACAAAAAAAATTTCGGTATATCTGTATGTTTTCTTAAAATTTGGAATGGTACTGTACTGTGCTCAAGTGGGTGACATGCTCAGAGCCAAGTATTTTTTTCTATGTGTACCTTTTTGACACAAGGTTTTGTTATTTACTTATTTGTTAGAGGGTTGTTTGCTTTTTATGAAGGAAAACTTCAGTACAGTTATGTAATATAAGTGGCAATAACATGAGTATATAAGGCCAGCACCAAGGTAGACAGTAACCAATGTTGTAACAAGTTTAAACCCTTTCACACCTAAAGAGTGATCAAATTCAATTTTCTCCTTCAGTTGAAAGTGTACTGTATTGTACAGTATAGAGAATATATAGCTTTTTGTACCTTTTTGGTTAAGTGAATGCTGACTAAACTGTCACTTCTCACTACATAACTTATTTTATATTATTTTTGTACCAGGCAAGAGCACTTGATGAAGCTTATATAACACAAATGTATGATAAAAAGGGCACACAATGATTAGTGTGCTGTATGATGATGATGACAATAAGATTAAGAATAAAAAAATTGATGCTGATATATATGTTGTTTTCTTATTGGGTCAGAGCTTAGTAACACAAAGTTACTATATTTCAGACCACTCTTTTTCTCCTTCAGCACTTGGTATAGTACAAGTAGTAAAACATTATTTTAATACGCTTGCCCCATCAACTACAACAAGCTGGTTACATCAAAGGTCCTTTAAAATAGACACATTACTTCTTGCGTCAAAACTTCTAATATATGCCAGTGCAGGACAGAGTGAGGGGGTATCTGCGATTATCGTATTTCTAGTATCTTTTCTTGATCTTCTCCTCCTCTCCTATTAGTACACAAACACTCGGTTTAATTCTTACTAATCTCTATCCTACACTAATTTCCTATTTTCAGGTGAATATCGTTATCTTTATTTTGGTCCTTCGACAAACGGCGAGCATTAAAGCAGTGCGAAACAAAGATCGCATGGACAAGATCCGCTCGGGTGTTTGGGCGTCTGTCGTCATTCTTCCGATCTTGGGGCTAACGTGGGTGTTCGGCTTACTCGGGTTCAACGTAGATACGCTTGCGTTCAAATACATCTTCACCATTCTAAATTCTCTCCAAGGACTTCTGATCTTCATCTTCCATTGTGTATTAAACAAGAAGGTCAGTACAGGAGTTAACACGTAGTTGTTTGTTTATTCACAATTGATTGCCAGGGAATATTATAAAAATATGTCTTTAGTTCGTTTAGAAAACTGGTGTTGGTGTTAATATTGGTGATGCTGCACAACTGTTAGTGATGGTGATAGTAACTGTTATAGTGATGCTGATGGTGACGGTACTGGTGATGATGCCAGGTGTTGATAGTGATGGTGATGATGACGATGGTGATAATCTTGATGGTTATGGTTATGGTAATGGTGATGATGATGATGGTGATGATGATGATGATGGTGGTGATGGTGATGATGGTGATGATGATGATGGTGATGGTGATGATGATGATGATGATGATGATGATGATGATGGTGATGATGGTGATGATGATGATGATGATGATGATGATGATGATGATGGTGGTAATGGTGATGATGGTGATGATGGTGATGATGATGATGGTGATGATGATGATGATGATGATGATGATGATGGTGATGATGGTGATGATGATGATGATGATGATGATGATGGTGGTGATGATGATGGTGGTGATGGTGATGATGATGATGATGATGATGGTGGTGATGGTGATGATGGTGATGGTGGTGATGGTGATGATGGTGATGGTGGTGATGGTGATGATGATGGTGATGGTGATGGTGATGATGGTGATAGTGATGATGATGATGGTCATGGTCATGATGATGATGATGGTGATGATGATGATGGTGATGATGATGATGATGATGATGGTGATGATGATGATGATGATGGTGATGATGGTGATGATGATGATGATGATGATGATGATGATGGTGGTAATGATGATGGTGGTGATGGTGATGATGATGATGATGATGGTGGTGATGGTGATGATGGTGATGGTGATGATGGTGATGGTGATAATGGTGATGGTGATGGTGATGGTGATGATGATGGTGGTGATGGTGATGATGATGGTGATGGTGATGATGGTGATAGTGATAATGATGGTCATGGTGGTGATGGTGATGATGATGGTGGTGATGGTGATGATTATGGTGGTGATGGTGATGATGGTGATGGTGATGATGATGATGGTGATAATGGTGATGGTGATAGTAATAGTGATGGTGATGGTGGTGATGGTGATGGGGATGATGATGATGATGTTGATGATGATGGTGATGGTGGTGGTGATGATGGTGATGATGGTGATGGTGATGGTGATGGTGATGGTGATGATGGTGATAGTAATGGTGATGATGAAAATAGTGGTGGTGGTGATGGTGTTGATGATGGCAATAGCTTCTAGTGTTAGTTTTGGTACCGTGAGATTGGTGTTGGCGTGCTTGCACGCTAGTCTTGTCTTTGTTTGGTAATTCAAGTTTTTTGGGGGTTTTATAATAAATTTATCGCAGACGTAACGTTGAACAGAAGCTATTGAGAATAAGAAAAATAGTTACACAAGTCACGTTTATCCGCCGCAGACTCATGACGCCATCAAACGCTGGGTAGACAAGAGAAACAAGATAAAGGATCAGCGTCTTGCAATAGGTAAGACACGTGACCCAATAAAACGGCGTGCTTTGTATAAGTTCAAAATAGTATCTACACCAAACATTGAACGCGCTGGTTACGTTTTTTTGTTTGTATGTTAGAGTCGAAGAATCACGTTTCAGCCGTTAAATTTATCAGAGAGCCCGTGTGGCCGCTATGGCCCTTATATATAATGTATCTTTGGGAATTATTAAGAAGCAAGCCAATACTAATATAACACATTGATATGTGAGGCAGGTAATGCAGAGCTTTGTTTGAAATTTTCTGTCAACTTATACCCAAGGTATTAAACGTAGACGCAGAGATAACTACGAGTTAAAGATGGAGCCTGCTGGTGAGGAGAACGCCGCTGTGAGTCGAACGAAGCTGAGTCAAGTGATTCAAGAACAGAAGCATTCCAAGGATGGTCACCTATGTTTAATTCATAGAGAACATTCTCCCAACCATTGTATTAATTAGCCATTGTATAAATTGTTTCGTATTTTGTGATAGCCTAGTTTCATAAATATTTGTAAAAGCGTTTTGTAGTTGTGTTTTTTATCGTGTGGTAATGATTCGTAATTAGTGAATGTTTCGTATTTTCTGAAAGTGTTTTGTGTTTTGTGATAGTAGTTCGTTTTTTATGATACTGTTTCATAATTAGTGGGTGTTTTGTAATTTGTGAAATGTTTACGACACGAATCATGCATCAAATACTGAAATAATACGAACGAAATTTTGCTCAGCGGTGATCTTTTTTTCGACTGTTTGTGTTCGCAATTTTAGCCGGTTTCGGTAATTCCGGCTCCGCAACACTATTGGTCATACCGCTCGGGTATTTGGGCGTCTATCGCCATTCTTCCGATCTTGGGAGTCACGTGGGACGGCGTGTTTTGAATGATGAAATAATAGACGTGTCTGTACATATCTATAAACCATACATAGAACAATATGTTTTGTTTTGGTTAAATAACAAATACCTTTAGTTTTAGCTTCACGTTTCTTATTTCTTAGTTGCCCGTGGCGAAATAGGTTATCTTTATTAGCATGATTATTTCATCAATCAAAAATATATACATATAGAATAGAATATATTCTGTTGGTAATTCTGCCAACTGATCACCTATAAAGATAATCTCAAAGTATTACATAAAGTGGGACTACTCTGTAAAAGCCTGTTAGGGTTTAATTTAGTCCTCCTACCATTGTATCGATTAAATATACCAATGTACAGTAATTTGTTATGACAAAAATGGCGAAACAAGCAAACAAACCTTTCAAATAAAAAGTGTGCCTTTTTTTGTCGATCATCTGGTACACGTTTTTGCTACCCGAAAGTAGAGACCCCCAAAAGTAGTGATGTCGCCGCATTTGAACTTAACGGTAATGAAATGAGTTAATGAAAACAAGATAGTTAATAGCACGAACGTTAGTGTCTCGGCGAAGCGCCTCGTGAGTCCACAACATTTTGACCATGTAATGACGTAAATCGTGGTAAATAAGAGTCCACACCACGTCAAACCAGTGGAAATTTGTTTTCTACAACAATATTTAGAAAGTATACAGGAAAGTTTTGTTTTATTTCGCTGCAAAACGTGACATGCTGGCATCAGCATCGTTGTCCTTGTGCGATTTAACTCATTCTGGCCACTCTTTAAAAAAATAGTATTATTGTTGAAGTGCTGACGTGTGTTAACGTTATTAACTGATTCAAAAGCTGCACGCGTAAATTCCCATACATATTTCTTATAGCAGCCATTTTGACACAATTCGACACCAGTCCCCGACTAAGCTTGGGCTGCCTGTGGATACAATTGTCACGTTTTGGTATTTTGCTAATAAAATTGAAGGTACTCTTTTCCAGTAATATCGATAATTTTTCGGCCCGAGCCGAATATAAAAATAAAACTAGACTGGCCTTGCCAGTGAGCTCGCGGCGCGAGTTGGGTCGAGACCAGAATATAAACTGGAAAGTAGGGGACAAGAGCGGAACTCCCAAGAGAGACTTCCAATTTCTCACCATAAAAATATCACACAGTATAGAGAACTTGGCTTTTGACACCTTGCTCTTTTGACACCTTGATTAAACTAAAAATTATTATTACAACACTCATACACTTGCTTCTTAAAGGTTGAGCGACACTGCATCTTGAGAATGCGTGACATATCTTTTATGCACAATCGATTTTGACAGTTTGACCTTGACTCATATTTCTAATCAGAGGCCACGATTAATCCAGCCATCGCTTCACTACTTATGTGTTTTCTTTTCTTAACTCAATACGTTTCTTCTATCAGGCTTTCGAGTATTCGTGCTCTGTAACAAATATAAAATTGAAAGCGAGGAATGTCACACGACAGATGTTTACAATATTATTGCGCTTTTGTTCACAGTGTGTTCAGTCCATTTGTGACTGCAAACTCAATCCTCAGAATTATTTCGGTGTATTTTTCATTTCTGGTATTTAATGAACATTGCGAAACAAAGACTACATGATCGAATGAAAGAAACACTTCAACAAGCAATGTACGATACGCAGAAGAATTTCATGAGGCAACAGATGTCATGTACAGAGTAAAGCATAAAGCGTCATTGTTTTACGGCTAAAGCTCACCGTAGCTTTGGTTTCTGTTTTCGCCCTGTTATCTTCCCAAAAGTATTTCGTGTCGCCACAGAAAGTTTCGTCGGGACTAAATACTTATCGGCGACAGAGATATTTGCAATACCCCAGAAGTACCATCAAACATTTGTTTACGGCTATTCTCAAAGCTTGTGCGGTGAACGCGAGCCAAAATCTTTTCCTAAAATCCAGTTTATCCGTGCCTATTCCACAGAGCCAAATGGCGTTGAATTTGAATGGGATGCAGTTTACTTTTTCGCTTCACTACTTATATGTTTTCTTTTATTAACTCAATACGTTTCTTTCTATCAGGCTTTCGAGTATTCGTGCTCTGTAACAAATATAAAATTGACAGCGAGGAATGTCACACGAAAGATGTTTACAATATTATTGCGCTTTTGTTCACAGTGTGTTCAGTCCATTTGTGACTGCAAACTCAATCCTCAGAATTATTTCGGTGTACTTTTCATTTCTGGTATTCACTGACCATTGCGAAACAAAGGCTACATGATCGAATGAAAGAAACACTTCAACAGGCAATGTACGATACACAGAAGAATTTTATGAGGCAACATATGTCATGTACAGAGTAAAGCATAAAGCGTCATTGTTTTACGGCTAAAGCTCACCGTAGCTTTGGTTTCTGCTTTCGCCCTGTTATCTTCCCAAAAGTATTTCGTGTCGCCACAGAAAGTTTCGTCGGGACTAAATATTTATCGGCGACAACGGTACCATCAAATATTTGTTTACGGCTATTCTCAAGGCTTCCGCGGTGAACGCGAGCCAAAATCGTTCCCGAAAATCCAGTTTATCCGTGCCTATTCCACAGAGCCAAATGGTGTTGAGTTTGGATGGGATGCAGTTAACTTTTACACACAAGTAACGAGCAATTCACTGGCCACATCTCGAGTTGTTTAGCGAAGTCAATTACGTCATCGCCCAGCACGTGATAATATGAACCAATCACCGTGTGCTGATTCTCGACCCACAAAAAGGAAAAAAAATAAATAAAAATTCCCAAGCTCTCGTGGGTCCCAGGCCCCCACGAGCAATAAAATAAAATAAAAACGTGGAAGGGCCTATCTTCTGGGCCGACGGGAAGGAAACTCAATATTGACAGAGGATGACTGGGCACGAGGACGAAATTTTGAACAGCAATGGCCGGCGGACAGACATTCACGGTTTCGAGAAGTTTTCTGGATTTTTGATCCCAGATGCTGTGCTGCGGAGGATATTGGAGAAGATTCAGCGCCAAACATAAGACTTCGTCAGAAGGAGTCTCGGACATACATCTGGTATTGGCCAGCCGATGATGAACAGGTTGAAACACTTCCACTGGGGATGTTGTGCAGCCATGTGTTCGTTCAAGCTGAACAGTGCATAAACAAAGCCACGGTTTAAAAAGAACAAAGTTGGAAGGAGATGTCCCTGTTTACTTTCGGGTGTTTTTGGTCGGTTTTATGGCTCGTCATATTGCTGGTGAGTTTGCAAAACGTGTTTGAAACCTTGTACCTTCGAGTTCCTTTGAAACCTTTAAAATCTTTGTCGATACAATTGAACTTTTAAAGTTTGAGTGATACATTGCTGAAACACAAGTCATGGATATAATAACGCTTTGTGAATTTGATGTACTCTATCTAGAGATCAGAAATAGTTGAAAATTATGAAGGACTTTACTGTACTGCACATGAATGGTATTGTCATACATGTATCGGCATGTTTGTTGCCGATTCCTGCCGACGTGCATTTACGCAGCATAACAAACGTGTTAGAGCTTTGTGGAAGAGTGAAAATAGTACTTGTATGTAAAATTTTGAGACGTTCTGAGGAGCAATACTGTACACACACAGCACAAACAAAATACTTAATATGTACTTAATTGTATTATGAACCACTATCATGTCACGAATGAAGTGTTGCCGAGCTTACTCATTGACATGCTTAGCCATGTGATGATATACTAATATATTTTCATAAACTCCCCAGATGAGCTGCACATTGCAGCTCTTGAAGTAAATGTAGTTTGTTTAAAATATTGTTTACCACAAGGCTGCTGAGTGGTTTCCCATTACTGGAGTAATCTCCCAACTTAATTCCCAAGTGTTTAGATGAGGCTATATTACACAGAAACTCATTATAGACTTCTTTTATAAAATAATTAGTCAATAAAATACATAACAACTGCATGAAATATACTCTCATCTTACACCGTTATTTAGCCAATCAGAACATGGATAATATCACATTAGGTATTTTATAATATAATATATAATATATATAATTACACAGAGCCCTGTTTCCAGGAATTTTGAGCTTTCAAATATATCAGTATAAAATATAATATACAAATGAGGTGCTCTGGGCAAGAAGGGCCTATTTGGAGATCCTTATTATTATCAGGAACACTACTGGAACTATCATAGCTTGTTAAATATCAAGGTTTGTCTTTAGATGCCGCTATGAACTGACATGAACATATCGATGCCATTGTCTGAAAAGTAGCTGGTAGGCTAAACCTCCTGAGGAGGATCCGGAAGTATCTCAGTGTTGATAAAACATCTGCATGGGGTTGGCTCATCCAACCACTCTACAAATGAAACCTCGATATAATGAAGGCCAAGGGATTGGGGAAATGTGTTTGGGTCACGTTGGGCTGTAAAGGGCTGAAGAATATTGTTTGCTATATCAAGGTTTTTGTCATGCCAAGGTTCATGTAGTTAAGTGTTTGAATGGACTTTGTCCACTGTATGTTAGGAATTTATTTTCTTGCAACTCAGATGTACACACCTATAGTACTCAAAATTATTACACAACTCCCTTAGTAACATACAAATACAGCTCATTAACATCTAAATAACGCCATAGTAATGTAAAAAATATACAGCTATATTGGACATTGCTAAGGAAAAAACCTGTTTTCTTGATTCGCTACCATTCATTTTATAACTTAAGCAAAGAAAGAAGCATATAGAATTTAAACTGACCTGGTGTACTTTCCAACCTGCAGAATTGAGCACAGAGACCAGCTCCTTTGTCAGAAAAACAACTGAATTTCCTGCAACTTAACTAATTTTCCGTTCCACAAAATGTCAGACCACACATCACAGTTTGGTTATCAGGGCCATAGTGTTTCCAGCCAAATCAATATTTCTGAGAGCAGCTCAAGAATCCCTGTCAATCTCAAAAGGAGATCTTTTTGGCATTCAACACGGCAGCCATTGGATTTGCCTTGGCCTGTAGTTCTAGTCCAAGATTTACGGCATTGACTTGTAACAATTGGGCAATGATTATATGCACATGGTTAAAATATCTTCCAAGATGGGTTAGAGATCCTTTAGATATAGTAATTTAGTTCAGCCCATTTTAGATTTGCCAGTCTGGGTACTTTGATTTAAAGTTTATCAAGTAGAGTATCTATATAATAATACGCTGAGCCACTTCCGTCCGTCTTTCTGTCTGTAACGCTCTTTCCCAGGCCTCCTCATAAAAAATCTAAGATGGCCGCCACATGGAGTAAATGGCCTCGTGTGCCGACCACAGTTCTTTTAGAAATCGGAAATGAGTTTAAAAAGAGAATTTGTGCTGTCAGCTGACTAAATGTCGGGCTGATGCTGCCTTATGTTTGAAAAACGCGGAGATTTTCATGTCGATTGATCGGCAAATCGTCAAGTGGTACGGTCGAGTGGTACACGCACTACAGAGAAGTTTGTACTTTGACACTGTAAACTGCATTCGAGATGCTCGAAATGGACTTCAAAAAAGAAAAATATCCAATTACCGTATTTTACGGGGGCCCCGCTAGTCTATATAATAGTACTCTAAGCCACCTCCGTCCGACCGTCCGTTAACTCTTTCCCAGGCCTTTTCATAAAAAAATCCAAGATGGACGCCATATGGAGTGAAACTAAGTATAAATATTGGCCTCATGTGCCGACCACAGTTTTTTTTAGAAATCGGAAATGAGTTTAAAAAGAGAATTTGTGCTGTCAAGGTGACTGGATGTTGGGCTGATGCTTCCGCATGTTCGAAAAACGGGGAGATTTTCAGGTCGGTCGATCGGCAATTCGTCGCACGGTCGAGTGGTATACGCACACTGTAAACTGCATTTGAGATGCTCGAAATAAAAAAAAAAAAGAGGTCCCGCTAGTTTATTATACATCGCTGATTTTACTATTTAAATTAGTATAATTTACTTTTAGTTTTTTGATATTTATTTATTTTTTTTTATTTTATCTGACTCAGGCAGACCCTGAGAAGAAATTGTGTGAAAAGACCTGCTCCAAAGAAGCCCAGTACCTACAGTATACAGTGGACTGTATGATGACAACGAATGGGTGCACAAGTCTGCATGTATGTCATGATCTGATTATTGATTTGCATCAGGTTATAGCCAGCAGGTGTATTTTATTAGATCATATTATCTGATAATACTGATTGTTTCAGGAGAGTAAGGGTCTCCTTTTGACTCTGCGCCTGTCTTTGGCATCTTGGCTTGGTTGCATAAAAACGCTGACGCCCGAGACTAGGCGTAAATAACAAATGGAAATTAAATTATTTCTATTGTTTTAACGTAGCCTACAGTTGTGGGCGTTGGAGTTTTATGCAACCGAGCCCTGGTTTAGAATAAAAAATTATGACGTTGGTTATTTCCTGGAGAGTTAGGGTTTAGCTCTCCTTCTCGCTGTCTAGCTTCCACTCAATAAGGGACTTCAGATCATTTAGTCTAATATCATCAACGGCCGTTATTTCTGCTTGTACCCCAGGTGGGTATAAGTGGCAAAGAGGGCGTGGACATTTTCACAACTTTCTCAGGAAAATCTGCAACACATCCATCTTGCGTGAACCTTGGCGGTCCCAGCCGTATAGTTCGTGTCGACGAATCGCTTTTCAGCCACATGTGCACTAATCATCGTGGCCGCCCGCCCCAGTCCAAGGAGTATGGCTCTTCGGAATGGCTGACTGTTCTACGTGCCCAGTCCAAGAAGTGGGGCTCTTTGAAATGGTGATTGTTCTGTGTGCCCGTCATCGTCTTTGTGGAGACTTGCGGAAAGACTTTATGCGAACAACTTGATCATCCGACAGCACGGTCGTCCAGCCCAGCGTACAATGGCGCCGGATATCGGCAATCCCAAGCATCAACCACATGAAGATAAACTGATAGAACCGTATTGGAACCGGGCATCACTGAATCGCCCGGTGCAGAGAAACAAACAAAAAAGGCGACTACAGAGTTTTTTACAAGATTTATCTGTGGTTGGTAAGTGATGTTTCAACTACCTCAGTGGTGGCCATATTAAGGGTCATGTGGTCATGTGATGATCTTGTTGTGATCGTTACACGTTTCTTCAAGTTTCTTGACGGTTCTTTGATTATTTTTGTTGGTGGGAATTGCGTTCTATCCGTTTAAAAACTTGTCACATAATATCGATGTACGTTGTATTTCTAGTTCCCCGAAAGCCTTTATCAGCACCAAGAATGTGACGTCACTGGTTCATACAGCGATGCCCTTGCTCACCGGAGAAAAAACAACTCACCTTACATTCCCAGGGCACAGACCAGTGTAGGTAACACTACCCTTACGATTGCCAATGTGGAAATATTCGACGAAGGACTTTACAAGTGACTTTACAATTTTTCGCATCCTTCCCTTTTCAGTTACTCCCAAAGTCGTCATGCCGGATCAAAGACTCGGATATTCAAGAAGAGTGATAAAAACGTCACTGTTACTTGCTATGGTAAAGGCTATCCGGCTCCAACCGTGCTGTGGAGGAAAGAAAGTGGAGAAACAATTCTAACATTTTCTGATTTTTCTTCCAATTATACACTTGGCGTTGTGCAGGTGGTTTCGGGTGAGGTGGCGTCATCTCTTGATAACGTTACCAGTCGACTGTACCTGCGCGCGGCTGGAGTAACTTACGCAGAGGCTGGAAACTACTCTTGCGCTGCGAGGAATGGGGTCGACAGACGAGCGAAAACAGGAGTTGAAGTACTATGTAAGTTATTTATATACGGGGAGTTTGTGCATAAGTCCATATTGATTGTCAGTTGTTCTATTCCTTCTCTAAGAGTTTCAGTTTTTCTTGTTGCCTTTAGCTGTTTATACTTTCAAACTGATTTTTTTTCCAATTTAATGTTTTTGTTTGTTCTCCTATTGAATTTGCTTCTTAGTTGAACCTGAATTCGACACAAAAACCCAAAAACCAAACCGCGACGGAGAATAACAATGTTCTGTTTGCTTGCCGCGCTTCCGGTGTGCCACGTCCTCGCATCACGTGGTCCTTCAGTGGCGGTGCGCTTCCGCCTCACAGTGTCGAGAACGGAAACTTGTCAATCAACTCTGTGGTGAACGATGTGAGCTACGAGGGAAAATATACCTGTAAAGCTCAGAGCAGAGCAGGAAAAACCAGCTACACGGTCTCGTTAACTGTTCATGGTAAGTGTGGTACTGTTCATCTCTACAGCATTTTGTCAGTGAACGTTGGAGCTACTTGCGGATGACTGTCGAAAGCAATCGATTCCTTTGGTTTTAATTTGCTGCAATTTTGGACTGGTCCAAAATTTGCAACATTCTTGGCCAATCGAGAAAAAAGCCAAATTTAAACCCCGCTTGTGATATTCTTGCCCAAGAGGAAGGAAACATTTGTACAACTTTCTTGGTAGCTTTTACAATAAAATGCACAGATAGATGAACCCAAACCGCTGAATAATATCGGCCTAAATTTTTATAGTGTTTGAAACACAAAATCTCAAAACATTAGCACCTACAAATTATGCTTAGATCTCATCCCAAATTAAAATCTACACTTCAGTGGAGCACCCCAAAATCCCAGATCAAGACAAGGAATTGCAGTATGTTCAAATGAATATCTTTCATCAACGGTTACACTTGTTCTCTTTTAGTTCCGCCGAGTTTGATTGTCAATATGAAAAAGTCTATTGTAGAAGAAAGAGGTCACGGAATGAACCTGACGTGCTTGGCCAACGGAGATCCACTGCCATTTTACACGTGGATCAAGAACGGATTGACAATCGATGGATCCCTGCAGCTTGAAAACGGCAACAGAAGTCTGGTGTTGGGGAATGTAACGTCAGCTGACGACGGTCTGTACGCCTGTTGGGCTGTAAACGAGGCTGGAAATGTTTCCACCGCAACCGACCTGACGATACACGGTGAGTGTGATGTGTTGTGGAAGACATCAGAAACCTACAATAGTACAATGGAATCTCTTAATAGAGGTAATCAGTAGAAGGATTATACGAGTGTCTTTTTCGGAACAGGTAGAATTGTTCATTTAAAAGAGGTGTTCCCTTAATGGAGGTGTCCCCAAACAGTGGTTCCACTGTATCTGCTATTTACACTTAGTTTGCGGGTAACTAAAGTAATATAGATCGTTTTTCAGTCCAGTTTCTCGCGCATCTCAACTTGAGGAGGAATAGCTTCTGTAATAAGTGTTGTGGGCGAATTTACGAGGAACCTTTGTAGAAAACGGTTTTCCTCGAGAAGAAGACATCTGAAAGTCGAATGATGGGTTCTGCCATGTTTTTATGTAAACCCTGGTCTAATGAACTGACACATTGATATTTAATTGACATGTGATTTTGCGTGCTCTCCTTATAGCTACTCCAGCCATTGTACAAAGTCTGCCAGAGAATACCACGGCAGTTTGTGGTGATCAAGTCAACTTCACCTGCACTGGGGAGTCAGTACCAGCACTTGACGTGGACTGGTAGAAAGACAGCGAGACTCTAAACCACGCGAACATAAGAACATTTGGAAAGTTGAATAAAATGTCGCAACTTGTCATTAAAGATGTAGGATACAAAGACCACGGGAATTAGACGTGTGTGTGTTCCGGAACTACAGAGGAAACGCTTCAAGTACAATGCACTTTAAAGTTTATGGTAGGTCTGATGCTTTGGGAACACTGCGTTCTATATCTATTATTTGCGTGTGATATACACTAGCTTATACTCTCCTTTAAGTGACATATATATATTCGGATACACGCAGCATGCAAACTTCATCATATGTACATGTTTTCCCGTGCACCATACTATATTACGTGACACCAAATCTGAATAACTAAGGCTACGTTTACACTGTACCGGATAGCTTTTCGTAGCGTCGCAAAAACGTACCGGATAGGCCTTCCGTTTACATTGGATACGCTGTTTTCGGAGCAATTTTTGAAACAGAGCGCTCTTGCTCCGCTCCGCTTCTGAAAGTGGTACGGACCCGTATCGGATAGGAAAACGCTCCGATTTGCATTGATTGATTGTGACAAAGCCGCTCCAAGCTGGCCTTGTGTTTATACTGTACCTGATAGGTTTTTCGGCCAATGTCGCTCCGGACCGATCTTTTCGTGTTTACATTGTACCGGATAGGTTTTTGCAACGGCTCAAAATCCTATCCGGTATAGTGTAAACGTAGCCTAAATGCACAACAAAATTATTAAATCTGAACAAAGTATTTTTAGAAATTCAGAAAATAAGGAAAATATGGCACGAGCAATGCAATGTTATTCGTACTATTATTTCAAGAGGTGCGCGCGCTTTGCAATCGCTCAAAATGAAGTCACAGAGGTATTGCCTTGCTTAGTGAGGTTAGATAACCTAAATTTGACTAGTCTATGAGCTATCTCTAATCCTAACCCTAACCTTGACCCAAACCGCCCTGAGCGAGGCGAAAGTGGATTGCGTAGCGCAATGAGTTTCGCTTATTGTTACTTTTTCAAGTAGTAGTGTGATATAAACACTTAAAAGGTGAGTAGTACGCTCAAATGTTAGAGATTGCGCTGCCCTAACTTCCCACCAAAGTATTATTTGATATATATTTGGTATTACTGAATTCTTAGTAAAAAGGTTCTTGCCATTCTCCTCGACTAGTTCCTGTGAACATCACATCACCACCATATTTGGCTCGGATTCCCCTCGGTCAAGAGACAACGTTGTCGTGCGTTGCTGATGGCTTCCCCGTGCCCGTCGTGGCCTGGTTTCATCACAGGGAACCCGTGGTGAAAACAGAGCAATAGACATAAAAGAGAAAGTTTCTGAAGGGAAGCACATGATCACAAGTTCACTGAGGTTTACTGAAGTCACAAGACAGGACTCCGGTGCTTACACGTGTAAAGCAAAGAACTTGGTAGGAGAAGCTGAAGAGACGGCTAATTTAACGATCTGAGGTGGGTGACTCTTACAGATCCTTTAAAAACTAGGCATTACGTCATTTGACTGACAAGCGCTTAATAATTAACTACATGGAAACCCTCACTTACCTTCCACCCGTCTACACTCATCCCCCTTCCTCTTGAATGTTCGTTGTACAGTGGAACTTCATTAATACGGCCACCATCGGGACATGAAAATCTGGCCGCATTAACAGAGTTTTCAGATAAGAAAATGACTGGGCGTTTGTTCCGCGAGACAAAAAAAGAAGTGGCCGTAATAACGAGGTGGCCGTAAGGCGGGGTTCCACTGTATTGCCGTATTTGTGTTCAAAGAGACCCTCTCACCGTAAATGCTTTGCGCGCCCAGTGACTGACGGCGGCCTTTTCGTATCATAGAAAAATGGCGGATTCTCATGTTTTTCTACGTTTTATTGCGAAACAAATCAGCACAAACTCAGAAAGTGTATTTAATACGGCAAGCAGCGACAGTCAGATCGATCAGTCATAACGTGGGCGCCTCAGGAAGATCGAGCTCCGGATGTAAATATATTATAAACATTGAGGCGCAAAGCATTTACGGTGAGAGGGTCTCTTTAATGTTAGTAGCTACATAGCCTGATAAGATGTGATTATTTTGGGAGTTCTGGCCATTTAAGGGTCGATTACGACATTCGAGGTGCATCATCAGATTTCTTCAATATTACTGTTCCATTTCATACTTATGATTTGTATCTTCAGAAAAACCGGAAAAACTGATAGTGGATGTTGCCCAGACGACGAACACAACAGTTTGGTTGGAGTGGACGGCTCCATTCGATGGCAACGCAAAGATATTGTACTTTACCGTGACTCACAATATATCTGGTGGCCAATCTGCTGAAAATATTAGCTCCAACAATGTTGAGTTTGTGGTGAAGAATTTGAAGCCCGCAACAGTTTACAGATTTCAAGTGACCGCCACGAATGAACTGGGCACCAGTGACCCGGCATCGAAACTTGCAACCACACGTGAGGCAGGTTAGTAAAGGTCTTTTACTTCGCCGTGAAATTTATCTAGAATTCAACCCGGAGTTTAAACGGGAGATAACCACCACTTTTACTGTTCTAATCAAAGTTAAATTAATATGTAACCCTTTTTCTACAATGCCTCCTTGATTCTGGGACTCCATTGTTCTGTACCATATTTTTGTGGGTATACAATTCGTCAGTCACTACGGTTTTATCTGGGCGTCAGCATTTTATTTTATGGGAGCGATATCTGATTTGCCACTCTTCTGTCGGTAAAACAAGCGATAAGACAGCAATAACGTAGATTATAATTCTGTAGATATATAGTTTTTCATGACCATTGTTTTCTTTGCTACTGTATAAACTGCTCTCTCCCAGGAGCTATTCTGTTCGAGTCCTGGGTTCTGTTCAGACACCGACGACAATGGAACTGTCAGCAAAAGCCTCTGTTTGAGTCAATTTGCAATGAACTGAATTCATGGAATGTGTCTGAACTGGGTTTACAGATGCCCTCGACATATTATGCTTATGAAGTCAGTTATAATGGCTTATAAATCTACTGAATCTGCTGGAAATATATTCAAATAATTATAATAATATATTACTTATGTTACTCGGGCAAGACTACACTTTTAGATATTTTTCCTTTACTTTGTTTCTTTAATAGATCCACCAGCACCAAGTGTTCCACCTCAGTCATTTGAAAATGCGACAGCAGTGCTGATTATCATTCCAGAGTTCTCTGATCTTGCAACCACATGGCAAAATACTGTAAGTTGTAAGCTCTGTTACTTTAATTGGAAATATTCTTCTGACGAATCTTGCGGAAACAGTAATGTAGTCATATATTCTTGTATTTTCTGTCTATATTCAAACATTTCAAACAGTAAACAAATAGAAGCAGCTTTCAAACAGAACAAAACAATTTGTTTCATGTTTAGACTAACTATTGTGGGGCTTATCGACTGAGTCGTGCATTTTACGGTATATACGTTTAAGTTTCTTTATTATTCATTTGACCTGCACATACTACTGTGTGCTGGTTATCCGTATTCCTAAAGGAACTGAAGACGAGGCACCTAAGCCAAGTGACGTCAAATCACAAGACTTAGTGTCTCACGAAGACGCTCACGAGTCATCTAAACCAGCGGCATATGTGGCGTTCCAGTTTAAAGGTTCCGAGTATCAGAAGTACCGGAGATTTGTTGTTGGTGGCGGAGATAAAAGTGACAGCAGTCAAAGAGATCGAAGAGAGGTCAAGGAGTATTACAATAGACCACTGGAGCCTGGGACGGAGTACAGAATATTTGTTCGTGCTTTCACTAGTGAGGTGAACGGGTGTTTTCTATTTATTTTGTTGTTTCTAATTTTTGGTTATCCCTCGGACGTATACCCATCCAAACCATAGCCCAGCCATAGAAGAAAATCATCCTTGCTGTATGAGATTGAGAACAAGGGGAGAAACTAGTTGACTCTAGTCGAGCTGGTCAGTGATTATAGCACTTTTGACGTTCCGTCTCTTGTTTGTTTGTTTGTTGTTTGTTTGTTTGCTTGTTTTTTGTAGAAAACTTTTTCCGACAGTAAATACGAAGACGTCAAGACAGGTCAGTATTATCAGATAGTTTATTACGTGTGATTGGCGTAATTATAGCACGTGACTTAAAAACGGTCTGTCTGTCAGTTAATATCCCTCGAGAGAAGCTGGCGAATAATAAAGCTGACAACTGAACTACGTTTGACTTGAAAGACGGTCACGGATACTTTTTCTTGTCCTTAGATGTTATCTGTTATTTGTAGCTCATATTGTTCTCCCTTGTTTCGTAACGGATCGTCTCTTGGCTTCATCCCCGAGCTCTGCTCGATACTAATCGCTGTACCTTTTAATTTGTGAATGTCTGACTGTTCCTGAGCGACCTCACCTTCAAAATTGACAGAAGGTACGGTCAACACCACCCGCACCGCGGGGTTTTCTGGGTGTTTTCTGCATCACTTTGCCTTGCTACCGTCAGCTGATGAAAATGAATTATACCGAGAGGCCATAAATGACCAATTTAGCTCGTCTTCAAAAACAAACTGACGGCACGAGCGAGATTGTACATTTGACGGACTTTTTAATTGAATGCAACGATTTAAGACTGACTGAATTCTAAATTTCAACTACAATTTAATGACCTGAAGTTGCAGAACTTTGATCAAATAACTACTCAAGGTTAAAACATTTCATTGGAGTCTGTGAGTGAGACCTTCCCACTTGTAGACTGAGGACGACAAAAAAAGTGACTATTTTGGTTAAAGATTGACCCAATTCAGCCTCGAATAGGTGGATCAGTATTGTAAAGCAAATATTTTTGTAAAACAATCTAATTTGAAATGTCAAGGTCGTTGTAATAACACGTTTTTTTTTTTTTTCTTTAGTGCCTGAGCCACTTGCTTCCTTTGGATCTGACGGAATCGAAAAGTTTTCTGTTCTTTGGATAATTATAATTGCCAGTGGTATCGCCGTTATTTTCCTGGTCGCCATATTTGTTGTTGTTGCCTGCAAACGAAGGTGTGAAATTTGCAAACTTACGTAGACAAGACATTTATGCACTATTTTTCGAGTTCTCAAATTATTATTGTTTTTTCTACTTTGTCTTCATTTTTAACATAATTAGAACTCCGGGTACTTAAAACGAAATTATTTACTAGTTATTCGGCTTTGAATTGTTTAATGGGCGAAAATTAAATCGATTGATTGATTACAAGACTCAAAATCCACGCGCATGTTAAATTCAAAGCTTTAGCACTAAGCTAAATCAACGATGTATTTTATTGCGTTTTTACTTGTGAAGTGCTGGTGGCTTTATACAGGGGTGAATTCAATAAACTTTAGCACGTGCATTTTATGAGTTAAAACTGGTAGGGCTGCATGATGTTCTAAGCACATTATGGAACAACAACAACAACAACAAATAATAATAACAATGTTTTAAATTATAACTCCTGTTCATTTTATTGAAGGCAACAGAGATCTTTGGGTTTGGAGCTGCCGCTACAGGATATGCAATCAAGTGCAGACCACCACGAAGGCACGACCAACGAATCCATAAAGTATTACAACGAGGAATGTGATGTTTTGTGATTTAATTTATCAGATTTTTTCACGTAAATGGGTGACTGCAAACTTAAGCAAATTGTGCACAAAAATATTTTAATTAATAAGTCTAGTATAAATCTACATGGTTGGCCATACGGTGTGGCATGAAATATTTGCGGGAGTTCAATTTTCGCAGATTGCCAGTATTTTACCGGAAAACAATTTTTTACGAATTTGAATTTCAGACTTTACTGCTGGAAACAAAGTTTTGCGGATTTTGGGCAAATCGCGTCGCCGTCGCTGTCTATTGTGACAACAAGGGGATATTCAGAATAGACTGAACAGTTCCCATGTACCGCAGTCATCCATTGTCTATTCTTCGGCAGGAGATGGCCTCAGTTTCATGTCTTGGTGAGTTTCAAATTTACCCAGAGACCGCAGCTGCTGTTCGCTATGTTGCAATTGAAATTCAGTAATCTAAATAAATGGAGTAAAATTTTGTGAGATTTTGAGCTTATGTTTGGTGAATGTTATGTGTCGTGTAAACATGCATGTCATTAGTGTAGTCAAGTGGTACAGTAAAGTGAAGTTTGAAATGAAGTTTATTTGACTCAAGAGAAATATACAAGTTAAATGTAGGTGAACTAAGGAATTAACAAGCATATGCTTTCAACATAGTTTAATCCCCGAGCGAAGCGAGGGTAATAATCACGACGCTAACACAGGCAACCCAGGCTTAGGGGGCCTGGAAGCGAGCTTCATTTTACTAGATATACGATAATCGCAGATACCCCCTCACTCTGCCATTGATGGGACTTTTACTTTGGTAACTCCCAACAAGAGTATCCTCTGTTTTACCGAAATGTTGACTCAATCTTTTCTTTGAACTCAAGTGCTACACGCAAAGGAAGGAGAAAAAGAATGGTGTGTGTTATACTTTTGCGTTGAAAAAAGAATCGATTGCGTGACGAAGTACGTAGGCCCTTTCCATTTGACCATCGGTCATTCCGGAATTTTCGAAAAAAGAGGACAACCTCGAGAGGTTGTCCACAATTTCCGAAACTTTCTTACCGAAAACTTGCGGTTCCATTTGATTTTTCCCGGAATTTCCGGGTTTTTTGGTCAAATGGAAAGCCCCGTATTTCCCACGGTCGGCATGTCAAACTAATTCATACAATCTGCCAAGCACGTTCTCAAAATTTAATACTCAAAGTTTGAAGTTGGTCGGCCGTCGTAGTACGGGAAAAAAGGAACACTGATTTTCCAATTTTGAATTCATAGGCAGTACAATAAATAGGCTTCCTGTGCGATTTGTTTTTACTCTGAACTGCATGCACCAGACTCACGCATGCATATTTAATAGGCTCGAATTGTTTTGTATGTGAACCCACTCAAAGCAGCAAGATTTCTCCCAGAGTCAAAGCAAAACTTGAACTGTTTACTTCAAATTATACACGGGCTTCAGACACAGTAATACTTCTAAGGGCTTGTGAACGATTCTCGCTGCAATCACCGCGTGTCAGATTACAGAAAAATAAGACATCTGACTAAATCATTCAAGACTCCAAGTTCCGATTGCTCTGAGCGAATACGGTAGCCGAAACTGGCGACAGAAGCGTAGTAAAACAATACTTCGAGGGAAAATGATCAGCATACAGATTAAAATACATTTTTCTTGAAGTGATCGAGTTACAAGCTATACGGGATAGAATATATTTGTCACGCTGATTGTTTGATTTCCACTGACCTTTGTTGCTTGTCCTTTCCAAATAAGTATCTGAGTTTAACACAAAACGGCGTCTTAAGCTCCCGATTTGCTTTCAAGCGCTGATCCCTTTGCGGAGTTGTCTGTGTTACACGCTTCTGTTCATGTCGCTTTTGGTCGGCATTCATGCGCTGTTGTCTTTGCGGAGTCTTTTCTTCGGCCCGCTTTTTCTCCTGAAGGTCCCGGTTCGCTTTGAAGCGCTGTTCTTTTTGCGGAGTTGTCTGTGTTGCCCGCTTCTGTTCATGTCGCTTTTGGTCGGCATTCATGCGCTGTTGTCTTTGCGGAGTCTTCTCTTCGGCCCGCTTTTTCTCCTGAAGTTTTCGATTTGCTTTCAAGCGCTGTTCTCTTTGCGGAGTTGTCTGCGTTACCCGCTTTTGTTCATGTCGCTTTCAATCGGCATTCATGCGCTGTTTTCTTTGCGGAGTCGTTTCTTCGGCACGCTTCTGATGCTGTCAATCATAACAGGATTGTCGCCATTTCTCGAGACGAATTTGGCGTTGTTCGCTCGTTTCACGATTTCGCCTTGCTCGTGCCTGTTCCCTTCTTATTTGAAGACGAGCTTCGCGAGACTGTTGTGTTTCAAGTTCTTCAGTTTTTAAGTTTTCCATTTTCGTGAACGCAGCTACGATATATTGTTGCTTCGTTCAAATCTAAATGCTTCGTTCAAATCTAATTTCTCTTATTCAGAGTAAAACTACAGGCCAGGGCACACGTGATCGATCCGGCCTTTGTTATTGGTTAGCAGGGTAACCGCGCCTAAAGTCGTACGCCAGACTGACAGACAACGTTAAATTTTGAGATGGTGACCCGCTTGGAGTCAACAAGTAAGGCGGTATAAAGCGGTACTACTGCATTAGTGCCGTGATTATTTCCCTCACTTCGTTCGGGGATAAGAGTTTGAGTGGGGATCTAGATGGCGCAAAATAATTTAAGAAATACTCAAATAAAAGAAGTGAAATTTTGCCTTGGTGTTTATTTACCTGTGCGCAAAATTTGCCCGAAAACGCTGTAATCACGATCACAGATAGTTCGTAGGTAAATAAACACCAAAGCAAAGATTCACTTCTTTTATTTGAGTATTTCCTAAATTATTTTGCGCCATCTAGATCCCCACTCAAACTCTTTTAAAATAAAACTCGCTTCCAGGCCCCCTAAGCCTGGGTTGCCTGTGCGCTAATGGAGCAAAATCGCCTTATTTGAAGACTCCAAGCGTATCACCATCTCGAAATTTAATGTTCGTGTGTGTGTGTGTGTGTGTGTGCAATGCGACCTTTTTAGGCCAGGTGCCTAAGGCAATGTCCTAATAAGGCAATGACGTAATCATTGTCGATTATCGATTAGCGTCTCCGCCAGTGTTTTTAAGAAAGAGTTGAATGAAACAACAATAATTGCGTAACTGCGTTCACGAAAATGAATTTGAAAACTTGAAACAGAACGGTCTCGCGAAGCTTGTCTTTAAAAGAGAATGGAACAGACACGGGCAAGGCAAAATCGTGAAACGATCGAACAGCGCCAAATACGTCTAGAGAAAGGACGACAATTACGTGCCGAAGAAAAGACTCCACAAAGAGAACAGCGCTTGAAAGCAAAACGGGAGCTTCAGAAGCAAAAGCGGGCCGAAAAAAAGACTCCACAAAGAGAATCCGATCGCCAGCGAGTAGCTTCCCGACGTGGCAATAAATCGTCTGAACAGAATACCCGCAGGCTTCAAGCTCAAAATGAAGCCAACACTCGACTCCGACAACAGCGTGCTGCAGGTGTCGAAGGACGTCGCAGCCAGAAACAACAATATTTGCATAACCGTGGGTGGGCAAATCCAGAAACTCCTCCATTTCACGAACAAGAGTGGGTACGGGAGGAACTAACTGCCTTTCACCGCTTTGAGGAAAGCCTCCGTCACTTACACTGCAAGGTATGCAAAGAAACATGGCAGATCACCAACCAAAGTATGTCCGAGCAGTATACTTGTACCAGGTGCAAGCGCGACAAAAAGACTTCGTGTCGATTGTTCTCGGCTGACAGTGACATGGATCCTGGAACAGTGCCTGCAGAACTACAGGATCTCACCGAAGTAGAGGAAATACTTAACCTACACTTCAGTCCAAATGGAAGTTCAATTTCTACGTTGTTTATAGGTAAGTACTGTACAATAAATTGCAACACTATGTAGTGAAGACAAAAACCTGAATCTGGTGTTTTCATCTCCAAAGATCACGCTAAAGGAAATGTTCAAGTGAAGAAATCAGGCTGAGAAGTCAACTCCTGTGCAGTTAAAAATCCTCGTATACCAAGTCACTGACATCATGAAAGTGCAAGATTGTCAGGAGCCAAAGATGAACTCAATGCTGATGTGTCTAACAAGAATGCCAAAGGAAAATGTTCTCAAGGATACTGGCCTGTGTATTCTGTCAAGTAACTAAAAGAAAAATTATATCTGGATATGTTCTTAAAATTTGGAATGATATACTGTACTGTGCTCAAGTGGACGACCTGCGCAAGTTCCCTTCTGACACAAGGTTTTGTTAGTTAGTTAGTTACTTATTTGTTAGAGGTTGTTTACTTTTTATGATGGAAAACTTCACTTCAGTTATGTAATATAAGTGGCAATAACATGTGAGTAAGACCAGCACCAAGATAGACTGTAACCAATATTGTAACAACAAGTTTAACCCTTTCACACCCAAGAGTGATCAAATTCAGTTTTTCCCTTCAGTTGGAAATGTATTGTATTGTACAGTAAAGAGAATACAGCTTTTTATACCGTGTTGGTGAAATGAATGCTGACTGAACTGTCACTTCTCACTACGTATTTTATATAATATTAATTTATATATATATATTTTTTTTTTCTGCATGCTTTTGGTTGGAGAGTACGTTTCTTTTCTTCCTATAAGGTTTTCGGTTTTTGTACCAGGCAGGAGCACTTTGATGAATCTTATATAACACAAAAGTGTAGCAAAAAATTTCACACAATGAAGAGTCTGCTATATGATGAGTTGATAAGAAGAAGAAGAACTAGAATAAAAGACGTTGATGCTTTCTTTATCTCCTTTTTGTGTACAGCACTTGACTTTGTAGCAAAAGTGTCATGTCAAAACTTTATTTTTAACATGCTTGCCCTGTCAACTACAAAAATTTGGTGACATTAAGGCCTCATAAAATAGACACAAACTTCCATTTTTTTTTTTTTTTTTTTTTGCGTCGAAACTTCAGTAAAAACCTGCTGTTGTTGAGCTACCAAAGCAATATATGCCAGGCCAGAGCGGTTGTGCGGAAACTCATTCTGATTGGTCAGGAATTAAGCCTGTTTTAGAAAGATATGTCACTTACGCTCTTCCTTCCGTTGTCGTGCGTCATCATGACATGGCATTTACATATCTTTCTAAAACTGGCTTATTTCCTGACCAATCAGAATGAGTTTCCGCACAACCGGCATTGTTATGCTAACTCTGGTAAACTAATGATAGCATCAATTAACTTTGTTAAAAATATAGTTAAGGCTGTGTTTTCACCAGGGCTTTTACCTAGCTGAACATTCCTTTTGGTGTTTTGCAAACAAACCGACTTTTACTAGTAAATCGTGGCTTACTGTTTTCACGGCCGGCTTTTTGTCGCGCCACCGATCTAATGGTCGGTTTAAATTACAAGTGCGCGCAAACTATAACATAGGTCCGCAAAGCGTACGTGAAGCTATTTGCTAATTGATGATAGTCTATGATAGGTAGTTCGTGTTACAACGGGGCACGAACTATCATCGAATATTATTACCGTTTGATCGGGGTTTTACACTATGTTCTACTATGCCAGCTACGTACTATGCATGACCAAACACAAATGCACAAACATGACAGTTTATTATATGATTATTTGAGCTGATCGACATAAAAGGAGGAAAGTATAGCTTGCCAAAATATTTCAAGTTCTGTAAATTTCTGCGAGGTAAGCCAGACTTTGACTCGTTATAGTAGTTTTGTATTAACGTAATACACTCCAGCCAAACAAACCTGTTTCTCGTGCTCTTCGAACGGTGGTGAAATAGAGTCACAGTAAAATTTCCTGTCGACTTTTTAGTCGATTTTTCCTTAGCAACAAAACCCGCTAGAGACAATTTTTGTAAACAAACAATTCAGACAAGCCACAGTCAATCTGGTCATGAAATCATGTGTCAACAAACATATCATGCGAGGTAAACCAGATTTTGACTCGTTATAATAGCTTCGTAACGTAACACGCTCCAGCCGAACAAACCTGTTTCTCGTGCTATTCGAACGGTGGTGAAAAGAATTCACAGTAAAATTTCCTGTCGATTTTTCATTGGTGACAGAATCCACTCGAGACAATTTTATAAACAAACAACTCAGACATACCACAGTCGATCTGAATTTGCAATTATGGCATAAAATCATGTGTAAACAATGCACTAGCGGCAATCAAGCAGAAGAAGCCGAATAATCGCAAGACCATGTGGGTTATCCATGACCTCAATTCTGGTTTGAGCAACTGCTATTGAACCACTCAGGATCATTTGTGGTGTGAACGTTTTAGAGTGAGTCGAGAAACGTTTGCCTTCATTTGTGGCCTCATTGGGCCTGAGATATTGAAGCAAAACATTGTTCTCCGCGAGTCAATTTCCGTAGAGAAGCGGGTGGCATTTGGTCTCTGGCGATTAGCTACTGGAAATTCGTACAGAGCCGTGGGTTTGACCTTTTGAATTGGTCGATGCACTGCCATGAATGTGAAGGACGAATTCTGCTCTGCTTTGATGAGACGGGCTAATGAAGCGTTAGCAAAATGGAAAATTTGACACGCAGCTGTCACCACGCGCAATGTGATTGGCTGCGGCAAATGGCAGTACAACTTATACCATGTCGCGAGGTAGTATAACTTGGTTGCAGAATGACGCGATAATCTTTTGTTTTCAATAGTGAAAACACCTTGCTTTTTTAACTCGTCAAACATAGAACAAAGTGTTTTCACTGTACTTCCGGACTTTTTTCGTTTTAACTGGTCAAACTTGTCCTAGTGAAAACACAGCCTAAGTGTCATAATGCTGTAGAGTTGGCGATTATAACTACGGAGAACCAAACATGGAGGCAAGTCTTGCATTTTACGTCCGTGTGGTATTGTTTATCAGTTTCCTCGCAGTTTCTTCGGCTGGTAAGTCTGGCGTCATCCCTTTCATTTATTTTATTCATTTTAGTTGTAGCGAACTGGGTTGTATGTAAGCACAAACTACAAACTAGAAATACGATAATCGCAGATACCCCCTCGCTCTGCCATTGATTGGACTTTTACTTTGGTACTGCTCAACAAGAGCAGCCTTTGTTTTACCGAAATGCTGACTCAATTTTTTCTTCGAGTGCTACACGGAAAGGAAGGAGAAAAAGAATGGTGTGTTTTGCGGTACTTTTACGTTGAAAAAAGAATCGATTGCATGACGCCGTACGTATTTCCCACGGTCGGCACGTCAAATTAATTCATACAGTCTGCCAAGCACGTTCTCAAAATTTAATACTTAAATTTTAAAGTTGGTCGGCCGCCGTAGTACGGGAAAAAAGGAACACTGATTTTCCAATTTTGAATTCATAGGCAGTACAATTAAATAGGCTTCCTGTGCAATTTTTTTTTTACTCTGGACTGCATGCACTAGACTTAGACATGCATATTTAATGAGCTCGAATTGTTTTGTATGCCGGCAGGTCTTTTCCACGGATAGCGGGTGACAGCTTGACAGCGATCTGTCACCACCTCGTGTTAAACACCCATGAATGCGATTGAAGTTCTATTTTAAATGCGCTGTTCGATTGTTTCACGATTTCGCCTTGCCCGTGCCTGTTCCCTTCTCTTTTGAAGACGAGCTTCGCGAGACCGTTCTGTTTCAATTTTTCCAGTTTTCAAATTCATTTTCGTGATGCAGTTACGATATTGTTGCTTCGTTCACGGAGTATCAGTAAAACTACAGCGGGGCACGTGATCGATCCTTTGTCGTTGCTTAACGCGGATGGCCCTGGGGACGAGTTCGTCCGCCAGACAGACTGACAGACACACGCACGAACATTAGATTTCGAGATGGCGACCCGCTTGGAATCTCCGATACTACAGCATTAGCATTGTGATTATTACCCTCGCTTCGCTCGGGGAACAATGGTCACTTGCCGGTTAGAACTGATAAAGTAACTTTTCAAACCGAGTAACTCAGTTAACAGGAGTGTGACTTGCAATGCTGACTTAAATATCACTTTATTAAAACTGGACTATTGGATATTGGATTTCTATGCTTTTGATTCGTTCCTTGGACATGGGTTATCAGCTCATATCCAATAGGTGGACAAATATGGTCAATGAACGCGTGAGCGACGAAGTAATGTTGAGAAAGTTTTTTCAGATTTCACAACCTTTTCAGAGTGGCTTGCAAGTCCCGGGTGAGACAAATTTATAACACTAATTAAAGAATGGGCAAAGAGGAAAAAATGCATGCCTCAAGTGTTTTTACACAACAGCAAAGGGAACAAGACGGCACCTTTGCTCAATTCGATACGAGCAGCCATTGATCGATCGCTTACTTCGGTTCGCCTCCGCGATGTAAACAGTTTTCCATCACCACCGACTCTGCCCTCGCAGAAGCAAATATATTTTTCTTCTTCAATATTCCTTGCTGATGTTTAAGCATCTCCAGCTTCAGTTCTCGTTCAGCACAGCCAGTTGTCAGTTTCAAGCAGCATCACAAACGTCGCACATGGCGAGCAAAGAAAGCGATTCCCTCCGCAATGCGATGCTTACAACTGTACCAACGTCCAAGTTTTCAATAATTTTGGTACATCACCTTAAGATATTTCTGAAAACTCCTTCTGAGAGTGTTTGTGCGGTGTAAATCCATGGTGATGTGTTCTCCACTCGATTTTCATTCAGCTATTAGCCCGTTCGCAAAGACGTTGTCATAGTTGCGGTAATCATGTAATCACTGTATTTTTGGAGCGGAAGTTCAGTCGTCTTCCGGTCTTTTTTGCGTCAAATAAAATCATTTTGGAGAGTATTTTGTGGTCCAGTTTTTAATAAAACAATTATCCTACTCGGGCTTGCCGAATATGGATTGAAAATATAACCAACTCAGCGCGGCGCCTCGTTGGTTATTTATCAATCCATATTCGGCAAGCCCGAGTAAGATAATTGTTAAAATAAGTAGTATATATATGTGCACAGTGTAAGGTCGTTCAATAAGAGAGTTTAAGATCGCAAACCTTAAATCTGGTCAAACCGGAAGAAATCACACGTAACGTATGTCGTATTTCTTTTATATTTTGAACACCGGGAATTATTCCTTAGGTAAGTCAAATACCGAAGCACAAGCTTCTGTTATTTCAGAATTTGCTACCATGGAAATCTAAGACGGCGACGGCAACGCGAGGAAAACGTTTGCCTCCGTAATGCGAGGAGCACCCATCGGAGCTATTCCACAAAATATGTGTTCCGCACTGCAACCTGTCCTGGCTGGCATGCGATCTATCCCCTTTTTAGCTGGCTGGGAAAAATAAATAAATAAATCGGACTGCTGGGAGAGAGATAGCCGTTTTCAGTCTCGCTGGAGGCATGGGAACAAGCGAGACTGCAATCGAGGCTACATTTTTGTTTGAAATGCTGACATTTTCTGACAAAGTGGTACACCATCAAGTTGCTGGCTGGGAGATTTTCTGGGACCGCTCTGCTGGGAAACGGATATTCTGAATTGCCTTCCTGGGAGTGTGGAACACCTCTGTGTTTGCCAGCAACGTAAAAAAGGCAGAAAATAAACTATATTTTGGACAAATAATCATACATTTGCGCAAACTAACGTATTTTGACAAATATCTTCGTTGGGTGCTCTCGTAATGCGATGTTTACAACTGTTGTACCAACGTCCAAGTTTTTAATAATTTTGGTAGTACATCACCTAAGGTATTTTTGTGAACTCTATCTGAGAGTTTTTGTGTAGTGTAATTTCTATGAAAATGTATTTTTTACTCAACTTCCATTCATTCAGTTTTGTGCTTCGGAACAAATCTTGCAAATTTTGATTTCAGACTTTACTGCTTGGGGCAAATATTTGTGGATCTTAGGCAGATTTCTGTCGAAGAAGATCGTAAAACAGTTTGTAGCCATTTTATTTGAAATTCAGTAATCGCAGATTAAGTACAAATTATTTCTTTGACTCCAGTAACCCAAATATGTCACCCATTTCTGAAAATTGCAATACAAATTATATAGAACTGAACATGACAGGCGTTTATTATATACATACTGAGACATACGAAAAAGCCATATCGTAAAACTTCGTACGCAAATTAGTTCTAGGCAATGAGAGGCCGCGAACGATGCTTTTCACACGTGAAAAAAATCGTTCGTCCAATCACAAGCTGCGAACGACGATTTTCCGCTACTGTTGAAGGGTTTCCCGGTCTCGCCGAAGCAACTTAGAGCTCTAGATTCAGATTCGAAGTAATCTTTATGACGTTGATATTTCCTTTTACTTCGCTAATACTGTTTGTAAGATCACGACGGTTCCGTTATGAACTATTTTTCCATTTTACTGCTTTGGAATTGTTTGAATAAAAAGTTATGCCAGAATGCTACATGTCTCAGTATGTATATAATAAACAGAAAACACCATGGAAAGTGCTTTGTACAGTTTTTATTCACTCGTTGTTTCGTATCATAAAAGTCACTCGCTCGCAAAGCCTCGCTCGTTCGTTTTATGATACTTCACAACTAGTGAATAAAAACCGTACGCGCGCACTTTCCATAAAGTAATCTCTATTTTATTGAATTTGTCTTGACTCGCTATTTTACTCCAGAACTCCTTGAAGCAGCAGCAATCTATCCCTTAAATGGACTCAGCAAGTTCACCGATATCACCGGCAAAAGCCCAGCAGGAAAGAGTACGGTTGAAGTTACTCTGGCAGAAGGACCATATAATGATCCCGATGGCGCTTACTATTTTGCTGGAAACGCCAACAGCTACATCGAGATCCCTAGGAATGCGTCCCTTAACACTCGATACTTTATCACGATCTTGGCTTGGGTTTATCACGAGGGACAGAGTGGGCCCATCTTTCAGTACAGACGAAACAACTGGGGATATCACTTTTGGTTCACAGCACCAAACCAATTGTTTGTACGTCCCCAGAAAAAAGGCGCGCTTTTTGTAAATGCACAGGTTTACAACGGAAGCTTTGCCGGAGCCTGGCATCTGGTTGGAGCGACTTACGATAATGCAACTGGTTAGTAAGCTTGAGTTTAGCGTTCTTACTTATAATGTTTATTTATATGATGAAGCAATGTTTCAGAGGCTACTGGTCACAAGGTGGGAAATGCTTGAAGAACTCCATGGTAAACACAAATTATTATTCCTTCGCACTTTTCTAGTTTTAAAGCGAACTTCGTAAGCACATGTGAGTTTCCTAGCGTCGCTCGTAAAAACAAAGGACAGTTTCAAAATTATAACTTTGGGGGCGCAATGTTTGTGATATAACATTCATTCTGAACTACGTTTTACGATGTTTCATATCAGTGGCTTCAGTATAAGGACGATAAAAATAACTTGAGCATGTGTTAGTAAAAGAAGTCTTCGCGATATAATGCCTCGCTTTGAAACAGACTGACGCAAAGTATGACGGTTAATGTAGTTACGTATCAAAAACAGGAAATTCTTCACTCTGGGTGGATGGCAAGATGGTGGTTCAAGAACATCTGGGCACTTACGAGCTTGACACGGACGCTGAAATCCGTATTGGAGCCCGGCTTAATGATAATCGCTACTTCAAGGGGAGGATCTCATGTGTACAGATCTACGACAAGGCTTTGACAGAGGAACAGATCAATTCTGTCAAGTACAGATGTCGAGGTGAATATGGGGACATTTTAGGGAAATGAGACTCATATTTGAACAACTACACGTTATATCAATATGTGTAATAGGTCTACAAGATGTCCAATTTTTTTACTTAACAGGAAAAAATTCAGGCCTATAACACTTAACAGTAAATCCCATCTAGGCCCTCCTGATATGAATTTAAAAAAACAGTAAAACAAACTTCCCAGTATTAGTAATCACAGTTACCAATGTCGTCGCTACTATCAATATCAAGTTCAACAACATGAATGGATAAAGCGACAATCTCTCGGAAGCAAAACGTTTGGTGATATTTATTCTCGGGTTAATTCTAAAACTGAAAACGGAAAAAAAAAGGTTTTTAACGAGTGAATCTCTCACACAGTATCCACAAGAATACTTGCTATGAACATTTTACTGAACGACATGCAAGCTTCTGATCTTTCGCCGCAAATAGCGGAACAATATTCGTGTCGATAATCTCACACTAGAACGAGCTATTAACTGAGAAATGACAAAGTTCATTAATAACATTCAAACTTTCATTGTGACAGTTTTACAAACACAGCCTGCACGTCAAAACCAGCAGGAGATCATGTGACATATAGTGTCATAACATCTGTTATCATTTTTTTATCAATGTTCTATTTCTTCAGTGGATCTTGAAATCAAAATTTCCTGCTAAAATGGAAGGGTTTAAATGTTTATTCTTTTGTCTCCTTGCACAGACAGTCTTCATTACTACTGGTGCTGGTAACTGCCAATTCTAGTTTCCTATACAAAATCTCAAAAACATGTGTGTGGTTGTACAGTATTTAGTTCTCGTACCATTTTTTACGATGGCGGTGCCAGGTATGTGAATTATAGATAACGAAGCTTACAAGTCGTAAACGAAGATTATAATCAAGTCACGTTTAGTTGAAAAATTTTCGCCTCAGTAACCGGGCTCCAGTGCTCATTTTAAGAAGCGAGCTACAATGGCCCAGTTACCAAGATCTCGGTCGCAAAAGCCAAGATCTAGGAAACCGGGCTATCCCGCCCTCTCATATTAACACATCGATTTTTTTTACGAAGGAAATAATTTTGAAAGTGCCAAGCCGAAACCCACCACTCCTCTGACGTTACAGGTCCCAGTGTTTTCACCCGAAAGCCAAAGCTTAGGTATCATGGCAATTGGTAAAAAAATGAAAAAATAAAAAAAATAAATAAAAAATACAATCTCTAGGATTTTGGAGTTGATTGATGTGCAAGTAAAGAACTTTAATTTGATTGGGTAATATTCACGTGCAAGCGGTGTCGAAGATTTTCTTTTTTTGGTTGAGTTTCAAGTAGTGAACGTGAGATTTTTGTTGACATGTAGTTGCGCCCTTGTGGTTTTGTTCAATTATAATCTTTTTCGCATTCTTCTTCCAGGTGTGTACGGTATTTTTATTGCTGGTGAAAACTAAACGAAGTGAAGCAAACATAATTCAAACGATAAAAACATTTCGACAAGTTAAAGTCGCTCCCGGCTGTCACGGGTTTTTCAACTTATTATAACATACGCCTACCAAAAAATTGTCACGAATTTACTAATATTCACGAATATAGGAACGCTTTGGCTCGACATATTCTTTGGGCATATGTTGCATAGATTACTTTCCAATTTCCAAGGTATATATGCACTTTAAGTTAAAACTATCTTGATGCAAGAAATTGCCATGATATGGTTTTGCTTCTACATCAGAGGGTCATGCCATAAAAAATACACGAACTAACGTACACTGGAGTTTGAGTTATAGAATTTAGTTTCTTGGCTCGTGGTTTTAACAGTGTCACACTTACTACAAAATATTCACTAAGTCCACTGTAATGTTGATGACCTCTGACTCAAAAATGAGATGACCGCACGTAATAAAACGTATATCAGCGGTTGGTCTAGTTGGCGTAGTTTTATTTCCCTTGTTGCTTTTTTACGTTTATGAGTTTGATGCTACATTTCAAAATATATGTTGGACAATTTTTGCTGTATGAGTAATCTATAGAACAGCAAAGGAGAGTCAGAGAAAGTTCGGGGTTTTTGTTTTGCTATACTCAAATTATGCAATAGATAATTTCTCAGAGTTCTTCCCACTATAAGAAAATTCTGTACACTTTAGAACCCAATCTCAAGGTTATTGTTTGTGAGGCGTGGCCGCCCCTTGAATTTAAGATTGCATAGTGTGTGGGTTAACATGTGGGCCAAGAATCAGCACAAGGCGGATTAGTTTACAATGTCACGTGATATGTAATGACATAAGGTTTATGTTTATTGAATTCGCCATACACTCACTAAATAAATACGGAACTTAAAGATAAAAATCTATCTAAAACGAGGAATCTAAGATATAATGAGAGTATTAAACTACTAACTATAGAATAATGGATTAGAAATGCGGCCATATAAGAATTATCTAATTCCTGTCTGAAATGACGTAAAACTACGTACTCATATACAATGAATGTCTTATCTAAAACTACACAATTCTATAAAAAAAATTGGTAACTAGATTACAAAAATATAGTTGAGATGTGAGCGATTGAATTGTACACCCGGGGGAGGGAGGGGGGGGGGGGGGGGGGGGAGGGGGGTTACTCTTCAAAATCTTGGGTGGGAGTGTGCCGCTCGGGACTGAAAACCCTTACCTTTACTATCAATTCAGTTTTTTTAATATATATTTTTAATTACATGGTCAAGAAACAAAAATGTTACTGCCGTTTCCACCTTTAATCTATAATTCAAAACCATTACGTGTCCATTACCTTCTGCTTGAAAAATAAAAGTATTATCTTAAACTAATGTATTATATTCTATTTGTGTTTACTTACAGTTTTGCCGAAGATTCTTTTCCCACTGCAAGACATGTTTATCGAGATAGGGGAGAGATTGGAACTGAGCTGCAACACCAGCGGGGATCCTGCAGCACACATTGCGTGGACAAAAGACAACTCACAGCTGCCAGCACGTGCCTTACTTGACAACAACAACTCTACCCTCATTATTAACAGCGTTGTATTGGGCGATGATGGCAGATACACTTGTGTTGCAACAAACAGACAAGGGAACACTTCCTCCAGTAGCACTGTTGAGGTGCAAGGTTAGTGCGCTTCTTGTAGGCTTCATATAAAAAAAATATCTGCTATTAGCCACATCATTGCTACACGTGGCAAAGTGAGGATAAACTGTCGATGTGTCACACGAGGCCTATGTAAAATACGCATTCATAAAGCAGCTACGTCTGCCTCACAGCCGTAATGAAGTCAGACACACAACCACGCGAGTGTACTCTCCAGCTTGAATTTTTCAATTAGATATTTAACCACGTTCAAACATCCGCCACTGGTATCGCTTTCCTGACACTGATTAGTGTTTCTTTATAATAAATAGCACGTCAGCTTATCCATATTCCAAGACCTCACACCTTGACACTAAGGAATTATACAATAAACATCACAGTCGATTGCTATGGATACGGGAAGCCTTTGCCTGCTGTCGTGTGGAAGAAAGATGGGAAGGAAATCAAGAACGTGTCCGAGTTCTCAGGGGCGTATAGTAACCAAGTAGTCCAGCTTTTTGAATTTGCGAAGCCATCCCAATGGAACGTCACCAGTCGTCTGTATCTGCGAGCAGCCGGCATCACCTATAAAGAAAGCGGCATTTACACTTGCGAGGTGTTTAACGGAGTGGGGACCAACCGTACCACGGAACAGAGCGTTGAAGTGTTATGTAGGTGTACCGCAGGCTTTAATTTGTTGTTTGTCAATTATTTTTGGCATTCAAGTTTTTATTTAATGCTTTGTATCTTTTGCAATCTGTAATAGAAAGAAATAATGCTATTGTTCCAGAGCAAAGCGAGGGTAATATTCACGACGCTAATGCAGCACATTCGCCTTATTTGAAGACTCCAAGCGTGTCGCCATCTCGAAATTTAATGTTCGTCATTCTGTCATAGGGCAATCTTTTAGGCCAGGTGCCTAAGCAACAATGACGTAATAATTATCGATCAGTGTCTCCGCCAGTGTTTTTACTAACATTTGGAAGAAAAAAAGATTTTAACGAAGCAACAATTGTACGTAACTGCGTTCACGAAAATGAATTTGAAAACTAGAAAAATTGAAACAGAACGGTCTCGCAAAGCTCGCCTTCAAAAGAGAAAGGAACAGGCACGGGCAAGGCGAAATCGTGAAACAATCGAACAGCCCCAAATACGTCTAGAGAAAAGACGACAAACATGTTATAACCGACAGCATCTGGAACGGAAGCGTGCCGAAGAAACGGCTCCGCAAAGGGAACAGCGCTTGAAAGCAAATCGGAAGCTTCAGACGCCGTGTTGCGTTAAACTCAGCTACTTATTCAGAAAGGACAAGCAACAAAGATTAGTCAGTCGGAAATCGAACAATCACCGTGACAAATATAATCTATCCAGTATCTTGTATAACTCGATCACTTCAAGAATGTATTAAAATCTGTATGCTGATCATTTTCCCTTGAAGTATTGTATTAATACGCTTCTGTCGCCAGTATCGGCTACCGTATTCGCTCAGAGCAATCGGATGAATGATTTAGTCGAATGTCTTTTTTTCTTTCAAGACTAAAACTGTAACAAAAGCTGTAATCAGAGACGCGGTGATTGCAGCGCGAATCGTTCTCAAGCCCTTTGAAGTATGACTAGGTCTGAAGCCCGTGTATGATTTGAAGTAAACCGTTCAAGTTTTTCTTTGATTTTGGGAGAAATCATGCTGTTTTGAACGGGTTCACATACAAAACAATTCGAGCTCATTAAATATGCATGCCTGAGTCTGGTGCATGCAATCTGGAGTAAAAAAAATTGCACAGGAAGTCTATTTAACTGTGCTGCCTATGGATTCAAAATTGGAAAATCATTGTTCCTTTTTTCCCGTACTACGGCGGCTGACCAACTTTTATGAACGTGTTTGGTAGACTGTATGAATTAATTTGACGTGCCGACCGTGGGAAATACGTACGGCGTCACGCAATCGACTCTTTTTTTCAACGCAAAATTACCGCAAAACACACCATTCTTTTTCTCCTTCCTTTGCGTGTAGCACTTGACTTCGAAGAAAAGATTGATTCAACATTTCGGTAAAACAAAGGCTGCTCTTGTTGAGCAGTACCAAAGTAAAAGTCCAATCAATGGCAGAGCGAGGGGGTATCTGCGATTATTGCATTTCTAGTATGTGCTATCTATTTTCAGTTGTACCTCAGTTCACCGAGCGACCCAAGGACCGCGTAGTGATTCAGGGGCAGAACGTTACGTTTCCATGCAAAGTCAGTGGAGTGCCTAAGCCGTCGGTCGTATGGAATTTCAGCGGAGGATCTCTTCCAAGACACAGCATAAAAAACTGGGATTTGACACTGTTCGGAGTGAGCAACACAGAGAGATTTGAGGGAAGTTACACATGTGCTGCTTCAAGTCGAGCTGGTTTCAGTTCTTCAGTCGCCCGTTTGGTTGTGGATGGTGAGTTTTGTTTCTGTCCACTGTTCAGTGAACCTCTTGCGTTTTGTCCTCCCCCAAAGGCAACATTAGTTCCAAAGTGTCGTGTCTTATCATATGTGATGGTTATTTTCAGCTTTACCTAAGATACTGTCTCCGCTTTAAGACTTTTATATTCAAGTTGGAGAGAGATTGCAACTGATCTGCAATACCAGTGCTGAACCTGATACAAAAATATCGTGGACAAAAGATAATTCGTGGCTATCACAACGGGCCACCTATAAAAACAAGAACTCTACACTTATTATCGATAGTGCAGTATTCGACGATGACGGCAGATACATTTATGTGGCAACAAACAGAATAGGGAACGCTTCCTCCAGTGTCCACTGAATTGACTACTGCTAGGTGTATACCCTTGTAAAAATGTTATGTCAACAAGTGTTAAAGTAAAACGTCACTGGGTATTATCTCCGCAGATAAGCCAAAGCCTGAGGTGTGTCCCAAAGAAAATAAAGATGGAGTTGACTGGTCTTCGACAAATCAAGGCTCACGTGACGTGAAGCCATGCCCTGCACCTGCTACTGGTAGATAAGTTCGCATGCATTTGCGTTTTAATCCATGAAAAATACTAAAGAAAAAAAAGAGTTACAAGACCCCAGTTAGCCCTCTTTTCTACGAAAATTATCTACGCATCTTCATTTTCACGCAAATCAAAAGTATTTTTATAAGAAAGCTAGTTGGCCTTGTTTTGAAAAAGAGGCAATAGGCATCTTGGAAATGACCTCCGTATGTGTTTCGCGTTTTAATTTCAGGGAAAGTTGTGAGGGCGTGCCTGAAGAGGAGCGGAGATGCAGTTTGGGATGCTACTAACTTTGTAAATTGCACTTCTAAACAATACGTGGATTTAGGCAAGGAGGTAAGTACACTATCTGATTTTATAAGGAGTCGGTCAACCTCGTTTCTGGGGTCGTTGTCTTTCAAAACCAAAGGAAAAAGTACGTCCATGGGAACGAGGTTTGGAGTCGGCAAGTTAAGTGTTAACCACACAGGGTGGTTCATTGCCCACACAAGTTTCACTCAACAAACATCAAATCTAATTGTGAATTTCGCGGAAAAGTCCCCGACTCACTTTTAGCTTTTATGACAAAGAATTGACCATACGTAAATTAGCCACTGATAAAAGACAAAAAACAACAAAACAAGAACAACAACCAAATACCTATTTGAATGTCTTCTAATGTAAGAAATTGCTTCTGATATTAGATATACCGGTATCTAATATTGAACTGATTATGCGTGAAACTTCTTCACATTAATTTAACAACTTAGTGTACCACTGCGTACATTAACATTGCCTGTCTTCATTCAGGCAAGAGCTCTGGTTGAAGGTTCTCAAACAAATAGAAGTGCTCCAGAAATCCTTGAAGTCTTAACAAACATAACGAAACCAACACAAAATAACGAGGGAAAGCCGGATGAGGTCTACGGCGGCGATATAAAGATTTCAGTTCAAATTCTGGAATATCTGGCAGAGTTTAACTCAGGAAAAGGAAATGGAAGTTTGAGTAACCCAGGAAATCAAAAAAAGTTTCTTCTTGCTGCAAGCAACTTGTTAGAAGAAACCAACGTGAACACCTGGCGTCAACTGGATGAAGTAAGTAACCGTCTACAATGCTGAACAAAAAAAGAAAGTAAAAGTAATTTATCTTTATTTATACACGGAAAAATAAATTAGCAGAGCTGGTGCGGCCGTGTAAAACTGAACGTAAATTTGTTAAGAATACCAACTAGTCTGGCATCTCTAACCCCAATGGTTATTCCGGGCAGCCATTACCCAAGTTATACTAGACCTAAATCTGACATACCTATCTTGTAAACAAGGGTATATTAACTCGTTTTTGTTGGTGTTGTTGTTGAGGCTAACAAATTGACTATTTGCATAACGTGGCTGAGGATTTGAACTCGGGGCTGCCGTGTTACAAATTCAGCTAGTGGTCAGAGCGGGACTTGGACCTGGGACCTCCGTATTTCGAGTCCAGCGCGCTAACCACTCGGCCACACTGCCTCCTGTTATGCGTGTGTGTTACACATTAAGTAACACATGGAGGGTTATTAATTACTTTCTAAACTCTAATATTTTTTCTTTTTGCAGGAAGACAATGGTTTCTCCACCATCCTGGTGGATACACTGGACAACTATGGTTTGAGCGTAGCGGTGAGCCTCGACGGTGAAGGAAACAAATCCTATGCTTTGGTAGACACACCAAATATAGTAATGAGAATGGATAACGTTGGACATAATAATCAGGTGAATCTTACAAGGTTGGCCACTCTATTTCATAACTCCCCTCCCTCCCTTCAACTCCCCCTCCCTCCCCCCAACAGTAGATACACACAGATGAAACTCATACGCCTCAACTAACGCCACACACACACACACGACATACACACAGAGCTAAAACGCAGAGCTAAAACGCACAGACACGCCTCACCTCACAATATACCAGAAAGGTCAAGACCAAGACTGCACTGAACACTGATAATACCTGCACGTTCAAATTCACTACAAATTGCCCTCTCTATTCTCGGGAGAAAAATCTTGGTCACATGCAGTTGTCACACTAAGGTGCATTTATAGAAGGGGATGTCAATGGAAGTATATAACTCCGATGTGCTTTGCTTCATATCTTGATCGACTGGTAATTGAAAACAGCAATCTGAGAAGACTTTTATTTCATTTTAGATCAAAACAGATGGATTGCTCTTCGCCCACGAAAAGAGCAAAATATTTTTACCACCAGAAGTCTTTAGGTCAACTGACTCCAACCGTGTTGCCAGTTTTATTTATCTGACCCTACATGAAATATTATCATTTAACAAATCCAATATGGCGGGTGTTCAAAGCCTGAGCGGCTTTTCCAGTAGTATTATTGTGTCCAGTACAGTCGATCCCAGTCCACCTCGTCAGCTGCGATCACTGGTCAAGATAGATCTGGAAAAGAAAGAGGTATTTGTGAACAGAAAAGACTACAGTAGAACCCCGCTAAGTCGAATTCCAAAGGGAAGCGAGAAATAGTTCGAGTTATAGGGAGTTCGAACTGCACGCTATCTGGAACTCAAATCCAATTCCCTTGGATTTCCCTTTCAGTCATTTACTATTGGCTAACTCGAACTCCACGTTATCTCGAACTCAAACCCAATTCCCTTGGATTTCCCTTTCAGTCATTTACTATTGGCTAACTCGAACTATTTTTCGCTTCCCTTGGGAGTTCGAGTTATCAATATATACTCAACCGAGCTAGTATTGCTTGACTGCTGTTGTTTTGTCAAATGCAGGATCCTCCCAACACCACTCCCCTTAGAAGCTGCGTGTTCTGGCGTGTGGGTCTTCCCAGGAAATGGCATACTGACGGCTGCAGACTGGTAGCTGGTACGTCGGATGACGTCATTACCTGTGAGTGTAATCACTTGACCATGTTTTCTTCCCTGATGGATCCTTACGGTGAACCGGTGAGTGTGCTTGAAGGCAAACTTACAGGGCTATAAACTAAAGGTTTTGTAAAACCAAAACCAAACTAATTGGCAGTGCAATCATAATAGATGTAAGAAAACACTTTCAATCAGGTATGCAGAAAAGTCAAAGTAATTTACAGTTAAAGTAGAGATGAATCAGCAATGCAGATTATTGAAAATGTCTTTGTCAGTTTTTTCATCTTCTCTCCCCTCCCCTCCATTATATTCTCTTTAGCTGGACCTGTTTTTACTATTTTACAGATTACGTACATATATAGTTTACATACATAGTTTATTTAAGGTGCTGTTATTACATAAAATACAAATATAAATCACTTTGAAGGGAAGACCTGAGGTTAGCCCCGTGACTCCCAACAAAATATGGAATCAAAGCTTAAAATACCTCCTAACAAACAAGTTTTAAATAGAGTACTCTATCACTAAATTACAATAACTATAAAATACTAGAATATTTTTCAAGAGCTACTTACAGTTATGAATACATACAAATAAAATATCGACTCTTTAGGCGTTAATAAAACAAAGAAGAAGGTTTGGAATTTTACAAAGAGAAATCTAAAGTATTTAAATTACCACCAAAAATTGCTAAAACGTAACATCGTTTATAGAGGAGAGCCAAGATTTCACGTGACTTGGAGATCATATCCTTAGTGGGCTGTATTATCTCGACGGTGGCCATTCTCCTCACCGTTGGAGTCACGCTCTTCTTGTGGAGGTTTATGAAGAAACCACGTACACAAACCGTAGTCCTACTGAACCTCTGTGCTGCCATCGCCATTACATGCACGCTCGTAATAGGAGAAAGTTGGGCACGTGACTACGAGGTAAATTAATAACTACATAGAATGGTAAATCAACTTAAAAATCCCCCCCCCCTCCCTCGAACAAACGTCCCCCTCGAATAAGCGCCTCTTCTCTCAGTCAAAATTTGAAATAAGCACCCCCGTCTCCTCGATAGTAGAGAGCTTAAGCACCAGGACGGGAGAGGACGACGGCAACGTCGGTGAAGCAATAAAACTCATTGCAGAAGACAAAAGGCGCACGTGAATATGTGAAATTGACATGATCTCGGGGTCGTCGTGCTCTCGCGTGCGACTCCAAATGCTTCTTTTTTAGGCTGTTGTCAGGACAGGGACGACATTTTGAGAAATTGCGACAATCGTTCTTCTTAGTATAGGAGACGATGAAAGCAAGAAAACTTCGGCAAAAACGGAAAAAATTTGAGCAAACTAAGAATAGGCAAAGTTACAAAGACATAAGGATTACAGAGACACTCTTTTCCTGGTTCCTCGCGTTGCCGTCGTCGTCCTAGTTTGCTTAAGCTCCAGTCTCCTCCTTTCCTCTCCCTCATATTTGTTCTTTTTGCACAAAATAATAAATCAACACCAGGAAAATTGACGTAACGTCACGGTGTTCACGTGTGTCGCTATTAGAACTAGCGAACAGCTCACGTTTATACTGTTGTTGTTTATTTACAAATTTTACGCATTACAAAAATAAATTACCATCTGGCCCCTTCGAATAAGCGCCCCCGCCTAAGGCTAAAATTGAAATACACGCCCCGGGCGCTTCGAAAATTTACGGTAATTGTAGTTTCTCTGAAGTGTGATAGAGAATATTCAGTTTTATTACGGTCCTTGCAGGCACGTTGCACAGTTGTCGCTGCTCTGCTTCACTACTCTCTGTTGGCAATGTTCTCTTGGATGTTGTGTGAAGGAATTCTTCTCTATATTGCCGTGATGAAAATGACTGTGGGAGGCGCCCAAGAAACTCCTAAGTATTTCTACGCCATCGGTTGGGGTGAGTTATGATTATAACTGTGTGTTATATTTGAAGCGGAAACAAATGGTATTTTGTGCCGAGAACAGATAAATAATTGAACGCGATATCAAAATCCACCAATCATAAGGCAAGCTGTTCATCGAAATGTATGTTTTAATATTCGCTGGCACGAAAAGCAACCTTATAGAAGGATTTATTGTGTAATAGAACGCGTTCTTTCTGTCTAACTTTCAGTTCATAGTTTAGTTGCCCTTGGACCTTATTCAAAATGTGTCTCTAATATGCCATTATCTCGCAAATCTCGGGCAGGTTTCCCCGCCATAGTTGTCGCAGTGTCCCTGGGTGCTACCCAAACCGCAGGCTACGGTACGGCAGACATCTGCTGGCTTACGACTGACAGTGGGCTCATATGGGCTTTCATAGGTCCAGCATCTGCTGTCATTCTGGTCAGTTATTCTTCTCGTGGACCTCGCTCTTGTCTTGTTCCTCTGTTCTTAGTTTGTTTCTTCTTTGTCTTCTTTTAGTGTTCAGTGTAAGTGACTTATTGCCTCTCTTTTTTGGTTGTGTTTTGTCTAGTTACCCTCTATTTTACCTTTTCTTGATCTTCTCTTCTCCTATTAGTACACAAACACTCGGTTTAATTCTTACTAATCTCTATCCTACACTAATTTCCTGTTTTCAGGTGAATATCGTCGTCTTTATTTTGGTCCATCGGGAAAGGGCAAGTACGAGAGCAGAGCGAAATAAAAATCGCGTGGACAAGATCCACTCGGGTATTCGGGCGTCTGCCGTCATTCTTCCGATCTTGGGGGTAACGTGGGTGTTCGGCTTACTCGGGTTCAACGTAGATACGCTTGCGTTTAAATACATCTTCACCATTCTAAATTCTCTTCAAGGACTTCTGATCTTCATCTTCCATTGTGTATTGAACAGGAAGGTCAGTACAGGAGTTAACACGTATTGGGTTATTTATTCACAATTGATTGCTACGGAAAATTCTAAAAATATGTCTTTAGTTCGTTTAGAATACTGGTGTTGGTGTTAATATTGGTGATACTGCACAACTGTTGGTGATGGTGATAGTAACTGTTATAGTGATGCTGATGGTGACGATAATGGTGATGATGCCAGGTGTTGGTAGTGATGGTGATGGTGAAGGTGATGATGATGATGGTGATAATGGTGATGGTTATGGTTATGGTTATGGTTATGGCTATGGTGATGATGATGATGGTGATGCCAGGTGATGATAGTGATGGTGATGGTGATGATGATGGTGATGATGACGATGGTGATAATGGTGATGGTTATGCTTATGCTTATGGTGATGACTGATGATGGCAATGATGCTGATAATGGTGATGGTGATAGTGATAGTGATAGTGATGGTGATGGTGATGATGGTGATGGTGATGATAATGGTGATGATGCCAGGTGTTGATAGTGATGGTGATGGTGAAGGTGATGATGACGATGGTGATAATGGTGATGGTTATGGTAATGATGATGATGGTGATGTTGGTGATGATGGTGATGGTGATGATGATGATGATGGTGATGATGATGGTGATGGTGATGATGATGGTGATGGTGATGGGGATGATGATGACGATGTTGATGATGATGGTGATGGTGGTGGTGATGATGGTGGTGGTGAAGGTGATGATGATGATGGTGATGGTGATGGTGATGATGATGATGATGGTGATGATGGTGATGGTATGGTGGTGGTGGTGATGGTGATGGTGATGATGAAAATGGTGGTGGTGGTGATGGTGCTGATGATGGCAATAGCTTCTAGTGTTAGTTTTGGTACCGCGAGATTGGTGTTGGCGTGCTTGCACGCTAGTCTTGTCCTTGTTTGATAATTCAAGTTTCTATTGGGTTTTACAATAAATTTATCGTAGAAATAACGTTGAACACAAGCTATTGAGAATGAGAAAAAAAGTTACAAAAATCACGTTTATCCGCCGCAGATTCATGACGCCATCAAACGCTGGGCAGACGAGAGAAAAAAGATAAAGGATCAGCGTCTTACAATAGGTAAGGCACGTGACTCAATTAAACGGCGTGTTTTGTATAAGTTCAAAAAAGTGTCTACACCAAACATAGAACGCGCAAATTACGTTTTTCTGTTTGTATGTCAGAGTCGAAGAATCACGCTTCAGTCGTTAGATTTATCGGAACCAGCGTGGCGGCGATGGCTTTATAAATAATGTATCTTTGGGAATTATTTTAATAAAAGAAGCAAACCAATTTTTTCTTAAAAGAAGCAAACCAATACTAATATAACACATTGATATGTGAGGCAGGTAATGCAGAGGTTTATTTGAAATTTTCTGTTAACTTATACCCAAGGTACTAAACGTAGACGCAGAGATAACGAGTTAAAGATGGAGCCTGTTGGTGAGGAGAACGCCGCTGTGAGTCAAACGAATCTGAGTGAAGTGAAACAAGAATAGAAGCATTCCAAGGATGGTCACCTATGTTTAATTCATAGAGAAGATTCTCCCAATCATTGTATTAATTAACCATTGTATAAATTGTTTCGTATTTTGTGATAGCCTAGTTTCATAATTTGTAAAAGTGTTTTGTAGTTGTAAGTGTTTTGTATTTTGTGATAGTGACTCGTAACTAGTGAAAGTGTTTCGTATTTTCTGAAAGTGTTTCGTATTTTGTGATACTGATTCATTTTTTATGATACTGTTTCATAATTAGGGGGTGTTTTATAATTTGTGATAGTGTTTTGTAATTTGTGAAATGTTTACGACACGAATCATGCATCAAATACTGAAGTAATACGAACGAACTTTGCTCAACGGTGATCTTTTTTTCGACTGTTTATGTTCGCAATTTTAGCCAGTTTTGGTAATTCCGGCTCCGCAACACTATTGGTCATACCGCTCGGGTATTCGGGCGTCTATCGCCATTCTTCCGATCTTGGGGGTCACGTGGGACGGCGTGTTAATAGACGTGTCTTTACATATCTATAAATCATCCATAAAACAATAGGTTTTGTTTTGGTTAAATAACAACTACCTTTACTTTTAGCTTCACGTTTGTTATTTCTTATTTGTTCGTGGCGAAGTAGCTAATCTTTATTAGTATGATTATTTCATCAACCAAAAAATATATTACATAGAATAGAATATATTCTGTTGTAATTCTGCCAACTGATCACCTATAAAGATAATCTCAAAGTATTACATAAAGTGGGACTACTCTGTAAAAGCCTGTTAGGGTTTAATATAGTCCTACCATTGTATCGATTAAATATACCAATGTACAGTAATTTGTTATGACAAAGATGGTGAAACAAACAAACAAACCTTTCAAATATAAAGTGTGCCTATGCTTGTCGATCATCTGGTACACGTTTTCGCTACCTGAAAGTAGAGACCCCCAAAAGTAGTGATGTCGCCACTTTTGAACTTTACGGTAATGAAATGAGTTCATGAAAACAAGATAGTTAACAGCACGAACGTTAGTGTCGCAATTAAACTTTATGATTGTCCTACAAACAAGCTGTATATGTATACGTTATATAGTCGCAGTAGCTAGTGTCGAATTGTGTCAAAATGGCGGCTATTTAATAAATTTCCACTGGTTTGCCGTGATTTGGACTCTTATTTACCACGATTTACGTCATAACATGGTCAAAATGTTGTGGACTCACGAGGCGAGTGAGTCCGCAACTAATTTTGACCATGTGATGACGTAAATCGTGGTAAATAAGAGTCCACACCACGGCAAACCAGTGGGAATTTGTTTTCTACAACAATATTTAGAAAGTATACAGGAAAGTTTCGTTTTATTTCATTGCAAAGCGTGACATGCTGGCGTCAGCTCAGGCGTCAGCATCGTTGTCCTTGTGCGATTTAACTTATTCTGGCCACTCTTCAAAAAAATAGTATTATTGTTGAAGTGCTGACGTGTCTTATCGTTATTAGCTGATTGAAAAGCTGCACGCGTAAATTCCCATACATTTTTCTTATAGCAGCCATTTTGACACAATTCGACACTAGTCCCAGACCAAGCTTGGGCTGTCTGTGGATACAACTGTCAAGTTTTGGTATTTTGCTAATAAATTTGAAGGCATTCTTTCCAGTAGTATCGATAAGTTTTCGGCCCGAGCCGAATATAAAATTACTAGAAATACGATAATCGCAGATACCCCTCACTCTGCCATTGATGGGACTTTTACTTTGGTACTCCCAACAAGAGTAGCCTTTGTTTTACCGAAATGTTGACTCAATCTTTTGTTCGAAGTCAAGTACTACACGCAAAGGAAGGAGAAAAAGAATGGTGTGTGTTATACTTTTGCGTTGAAAAAAGAGTCGATTGCGTGACGAAGTACGTATTTCCCACGGTCGGCACGTCAAATTAATTCATACAGTCTGCCAAGCACGTTCTCAAAATTTAATACCCAAATTTTAAAGTTGGTCGGCCGTCGTAGTACGGGAAAAAAGGAACGCTGATTTTCCTATTTTGAATTCATAGGCAGTACAATTAAATAGGTTTCCTGTGCGATTTGTTTTTACTCTGGACTGCATGCTCCAGACTCAGGCATGCATATTTAACGAGCTCAAATTGTTTTGTATGTGAACCCGCTCAAACAGCATGATTTCTCCCAGAATCAAAGCAAAACTTGAACGGTTTACTTCAAATTATACACGGGCTTCAGACCTAATGATACTTCTAAGGGCTTGTGAACGATTCTTCTGCAATCACCGCATGTCAGATTACAGCATTTGTTAAGCCTGGTCCTCACTAGCGCATAAACATAAGCATAAGGATAAGAATAAGAGAGCGACAGTGGCTACACAAGCATAAGCATAAGGATCAAACACATCCGTTCCTTCGCTCTCTTATTCTTACGCTTATGCTTATGCTTATATATGCGCTAGTGAGGACCAGGCTTTACAGTTTTTGTTTTGACAGAAAAATAAGACATCTGACTAAATCATTCAAGACTCCAAGTTCCGATTGCTCTGAGCGAATACGGTAGCCGAAACTGGCGACAGAAGCGTATTAAAACAATACTTCGAGGGAAAATGATCAACATACAGATTCTAATACATTTTTGCAGTGATCGAGTTACAAGATACGGGTAGAATATATTTGTCACGGCGATTGTTCGATTTCCACTGACTAACCTTTGTTGCTTGTCCTTTCTGAATAAGTATCTGAGTTTAACACAAGCGGCGTCTGAAGCTCCCGATTTGCTTTCAAGCGCTGTTTCCTTTGCGCTCCGTTTCTTCGGCACGATCCCGTTCATGATGCTGTCGGTTATAACATGTTTGACGTCTTTTCTCTAGACGTATTTGGCGCTGTTCGATCGTTTCACGATTTCGCCTTGCCCGTGCCTGTTCCCTTCTCTTTTGAAGACGAGCTTCGCGAGACCGTTCTGTTTCAAGTTTTCTAGTTTTCAAATTCATTTTCGTGAACGCAGTTCAATTGTTGCTTCGTTCAAATCTTTCTTAAAAACACTGGCGGAGACGTTAATCTATAATCGACAGTGATTACGTAATTGCCTTAGGCACCTGGCCTAAGAGGTCGCATCGCACACACCCACACACGAACATTAGATTTCGAGATGGCGACAGGTTTGGAGTTTTCAAATTAATGCATTAGAGTCGTGATTATTTCCCTCACTTCGTTCGGGGAAAATAAAATGAAATAAAAACGTGGAAGGGTCAGGATTGTGTCCATCCTGGACTGTGTGCTTCTGGGGCCGACGGGAAGGAAGCTTAATATTGACAGAGAATGACTGGGCACGAGGAGGAAATTTTGAACAGCAATGGCGGACAGACATTCACGTTTTCGAGAAGTTTTCTGGATTTTTTATCCCAGATGCTGTGCTGCGGAGGACATTGGACAAGATTCAGCGCCCAACATAAGACTGCGACAGAAGGCATACATCTGGTATTGGCCAGCCGATGATGAACAGGTTAAAACACTTCCACTGGGGATGTTGTGCAGCGCCCCATGTGTTCGTTCGAGTTGAACAGTGCATAAACAAAGCCACGGTTTAAAAAAAACAAAGTTGGAAGGAGATGTCGCTGTTTACTTTTGGGTGTTTTTGGTCGGTTTTATGGCTCGTCATATTGCTGGTGAGTTCGCGAAACGTGTTTGAAACCTTGTACCTTCGAGTTCCTTTGAAACCTTAAATCTTTGTCGATACAATTGAACTTTTAAAGTTTGAGTGATACATTGCTGAAACACAAGTCATGGGTGTGTTAACGCTTTAAATATGAATTTGATGTACTCTATCTAGAGATCAGAAATAGTTGAAAATTATGAAAGACTCTACTGTACTGCACATGAATGGTATTGTCATACAATGTTTTGGCATGTTTGTTGCCGATTCCTGCCGATGTGCATTTGCCGACCATAAGAAACGTGTTAGAGTATTGTGGAAGAGTAAAAGTAGTACTTGTAGGTAAAATTTTGAGACATTCTGAGGAACAATACTGTACACACACAGCACAAACAAAATACTTAATATGTACTTAATTGTATTATGAATCACTATCATGTCACGGATGAAGTGTTGCTGAGCTTACTCATTGACATGCTTAGCCATGTGATGATATACTAATATATTTTCATAAACTCCCCAGATGAGCTGCATATTGCAGCTCTTGAAGTAAATGTAGTTTGTTTAAAATATTGTTTACCACAAGGCTGCTGAGTGGTTTCCCATTACTGGAGTAATCTCCCAACTTCCCAAGTGTTTAGATGAGGCTATATTACACAGAAACTCGTTATAGACTTCTTTTATAAATTAGTTAGTCAATAAAAACTGCATAACAACTGCATGAAATATACTCTCATCTTACACTGTTATTTAGCCAATCAGAACATGGATAAAATCACATTAGGTATTTTATAATATAATATATAATATAATTACACAGAGCCCTGTTTCCAGGAATTTTGAGCTTTCAAATATATCAGTATAATATATGATATACAAATGAGGTGTTCTGGGCAAGAAGGGCCTATTTGGAGATCTTTATTATTATCAGGAACACTACTGGAACTATCAGAGTTTGTTAAATATCAAGGTTTGTCTTTAGATGCCGCTATGAACTGACATGAACATATTGATGCCATTGTCTGAAAAGTAGCTGGTAGGCTAAACCTCCTGAGGAGGATCCGGAAGTATCTCAGTGTTGATAAAACATCTGCATGGGGTTGGCTCATCCAACCACTCTACAAATGAAACCTCGATATAATGAAGGCCAAGGGATTGGGGAAATGTGTTTGGGTCACGTTGGGCTGTAAAGGGCTGAAGAATATTGTTTGCTATATCAGGGTTTTTGTCATGCCAAGGTTCATGTAGTTAAGTGTTTGAATGGACTTTGTCCACTGTATCTTAGGAATTTATTTTCTTGCAACTCAGATGTACACACCTATAGTACTCAAAATTATTACACAACTCCCTTAATAACATACACATACAGCACAGTAACGTCTAAATAACCCTATAGTAATGTAAAAAATATACAGCTGTATTGGACATTGCTAAGGAAAAAACCTGTTTTCTTGATTCGCAACCATTCATTTTATAACTTAAGCAAAGAAAGAAGCATATAGAATTTAAACTGACCTGGTGTACTTTCCAACCTGCAGAATTGAGCACAGAGACCAGCTCCTTTGTCAGAAAAACAACTGAATTTCCAGCAACTTAACTAATTTTCCGTTCCACAAAATGTCAGACCACACATCACAGTTTGGTTATCGGGCCATAGTGTTTCCAGCCAAATCAATATTTCCGAGAGCAGCTCAAGAATCCCTGTCAATCTCAAAAGGAGATCTTTTTGGCATTCAATACGGCAGCCATTGGATTTGCCTTGGCCCATAGTTCTAGTCCAAGATTTACGGCATTGACTTGTAACAATGGGCAATGATTATATGCACATGGTTAAAATATCTTCCAAGATGGGTTAGAGATCCTTTAGATATAGTAATTTAGTTAAGCCCATTTTAGATTTGCCAGTCTGGGTACTTTGATTTAAAGTTTATCAAGTAGAGTATCTATATAATAATACGCTGAGCCACTTCCGTCTGTCTTTCTGTCTGTAACGCTCTTTCCCAGGCCTCCTCATAAAAAATCTAAGATGGCCGCCACATGGAGTAAATGGCCTCGTGTGCCGACCACAGTTCTTTTAGAAATCGGAAATGAGTTTAAAAAGAGAATTTGTGCTGTCAGGTGACTAAATGTCGGGCTGATGCTGCCTTATGTTTGAAAAACGCCGAGATTTTCATGTCGATTGATCGGCAAATCGTCAAGTGGTACGGTCGAGTGGTACACGCACTACAGAGAAGTTTGTACTTTGACACTGTAAACTGCATTCGAGATGCTCGAAATGGACTTCACAAAGGAAAAAAGAAAAATATCCAATTACCGTATTTTAAGGAGGCCCCGCTAGTCTATATAATAGTACTCTAAGCCACTTCCGTCCGACCGTCCGTTAACTCTTTCCCAGGCCTTTTCATAAAAAAATCCAAGATGGACGCCATATGGAGTGAAACTAAGTATAAATATTGGCCTCATGTGCCGACCACAGTTTTTTTAGAAATCGGAAATGAGTTTAAAAAGAGAATTTGTGCTGTCAAGGTGACTGGATGTTGGGCTGATGCTTCCGCATGTTCGAAAAACGGGGAGATTTTCAGGTCGGTCGATCGGCAATTCGTCGCACGGTCGAGTGGTATACGCACATTGTAAACTGCATTTGAGATGCTCGAAATGAAAAAAAAAAGAGGTCCCGCTAGTTTATTATACATCGCTGATTTTACTATTTAAATTAGTATAATTTACTTTTGGTTTAGATGCACAGCTTCAGTGGAATTATGTAAGACGTGTAAAGTTTCTGATTTATGTGTCTAAATAAAGTATTTAAATATATATCTATCTATCTTATTGTGATACCTATTATTTTTGTTTTATTTTGTTTGACTCAGGCAGACCCTGAGGAGAAATTGGGTGAAAAGACCTGCTCCAAAGAAGCCCAGTCTTTCTAAAGTACCTACAGTATACAGTGGGCTGTATGATGACAACGAATGGGTGTACAAGTCTGCATGTATGTCGTGATCTGATTATTGATTTGCATCAGGTTATAGCCAGCAGGTGTATTTTATTAGATCATATCTGATAATACTGATTGTTTCAGGAGAGTAAGAGTCTCCTTTTGACTCTGCGCCTGTCTTTGACATTTGGGCTCAGTTGCATAAAAACGCTGACGCCCGGGACTAGGCGTTAATAACAAATGGAAATTAAATTATTTCTGTTGTTTTAACGCAGCCTACAGTTGTGAGCGTTGGAGTTTTATGCAACCGAGCCCTGGTTTAGAATAAAAAATTATGACGTTGGTTATTTCCTGGAGAGTTTAGCTCTCCTTCTCGCTGTCCAGCTTCCACTCAATAAGGGACTTCACATCATTTAGTCTAATATCATCAACGGCCGTTATTTCTGCTTGTACCCCAGGTGGGTATAAGTGGCAAAGAGGGCGTGGACATTCTTACAACTTTCTCAGGAAAATCTGCAACACATCCCTCTTGCGTGAAGCTTGGCGTTCCCAGCCGTATAGTTCGTGTCGACGAATCGCTTTTCAGCCACATGTGCACTAATCATCGTGGCCGCCCGCCCCAGTCCAAGGAGTATGGCTCTTCGGAATGGCTGACTGTTCTACGTGCCCAGTCCAAGAAGTGGGGCTCTTTGAAATGGTGATTGTTCTGTGTGCCCGTCATCGTCTTCGTGGAGACTTGCGGAAAGACTTTATGCGAACAACTTGATCATCCGACAGCACGGTCGTCCAGCCCAGCGTACAATGGCGCCGGATATCGGCAATCCCAGTCATCAATTTCATGAAGGTAAACTGATAGAACCGTATTGGAACCGGGCATCACTGAATCGCCCGGTGCAGAGAAACAAACAAAAAAGGCGACTACAGAGTTTTTTACAAGATTTATCTGTGGTTGGTAAGTGATGTTTCAACTACCTCAGTGGTGGCCATATTAAGGGTCATGTGGTCATGTGATGATCTTGTTGTGATCGTTACACGTTTCTTCAAGTTTCTTGACGGTTCTTTGATTATTTTTGTTGGTGGGAATTGCGTTCTATCCGTTTAAAAACTTGTCACATAATATCGATGTACGTTGTATTTCTAGTTCCCCGAAAGCCTTTATCAGCACCAAGAATGTGACGTCACTGGTTCATACAGCGATGCCCTTGCTCACTGGAGAAAAAACAACTCACCTTACATTCCCAGGGCACAGACCAGTGTAGGTAACACTACCCTTACGATTGCCAATGTGGAAATATTCGACGAAGGACTTTACAAGTGACTTTACAATTTTTCGCATCCTTCCCTTTTCAGTTACTCCCAAAGTCGTCATGCCGGATCAAAGACTCGGATATTCAAGAAGAGTGATAAAAACGTCACTGTTACTTGCTATGGTAAAGGCTATCCGGCTCCAACCGTGCTGTGGAGGAAAGAAAGCGGAGAAACAATTCTAACATTTTCTGATTTTTCTTCCAATTATACACTTGGCGTTGTGCAGGTGGTTTCGGGTGAGGTGGCGTCATCTCTTGATAACGTTACCAGTCGACTGTACCTGCGCGCGGCTGGAGTAACTTACGCAGAGGCTGGAAACTACTCTTGCGCTGCGAGGAATGGGGTCGACAGACGAGCGAAAACAGGAGTTGAAGTACTATGTAAGTTATTTATATACGGGGAGTTTGCGCATAAGTCCATATTGATTGTCAGTTGTTCTATTCCTTCTCTAAGAGTTTCAGTTTTTCTTGTTGCCTTTAGCTGTTTATACTTTCAAACTGATTTTTTCTCCAATTTAATGTTTTTGTTTGTTCTCCTATTGAATTTGCTTCTTAGTTGAACCTGAATTCGACACAAAAACCCAAAAACCAAACCGCGACGGAGAATAACAATGTTCTGTTTGCTTGCCGCGCTTCCGGTGTGCCACGCCCTCGCATCACGTGGTCCTTCAGTGGCGGTGCGCTTCCGCCTCACAGTGTCGAGAACGGAAACTTGTCAATCAACTCTGTGGTGAACGATGCGAGCTACGAGGGAAAATATACCTGTAAAGCTCAGAGCAGAGCAGGAAAAACCAGCTACACGGTCTCATTAACTGTTCATGGTAAGTGTGGTACTGTTCATCTCTACAGCATTTTGTCAGTGAACGTTGGAGCTACTTGCGGATGACTGTCGAAAGCAATCGATTCCTTTGGTTTTAATTTGCTGCAATTTTGGACTGGTCCAAAATTTGCAACATTCTTGGCCAATCGAGAAATAAGCCAAGTTTAAACCCCGCTTGTGATATTCTTGCCCAAGAGAAAGGAAACATTTGTACAACTTTCTTGGCAGTTTTACAATAAAATGCACAAATAGATGAATCCAAACCGCTGAATGATATCGGTTGTAGTGTTTGAAACACAAAATCTCAAAACATTAGCACCTACAAATTATGCTTAGATCTCATCCCAAATTAAGATCTACACTTCAGTGGAGCACCCCAAAATCCCAGATCAAGACAAGGAATTGCAGTATGTTCAAATGAATATCTTTTATCAACGGCTACACTTGTTCTCTTTTAGTTCCGCCGAGTTTGATTGTCAATATGAAAAAGTCTATTGTAGAAGAAAGAGGTCACGGAATGAACCTGACATGCTTGGCCAACGGAGATCCACTGCCATTTTACACGTGGACCAAGAACGGATTGACAATCGATGGATCCCCGCAGCTTGAAAACGACAACAGAAGTCTGGTGTTGGGGAATGTGACGTCAGCTGACGACGGTCTGTACGCCTGTTTGGCTGTAAACGAGGCTGGAAATGTCTCCACCACAACCAACCTGACGATACACGGTAAGTGCGATGTGTTGTGGAAGACATCAGAAACCTACAATAGTACAATGGAATTTCTTGATAGAGGTAATCAATTGAAGGATTGTACGAGTGTCTTTTTCGGGACAAGTAGAATTGTTCATTTAAAAGAGGTGTTCCCTTAATGGAGGTGTCCCCAAGCAGTGGTTCCACTGTATCTGCTATTTACACTTAGTTTACGGGTAACTAAAGTAATATAGATCGTTTTTCAGTCCAGTTTCTCGCGCATCTCAACTTGAGGAGGAATAGCTTCTGTAATAAGGGTTGTGGGCGAATTTACGAGGAACTTTTGTAGAAAACGGTTTTCCTCGAGAAGAAGACATCTGAAAGTCGAATGATGGGTTCTGCCATGTTTGTATGTAAACCCTGGTCTAATGAACTGACACATTTATTGATATTAACTGACATGTGTTTTTTTGTGCTCTCCTTATAGCTACTCCAGCCATTGTACAAGGTCTGCCAGAGAATGCCACGGCAGTTCGTGGTGATCAAGTCAACTTCACCTGCACTGGGGAGTCAATAACAGAACCTGACGTGGACTGGAAGAATGACAGCGAGACTCTAAACCACGCGAACATAAGAACATCTGGAAGGTTAAATACAACGTTGCAACTTGTCATTAAAGATATAGGATACAAAGACCGCGGGAATTACACGTGTGTGTTCCGTAACTACAGAGGAAACGCTTCAAGTACAGCCTTGCACCTCAACGTTTATGGTAGGTCTGATGCTTTGGGAACACTGTGCGTTCTATGTTTATTATTTGCGTGTGATATGCACTAGCTTATACTCTCGTTTAAGTCACACACACACACACACACACACACATATATATATATATATATATCACGTAACACCAAATCTGAATAACTAAATGCACAACAAAATAATTAAATCTGAACAAAGTAAGTATTTTTAGAAATTCAGAAAATAAGGAAAAATATAGCACGCGCAATGCAATGATATTTATCCTATTATTTCAAAAGGTGTGCGCGCTTTGCAATCACAGAGGTATTGTCTTAGGGTGGTTACAGATAACCTAACCTTGACTAGCGTTTAATGGATTGCGTGGCGCAACCACCATTTCAAAAATGAGTTTCGCTTATTTTTACTTTTTATCCCCGAGCGTAAGCGAGGGTAATAATCACGAAGCTAATGCAATAGTATCGCCTTAGTTGAGACTCAGAGCGGCTCGCCATCTCGAAATTAGTTTGTTCGTTTGTCTGTCAGTCTGTCAGTCTGGCGTACGACCTCGTCCTCAGGGCCATCCGCGTCGAGTGACCACTGCAGGCGAGGTTACATCGGCAGCTTAACTTCTTTGTGACATGCAATAAAGTACAAACGGAAATGATTTTGTATAACAAGAGTTTGATGGACGGCTATAAACTGCCTGGATATTTTGCCAGTGTATAGGAGGCAAGCTTGCTAGCCGTGAAACGGATTCTTTAAGGCATCAACTGGCCGACCTGAACACAATCCCAGATGTCAGTATTGTGTTAAAACGCAGACACTTCTTCAGAAAGGAATAGCAAAATACAGTCGGTGGAAAGCGAGCAATTACCGTGGCAAATTTCACCTTTTACAATAACAGGATTGTAGTTTTCAGAATCCAAGTTTTGATAAGATGACGACGCACAATACAATAGCAAGTGGAATTTTCTTACTGTACTTGGACATCATTGAAGACGTAAACAATTAGTTTCCTTTGCTGGAAAAGAGCTAAAGCTATGGCTTTCAGGAACCGGTGAGTTTTGAAAAATTACATCAATTAACGTACAGTACGCGTATGCTATTTTATAGGCGTGTTATCATATTATGGTATTTTAACAATCGCCGTATATTTTGTCGTTTGATGCCCCGGGAACTGTGATGAAGGCCAAGCAGGATTATATTGTGATCTTTTCGCTATTTTTCAAAGCTATTTCAGAGTGCCAAGATTGTGTCATTCGATTCCTGCCATATTTGCATAATTTCGCTGACAGTCTGACACATGAAATGCTGAAATGCTGAAATGCTGTGAAGTTTTCTCGCCGTGTTTGTTGACACACTGTATTCAAGGATGAAATGTAACCGGGTTGAAGTGCTCTTGCTTTCTGAGGGCTATTAAAGTAGGAAATACCCGGCCAGGGGCCACTGCTTTCCAAATTAAACAATTACAGTCTATTGTTGTCTAATGAGTTGCCGAATTTGCTCGCTCAACACAATCGAACCTTGTATTATTTAGTGACTGGGTTTGCTTGCTCAACACAATCGAACTTTGTATTATTTAGTGACTGGGTTTGCTTGCTCAATACAATCGAACCTTGTATTATTTAGTGACTGGGTTTGCTTGCTCAATACAATCGAACCTTGTATTATTTAGTGACTGGGTTTGCTTGCTCAATACAATCGAACCTTGTATTATTTAGTGACCGGGTTTGCTTGCTCAATACAATCGAACCTTGTATTATTTAGTGACTTGATTTCTTTTTTCTGTCAAAAGTTTTAAATTCGCCCACTTTCCGAAAACCCATTATAGAGCGAGGGGATATTTGCGATTATCGTATTCTTAGTGTAGTAGTGTAATAAACACTTAAAAGTTGAGAAGTATGCTCAAATGTTAGAGATTACGCTGCCCTAACTTTCCACACATATATTATTTGGTATATGTTTGGTATTACTAAATTCTTAGTAAAAAGGTTCTTGTCATTATCCTCGGCTAGTTCCTGTGAACATCACATCACCACCATCTTCGGCTCGGGTTCCCCTCGGTCAAGAGACGACGCTGTCGTGCGTTGCTGATGGTTTCCCCGTGCCCGCTGTGGCCTGGTTTTATCACAGGGAACCCGTGGTGAAAACAGAGCGAATAGACATAAAAGAGAAACTTTCTGAAGAGAAGCTCATGATCACAAGTTCACTGAGGTTTACTGATGTCACAAGACAAGACTCCGGTGCTTACACGTGTAAAGTAAAGAACTTGGTAGGAGCAGCTGAAGAGACGGCTAATTTAACGATCTAGGTGGGTGACTCTTACGGATCCTTTGCAAACTAGGCCCATTACGTCATTTGACTGACAAGCGCTTAATAACTGAGTACATGAGAAGCCTCACCCCACCCTCCATCCGCCTCCACTTATCCTCCTTCCTCTTGATTATTTGTTGTACAGTGGAACCCCGTTAATACGGCCACCATCGGGGCATAACATTCTGGCCGTATTAACACGGTTTTCAGATAAGAGAATGACTGGGCATTTGTTGCGCGGGACGAAAAAAGAAGTGGCCGTAAGGCGGAGTTTTTCTACTGTATTGCCGTATTTTTGTTTAAAGAGACCCTCTGACAGTAGATACTTTTTGCGCGACCTTTTTCGTATCATAGAAAATGGTGGATTTTCATGTTTTTCTACGTTTTATTGCGAAATAAATAATCACAAACTCAGAAAGTGTATTGAGTACAGCAAGCAGCTACAGTCAGATCAATCAGTCCGTGGGCGCCTCAGGATAATCGAGCTCCGGATGTAAATATAAGCATGAGCGCGCAAAGCATCTACGGTGAGAGGGTCTCTTTAATGTTAGTAGCTACATAGCCTGATAAGAAATGATTCTTTTGGGAGTTCTGGCCCTTTAAGGGTCGATTACGACATTTGAGGTGCATAATCAGATTTCTTCAATATCATTGTTCCATTTCATATCTGCGATTTGTATTTTCAGAAAAACCGGACAAGCTGATAGTGGATGTTACGCAGACGACGGACACAACCGTTTGGTTGGAGTGGCTCCATTCGATGGCAACGCAAAGACATTGTACTTTACCGTGACTTACAATACCTTTAGTGGCCAATCTGCTGAAAATATTAGCTCCAACATTTTTGAGTTCGTGGTGAAGAATCTGAATCCTGCAACAGTTTACAGATTTCAAGTGACCGCCACGAATGAACTGGGCACCAGTGATCCGGCATCGAAACTTGCAACCACCGTGAGGCAGGTTAGTAAAGGTCTTTTACTTCGCCGTGAAATTTATCTAGATTTCAACCCGGAGTTTTAATGGGAGATAACCACCACTTTTATTGTTCTAATCAAAATTAAATTAATATGTAACCCTTTTTATATTAAATTAATATGTAACCCTTGATACTGGAACTCCAATGTTCTGTAGCATATAGTTGTGGGTACAATATTCTTCAGTCACTGCGGTTTTATCTGGGCGTCAGCATTTTATTTTATGGGAGCGATATCTGATTTGCCACTCTTCTGTCGGTAAAACAAACGATAAGACAGCAATAACGTAGATTATAATTCTGTAGATATATAGTTTTTCATGACCATTGTTTTCTTTGCTACTGTATAAACTGCTCTCCCTCCAGGAGCTATTCTGTTCGAGTCCTGGGTTCTGTTCAGACACCGACGACAATGAAACTGAGCAAAAGCCTCTGCTTGAGTCAATTTGCAATGACTGGATTCATGGAATGTGTCTGGGTTTACAGGTGCCCTCGACAGATATGCTTATGAAGTCAGTTATAATGGCTTATTAATCTACTGAATCTGTTGGGAATACATTCAAATAATAATAATAATAATAATAATAATAATAATAATAATAAACATATTACTTATGCTACTCGGGCAGGACTATACTTTTAAATATTTTTCTTTTCCTTGTTTCTTTAATAGATCCACCAGCACCAGGTGTTCCATATGCGACAACAGTGCTGATTATCATCCCAGAGTTCTCTGATATTAATGGAAAAATACTGTGAGTTGTAAGCTCTGTTACTTTAATTATTCTTCTGACGAATCTTGCGGAAAGCAGTAGTGTAGTCATATATTCTTGTATTTTTCGTCTACATTCAAACATTTCAAACAGCAAACATATAAAAGTAGCTTTCAAACAGAACAAAACACTTTGCTTCACGTTTAGACTAACTATTGTGGGGCTTATCGACTGAGTCGTGCATTTCCCGGTATGGCAAAATATTTGGCCGTCATGTGAAGATTTGCTGTTTTATGCGCCCACAGTACAACGGGTCAGTTTATGCATGCGTAAAATGTTGGTTATTAAAACCATATGGCGTCTTTTGGTTTGGATTACATATCTTTTGTCCAGTATAAACGTTGATAATCTCTGGAGAATTTACTGAGCTTTGTGGATATACATTTCAACGGCTTCCAAGCGGTCGTGATGCAAAATTTCATATCCGTAATAAATCCGCGATTTGTAATTCGAGCCGTCTTTCACTCCACTAAATGCCCAATTGAAACTGCACTATTTTGTAGAGGTCAGGACAGGTCGTCGTAAAGATAAATATGTCAGATGTTGAAATGCCGGAAGCATGTGCCAGGGAGGTTGTAAATTCGCAGAGAAAGCGAACGATCCCAGCCGACAGAAATTCACTCGATCGCAAGTCCAGAATTGCAGTGAATAAAATAGAGCCTGTATTAATGCTTACTTGAATCACCTGTGTCTCTGACGTCTGTGGTGGGATTTGGAGAAACCGTAACTAAAAATCGCACGCCGAGTGGGGTCTTCGATTTCCGACTGTCTTAGCTCAAAGCCCAATAAACACGTCCAGAATGGTCAGAACTCCATAAGATTCTACCATACACATCCGCCGATAAATTCTCTGTCGATATTTCGTCCACTATATTTCAAAAATCCGATAATAAACTGCTAAGAAATGATTATATTGCGCAGCTTGATGTTGATTAAAAACTATAACCCGCGGAGTTCTTCATCTAATGGACGTTTTTTCGCTGCTGTAGAAGGATTGCTAGTCACGAAATCCAGTTTCTTTAGTTTCCAGTTTCTTGATTTCCCGCCTTCTCCGAACATGTTTGGTCGGAATATCCATGAACAAACGAAGCGAAAAACAAATGCAAAACCACTACAAGCGCAATATGGTTCAAAGCATGATTCGAGACCACCATCTTCAGCTGTTTCTTAAAAGTGACAGACTGAAAATTTTGAGTTTGACGACGAAAAACCCACCAAAATACGCATGAATGCCTGAACTATTCGAATCCGCGCGGGGATTTAATCTAACACGCATGGCGCAAAAGATATTCCGCCGTCAAGCAGGGACAGTGGGCTCAGAAGCGGCCGAATAACAGGATTAGTTAAGGAACGGAGTGACAATTTTAACTCTGAAAGTGACATGGGTTTCTTTCGGATTACAACCTCCAAAAGCACATCAAAATGAAGATAAGCCTTCAAGTTTCAGGAACCGTGCGAGTATTTTGACATAACGGCAGAACTTTAGAGAAATAGATGAAGACGTACCGGCTCCCAGTCATTTTTCTTATATTGGCGGTAGCGGAAATGGCGACGCGACGGGGGGCGCGGTCATTCCATACAGGGTATTTCTTCACACATTTTTTGCCCAGGAGTGAGTGATAAGTTTAAGTTTCTCTATTCGTAGTATTATACGTATCACACATATTATGGGCTATAAAAATTCTCTCCCTCTCCCTCTCCCTCCTCTTTGGGAGAATTATAAACTTGAAACTCAGGAATTCTGAGATTTATCTAGAATCGATGACATTATAACAGGAAATTTGCGAGGGGGCGACAGACTTTACCTTTGAGCCCGCAGAACTAGAAAACTGTCTTTCTCCCCTTGGGCATTAATCACCCAGCTGCATTCCAAAATAACTTATACTTATTGGTTAAATTTAATCAAGCATTTAGGTACATCCAGATCCTCTTGGGTAAGCCACTCTATTTACCTGAGGATCAGCCTAATTGCTTGGGTAGAATATACTTGTGATTATGGCTCCAGATCCTCTTGGGTAAGCCACTCTATTTACCTGAGGGTCAGCCTAATTGCTTGGGTAGAATACACCTGTAATTATGGCGCCAGATTGTCTTGTGTAAACTCTATTTACCTGAGGATCAGCCTAATTGCTTGGGTAGAATATACCTGTGATTATGGCTCCAGTTTCTCTTGGGTAAGCTCTATTTACGTGTTTGTCAGCATATTGCGTGGGTAGAATATACCTGCAATTCGAGACCTTTTTGAACAATTTTTAAATTAAAACTCCTTGTTGACAGCAACCGGAAACCCTCAGCCATGAATTAAATTTAGTTGCTGGCATTTTTTATCAAGTTTGTTCAGAAAACCCTCAGGTTCAAAATTTTTCTCATTATAGTCAGAGCCTTATCTAAAGTTCCGGAGAGTCGACCCTTTCTGAACGAAATAATATCGGCCTTCAGAAGCTAGAAGAAGGAGAGAGCCAGTCAAACGATGATATAGACGGTTGAGGACACTGGCCGTTCAGCTATTTTTTTTCCTGGCTAGTTTATACCACGCTCAAAGTTTATTGCGATACAAGTTGTTGAAGTTTATATTATTAAGATTCTTAATTAAGAAACTTAGCGAGGTTTCATAGATACACATTTGCCCTTGTGTTGGACATCATGAACTTATGCATCAATCAATTCCAGCTGTTACCATCCCCCCCCCCCCCCCCGGGCATACCCCGGGGATTTGTCAAGCCCTGTGTCCAGGGGGGCGGGGCATTTGTACAGCAACGTGTTGCCCCGGGGGTGGGGGCGGGGAATGGTTGATCGTAAAAATCCAAGATGGCCGCCAAAAGAGAGCTCGAGTAAATCAGTCCGCACTTCCACCGACTAGAGCATTTACAGAAACGAAAAATATATTTCAAAGTGAAGAGGTGTAACTCAAAATGGACATAAAACCGACATGGCATAGTGTTCGAACTCCAAGGCAAGTCATCACTTCGACAACCGATTGTAAACGTGGCCAGATTCCCGTTTCTTTTGCCCGGAAAGGGCGGGGAATTTGTAAGTTTTGGTGGCCCGTGGGCGGGGAATTTGTAGTCCCACGAATTTTTTTTACAAATCCCCGGGGGTCCGCCCGGGGGGGGGGGGGGGGGATGGTAACAGCTGGAATTGATCGATGCATTAATTGATGTGGCCGGAGTTCAATTCCACTGTAGCGGCTTATCACACCTTTTTCTGGCCGACCTAAGTTCGTCATGGGGCAGTGGACGTCTGTGATGAAGCGTTCTGTTTGTTGTTACTCGCTGATTTTCTGGTCAGTTGTTCTCATGCTCTTCACCCATTCTAAAGGTAAGAGATAAGTATTTAGACATGGGCATGAGGTTGTATTGTTCGACTTGATTATGGCGCTGTTCGGTTTGGTACCCGGAAGTCCCAGCTTCTGCCGAAGTTTTGCTTCGAAGCAAAACCCGATCATAAGTTAAAGATCCTTTCTCATGTTCGCTTCCAAGAAGCAGTAATTGTATGTACATGTGTCTTGTTTTTGGGAGGACATGCTAATATCCGACCTATGTAAGTGAGAAGCGAGGTGTTTGTGACTCCTGGATGGGTGCCGGTTCCAGCAATGCAAACTTTTCTGTTGACGGGGGTGTAGCTGGTTTTAGACGAAATTTAGACGAGAATTACTCCTAGCTGGTTTTGCGTTGTTGATTTCAGCGTCGAAAGCTTTGAAAATAGCCGTAAAAAAGAAAGCATCCGTGTTGTCTCATTACCGAAGGTGTTTGGTAAAGTTTTGTGCCAAGATAATATCGAATTCTGTCTCGAAAGAAACGAAAAAATCCATTTCCGGCCCGCAAGACAAATTCACATTGCGCTTTGATCAGTTTTGAACATATTTTGATAGATACCGCTGCGGAATAGTGTCGCAAATATAAACTCTCTCGCCGCTAAATTGGTGTCGACTAGATTTTGTATGGCGACACAAAATAAGGCTTTTGGAAGATACTGGAGCGAATAGGGAGCGGGAAAACGGGAGCGTGTTGGCCACGAAAGGAATGGACAGCCGTGAAACAGTATGTCATGTTTGCACATTCCAGTTAACCGCTCCGAAGCTTTATCGCAAATAGCTCGGAAACCGTTGAATTAGTTGCAACCAAAGTTTTCTGTGGTGATCTAAAATACGGCTTGGGGGACATTAAGCTTAATAAATAAGGCACCTCGATTAAAAGAAGCGTAAAATATACATTCCCTGCTAGTGTTCAACAAATTCATATGTAAACAAGACTGGTTAGGTTGAGACCAGAAGAAACTAAAATGGAAAGTAGGGACAAGAGCGAGACTCCCAAAAGAGACGTTCAGTTTCTTACCAGAAAAAATATCATACAGCGGCCTTCGCGCTAGGCTTTTGAAAAATGCGTTGAAAAACGCGGACCTGCAGTAACTGCGTATGACGGTCTGAAAACTGATACGTATTACCATATTTACTCTAATTTAGGCGCCATTCCGCACAGTATTTTTTCGTTTGACTCCCCCACACCACGATTGTTACTTTCTTTTTAATGGCGCTAATAGTTGTGCCACAAGATATTAACGACGATAGTTTCAAAAACAGTGGCCGAGGATTAGTAATTAGAAGTGTGGCCCACGTAATGGATTTGCTTCGAAGCGCTAAACACAGCGTAAACACGCGAGTCTCAAATTTCAAATTTTTATTATTGCCGTTTTATATTCACTTAAAATCTTTCTCGAAGAAACTGAACTTGCATAATTAAAATGCAGAGGTTTTTCTTATGCAATAATGCAAAGAGAATCTTTGAAGCTGACACAAGATAAATGCTGGCACAGCGTGCCCAGCGCAGCGCAAACACTATTTCGATCCGCGACAAGGCGCCGACTGTAATTGTAAACAAGACTAGAGTGTACTCATACTGGGTATGATGTTTCATACGGAATAAAATTTTAATGAGTGATTTGCTTTTGCCTTGAGTGATCGTTTTTGAACTTGCTTTCCGATGCACGTGATGATATTTGATCCGCAGCACTCAGGCATGCAGTTCAACAATAGTTTCCAGGCCACCCAGCTGCGCCACAGGAAGTGAAAGTGTAATCAACCTTCCTCATTATACATCACGGTTTTTAGAGAAGGCTGATATATTTATACAAATAATTTTGCATAATAAGGAGAAGATTAGCAAACTTACGAGTTCTTCTAAAGTTACCCCTGTTAACTAAATCGAATTTATACGTATCTCTCAAAATTAAATATCAGTTTACTTTTATTTTAAAACGTTACGTCTGTCAAAAGGACAGTAAACGCTAACTGAGTCGTAGCATATCAGAGACAACATCTGAGAATGGATATGAAGTCGAAAGTTTATAAATTTGCGCTCGAAAGTATGTGGGTAGCACTTCCGAGATATAGTGTTATAAAAGTTCACAATTTACACGAAAGTCAGTCATTTTTAAGAAAAGAAAGGTTGCGCAGTTGGCCTCGGTTTGTAGCAGAGACAACACACATATTATGGCCTATAAAAATTCTCTCTCTCCCTCTCCCTCCTCTTTGGGAGAATTGTAAACTTGAAACTCAGGAATTCTGAGATTTATCTAGAATCGATGACATTATAACAGGAAATTTGCAGATTTTACCTTTGAGCCCGGCAGAACTAGAAAACTGTCTTTCCCCTTGGGCATTAATCACCCAGCTGCATTCCAAAATAACTTATACTTATTGGTTAATTTTAATCAAGCATTTAGGTACTCCAGTACCCTGAAAAGGCAAAAAAAAAAAAAAAAAAAGAAAATGTAATTTTAGTGAAAATTCTATTTCAAAAATTTCGTTTCTGCAGCAAGAAGAGTGCCCCAGGGCTCCACCGCCAGAAATTTGCATGTTCTGTGCTCTAATCAGCAATACTCCCACAAACTCAAACCAGTCTCACAGTTAATATTTAACTAGAACTGAACTGAAAGTGATGCGCAGCTTAGCGGTCTGGAAACTACAGCACAAGCGCCATGACGAACTTAGGCAGCTAGACCGCTTCGGGATCAAATTGCATGATCTAATTTAAAGCGAGCGCTAATCTAATAAGCGAGGCGTGCGTGCTGAAGGGTGCTGATTCCCCGAACGAAGTGAGGGAAATAATCACGACGCTAATGCAGCAAAATCGCATCATTTGAAGACTCCAAGCGTGTCACCATCTCGAAATTTAATGTTCGTGTGTGTGTGTGTGTGTGTGTGGGGTACGACTCGTCCCCAGGGCCATCCACGTCGAGCGACCACTGCGAGGTTACATCGGCAGCTTAACTGTAAACCGCCATTTTCTTAGTGACATGCGGTAGTTGTAAGAGTACGAACGGAAGTGATTTTGTACAATAAGATGTAGATACAAGGCCAAGCAGTTCGACGGACGGCTGTAATTTGCCCGGATATTTTGCCGGTGTATGGGAGGCAAGCTTACTAGCCGTGAAACGGATTCTTAAAGGCACAACTGGTCGACCTGAACACAATCCCAGACGCCAGTATTGTGTTAAAACGCAGACACTTCTTCAGAAAGAAATAGCAAAATACAGTTGGTGGAAATCGAACAAACATCGTGGCAAATTTCACCTTTTACAATAACAGGAATGTAGTTTTCGGAATCCAAGTTTGACAAGATGACGACACACAATACAATGGAAAGTGGAATTTTCGTACTGTATGAGGACTGCTCTATACAGTGTACTTTGAAATCACTGAAGACGTAAACAGTAGTGTTTTGGGTTTTGTTTCCTTTGCTGGAAAAGAGCTAAAGCTATAGCTTTCAGGAACCGGTGAGTTTTGAAAATTTACATCAATTAACGTACAACGCTTTTGTTAAATGACGGTCGTGTTATCATTATGGTATTTCAACAATTGCCGTATATTTTGTCGTTTGATGCCCCGGGAACTGTGATGAAGGCCGAGTAGGATTATACTGTGATCTTTTCGCTAGTTTTCAAAGCTATTTCAGAGTGCCTTCGTGCAAGATTGTGTCATCCGATTCCTGACATATTTGCATAATTTTACTGACAGTCTGACACATGCTGTGAAGTTTTGTCGCCGCGTTTGTTGGCACACTGTATTCAAGGATAAAATGTAACCGGGTTAAGATGCTTTTGCTTTTTGAAGGCTATTAAAGTATTAGAAAATATCCGGCCACTGCATTCCAAATTAAACAATTACAGTCTATTGTATATTATTGTCTACTAGCGGGACCCCGTAAGATACTCGCTCAACACAATCGGACCTTGTATTATTTAGTGACCGGGTTAATGCTTGCTCAATACAATCGGACCTTGTATTATTTAGTGACTTGATTTCTCTTTTCTGTCAAAGATTTTAAAATCGTCAAACGCAGTTTGAAAAGTTGTCGTGTTCAAAATTGAATCCCTGCCAAAATTCACACGGTCCCGAGACTTCGAAAGCGTGTAAACAAGCGACTCGCTTTGACGGCTCTAAATTTTGTCACACTCGAAGAAGCGTATTAAACTTACTAGAAATACGATAATCGCATATACCCCCTCACTCTGCCATTGATGGGACTTTTACTTTTGGTAACTCCCAATAAGAGTAGCCTTTGTTTTACCGAAATGTTGACTCAATCTTTTCTTCGAACTCAAGTGCTACACGCAAAGGAAGGAGAAAAAGAATGGTGTGTGTTATACTTTTGCGTTGAAAAAAGAATCGATTGCGTGACGAAGTACGTATTTCCCACGGTCGGCACGTCAAATTAATTCATACAGTCTGCCAAGCACGTTCTCGAAATTTAATACTCAAAGTTTGAAGTTGGTCGGCCGTCGTAGTACGGGAAAAAAGGAACACTGATTTTCTAATTTCGAATTCATAGGCAGTACAATTAAATAGGCTTCCTGTGCGATTTGTTTTTACTACTGCATGCACCAGACTCAGGCATGCATATTTAATAGGCTCGAATTGTTTTGTATTTGAACCCACTCAAAACAGCAAAATTTCTCCCAGAATCAAAGCAAAACTTGGACAGTTTACTTCAAATTATACACGGGCTTCAGACCCAGTAGTACTTCTAAGGGCTTGTGAACGATTTTCGCTGCAATCACCGCGTGTCAGATTACAGAAAAATAAGACATCTGACTAAATTATTCAAGACTCCAAGTTCCGATTGCTCTGAGCAAATACGGTAGCCGAAACTGGCGACAGAAGCGTAGTAAAACAATACTTCGAGGGAAAATGATCAGCATACAGATTTTAATACATTCTTGAAGTGATCGAGTTACAAAATATATATTTGTCACGGTGATTGTTCGATTTCCACTGACTAACCTTTGTTGCTTGTCCTTTCTAAATAAGTATCTGAGTTTAACACAAAACGGCGTCTGAAGCTCCCGATTTGCTTTTAAGCACTGTTCCCTTTGCGGAGTTGTCTGTGTTTCCCGCTTCTGTTCATGTCGCTTTTGGTCGGCATTCATGCGCTGTTGTCTTAATTTGCGGGGTCTTCTCTTCGGCCCGCTTTTTCTCCTGAAGTTTCCGATTTGCGTTCAAGCGCTGTTCTCTTTGCGGAGTTGTCTGCATTACCCGTTTCTGTTCATGTCGCTTTCGATCGGCATTCATGCGCTGTTGTTCGCTCGTTTCACGATTTCGCCTTGCTCGTGCCTGTTCCCTTCTCATTTGAAGACGAGCTTCGCGAGACGGTTGTGTTTCAAGTTTTTCAGTTAAGTTTTCCATTTTCGTGAACGCAGCTACAATATATTGTTGCTTCGTTCAAATCTAAATGCTTCGTTCAAATCTCATCTCTAAGTTATTCCGAGTAAAACAACAGGGCACACGTGATCGATCCGGCCTTTGTTATTGGTTAGCGGGGTAACCGCGCCTAAAGTCGTACGACAGACAGACTGACTGACTGACTGACAGACAAAGTTAAATTTCGAGATGGCGACAGGCTTGGAGTCCCCAAGTAGGCGGTATAATATTGCTGCATTAGTGTCGTGAGTATTTCCCTCACTTCGTTCGGGGATAAAGTAAAAAAAAAAAAAAAAAAAAAAAAAAAATTCAGTGTCCAAGATCGACTTTGCTTGGCTTTCAAGCCTCGGGAGTATTCTGTAGTTGCGTGTAAATGTACTGCCGTGCGACAAAGATATTTTTTAGCGGCCGACTGGTGACGTTGCTACAACAGCCGTGGTTTGCAAAAGAATTTTTAAATAATCTCCGAACCGAAAATAAACAAGAATCCAGCTTTCCGAAAACCCACTACTGAGCGAGGGGATATCTGCGATTATCGTATTTCTAGTAGATTTATGTCACAGATTGGTACGATCAAATTCTCTGTTTTAACAGGTTATGGAGTCTTAATATTAAAAGATTAAAATTATTAAAATTTAGTACTTTATTTAGCGCGATTTTCGAGTTAAGACGATTGTTTTTACCGCGCAATCATCGAAACTCAAGTTGAGCCTATGAGCCTACGACCAATTTCCTCGACTATCCACTGGATTTTTGGTCATTCCCTTCACACAGCGAGGTCTAGCCCTCATCTGACCGAGTCTTTGGTGCGGAGCTCATAAAAGTTGCCGAGGCAAACGTTTTGGTTGTTTCTCCGACGAGTCGCCAGAATGGCTGGCATCTATATCACGAACCCGTTTACGCTTGCATGGTCGACGTTCAGTATGTGTACTTCGCTGCTTCGGCAGATTCAGCTTTGTCGATTCCTTTACCTTCGATATATTTTCGGGATATTTTCACGCCGCCATCCAGTCCAGATGCGAGTCGAAGCAATTCGCCGAAGCCGTTCACCATCAAATAATATAATAGTTGGTCGGAAAATAGAGACGAAACCGTGCTGCCCTTGCAATTGCTATTGTTAAGTTGTAGCGTAGGAAAATGTCAATGAGTTGAGTCCGTAGTTTCAATTTTAATGTTTCACACTATTAATTTGTTAAGCTCTATTTACCTGAGGATCAGCCTAATTGCTTGGGTAGAATATACCTGTGATTATGGCTCCAGATCCTCTTGGGTAAGCCACTCTATTTACCTAAGGGTCAGCCTAATTGCTTGGGTAGATTATACCTGTAATTATGGCGCCAGATCCTCTTGTGTAAGCTCTATTTACCTGAGGATCAGCCTAATTGCTTGGGTAGAATATACCTGTGATTATGGCTCCAGTTCCTCTTGGGGGTAAGCTCTGTGTACGTGTTTGTCAGCATATTGCTTGGGTAGAATATACCTGCAATTCTGTATCGAGACCATTTTGAACAATTTTAAAATTAAAACTCCTTGTTGACGGCAACCGGAAACCCTCAGCCATGAATTAAATTTAATTGCTGGCATTTTTTATCAAGTTTGTTCAGAAAACCCTTGGGTTCAAAATTTTTCCTATTATAGTCAGAGCCTTATCTAAAGTTCCCTTAACCATAACCTTGAAGTATTCTTCTAAGCTGTGAAATTTCTCAGGTTGTATTCAAGACCGCAATATTCTTTATTTTCCTTTGATTAGGCGATAATCAAGGAACAAATTCGATGCACAAGAAGTGCAAACAACCATTTATAAACATTCATCCCATCAGACTAATTTAAGGTAACGGAGGTTATCCAAAATCTTCGGACAATGTTTTTACAGTCATAACTTAGACTTTATTGAGTGTACTTCCAGAAGGAAAGTCTCTACTGAAAGCTTGTTTTAATCTATCAAGTAAAATAAATTAGAGGTAAACTTTTATTTAATTGCATAGCTGTAGTACTTCTAGTCGATTTAAATTTGCTAAAGGTGAGAGATGATATCTCTTTCTTTATCAACTGAATTGCTTACCAAACAACGTCAGTCTTTATACGGTATACGTACCCTGGCCCACTGTCAGCTGTGGTTTGTGATTGCATATTTCTGGAGTTATCCTGCTGGAGTTATGTTTCTAATTGTTTCGACTGATGAGTTGGCCGAAGCTTTGTTACTTCGTAGTATAGACACATCAGTTACAGAACTCTGACCATTTGTTATAGAATGTGGGCTCAGTTGCATTATTCAGTGGCTTTGCTTGCTGGAGCGCAGCCTTCAAAACAGAAGGCCGTGCTGGCGGGCAAGAATCAGTTAAGCCTTTCACTCCCAAGTTCAAAATGCAGATTCTGAAAACCATTTTAGAGGAAAATGTATAAGTGGTGTAATGAGAATTAGTAGTTTAATCCGCTATCATCTGAGCAAGGTATCAAAAGCTAAGCTCTCCTTACCATATGATATATTTCTGGTGAAAAACTGAAGGAGATAATCGAAGTTGATCACTCCTGGGAGTGAAAGGGTTAATCAATAAATAACTGATCCTGCAAAAGTGCCATGCCAGTCGACAGTATGACCAATATGGTAATATGGCAGCCTTATATCCTCAACTAAGCCTCAACTGGAATCAATTTCCGCATTCTTATCAGTACCCCGACTCATTTGCTTGCTTGCTTACTGGATGCTGATATGTGTTCAGTGAAAGACAAATCTCTGTCAATTACTCTTCTCATAAGCTCCAGTTCTTCCGTTGATTTGATTATATTGGGATCAATGTTGACTTCCAGCTGTTGAAAGCCTTTAGATATGAAACAGGCAGCCCAGGCTCGAGTGTCTGTCTGCCTGTCACGCAGTGATATGCGACACCTTTGGTATTACCACAGGCGGCCCAATCGTGTGGGTCGTTATAAGGGATTAGTATGGAGAATATCACTCGATCGCTAAACTGCGATTTTAACAGGAATAATAAAGCTTTATTACACTGACCTTGTTCATATGTGTAATTTATTGCTTCTTGTGGTGTTATTTTGGCGCTAGAGCGTCTCTAGACGGAATTTCGTCGTTTTCTTCCCCTCCAGTAATAAAAATGAGAAGGCTGGAGACTGTGATTTCAAACCGTCTCCACTCGCAGCTCGATAAATTCCAGTCGGAGGTCCAAATCTCCGCGAAATTGCCAGCACCCTAAAGAAATGTAAATTTACTTCTCAAATAATGTCTTCCGAAGTGGAAACGGTCGTCAGAGTGGCTCTTAAGGCCCGATTTTTTTAGCCAAATCGGCGATTTAAACGATGTCAACAGGCTTGGGCCTCGCATGCATGACACCAACACGGCTTCGTGACCGCCCCTCCAAGACCCACCCCGGGAGGGTACGGTGTCTTTTGCGCCGCGCCAGCAAAAACTTTTCCGGTTATGACTTTACATTATGACGATAAACTTATGAACGCCAGCCAAAAACCGTTCCCTGAAATCCAGTTTATTCGTGCATGTTCCACAGAGCCAAACGGTGTTGAGTTTGGATGGGATATAGCTAACTTTACACGCAATTGCAATTTAATCGCGGCGCCCATATCTCAAGTTGTTCGCGAAGTCACCTTACGTCATCGCATATCACGTGGCAATGTGAACCAATCACCATGTGCTGATTCGTAACCCAGAAGAAAATAAAATGATGAAGAAGACACCGCTGTGATTTTAAGCTCGTCGGGCCACGAGTTGTTTTATTAATTTTAGTTTGTATATATACATATATATATATATATATATATATATATATATATATATATATATATATATATATATTCTTATCTGCTTACGTCCTCAGCGTGTTCCCGTTCTCTGTCTGGGTATTCCGACTCTTTCAGCAGCCCAAACTTCCCTAACAACTATCCTGACAACCAGCACTGCGTATGGAACATTACTGCTTCTTCTCCTTATGACCACGTGGCTCTCGAGTTCAATTCATTTAGGCTCGAGGGGGGAGGAAGCCAATGTCCTTACGACTTCGTAGAAATTCGTAACGGCGCCACAGCGGCTGATCAACTTCTTGGGAAGTATTGTGCCTCCAACATGCCCCCTAGAATTGTATCCAGTGGCAAATACATGCGCGTGTATTTCCACTCGGACGGAAGTGTAACTTTGTCTGGCTTCTCCGCAAATTACGTGACTTCTAAAAGTGGTGAGTAAGGATGCAATTTTAACTTTTGGTGGTTTAGTGAAAAGTGCTGAAAAGAATCAGTGTTATATAGAGATCCCTTAGGAGATTGCTAATGAAATCTTCTCATACTCCAAGCGGGTGGTAATTCAGCATTGTCAGTGCCAGTGCGAGCAACGGATAAAGTATACTTTTGAGTATATGAAAGTTAAAACGTAAGAACTCACTCCGTTCATATTCTCCCGCTACAATTAATACTTCAGTTGGTAGAACGTTTCACCGGTATCCCGGGGAACCTGGGTCTGATCTCTAATCGTGCAGGCATTTATGCATCAGTGCTGTTTCAGTTGACAACAAGCATGCAAAGAAAGTAATAATGCGTGTAATAACATGCATACATTCTGATTGGCTGAGTGCACGTCCCAAACAGTGCAAAAATGTGAAATTAGCAGTGCAGAAATTTGAAATTAAGAGTGCAGAAACTTGAAATTAAAATTGTGACAGCTGGCGCGCGTGTTAAGTTACAAAGCCAAGCAAAACAGAAAGCGTGTTTTCATTCTTCAGGACAATTCCGATTCTGTTTTCGAGAAAATATAGTTCTTGAGAGACACTGGTGAAATGTAACGAAATTGAAAAAGATTGCGCGACGTAAATTATTGTATGCATGTTATTAACAAGTGATCACATGATTTCTCGTGCAATTTTGGAATAAATGAGCACTCGTTAGTTTTCAAAGACCACAAATTGCACTCGCGCGTGGTCTTTGAAAAATTTACTCTTGCTCATTTATTCCAAACTGCACGAGAAATCATGTGATTACTTGTAATACAGTATCCATTTGATTACTTGTAATACAGATTGTAATCATGCGATTACCTATACCAACAACAGTAACAAAATCAGAAACAAAAACAAAACATTTACTGACAACTAGTTTCTGATTAATTAACTCCAATTAGTTTCGTTCTATTATTTTTAGTTTGTACAATTATTTTTCTCATCTGCTTACCTCCTCAGCGTGTTCCCGTTCTCTGTCTGGGTATTCCGGATCTTTCAGCAGTCCAAACTTTCCTAACAACTATAACAACTACGACAACTGCGTATGGTCCATTTCTGTTCCTTATGGTTACTACGTGGCTCTCAACTTCAGTTCATTTTCGCTTGAAAGTCATTCCTCATGCATCTGGGACTTCGTAGAAATTCGTGACGGTTCCACAGCGGCTGATCAACTTCTTGGGAAGTATTGTGCCACGATGCCACCTAGAATTACTTCCAGTGGCAACAACATGCGCGTGTATTTCCACTCGGACCATTCTCGTATTTATTCGGGCTTCTCTGCAAGTTTCGTGGCTATTGTGAATGGTGAGTAAGATGTAATTTCAACTTTTGGTGATTTACTGAATTGCAATTCAACAGTGTTAGTGCCAGTGTGAGCAACGGGTTATTAGCATCTCCGCCAGTGTTTTTACTGACATTTGGAAGAAAAAAAAAAGACTTGAACGAAGCATCAGTTGTACGTAACTGTGTTCACGAAAATGAATTTGAAAACTGGAAAACTTGAAACGGAACGGTCTCGCGTAGCTCGTCTTCAAAAGAGAAAGGAACAGGCACGGGCAATGCGAAATCGAGAAACGATCGAACTGCGCCAAATACGTCTAGAGAAAAGGCGACAAACATGTTTAACCGACAGCATCATGAACGGAAACGTGCCAAAGAAACGGCTCCGCAAAGGGAACAGCGCTTGAAAGCAAATAGGGAGCTTCAGACGCTGTTTTGTGTTAAACTCATTGCCAACGAGCAGCCGAGCGAAGACGCGAGGCTGCGAGGCGGCAGCATCATAGAGCCGTGCACGAGAGAGAAGGGGGAAAAAATCTCGAATGGAGCGTAACCACTTAGAATGACGTAATGTTTTTCTGCAATTGTTTCAAGTTAGCCAATTAAAATACGTGTTGTTTTGTTCTGCTTGTTTTCTGAACCAATGGGAGCGCGAGATGCGGAGATTTTAACCAATTGTAGCGCTTCTTCTTTGGTGTTATGCTGGAGCATTTTTGGCCAGCGAAAGTCTCCTCGTGGCGAGTTTTGTGGAGTCCTGTCAGAGTAGCGACGTTGTTCTACTTCGGGTGAGCAAAAGGACAGTAAAACAATCTTGTGTTCTTGGACTTGTTGTGTTCCTCTTCTAACGCTTTATGTTAGTGCACTTCAGCGAATTGTTTGTCAAGAACCAGCGTGTTCTAAATCGAGCGAGCGTGCTCAAAGTCGGCCAGCGAGCCGTGTTGAAAGTTCAACGTGCCAACATCAGGCCAGCGTGCCATTCAATACATAAGCAATACAAAACAAACTAGACTGGCCTTGCCAGTGAGCTCGCGGCGTGAGTTGGGTCGAGACCAGAATATAAAATGGAAAGTAGGGGACAAGAGCGGAACTCCCAAGAGAGACTTCCAATTTCTCACCATAAAAATATCACACAGTATAGAGAACTTGGCTTTTGACACCTTGCTCTTTTGACATCTTGATTAAACTAAAATTTATTATTACAACACTCATACACTTGCTCCTTAAAGGTTGAGCGACCCTGCATCTTGAGAATGCGTGACATATCTTTTTATGCACAATCGATTATGGCAGTTTGACCTTGACTCATATTTCTAAACAGAGGCCACGATTAATCCAGCCTTCGCTTCACTACTTATGTGTTTTCTTTTATTAACTCAATACGTTTCTTCTATCAGGCTTTCGAGTATTCGTGCTGTGTAACAAATATAAAATTGAAAGCGAGGAATGTCACGAGAGATGTTTACAATATTATTGCGGTTTTGTTCACAGTGTTCAGTCCATGTGACTGCAAACTCAATCCTCAGAATTATTTCGGTGTATTTTTCATTTCTGGTATTTAATGAACATTGCGAAACAAAGGCTACATGATCGAATGAAAGAAACACTTCAACAGGCAATGTACGATACGCAGAAGAATTTTATGAGGCAACAGATGTCATGTACAGAGTAAAGCATAAAGGTCATTGTTTTACGGCTAAAGCTCACCGAAGCTTTGGTTTCTGTTTTCGCCCTGTTATCTTCCCAAAAGTATTTCGTGTCGCCACAGAAAGTTTCGTCGGGACTAAATACTTATCGGCGACAGATATATTTGCAATACCCCAGCGGTATCATCAAACATTTGTTTACGGCTATTCTCAAAGCTTGTGCGGTGAACGCGAGCCAAAAGCGAAAAATACAAACGAATCGACCAGCGAGTCATTTTTCATTTTGCTTTTAATTTTGTTACTGTTCCAGAGAGTTGCGCTCGTTGGCACTTAGCGAGAGCTATTCCTAGTATATTTATTAAGAAAGGACAAGCAGGAAAGGTCAGTCAGTGGAATTTGAACAATCACCGTGACAAATAAAATCTATCCCGTATCTTGTGTAACTCGATCACTTCAAGAATGTATTAAAATCTGTATGCTGATCATTTTCCCTCGAAGTATTGTCTTAATACGCTATACCGTATTCGCTCAGAGCAATCGGAGCTTGGAGTCTTGAATGATTTAGTCAAATGTCTTATTTTTTTCTTTCAAGACTAAAACTGTAACAAATGCTGTAATCAGAGACGTGGTGATTGCAGCGCAAATCGTTCACAAGCTGTTTGAAGTATGACTAGGTCTGAAGCCCGTGTATAATTTGAAGTAAACCGTTCATATTTTGCTTTGATTTTGGGAGAAATTTGCTGTTTTGAGCGGGTTCACATACAAAACAATTCGAGCCATTAAATATGCATGCCTGAGTCTGATGCATGCAATCCGGAGTAAAAAAAACCGCACAGGAAGCCTATTTAATTGTGCTGCCTATGAATTCAAAATTGGAAAATCAGTGTTCCTTTTTTTCCCGTACTACGATGGCCGACCAACTTCAAAATCTAAGTATTAAATTTTGAGAACGTGCTTGGTAGACTGTATGAATTAATTTGACGTGCCGACCGTGGGAAATACGTACAGTGTCACGCATTTTTCTGTGAATTTGATCAAAACCCCTGTCATCCTCCCTAGTTGCCGTTTCCTTGAAGTTGTGATGCGGACTTTTTTCCCCTGATTGTGACGAGTTCAGTTTGGACTTTGAACCAGCCTCGATCTCGAGTTTGGACTTTGAACGAGCCTCGACCTAGAGTTCAGTAAGCTCGACCACGATGTAAACTTTGGCTTTTGTTTTGCTATTAAAATCGTTATCATCAGTCTTTAATCACGACTCGAGTAACGATACATGGTGTCAGCATGGCTAATTTTCAAATACCTCCGCCGGATTCATTGGAGTTAACCGATGGAACAGCCGCTTCTAACTGGCGTAACTGGAAAGCCGCGCGTGGTTTAACTGCACTCAGGCAACGAAACTCGACAAAGAAGACGAAGAGCGCCAGGTTGCCACACTATTAGCCGTAATCGGCAATAAAGCCAACAAGGTATTTCGAACATTTACCTGGGCAAACCCCGACGACGTAAAGAAAATAGCACCAGTGTTGAAACAGTTTAAAGATTACTGTATTCCCCGTCAGAATGTGATATACGAGCGTTTCAAGTTTTTCACTCGTGAGCAAAGCGCGACTGAGACAGTGGATCAGTACGTGACAGATAGCAGGGAACTGTGATTGGGACTTCCTAACGCCGGACCAGCTTCTGAGGGACCTTGTTGTTACTGGCATCCGAGATACGAATGTGCGAACAAGGTTGCTTCGCGAGGACAAGCTCACTCTTGACAAAGCATTGAATCACGTGCGTGCAGTTGAAAGTACTGAGGCTCAGATGAAAGCAATGACTCTCGACTCCAGTGTACAGGCCATCAAGTTCAAACCCCAGCACGCAAAGACACAGCAACACAAGAAAGGACACTCAAATGACAACACCGCCTTGAACCGTGGAAAGAAAGCGACCGGAAACAGCACCAATGGTAGTAGACGCCGCATGGAGGTGGTGAAAGATTGTAAGTATTGTGGACGAGACCACGAGAAGAGGAACTGCCCAGCTTATGGACAAACTTGCCGAAATTGCAATGCTACAAATCACTTTGCTGCCAAGTGCCCGACCAAGTAAAGGATTTCAACAGTTCAAGAGAAATTCCACTTGGGGGCTGCACGTCGTGCCGGACATGCAGGACGTGACATGGTGACTTTGACCCTTTTGAATGGTGTCAATGATGTTTCGGGTCAAGAAATAACATTTCTAATGGACACCGGTGCAGAATGTAATGTTTTACCTGCATCTATGTACAGGAAAGTAACATGAGACCAAAGCTTACAACAACTTGACAGGTGTAGTGACTCTATCCTAATACTGGCTAATGGGTACGAACAACCCATAGAGGGCAAGGCTACAATGCACACTAGACGTGCAGGCCAGAACCACAAGATTGAGGTCAACGTTGTAAGGTCAGGGGTACGAGCCTATATTGTGCAAGCAGACATTGCTGGATATAAAGATGATCCAAATCCTGGATTGCGACAGAAATCCTCGTGTGAATGTGCTGAGAACGGACCAAGCCCCACTGCTATAGGAGTACAGTGATGTGTTTGAGGTCCTTGGAAGGCTTGAAGGAACATACAGCATAGTAACAGATAGCTCTGTCCCCCCTGTCGTGCACCCACCTCGTCGTATTCCTGTAGCACTGATCGACCAAGTTCAAGAGAAACTTGACGATATGGCAACTGAGGGTGTCGTTGAGAAAGTGAATCAACCTACTGACTGGGTGTCAAGCATGCTGGTAGTGCACAAACCAGCAACCGGAGGAACTGAGGAAACCAAGATACCTGTGTGTTTAGATCCAAGAGACCTAAACAAGGCTATTAAGCGTGAACATTTCCCCATGTCAACCATTGAGGAAATCGCCACTAGGCTGGATGGAGCCAAGATCTTCAGTGTGTTCGATGCTAGCAACGGTTTCTGGCAGATCGAACTGGACGAGGAATCCAGCCTATTAACGATCTTCAACACCCCTTTCGGTCGTTATCGATGGAAGCGAATGCCCTTTGGTATAAATAGCGCTCCTGAGGTATGGCAACGAAGAATGTACGAGCACATAGAGGGCCTGAAAGGTGTTGAGGTCATCGCAGATGACTTTGTGGTTGTTGGCTATGGTGACACGCCTGAACAGTGGTGTACAGACCATGACAGAAATGCTCGAGCATTTCTGGACCGCTGCCGTGAGCGCAACCTGAAGTTAAACAAGGAGAAAGCCCGACTGCGACAGCCTGAAGTCCCATTTATTGGCCACATCTTAACACCAGCAGGACTTAAACCTGATCCTCGCAAAGTGGAAGCCATGGTCAAAATGGCTGACCCAACAGATGTCGCATCGCTACGAAGATATTTGGGCATGGTAAATTATCTGGCAAAGTTTTTGCCACGCTTGTCGGACGAAACGGAAGTTCTCAGAAGACTTCTGGACAAAGATGTGGAGTGGTGTTGGCTCCCTACACACGCTAAAGCTGTGGAACGAATCAAGGCCATGATGATCACTGCACCCGTGTTGGCCTACTATGATGTCAAGAAGCCTGTAACCATCCAGTGTGATGCTTCGCAAACAGGACTTGGTGCTGCGCTACTGCAGGATGGTTGCCCAATAGCATACTGCTCACAGGCCATGACACAAACTGAACAGAATTACGCTCAAATTGAAAAAGAGCTCTTGGCAATTGTCTTCGCTTGTGAGAAGTTCAATCACTACATTTACGCAAGGAAGAATGTGGCAGTGAAATCCGACCACAAGCCATTAGAAACAATTTTCAAGAAGCCAATCAATAGTTCACCAAAGAGGCTGCAGCGCATGCGCCTCCGCCTACAGAGCTATGATCTCATTGTTGAATACAAGAAAAGCACCTCTATGTACCTAGCAGATACGCTAAGCCGTGCATACTTGGACATCACACCACGGGAGAGAGAGTACAGCGATGTCCACACTGTACGTGAACGTGTGTTTGCTGCTGAGCTAGAGCAGCTGAAGCACCATGGCAATGTGAGTGTAATGCCAAGGAAGTTGATAAACCTACGTGACGCAACTGGCCAGGACGAGGGACTCCAAATTCTGATTGAAACCATCCAAACCGGATAGCTCGGAAGTCGAGCAGAAGTAAAGAAACTTGACCAGTGCACAAAAGGAGCCATTGAACTGTACTGGAACAGCCGTGATGAGCTGACTACTGAAGATGGCTTAGTGTACAAAGGCCACCGCATCGTGATACCAGCTGCAGAGCGTCCAAGCACTATCAAGAGTCTACATGAGTCACACATTGGAATTGAAGGCACTCTACGAAGAGCTCGAGACATTGTCTACTGGCCATGCATCACAACTGCACTCAAGGGTTATCTGTCGAAGTGTCCCATTTGCAACAGATATCGTCCAGAGCAATGCAAGGAACCATTAATTCCTCATGGTGTACCTCAGGTCCCCTGGGAGAAGGTTGGAGTAGACCTGTTTGAGCTGCAGAAGCAAGAGTTCCTGATCGCAGTGGACTACTACTCTGGAATGTTTGAAGTGCAAGATTTGAAGTCCACTACTGCCACTCGAGTGATAACCATCTTGAAGTCATGGTTCTCCAGACATTGTATACCAAAATAGTAGTGAATGACAATGGCCCACCATTTGGAAGTTTCGCATTCAAGACCTTCAGTACAGACTGGGACTTTCAACATGTCACTTCTAGTCCGCGCTTCCCACAGAGCAACGGGCGCGTGGAAAACGCTGTCAAAACATGCCAGTCGCTGCTAAAGAAAGCACGCGATGACAAGAAAGATCCATTGTTGGCCTTACTGGAATGGCGTAATACACCGACTGAGGGCATGGATGCCTCACCAGCACGGCTCTTTTATAGCAGACGTACACGCACACGTCTGCCTATAGCCAAGAAGCTATTGGAGCCATGCCAAGTTGCTAATGCACAAAACAACATCCAGAGAAGAAAGCAACCATGACAGACATGCGAGGGAGCTGCCTGGATTACGCAGAGGTGATGCAATCAGGATGCGGTTACCACGAGATAACGAATGGACCTTGTGTCGTGTCGTTGGGTACGCAGGCCAGCGATCCTATCTAGTCAATGTCAGTGGAAGGACCTACCGGCGCAACCGCCGACATCTCCACTCTACCAGTGAGCATGCACCACCAAATGCAGACCTGGAGTTTGAGATGGAGCCAGCAGCCCAGCCCGTCCAAACAGTAGTTAGAGAGGCAACTCCAGAACCATTGCCGCTGCGCCGCTCGACACGTCAGCGTCGACCCCCTTCACATTTTGCAGACATGGAATATTATGGACAGTGATAGTCTCTTCTTAATGGACACCGTTGTAATGAGACTATAGTTTCAGTCTAAAAGTTTTGTTCAAGTTGATGTACTGTCAATAATTAAGGAAAGGAGATGTGACGAGTTCAGTTTGGACTTTGAACCAGCCTCGATCTCGAGTTTGGACTTTGAACGAGCCTCGACCTAGAGTTCAGTAAGCTCGACCACGATGTAAACTTTGGCTGTTGTTTTGTTATTAAAATCGTTATCATCAGTCTTTAATCACGACTCGAGCAACGATACACTGATGTCTTTCTTTGTTCTTATAAACTCAAATTCAAATAGGTTGATTGTTTAACTATGTAATAACCCTCAACATTTTTTATATACAAATTTATATAGCATCATATCAGACTTGAGCACCCAATTTTAGGACTTTATAAGTGATAAAAATAATTAGAAAAAAAAACTAAAAACACGAAAATGTTTTACAAACTTGCATGCTACAACGGCCGGTGGCTAATATTTCTTTGCATTCTTTGAGCGAGTTGTTTGAGCTAATACTGAGTAAGGAATGACATTCTGTCGCCAAGTTATAATAGTAGCACGTAATCTCTGTACCGGAAGTCTTTCTGTGCATTCTTTGAGTCAATTAGATAATAAAGCACAAACTCTGTCATAGGTCCTGTACCACGGCGGCTCCAATATGGATAACATTCATGACCCCCCCCCCCCCCCCCCCCCTCCTCTCCCCCCTTCAGTAGTTTTTGCAACTTAAAAAATGTTTTGAGGCTCAGAGAGGAAACATTTTAATGATGCAATGAGATAGGTCGATAGCTTTTTTTTTTTTCTTTCTTGTCATTGTTTCTATTTCAGTTGCACCACAGTTCATTGAACAACCCAGAAATCGCATCGCGATTGAGGGACAAAACGTTACATTTACCTGCAAGGTCAGCGGAATGCCAGAGCCCGTGGTCAATTGGAGTTTCAGCGGTGGATCTCTGCCAAGACACATCACAGGAAAATGGAACTTGACGTTACTTTCAGTAAACAACACTGATAAGTTCGAGGGACGTTACACGTGTGCTGCTTCAAATCAAGCAGGGTTCATCAATTCTACTGGTGCTATGTTGGTTGTGGATGGTACGATTTGTTGCTAATTTAGTCTTATTTATATATTTCTAATTACATGGTTAAGAAACAAAAAATGTTACTGCCGTTTCCACCTTGAATTTATAATTCAAAACCATTACGTGTCCTTTACCTTGTGCTTGAAAAAAAAAGTTTTATCTGAAACTAATCTATCTGATGTTTACTTACAGTTCTGCCGAAGATCCTTTTTCCACTACAAGACATGTTTATCGAGATAGGGGAGAGATTGGAACTGAGCTGCAACACCAGCGGGGATCCTGCAGCACACATTGCGTGGACAAAAGACAACTTGCAGTTGCCAGCACGTGTCGTACTTGACAACAACAACTCTACCCTCATTATTAACAGCGTTGTATTGGGCGATGATGGCAGATACACTTGTGTTGCAACAAACAGACAAGGGAAGACTTCCTCCAGTAGCACTGTTGAGGTGCAAGGTTAGTGAGCTTCTTGTAGGCTTCATATAAAAAAAATATCTGCTATTAGCCACATCATTGCTACACATGGCAAAGTGATGATAAACTGTCGATGTGTCACACGAGGCCTCTGACAAATACACATTCAGAAAGCAAGTACGTCTGCCTCACAGCCGTAATGAAGTCAGACACACAACCACGCGAGTGTACTCTCCAGCTTGAATTTTTCGATTAAATATTTAACCGCGTTCAAACATCCGTCACTGATAAGTGTGTTCTTTTAATAAATAGCACGTCAGCTCATCCATATTCCGAGACCTCACACCTTGACACTGAAGAATTATATGAGAAACATATGAAAATTAAAACGTAAGAACTCACTCCGTTCATATTCTCCCGCTACAATTAATACTTCAGTTGGTAGAACGTTTTACCGGTATCCCGGGGAACCTGGGTCTGATCTCTAATCGTGCAGGCATTTATGCATCAGTGCTGTTTCAGTTGACAACAAGCATGGAAAGAAAGTAATAATGCGTGTAATAACATGCATACATTCTGATTGGCTGAGTGCACGTCAATTTATCCCAAACAGTGCAAAAATGTGAAATTAGCAGTGCAGAAATTTGAAATTAAGAGTGCAGAAACTTGAAATTAAAATTGTGACAGCTGGCGCGCACCTCACACCTTGACACTGAAGAATTATATGAGAAACATCACGATCGACTGCTATGGATACGGGAAGCCGCTTCCTACTATCGTGTGGAAGAAAGATGGGATAGAAATAAAGAACGTCTCCGAGTTCTCAGAAACGTATAATAACCGAGTGGTCCAGGTTTTTGAATTTGCGAAGCTGTCCCAGTGGAACGTCACCAGTCGTCTGTATCTGCGAGCAGCCGGCATCACGTATAAAGAAAGCGGCATTTACACCTGTGAGGTGTTTAACGGAGTGGGGACCAACAGGACCACGGAACAGAGCGTTGAAGTGTTATGTAGGTGTACCGCAAGTTTTAATTTGTAGTTTGCCAATTATTTTAAGCTTTCAAGTTTTTATCTAATGCTATATATCTTTTGCAATCTGTAAAAGTAAGAAATAATGGTATTATCCCCGAGCGAAGCGAGGGTAGTATTCACGACGCTAATGCAGCAAAATCGCCTTAATGAAGACTCCAAGCGGGTCGCCATCTCGAAATTTAATGTTCGTCAGTCTGTCATAGGGCGACCTCTTAGGCCAGGTGCCTAAGCAACAATAACGTAATAATTATGGATTAGCGTCTCCGCCAGTGTTTTTACTGACATTTGGAAGAAAAAAAGACTTGAACGAAGCATCAATTGTACGTAACTGTGTTCACGAAAATGAATTTGAAAACTGGAAAACTTGAAACGGAATGGTCTCGCGAAGCTCGTCTTCAAAAGAATAAGGAACAGTCACGGGCAATGCGAAATCGTGAAACGATCGAACAGCGCCAAATACGTCTAGAGAAAAGACGACAAATATGTTATAACCGACAGCATCATGAACGGAAGTGGCTCCGCAAAGGGAACAGCGCTTGAAAGCAAATAGAGAGCTTCAGACGCTGTTTTGTGTTAAGCTCAGATATTTATTCAGAAAGGACAAGCAAGAAAGGTCAGTCAGTGGAAATCGAACAATCACCGTGACAAATATAATCTATCCCGTATCTTGTGTAACTCGATCACTTCAAGAATGTATTAAAATCTGTATGCTGATCATTTTCCCTCGAAGTATTGTTTTAATACGCTATACCGTATTCGCTCAGAGCAATCGGAACTTGGAGTCTTGAATGATTTAGTCAAATGTCTTATTTTTTTCTTTCAAGACTAAAACTGTAACAAATGCTGTAATCAGAGACGTGATGATTGCAGCGAGAATCGTTCACAAGCCCTTAGAAGTATGACTAGGTCTGAAGCCCGTGTATAATTTGAAGTAAACCGTTCAAATTTTGCTTTGATTTTGGGAGAAATTATGCTGTTTTGAGCGGGTTCACATACAAAACAATTCGATCTATTAAATATGCATGCCTGAGTCTGGTGCATGCAATCCGGAGTAAAAAAAAACCGCACAGGAAGCCTATTTAATTGCGCTGCCTATGAATTCAAAATTGGAAAATCAGTGTTCCTTTTTTTCCCGTACTACGGCGGCCGACCAACTTCAAAATCTAAGTATTAAATTTTGAGAACGTGCTTGGTAGACTGTATGAATTAATTTGACGTGCCGACCGTTTGAAATACGTACAGTGTCACGCTTTTTTATTTTTAATTTGATCAAAAACCCCTGTCACCCTCCCTAGTTGCCGTTTCCTTGAAGTTGCGATGCAATACTTGATTTCTGGGATTTTTTTCCGCTGATTGTGACGAGTTCAGTTTGAACTTTGAACCAGCCTCGATCTCGAGTTTGGACTTTAAATGAGCCTCGACCTAGAGTTCAGTAAGCTCGACCACGATGTAAACTTTGGCTGTTGTTTTGTTATTAAAATCGTTATCATCAGTCTTTAATCACGACTCGAGTAACGATACATGGTGTTAGCATGGCTAATTTTCAAATACCTCCGCCGAATTCATTGGAGTTAACCAATGGAACAACCGCTTCTAACCGGCGTAACTGGAAAGCCGCGTGGTTCAACTCAGGCAACTCAGGCAACGAAACTCGACAAAGAAGAGGAAGAGCGCCAGTTTCCCACACTATTAGCCGTAATCGGCAATAAAGCCAACAAGGTATTTCGAACATTTACCTGGGCAAACCCCGACGACGTAAAGAAAATAGCACCAGTGTTGAAACAGTTTGAAGATTACTATATTCCCCGTCAGAATGTGATATACGAGCGTTTCAAGTTTTTCATTCGTGAGCAAAGCGCGACTGAGACAGTGGATCAGTACGTGACAGACTTGCGACAGATAGCAGGGAACTGTGATTGGGACTCCCTAACGCCGGACCAGCTTCTGAGGGACCGTGTTGTTACTGGCATACGAGATACGAATGTGCGAACAAGGTTGCTTCGCGAGGACAAGCTCACTCTTGACAAAGCATTGAATCACGTGCGTGCAGTTGAAAGTACTGAGGCTCAGATGAAAGCAATGACTTTCGAGTCCAGTGTATAGGCCATCAAGTTCAAACCCCAGCACGCCAAGACACAGCAACACAAAAAAGGACGCTCAAATGACAACACCACCTTGAACCGTGGAAAGAAAGCGACCGGAGACAGCACCAATGGTAGTAGACGCCGCATGGAGATGGTGAAAGATTGTAAGTATTGTGGACGAGACCACGAGAAGAGGAACTGCCCAGCTTATGGACAAACTTGCCAAAATTGTAATGCTACAAATCACTTTGCTGCCAAGTGCCCGACCAAGAAAAGGATTCCCACAGTTCAAGAGAAATTCCATTTGGGAGCTGCACGTCGTGCCGGACATGCAGGACGTGACATGGTGACTTTGACCCTTTTGAATGGTGTCAATGATGTTTCGGGTCAAGAAATAACATTTCTAATGGACACCGGTGCAGAATGTATTGTTTTACCTGCATCTATGTACAGGAAAGTAACAGGAGACCAAAACTTACAACAACTTGACAGGTGTAGTGACTCTATCCTAATACTGGCTAATGGGTACGAACAACCCATAGAGGGCAAGGCTGCAATGCACACTAGACGTGCAGGCCAGAACCACAAGATTGAGGTCAACGTTGTAAGGTCAGGAGTACGAGCCTATATTGTGCAAGCAGACATTGCTGGATATAAAGATGATCCAAATCCTGGATTGCGACAGAAATCCTCGTGTGAATGTGCTGAGAACGGACCAAGCCCCACTGCTATAGGAGTACAGTGATGTGTTTGAGGTCCTTGGAAGGCTTGAAGGAACATACAGCATAGTAACAGATAGCTCTGTCCCCCCTGTCGTGCACCCACCTCGTCGTATTCCTGTAGCACTGATCGACCAAGTTCAAGAGAAACTTGACGATATGGCAACTGAGGGTGTCGTTGAGAAAGTGAATCAACCTACTGACTGGGTGTCGAGCATGCTGGTAGTGCACAAACCAGCAACCGGAGGAACTGAGGAAACCAAGATACCTGTGTGTTTAGATCCAAGAGACCTAAACAAGGCTATTAAGCGTGAACATTTCCCCATGTCAACCATTGAGGAAATCGCCACTAGGCTGGATGGAGCCAAGATCTTCAGTGTGTTCGATGCTAGCAACGGTTTCTGGCAGATCGAACTGGACGAGGAATCCAGCCTATTAACGATCTTCAACACCCCTTTCGGTCGTTATCGATGGAAGCGAATGCCCTTTGGTATAAATAGCGCTCCTGAGGTATGGCAACGAAGAATGTACGAGCACATAGAGGGCCTGAAAGGTGTTGAGGTCATCGCAGATGACTTTGTGGTTGTTGGCTATGGTGACACGCCTGAACAGTGGTGTACAGACCATGACAGAAATGCTCGAGCATTTCTGGACCGCTGCCGTGAGCGCAACCTGAAGTTAAACAAGGAGAAAGCCCGACTGCGACAGCCTGAAGTCCCATTTATTGGCCACATCTTAACACCAGCAGGACTTAAACCTGATCCTCGCAAAGTGGAAGCCATGGTCAAAATGGCTGACCCAACAGATGTCGCATCGCTACGAAGATATTTGGGCATGGTAAATTATCTGGCAAAGTTTTTGCCACGCTTGTCGGACGAAACGGAAGTTCTCAGAAGACTTCTGGACAAAGATGTGGAGTGGTGTTGGCTCCCTACACACGCTAAAGCTGTGGAACGAATCAAGGCCATGATGATCACTGCACCCGTGTTGGCCTACTATGATGTCAAGAAGCCTGTAACCATCCAGTGTGATGCTTCGCAAACAGGACTTGGTGCTGCGCTACTGCAGGATGGTTGCCCAATAGCATAATGCTCACAGGCCATGACACAAACTGAACAGAATTACGCTCAAATTGAAAAAGAGCTCTTGGCAATTGTCTTCGCTTGTGAGAAGTTTAATCACTACATTTACGCAAGGAAGAATGTGGCAGTGGAATCCGACCACAAGCCATTAGAAACAATTTTCAAGAAGCCAATCAATAGTTCACCAAAGAGGCTGCAGCCCATGCGCCTCCGCCTACAGAGCTATGATCTCATTGTTGAATACAAGAAAAGCACCTCTATGTACCTAGCAGATACGCTAAGCCGTGCATACTTGGACATCACACCACGGGAGAGAGAGTACAGCGATGTCCACACTGTACGTGAACGTGTGTTTGCTGCTGAGCTAGAGCAGCTGAAGCACCATGGCAATGTGAGTGTAATGCCAAGGAAGTTGATAAACCTACGTGACGCAACTGGCCAGGACGAGGGACTCCAAATTCTGATTGAAACCATCCAAACCGGATAGCCCGGAAGTCGAGCAGAAGTAAAGAAACTTGACCAGTGCACAAAAGGAGCCATTGAACTGTACTGGAACAGCCGTGATGAGCTGACTACTGAAGATGGCTTAGTGTACAAAGGCCACCGCATCGTGATACCAGCTGCAGAGCGTCCAAGCACTATGAAGGATGCAGTTACCACGAGATAACGAATGGACCTTGTGTCGTGTCGTTGGGTACGCAGGCCAGCGATCCTATCTAGTCAATGTCAGTGGAAGGACCTACCGGCGCAACCGCCGACATCTCCACTCTACCAGTGAGCATGCACCACCAAATGCAGACCTGGAGTTTGAGATGGAGCCAGCAGCCCAGCCCGTCCAAACAGTAGTTAGAGAGGCAACTCCAGAACCATTGCCTCTGCGCCGCTCGACACGTCAGCGTCGACCCCCTTCACATTTTGCAGACATGGAATATTATGGACAGTGATAGTCTCTTCTTAATGGACACCGTTGTAATGAGACTATAGTTTCAGTCTAAAAGTTTTGTTCAAGTTGATGTACTGTCAATAATTAAGGAAAGGAGATGTGACGAGTTCAGTTTGGACTTTGAACCAGCCTCGATCTCGAGTTTGGACTTTGAACGAGCCTCGACCTAGAGTTCAGTAAGCTCGACCACGATGTAAACTTTGGCTGTTGTTTTGTTATTAAAATCGTTATCATCAGTCTTTAATCACGACTCGAGCAACGATACACTGATGTCTTTCTTTGTTCTTATAAACTCAAATTCAAATAGGTTGATTGTTTAACTATGTAATAACCCTCAACATTTTTATATACAAATTTATATAGCATCATATCAGACTTGAGCACCCAATTTTAGGACTTTATAAGTGATAAAAATAATTAGAAAAAAAAACTAAAAACACGAAAATGTTTTACAAACTTGCATGCTACAACGGCCGGTGGCTAATATTTCTTTGCATTCTTTGAGCGAGTTGTTTGAGCTAATACTGAGTGAGGAATGACATTCTGTCGCCAAGTTATAATAGTAGCACGTAATCTCTGTACCGGAAGTCTTTCTGTGCATTCTGTGAGTCAATTAGATAATAAAGCACAAACTCTGTCATAGGTCCTGTACCACGGCGGCTCCAATATGGATAACATTCATGACCCCCCCCCCCCCCCCCCTTCAGTAGTTTTTGCAACTTAAAAAATGTTTTGAGGCTCAGAGAGGAAACATTTTAATGATGCAATGAGATAGCTCGATGGCTTTTTTTTTCTCTTTCTTGTCATTGTTTCTATTTCAGTTGCACCACAGTTCATTGAACAACCCAGAAATCGCATCGCGATTGAGGGACAAAACGTTACATTTACCTGCAAGGTCAGCGGAATGTCAGAGCCCGTGGTCAATTGGAGTTTCAGCGGTGGATCTCTGCCAAGACACATCACAGGAAAATGGAACTTGACGTTACTTTCAGTAAACAACACTGATAAGTTCGAGGGACGTTACACGTGTGCTGCTTCAAATCAAGCAGGGTTCATCAATTCTACTGGTGCTATGTTGGTTGTGGATGGTACGATTTGTTGCTAATTTAGTCTTATTTATATATTTCTAATTACATGGTTAAGAAACAAAAAATGTTACTGCCGTTTCCACCTTGAATTTATAATTCAAAACCATTACGTGTCCTTTACCTTGTGCTTGAAAAAAAAAAGTTTTATCTGAAACTAATCTATCTGATGTTTACTTACAGTTCTGCCGAAGATCCTTTTTCCACTACAAGACATGTTTATCGAGATAGGGGAGAGATTGGAACTGAGCTGCAACACCAGCGGGGATCCTGCAGCACACATTGCGTGGACAAAAGACAACTTGGAGCTGCCAGCACGTGTCGTACTTGACAACAACAACTCTACCCTCATTATTAACAGCGTTGTATTGGGCGATGATGGCAGATACACTTGTGTTGCAACAAACAGACAAGGGAAGACTTCCTCCAGTAGCACTGTTGAGGTGCAAGGTTAGTGAGCTTCTTGTAGGCTTCATATAAAAAAATATATCTGCTATTAGCCACATCATTGCTACACATGGCAAAGTGATGATAAACTGTCGATGTGTCACACGAGGCCTCTGACAAATACACATTCAGAAAGCAAGTACGTCTGCCTCACAGCCGTAATGAAGTCAGACACACAACCACGCGAGTGTACTCTCCAGCTTGAATTTTTCGATTAAATATTTAACCGCGTTCAAACATCCGTCACTGATTAGTGTGTTATCTTTAATCACGATTCGAGTAACGATACATGGTGTCAGCATGGCTAATTTTCAAATACCTCCGCCGAATTCATTGGAGTTAACCAATGGAACAGCCGCTTCTAACTGGCGTAACTGGAAAGCCGCGTGGTTCAACTACAGTCACGCAACGAAACTCGACAAAGAAGAGGAAGAGCGCCAGTTTTCCACACTATTACCGTAATCGGCAATAAAGCCAACAAGGTATTTCGAACATTTACTTGGGCAAACCTCGACGAAGTAAAGAAAATAGCACCAGTGTTGAAACATTTTGAAGATTACTGTATTCCCCGTCAGAATGTGATATACGAGCGTTTCAAATATTTCATTCGTGAGCAAAGCGCGACTGAGACAGTGGATCAGTACGTGACAGATAGCAGGGAACTTTGATTGGGACTCCCTAACGCCGGACCAGCTTCTGAGGGACCGTGTTGTTACTGGCATACGAGATACGAATGTGCGAACAAGGTTGCTTCGCGAGGACAAGCTCACTCTTGACAAAGCATTGAATCACGTGCGTGCAGTTGAAAGTACTGAGGCTCAGATGAAAGCAATGACTCTCGAGTCCAGTGTATAGGCCATCAAGTTCAAACCCCAGCACGCCAAGACACAGCAACACAAGAAAGGACGCTCAAATGACAACACCGCCTTGAACCGTGGAAAGAAAGCGACCGGAGACAGCACCAATGGTAGTAGACACCGCATGGAGGTGGTGAAAGATTGTAAGTATTGTGGACGAGACCACGAGAAGAGGAACTGCCCAGCTTATGGACAAAATTGCCAAAATTGCAATGCTACAAATCACTTTGCTGCCAAGTGCCCGACCAAGAAAAGGATTCCCACAGTTCAAGAGAAATTCCATTTGGGAGCTGCACGTCGTGCCGGACATGCAGGACGTGACATGGTGACTTTGACCCTTTTGAATGGTGTCAATGATGTTTCGGGTCAAGAAATAACATTTCTAATGGACACCGGTGCAGAATGTAATGTTTTACCTGCATCTATGTACAGGAAAGTAACAGGAGACCAAAGCTTACAACAACTTGACAGGTGTAGTGACTCTATCCTAATACTGGCTAATGGGTACAACCCATAGAGGGCAAGGCTACAATGCACACTAGACGTGCAGGCCAGAATCACAAGATTGAGGTCAACGTTGTAAGGTCAGGGGTACGAGCCTATATTGTGCAAGCAGACATTGCTGGATATAAAGATGATCCAAATCCTGGATTGCGACAGAAATCCTCGTGTGAATGTGCTGAGAACGGACCAAGCCCCACTGCTATAGGAGTACAGTGATGTGTTTGAGGTCCTTGGAAGGCTTGAAGGAACATACAGCATAGTAACAGATAGCTCTGTCCCCCCTGTCGTGCACCCACCTCGTCGTATTCCTGTAGCACTGATTGACCAAGTTCAAGAGAAACTTGACGACATGGCAACTGAGGGTGTCGTTGAGAAAGTGAATCAACCTACTGACTGGGTGTCGAGCATAATGGTAGTGCACAAACCAGCAACCGGAGGAACTGAGGAAACCAAGATACGTGTGTGTTTAGATCCAAGAGACCTAAACAAGGCTATTAAGCGTGAACATTTCCCCATGTCAACCATTGAGGAAATCGCCACTAGGCTGGATGGAGCCAAGATCTTCAGTGTGTTCGATGCTAGCAACGGTTTCTGGCAGATCGAACTGGACGAGGAATCCAGCCTATTAACGATCTTCAACACCCCTTTCGGTCGTTATCGATGGAAGCGAATGCCCTTTGGTATAAATAGCGCTCCTGAGGTATGGCAACGAAGAATGTACGAGCACATAGAGGGCCTGAAAGGTGTTGAGGTCATCGCAAATGACTTTGTGGTTGTTGGCTATGGTGACACGCCTGAAGAGTGGTGTACAGACCATGACAGAAATGCTCGAGCATTTCTGGACCGCTGCCGTGAGCGCAACCTGAAGTTAAACAAGGAGAAAGCCCGACTGCGATAGCCTGAAGTCCCATTTATTGGCCACATCTTAACACCAGCAGGACTTAAACCTGATCCTCGCAAAGTGGAAGCCATGGTCAAAATGGCTGACCCAACAGATGTCGCATCGCTACGACGATATTTGGGCATGGTAAACTATCTGGCAAAGTTTTTGCCACGCTTGTCGCACGAAACGGAAGTTCTCAGAAGACTTCTGGACAAAGATGTGGAGTGGTGTTGGCTCCCTACACACGCTAAAGCCGTGGAACGAATCAAGGCCATGATGATCACTGCACCCGTGTTGGCCTACTATGATGTCAAGAAGCCTGTAACCATCCAGTGTGATGCTTCGCAAACAGGACTTGGTGCTGCGCTACTGCAGGATGGTTGCCCAATAGCATACTGCTCACAGGCCATGACACAAACTGAACAGAATTACGCTCAAATTGAAAAAGAGCTCTTGGCAATTGTCTTCGCTTGTGAGAAGTTCAATCACTACATTTACGCAAGGAAGAATGTGGCAGTGGAATCCGACCACAAGCCATTAGAAACAATTTTCAAGAAGCCAATCAATAGTTCACCAAAGAGGCTGCAGCGCATGCGCCTCCGCCTACAGAGCTATGATCTCATTGTTGAATAAAAGAAAAGCACCTCTATGTACCTGGCAGATACGCTAAGCCGTGCATACTTGGACATCACACCATGGGAGAGAGAGTACAGCGATGTCCACACTGTACGTGAACGTGTGTTTGCTGCTGAGCTAGAGCAGCTGAAGCACCATGGCAATGTGAGTGTAATGCCAAGGAAGTTGATAAACCTACGTGACGCAACTGGCCAGGACGAGGGACTCCAAATTCTGATTGAAACCATCCAAACCGGATAGCCCGGAAGTCAAGCACAAGTAAAGAAACTTGACCAGTGCACAAAAGGAGCCATTGAACTGTACTGGAACAGCCGTGATGAGCTGACTACTGAAGATGGCTTAGTGTACAAAGGCCACCGCATCGTGATACCAGCTGCAGAGCGTCCAAGCACTATCAAGAGTCTACATGAGTCACACATTGGAATTGAAGGCACTCTACGAAGAGCTCGAGACATTGTCTACTGGCCATGCATCACAACTGCACTCAAGGGTTATCTGTCGAAGTGTCCCATTTGCAACAGATTTCGTCCAGAGCAATGCAAGGAACCATTAATTCCTCATGGTGTGCCTCAGGTTCCTTGGGATAAGTTCCTTGGGAGTAGACCTGTTTGAGCTGCAGAAGCAAGAGTTCCTGATCGCAGTGGACTACTACTCTGGAATGTTTGAAGTGCAAGATTTGAAGTCCACTACTGCCACCCGATTGATAACCACCTTGAAGTCATGGTTCTCAAGACATTGTATACTAAAGTAGTAGTGAGTGACAATGGCCTACCATTTGGAAGTTTCGCATTCAAGACCTTCAGTACAGACTGGGACTTTCAACATGTCACTTCTAGTCCGCGCTTCCCACAGAGCAACGGGCGCGTGGAAAACGCTGTCAAAACATGCCAGTCGCTGCTAAAGAAAGCACGCGACGACAAGAAAGATCCATTGTTGGCCTTACTGGAATGGCGTAATACACCGACTGAGGGCATGGATGCCTCACCAGCACGGCTCTTTTATAGCAGACGTACACGCACACGTCTGCCTATAGCCAAGAAGCTATTGGAGCCATGCCAAGTTGCTAATACACAAAACAACATCCAGAGAAGAAAGCAAAAGCAGAAACGCAACCATGACAGACATGCGAGGGAGCTGCCTGGATTACGCAGAGGTGATGCAATCAGGATGCGGTTACCACGAGATAACGAATGGACCTTGTGTCGTGTCGTTGGGTACGCAGGCCAGCGATCCTATCTAGTCAATGTCAGTGGAAGGACCTACCGGCGCAACCGCCGACATCTCCACTCTACCAGTGAGCATGCACCACCAAATGCAGACCTGGAGTTTGAGATGGAGCCAGCAGCCCAGCCCGTCCAAACAGTAGTTAGAGAGGCAACTCCAGAACCATTGCCGCTGCGCCGCTCGACACGTCAGCGTCGACCCCCTTCACATTTTACAGACATGGAATATTATGGACAGTGATAGTCTCTTCTTAATGGACACCGTTGTAATGAGACTATAGTTTCAGTCTAAAAGTTTTGTTCAAGTTGATGTACTGTCAATAATTAAGGAAAGGAGATGTGACGAGTTCAGTTTGGACTTTGAACCAGCCTCGATCTCGAGTTTGGACTTTGAACGAGCCTCGACCTAGAGTTCAGTAAGCTCGACCACGATGTAAACTTTGGCTGTTGTTTTGTTATTAAAATCGTTATCATCAGTCTTTAATCACGACTCGAGTAACGATACACTGATGTCTTTCTTTGTTCTTATAAACTCAAATTCAAATAGGTTGATTGTTTAACTATGTAATAACCCTCAACATTTTTATATACAAATTTATATAGCATCATATCAGACTTGAGCACCCAATTTTAGGACTTTATAAGTGATAAAAATAATTAGAAAAAAAAACTAAAAACACGAAAATGTTTTACAAACTTGCATGCTACAACGGCCGGTGGCTAATATTTCTTTGCATTCTTTGAGCGAGTTGTTTGAGCTAATACTGAGTAAGGAATGACATTCTGTCGCCAAGTTATAATAGTAGCACGTAATCTCTGTACCGGAAATCTTTCTGTGCATTCTTTGAGTCAATTAGATAATAAAGCACAAACTCTGTCATAGGTCCTGTACCATGGCGGCTCCAATATGGATAACATTCATGATCCCCCCCCCCCCCCTTCAGTAGTTTTTGCAACTTAAAAAATGTTTTGAGGCTCAGAGAGGAAACATTTTAATGATGCAATGAGATAGGTCGATGGCTTTTTTTTCTCTTTCTTGTCATTGTTTCTATTTCAGTTGCACCACAGTTCATTGAACAACCCAGAAATCGCATCGCGATTGAGGGACAAAACGTTACATTTACCTGCAAGGTCAGCGGAATGTCAGAGCCCGTGGTCAATTGGAGTTTCAGCGGTGGATCTCTGCCAAGACACATCACAGGAAAATGGAACTTGACGTTACTTTCAGTAAACAACACTGATAAGTTCGAGGGACGTTACACGTGTGCTGCTTCAAATCAAGCAGGGTTCATCAATTCTACTGGTGCTATGTTGGTTGTGGATGGTACGATTTGTTGCTAATTTAGTCTTATTTATATATTTCTAAGTACATGGTTAAGAAACAAAAAATGTTACTGCCGTTTCCACCTTGAATTTATAATTCAAAACCATTACGTGTCCTTTACCTTGTGCTTGAAAAAAAAAGTTTTATCTGAAACTAATCTATCTGATGTTTACTTACAGTTCTGCCGAAGATCCTTTTTCCACTACAAGACATGTTTATCGAGATAGGGGAGAGATTGGAACTGAGCTGCAACACCAGCGGGGATCCTGCAGCACACATTGCGTGGACAAAAGACAACTTGCAGTTGCCAGCACGTGTCGTACTTGACAACAACAACTCTACCCTCATTATTAACAGCGTTGTATTGGGCGATGATGGCAGATACACTTGTGTTGCAACAAACAGACAAGGGAACACTTCCTCCAGTAGCAGTGTTAAGGTGCAAGGTTAGTGAGCTTCTTGTAGGCTTCATAAAAAAAAATATCTGCTATTAGCCACATCATTGCTACACATGGCAAAGTGATGATAAACTGTCGATGTGTCACACGAGGCCTCTGACAAATACATATTCAGAAAGCAACTACGTCTGCCTCACAGCCGTAATGAAGTCAGACACACAACCAAGCGAGTGTACTCTCCAGCTTGAATTTTTCGATTAAATATTTAACCGCGTTCAAACATCCGCCACTGATTAGTGTGTTCTTTTAATAAATAGCACGTCAGCTCATCCATATTCCGAGACCTCACACCTTGACACTGAAGAATTATACGAGAAACATCACGATCGACTGCTATGGATACGGGAAGTCCCTGCCTGCTGTCGTGTGGAAGAAAGATGGGATAGAAATAAAGAACGTGTCCGAGTTCTCAGAGGCGTATAATAACCAAGTGGTCCAGGTTTTTGAATTTGCGAAGCTGTCCCAGTGGAACGTCACCAGTCGTCTGTATCTGCGAGCAGCCGGCATCACCTATAAAGAAAGCAACAATTACACGTGCAAGGCGTTTAACGGAGTGGGGACCAACAGGACCACGGAACAGAGCGTTGAAGTGTTATGTAGGTGTACTGCAAGTTTTAATTTGTAGTTTGCCAATTATTCTAAGCATTCAAGTTTTTATCTAATGCTTTATATCTTTTGCAATCTGTAAAAGAAAGAAATAATGGTATTATCCCCGAGCGAAGCGAGGGTAGTATTCACGACGCTAATGCAGCAAAATCGCCTTATTTGAATACTCCAAAAGGGTCGCCAATCTCGAAATTTAATGTTCGTCAGTCTGTCATAGGGCGACCTTTTAGGCCAGGTGCCTAAGCAACAATAACGTAATAACTATCGATTAGCGTCTCCGCCAGTGTTTTTACTGACATTTGGAAGAAAAAAAGACTTGAACGAAGCATCAATTGTACGTAACTGTGTTCACGAAAATGAATTTGAAAACTGGAAAACTTGAAACGGAACGGTCTCGCGAAGCTCGTCTTCAAAAGAGAAAGGAAGAGGCACGGGTAATGCGAAGTCGTGAAACGATCGAACAGCGCCAAATACGTCTAGAGAAAAGACGACAAACACGTTATAACCGACAGCATCATGAAGGGAAACGTGCCGAAGAAACGGCTCCGCAAAGGGAACAGCGCTTGAAAGCGAATAGGGAGCTTCAGACGCTGTTTTGTGTTAAACTCAGATATTTATTCAGAAAGGACAAGCAAGAAAGGTCAGTCAGTGGAAGTCGAACAATCACCGTGACAAATATAATCTATCTCGTATCTTGTGTAACTCGATCACTTCAAGAATGTATTAAAATCTGTATGCTGGTCATTTTCCCTCGAAGTATTGTTTTAATACGCTATACCGTATTCGCTCAGAGCAATCGGAACTTGGAGTCTTGAATGATTTATTCAAATGTCCTATTTTTTTCTTTCAAGACTAAAACTGTAACAAATGCTGTAATCACAGACCTGATGATTGCAGCGAGAATCGTTCACAAGCCCTTTGAAGTATGACTAGGTCTGAAGCCCGTGTATAATTTGAAGTAAACCGTTCATATTTTGCTTTGATTTTGGGAGAAATTATGCTGTTTTGAGCGGGTTCACATACAAAACAATTCGAGTCATTAAATATGCATGCCTGAGTCTGGTGCATGCAATCCGGAGTAAAAAAAGAACCGCACAGGAAGCCTATTTAATTGTGCTGCCTATGAATTCAAAATTGGAAAATCAGTATTCCTTTTTTTCCCGTACTACGGCGGCCGACCAACTTCAAAATCTAAGTATCTATAAAATCTAAATTTTGAGAACGTGCTTGGTAGACTGTATGAATTAATTTGACGTGCCGACCGTGGGAAATACGTACGGTGTCACGCAATCGACTCTTTTATCAACGCAAAAGTACCGCAAAACACCATTCTTTTTCTCCTTCGAAGAAAAGATAGAGCCAGAATTTCGGTAAAACAAAGGCTGCTCTTGTGAGCAGTACCAAAGTAAAAGTCCAATCAATGGCAGAGCGAGGGGGTATCTGCGATTATCGTATTTCTAGTATGTGCTATCTATTTTCAGTTGTACCCCAGTTCACTGAGCGACCCAAGGACCGCGTAGTGATCGAGGGACAGAACGTTACGTTTCCATGCAAAGTCAGTGGAGTGCCTAAGCCGTCGGTCGTATGGAATTTCAGCGGAGGATCTCTGCCAAGACACAGCATCAAAAAATGGGACCTGACGCTGTTGGGAGTGAAGAACACAGAGAGGTTTGAGGGAAGTTACACATGTGCTGCTTCAAGTCGAGCTGGGTTTAGTTCTGCAGTCGCCAGTTTGGTTGCAGATGGTGAGTTTTGTTTATATCCACGGTTCAGTGAAGCGTTTTGTCCGCGCCCAAAGGCAACATTATCTCCAAAATGTTGTGTCTTATCATATGTGATGGTTATTTTCAGCTTTACCTAAGATACTGTCTCCACTTCATAACGTATATGTTCAAGTTGGGGAAAGATTACAACTGATTTGCAATACCAGTGCTGATCCTGAGGCAACAATTTCGTGGACAAAAGACAATTCGTGGCTACCACAACGGGCCACCTATGAAAACAAGAACTCTACACTTATTATCGATAGTGCAGTGTTCGACGATGACGGCAGATACACTTGTGTGGCAACAAACAGACAAGGGAACGTTTCCTCCAGTGCCACTGTTCAGGTTCAAGGTGAGTGTTCTTTCTGAAATACTTATTTTTTCAAGAGAACTCAGTCCACTGCAAAGCTGAATGCATTTATTGTACACCTCCACCATAATCGTACATAGTTATAAAATGTCAATAGAACCTTGTGATATTTAATTATATTTTTGATTTTCAGTGAATTGATAAGTAACAGGTCTTCTCAAAGAAAATTTTAACCATCGAAAATATTCCTCACCGTTAAATAGATATTTTTTGTTTGTTTTTAACCCAACACCTACCACATGACGTATTTTGTCTGGAAGTGTGTTAACAGGAGTCTACTTTTTTACTTTTTTACTTTTATTTATTTATTTATTTATTTATTTATTTTTTTTTTACTCATTTTTTTTTATTACTTTTTATCTTTTATCTTTCTTTCTTTTCTTTTTTCTTTTTTTTTCTTTTTTTTTTCTTTTTTTTTTTTTTTTTGTAGCGCCTCATTGCATCTATATCCCGAAGCCTCATAGCCTGAAACTCATGAATGGTACGAGAAACATGACGGTCGACTGCCATGGATACGGGAAACCCCTGCCTAGTGTCGTGTGGAAGAAAGATGGGAAGGAAATCAAGAACCTGTCCGAGTTCTCAGAAGCGCATAATAACCAAGTGGTTCAGGTTTTGGAATATGCGAAGCCGTCCCAGTGGAACGTCACCAGTCGTCTGTATCTGCGAACAGCCGGCATCACGTATGAAGAAAGCGGCAATTACACATGCCTGGTGTTTAACGGAGTGAGGACCAACCATACCACGGAACAAAGCGTTGAAGTGTTGTGTATGTGAACCACGAGTTGCAATTTGTAGTTTGCCAATTGTTTTTAACACTCAAGTTTTCTTTTAATGCTTTATATATATATATATATTTTTTTTTTTGCAGTCAGTACAAGAAAGAAATAACAGTATTTTATGATATGTGCTTTACTTAATGGTGTGTAAATCTATTTTCAGTCGTACCCCAGTTCACCGAGCGACCCAAAGACCGCTTAGTGATTGAGGGGCAGAACGTTACCTTTCCATGCAAAGTCAGTGGAGTGCCTGAGCCGTCGGTCAAATGGAACTTCAGCGGTGGATCTCTTCCAAGACACAGCATTAAAAAATGGGATCTGACGCTGTTCGCAGTGAACAATACAGAGAAGTTTGAGGGAAGTTACACGTGTGCTGCTTCAAGCCGAGCTGGGTTCAGTTCTGCAGTCGCCAGTTTGGTTGTGGATGGTGAGTTTTGTTTCAGTCCACTGTTCAGTGAACCTCATGAGTTTTGTCAACGCCCAAAGGCAACGTTAGCTCCGAGGTGTTGTGTCTTATCATATGTGATGATTATTTTCAGCTTTACCTAAGATACTGTCTCCGCTTCAAGACGTATATATTCAAGTTGGGGAAAGATTACAACTGATTTGCAATACCAGTGCTGATCCTGAGGCAACAACTTCGTGGACAAAAGACAATTCGTGGCTACCACAACGGGCCACCTATGAAAACAAGAACTCTACACTTATTATCGATAGTGCAGTGTTCGACGATGACGGCAGATACACTTGTGTGGCAACAAACAGACAAGGGAACGTTTCCTCCAATGCCACTGTTCAGGTTCAAGGTGAGTGTTCTTTCTGAAATACTTATTTTTTCAAGAGAACTCAGTCCACTGCAAAGCTGAATGCATTTATTGTACACCTCCACCATAATCGTACATAGTTATAAAATGTCAATAGAACCTTGTGATATTTAATTATATTTTTGATTTTCAGTGAATTGATAAGTAACAGGTCTTCTCAAAGAAAATTTTAACCATCGAAAATATTCCTCATCGTTAAATAGATATTTTTTGTTTGTTTTTAACCTAACACCTTCCACATGACGTATTTTGTCTGGAAGTGTGTTAACAGGAGTCTACTTTTTTACTTTTTTACTTTTATTTATTTATTTATTTTTTTACTTTTTTTTTATTACTTTTTATCTTTCATCTTTTTTTCTTTTCTTTTCTCTTTTGTTTTTTTGTTTTTTTGTTTGTTTGTTTTTTTTTTTTTGTAGCGCCTCATCGCATCTATATCCCGAAGCCTCATAGCCTGAAACTCATGAATGGTACGAGAAACATGACGGTCGACTGCCATGGATACGGGAAACCCCTGCCTAGTGTCGTGTGGAAGAAAGATGGGAAGGAAATCAAGAACCTGTCCGAGTTCTCAGAAGCGCATAATAACCAAGTGGTTCAGGTTTTGGAATATGCGAAGCCGTCCCAGTGGAACGTCACCAGTCGTCTGTATCTGCGAACAGCCGGCATCACGTATGAAGAAAGCGGCAATTACACATGCCAGGTGTTTAACGGAGTGAGGACCAACCATACCACGGAACTAAGCGTTGAAGTGTTGTGTATGTGTACCACGAGTTGCAATTTGTAGTTTGCCAATTGTTTTTAACACTCAAGTTTTCTTTTAATGCTTTATATATATTTTTATTTATTTTTTTTTTGCAGTCAGTACAAGAAAGAAATAACAGTATTTTATGATATGTGCTTTACTTAATGGTGTGTAAATCTATTTTCAGTCGTACCCCAGTTCACCGAGCGACCCAAAGACCGCTTAGTGATTGAGGGGCAGAACGTTACCTTTCCATGCAAAGTCAGTGGAGTGCCTGAGCCGTCGGTCAAATGGAACTTCAGCGGTGGATCTCTTCCAAGACACAGCATTAAAAAATGGGACCTGACGCTGTTCGCTGTGAACAACACAGAGAGGTTTGAGGGAAGTTACACGTGTGCTGCTTCAAGTCGAGCTGAGTTCAGTTCTGCAGTCGCCAGTTTGGTTGTAGATGGTGAGTTTTGTTGCTGAACACTGTTTCTGTCCACGGTTCAGTGAACCTCTTGCGTTTTGTCCGCGCCCAAAGGCAACATTATCTCCAAAATGTTGTGTCTAATTATATGTGATGGTTATTTTCAGCTTTACCTAAGATACTGTCTCCGCTTCAAGACGTATATATTCAAGTTGGGGAAAGATTACAACTGATTTGCAATACCAGTGCTGATCCTGAGGCAACAATTTCGTGGACAAAAGCCAATTTGTGACTACCACAACGGGCCACCTATGAAAACAAGAACTCTACACTTATTATCGATAGTGCAGTGTTCGACGATGACGGCAGATACACTTGTGTGGCAACAAACAGACAAGGGAGCGTTTCCTCCAGTGCCACTGTTCAGGTTCAAGGTGAGTGTTCTTTCTGAAATACTTATTTTTTCAAGAGAACTCAGTCCACTGCAAAGCTGAATGCATTTATTGTACACCTCCACCATAATCGTACATAGTTATAAAATGTCAATAGAACCTTGTGATATTTAATTATATTTTTGATTTTCAGTGAATTGATAAGTAACAGGTCTTCTCAAAGAAAATTTTAACCATCGAAAATATTCCTCGTCGTTAAATAGATATTTTTTGTTTGTTTTTAACCTAACACCTTCCACATGACGTATTTTGTCTGGAAGTGTGTTAACAGGAGTCTACTTTTTTACTTTTATTTATTTATTTATTTATTTATTTATTTATTTATTTATTTATTTTTTACTCATTTTTTTTATTACTTTTTATCTTTTATCTTTCTTTTTTCTTTTCTTTTCTTTTTTGTTTTTTTGTTTTTTTGTTTTTTTTTTGTTTTTTTTTGTTTTTGTTTTTTTTGTTTTGTTTTTTTTTTGTAGCGCCTCATCGCATCTATATCCCGAAGCCTCATAGCCTGAAACTCATGAATGGTACGAGAAACATCACGGTCGACTGCCATGGATACGGGAAACCCCTGCCTAGTGTCGTGTGGAAGAAAGATGGGAAGGAAATCAAGAACGTGTCCGAGTTCTCAGAAGCGCATAATAACCAAGTGGTTCAGGTTTTGGAATATGCGAAGCCGTCCCAGTGGAACGTCACCAGTCGTCTGTATCTGCGAACAGCCGGCATCACGTATGAAGAAAGCGGCAATTACACATGCCAGGTGTTTAACGGAGTGAGGACCAACCATACCACGGAACTAAGCGTTGAAGTGTTGTGTATGTGAACCACGAGTTGCAATTTGTAGTTTGCCAATTGTTTTTAACACTCAAGTTTTCTTTTAATGCTTTATATATATATATATATATATATATTTTTTTTTTTTTGCAGTCAGTACAAGAAAGAAATAACAGTATTTTATGATATGTGCTTTACTTAATGGTGTGTAAATCTATTTTCAGTCGTACCCCAGTTCACCGAGCGACCCAAAGACCGCTTAGTGATTGAGGGGCAGAACGTTACCTTTCCATGCAAAGTCAGTGGAGTGCCTGAGCCGTCGGTCAAATGGAACTTCAGCGGTGGATCTCTTCCAAGACACAGCATTAAAAAATGGGACCTGACGCTGTTCACTGTGAACAACACAGAGAGGTTTGAGGGAAGTTACACGTGTGCTGCTTCAAGTCGAGCTGGGTTCAGTTCTGCAGTCGCCAGTTTGGTTGTAGATGGTGAGTTTTGTTGCTGAACACTGTTTCTGTCCACGGTTCAGTGAACCTCTTGCGTTTTGTCCGCGCCCAAAGGCAACATTATCTCCAAAATGTTGTGTCTACTAATATGTGATGATTATTTTCAGCTTTACCTAAGATACTGTCTCCGCTTCAAGACGTATATATTCAAGTTGGGGAAAGATTACAACTGATTTGCAATACCAGTGCTGATCCTGAGGCAACAATTTCGTGGACAAAAGCCAATTTGTGGCTACCACAACGGGCCACCTATGAAAACAAGAACTCTACACTTATTATCGATAGTGCAGTGTTCGACGATGACGGCAGATACACTTGTGTGGCAACAAACAGACAAGGGAACGTTTCCTCCAGTGCCACTGTTCAGGTTCAAGGTGAGTGTTCTTTCTGAAATACTTATTTTTTCAAGAGAACTCAGTCCACTGCAAAGCTGAATGCATTTATTGTACACCTCCACCATAATCGTACATAGTTATAAAATGTCAATAGAACCTTGTGATATTTAATTATATTTTTGATTTTCAGTGAATTGATAAGTAACAGGTCTTCTCAAAGAAAATTTTAACCATCGAAAATATTCCTCATCGTTAAATAGATATTTTTTGTTTGTTTTTAACCCAACACCTAACACATGACGTATTTTGTCTGGAAGTGTGTTAACAGGAGTCTACTTTTTTACTTTTTTACTTTTTTACTTTTATTCATTTATTTATTTATTTATTTATTTATTTTTTTACTCATTTTTTTTATTACTTTTTAACTTTTATCTTTTTTTGTTTTGTTTTGTTTTTTCTTTCTTTTTTTTTTTTTTTTTTTTTTGTTTTGTTTTGTTTTTTTTTTTGTAGCGCCTCATCGCATCTATATCCCGAAGTCTCATAGCCTGAAACTCATGAATGGTACGAGAAACATGACGGTCGACTGCCATGGATACGGGAAACCCCTTCCTAGTGTCGTGTGGAAGAAAGATGGGAAGGAAATCAAGAACCTGTCCGAGTTCTCAGAAGCGTATAATAACCAAGTGGTTCAGGTTTTGGAATATGCGAAGCCGTCCCAGTGGAACGTCACCAGTCGTCTGTATCTGCGAACAGCCGGCATCACGTATGAAGAAAGCGGCAATTACACATGCCAGGTGTTTAACGGAGTGAGGACCAACCATACCACGGAACTAAGCGTTGAAGTGTTGTGTATGTGTACCACGAGTTGCAATTTGTAGTTTGCCAATTGTTTTTAACACTCAAGTTTTCTTTTAATGCTTTATATATATATATTTTTTGAAGCTATTTGCAATATGCAAATAGCTTCTATGTCGGCGTTTGGGCGATAGTTGAATCGCCGTTCGGCCCATCTCATTAGGTCATTAAAATGCTCCCCCTCTAGGGGGCAAAAACTACTGAGTGGGGAGGAGTATGAAGTGTTATCCATATAAAAGCCGCCGTGGTACAGGTCCTGTGAGAAAGTTTGTCTTTTATTATCTACTTAACACAAAGAATGCACAGAGAGATTTCCAGTGAAGGGTTTCCGTGCTAATGTTATAACTTTGCGACAGAATGTCAGAAGCTAAATTACCTCTCCGGGGAGGGGTTTTCTAAATATAATTGGCTCTCTCGCACGTGGAAGTCATTATTTAATGGCGGCTGTGAGCGTTGCCGATTCTTTGGTTGCATGTGGAAATCTGCTCCCCCTTCAGGCCCCGGCTGACATATCCGTAGTATCTGGCAAACAGGCGACACAGATTCACATTTAGAGCGACATTTCTGGACACATTTGCGAATATACGCTCCGCTCACAAAAGAAGGAACACAGCTGTATGGTGTGACCATGACATATGTTTTGGCAAAGGTAAAAGCTTATTCCGAGTTTTTTTGCGTTCGCTGATATGTTTGTTGACACATGATTTCATGCCATAATTGCAAATGCAGATCGACTGTGGTATGTCTGAGTTGTTTGTTTATAAAATTGTCTCGAGCGGATTCTGTCACTAATGAAAAATCGACAGGAAATTTTACTGTGAATCCTTTTCACCACCGTTCGAATAGCACGAGAAACAGGTTTGTTCGGCTGGAGTGTGTTACGTTACGAAACTATTATAACGAGTCAAAATCTGGTTTACCTCGCATGATATGTTTGTTGACACATGATTTCATGACCAGATCGACTGTGGTTTGTCTGAGTTGTTTGTTTACAAAAATTGTCTCTAGCGGGTTTTGTCGCTAATGAAAAATCGACAGGAAATTTTACTGTGAATCTATTTCACCACCGTTCGAAGAGCACGAGAAACAGGTTTGTTTGGCTGGAGTGTGTTACGTTAATACGAAACTACCAGAACGAGTCAAAGTCTGGCTTACCTCGCAGAAATTTACAGAACGACTTGAAATATTTTGGCAAACTATACTTTCCTCCTTTTATGTCGATCAGCTCAAAATAATCATATAATAAACTGTCATGTTTGTGCATTTGTGTTTGGTCATGCATAGTACGTAGCTGGCATAGTAGAACATAGTGTAAAACCCCGATCAAACGGTTATAATATTCGATGATAGTTCGTGCCCCGTTGTAACACGAACTACCTATCATAGACTATCATCAACTAGCAAATAGCTTCACGTACGCTTTGCGGACCTATGTTTTTTTTTTTTTGCAGTCACTACAAGAAAGAAATAACGGTATTTTATGATATGTGCTTTACTTAATGGTGTGTAAATCTATTTTCAGTCGTACCCCAGTTAACCGAGCGACCCAAAGACCGCTTAGTGATTGAGGGGCAGAACGTTACCTTTCCATGCAAAGTCAGTGGAGTGCCTGAGCCGTCGGTCAAATGGAACTTCAGCGGTGGATCTCTTCCAAGACACAGCATTAAAAAATGGGATCTGACGCTGTTCACAGTGAACAATACAGAGAAGTTTGAGGGAAGTTACACGTGTGCTGCTTCAAGCCGAGCTGGGTTCAGTTCTGCAGTCGCCAGTTTGGTTGTAGATGGTGAGTTTTGTTTCAGTCCACTGTTCAGTGAACCTCATGAGTTTTGTCAACGCCCAAAGGCAACGTTAGCTCCAAAGTGTCGTGTCTTATCATATGTGATGATTATTTTCAGCTTTACCTAAGATACTGTCTCCGCTTCAAGACGTATATATTCAAGTTGGGGAAAGATTACAACTGATCTGCAATACCAGTGCTGATCCTGATGCAACAATTTCGTGGACAAAAGACAATTCGTGGCTACCACAACGGGCCACCTATGAAAACAAGAACTCTACACTTATTATCGATAGTGCAGTTATCGACGATGACAGCAGATACACTTGTGTGGCAACAAACAGACAAGGGAACGTTTCCTCCAGTTCCACTGTTGAGGTTCAAGGTGAGTGTTCTTTCTGAAATACGTATTTTTTCAAGAGGACTCATTCCACTGCAAAGCTGAATGCATTTATTGTACACCTCCACCATAATCGTACATAGTTATAAAATGTCAATAGAACCTTGTGATATTTAATTATATTTTTGATTTTCAGTGAATTGATAAGTAACAGGTCTTCTCAAAGAAAATTTTAACCATCGAAAATATTCCTCATTGTTAAATAGATATTTTTTGTTTAACAAATAAACCAGCTTCAAGCGTGCTCCGTTCAGAAATAAAGCACGCAGCAAGTGACGTGAGCACGAAAGAAGTGTAGGGAGAAACGCGAGCCGAAGGCGAGCGTTTTTCCCCACTTCTTGAGTGCTCTCGGCACTTGCTAAGTGCTTTATTTCTGAACGGAGCACGCTTGAAGCTGGTTTATTTGTTTTATAACATAGAATTTCAAAACTTTCACAATAAAACTGTCTTTATTCATCAAAAATGTTGGAATGCTAACAGCGATGAAAAAATAGATTCTCCTAAACGGTTCGGCGGTCCGAATTGCCAAGTCAGTACAGTTTCGCTTCAACTTTTCAACCAGGCCGTCTGTTCTATAAAATTAGACAACATCTCACAGTAAAGAACTTTATTATATGGCACTGATACTACGCACGCTACGATTGGTTAATTTACCGGTCCATACTTTCCTGTACGGACCGCAAATTGATTTTACGCACGTTCTGATTGGTCAATTTTACCGGTCCATAACTTACTGTACGGACCGCAAAATCAGTTTGCACATGTGGATCGCAAATGATTACTCGAAAAGTTGCTAAACGTTTGTCATAAAAGGCCCAGAAGTGCAATGGGAAGTTTAAACGTTCCGGATACTCACTGTTAAGTTATGATGATCGGGGAAAGTTTACAATCTTGGAAAATGACCGTTACGAAGAAGGAAAACGTCCGAGGAAAAAATTGCTTGCGACCTCAGCCGTCATTGACAACAAGTGCTGCAGAGTATGGAGGGTTGTTTCACCCCTGTGTTAAAATTTGCACACTTGCCAGGAAGAAAGTGGAAAGCGAACAATCACCGTGAACAGTTATGACTAAAACCGTGCAAGAATCAAGTTTTGCAAACATGTTTGCTCGTCATGGCGCACTGTGAAGACTGTAAATAAATTTTTCACAATGCACGAGAACTCTGTATTTCGAAATCACTGACTGGGACAAAAACGCCGTGGTGATTTGAGGACGTTTATTTTGCTGGAAGAAACCTAAACGCTCCACGAGGAGGCAGGAAAATTAAGCGGTGAGTTTTGAATAATATAACTTTCAACGATGTGTCGGTCGCAGTTTGTGATGAAATGATTTTCTTTTAGTGCCATTTTGCCTTCTACATTATTGTACGTGTAAGAAACTTATTCAAAAGAATAAAAAATACTCTGAGTTACAAAGCAGTTTCTTCTGGAAAGAGATAAGACTGCAGTTTTTTTTAATCTTTAGTGAGCGAGCAAGGGCGAGTTCGAGTCGTTCACCGAATAAAGTTCACTGCAGTGTCGTTGTTTGACATACGCTATGGGCCATTTCATTCAGCTCAGAACAAATTAGTATTTATCTAGGCAGTTGGTTCCACAGACGCTTATTTTCTTTCAAGATTTTCAAATTGGTAGAATTGTAAGCTGTTAACTGAATTTGTTGTGAATAAACAAACGTGCGTAATTCATGCCTGATCGCGACTGATGTTGTTGAATGAACAAGACGAGTACTTGTTGGGGCCTTGTTTTATGTTTGCCGAAAGATCTAAAGCCATATAATAAATATCTTATTAACCTCGTTTGCTTGGTCCGTACCGTAAGTTATGGATCCTCGTTTTCTTCGTCGCCTTATGGCCCTCCGTACAGGAAAGTATGGACCGGTAAATTAACCAATCGTAGCGTGCGTAGTATCAGTGCCATATAATAAATAGATCTTATTAACCGAGCGCGCGGTCCGTACAGTAAGTTATGGACCGAGTTTTTTTCGTCGCCTTATGGCCCGAGCGCGCTTCGCGCGAGGGCCATAAGGCGACGAAAAAAACGAGGATCCATAACTTACGGTACGGACCAAGCAAACGAGGTTAATAAGATATTTATTATATGGCTTTAGATCTTTAGGCAAACACAAAACACGAGTACTCGTCTCGTTCATTCAACAACATCAATCGCGATCAGGCATGAATTACGCACGTTTGTTTTCACAACAAATTCAGTTAACAGCTTACAATTCTACCGATTTGAAAATCTTGAAAGAAAATAAGCGTCTGTCGAACCAACTGCCTAGATAAATACTAATTTGTTCTAAACTGAATGAAATGGCCCATAGCGTGTGTCAAACAACGACACTGCAGTGAACTTTATTCGGTGAACGACTCGAACTCGCCCTTGCTCGCTCACTAAAGATTTAAAAAAACTGCAGTCTTATCTCTTTCCAGAAGAAACTGCTTTGTAACTCAGAGTATTTTTTATTCTTTTGAATAAGTTTCTTACACGTACAATAATGTAGAAGGCAAAATGGCACTAAAAGAAAATCATTTCATCACAAACTGCGACCAACACATCGTTGAAAGTTATATTATTCAAAACTCACCGCTTAATTTTCCTGCCTCCTCGTGGAGCGTTTAGGTATCTTCCAGCAAAATAAACGTCCTCAAATCACCACGGCGTTTTTGTCCCAGTCAGTGATTTCGAAATACAGAGTTCTCGTGCATTGTGAAAAATTTATTTACAGTCTCCACAGCGCGCCATGACGAGCAAACATGTCTGCAAAACTTGATTCTTGCACGGTTTTAGTCATAACTGTTCACGGTGATTGTTCGCTTTCCACTTTCTTCCTGGCAAGTGTGCAAATTTGAACACAGAGGTGAAACAACCCTCCATACTCTGCAGCGCTTGTTGTCAATGACGGCTGAGGTCGCAAGCAATTTTTTCCTCGGATGTTTTCCTTCTTCGTAACGGTCATTTTCCAAGATTGTAAGCTTTCCCCGATCATCGTAACTTAACAGTGAGTATCCGGAACGTTTAAACTTCCCATTGCACTTCTGGGCCTTTTATGACAAACGTTTAGCAACTTTTTGAGTAATAATTTGCGATCCACATGTGCAAACTGATTTTGCGGTCCGTACAGTAAGTTATGGACCGGTAAAATTGACCAATCAGAACGCGCGCGAAGCGCGCTCGGGCCATAAGGCGACGAAAAAAACTCGGTCCATAACTTACTGTACGGACCGCGCGCTCGGTTAATAAGATCTATATATTTTCCCGTAGAAATTTGGACTACAAGTACATGAAATCATACAGTCGGCTAGTGCATAAAATGCAAATTTGAAGGGAATCAACAAATGCTCCAACGGCCGACTCGAAAATTGTGTGAATGAAAACTTACCGATTTCTTGACTCTATCTCGTAGTACAATCATTTGAAGTCCGTCCGAAAATTCTTCAATCATTTTTTTCAGTCACATCGTCGGAAATTCTTTCTCTTGCATCACTACAAACACGTCTGTTCGTCTGTCTTCGCCGTTCATGTTAAAGGATAACTCCGACCTGAAATTGATGCATTTTTAAAAAAACCCTAAAGGTACGGGGAATCAATATTCGAACATCTCTTGCACGTATTGCGCTTCTCGATTTCGTAAAAAATCAATGAATAGCGAACTTTGGCCTCAAACACCGCGGCGCAGAATTCGCATGTCAGCGGCAATTTTGTGAATTTGTGACGTATAGTATGGGGAGCTTGAGAGTTTTACAAAGGCAAGGTGATGTGTCGGATGCGTTCAATCGCCGAATTGACTCGAGCAAAGCCAGGGGTATCAACTACAATCGACTTTACAGGAATTCCAACAGACGCAAGATACGGCTGGCCTAAATTTCTGGAGAAGATCCTATCCTTTCAAAGAATTCTGTCGTGTGCTCCGAGCCGCCGGTTCACTTCAGACTGCCTCGAGCGTAAATTGTATGAGAGCATAGCTTCTTGATGGAAATTCAATTATGAATCTGAAGGCGGACACTGTGTCTACGATCTTTTCGAACCGTCCACCTCCAACAAACCTCGCTTTATCGTCTGAGACGATAAACAATTCACTCTGTGACCCGCCGCCATCTTCAAGCTCCCCATACACTACGTCACACATTGATAAAAATTACCGCTGACACGCGAATTCTGCGCCGCGGTGTTTGAGGCCAAAACTCGCAAAATAGTGACATTCAAGGATTTTTAAAAAATTCCTGAAGAGCAATATGTGCAAAAGCAGTTCGAATATGGATTATCCGTACCTTTAAGGTTTATTTAAAAATGCATTAATTTTTGGTCGGAGTTATCCTTTAAGTGATTGCTCACGGCTGATATTCTTCAACTGAATGATTTGCTCTCTCCTTCCTTGTTGAAGCATTCAACTTCATTCAAACAACCCACTGATGTAATTGTGACTCCCAAATATGCTGTACTTAGGGACAGTGCTTAAACCGAGTCGCTTTCCACAACGCTGACAAGAAACTTGCCGTTCTTCGACATAGATTTTCCCTCTCCAAACTGTTGAAGTGCTTTTTGATGAGGTCACGTTCTTTACCGATTCACGGTGAACCGTACTAGCCGGTGTCTTCACTTAAAGCCAAATTTTATCTCGAAGTTGGGCATTGGTGACTCCATTCTCGCATTATTTTCTCTTTTTTTTGCCAGAGGATGACGTAAGCGTGGTTTATAACTTATAAACCACGGGTAAGTGTGGTTTATACTCTGGCAAACCACGGTTTTCGACCAATCAGCGCGCGGCTTGTATCGTGACTATGTTAAATAGATATTGTTAAATAGATATTTTTTGTTTGTTTTTAACCTAACACCTACCACATGACGTATTTTGTCTGGAAGTGTGTTAACAGGAGTCTACTTTTTTACTTTTTTACTTTTATTTATTTATTTATTTTTTTACTTTTTTTTTTATTATTACTTTTTATCTTTCATCTTTTTTCTTTTCTTTTCTGTTTTGTTTTTTGTTTTTGTTTTTGTTTTTGTTTTTTTTTTGTAGCGCCTCATCGCATCTATATCCCGAAGTCTCATAGCCTGAAACTCATGAATGGTACGAGAAACATCACGGTCGACTGCTATGGATACGGGAAACCCCTGCCTAGTGTCGTGTGGAAGAAAGATGGGAAGGAAATCAAGAACCTGTCCGAGTTCTCAGAAGCGCATAATAACCAAGTGGTTCAGGTTTTGGAATATGCGAAGCCGTCCCAGTGGAACGTCACCAGTCGTCTGTATCTGCGAACAGCCGGCATCACGTATGAAGAAAGCGGCAATTACACATGCCAGGTGTTTAACGGAGTGAGGACCAACCATACCACGGAACTAAGCGTTGAAGTGTTGTGTATGTGTACCACGAGTTGCAATTTGTAGTTTGCCAATTGTTTTTAACACTCAAGTTTTCTTTTAATTCTTTATATATATTTTTATTTTTTTTGCAGTCAGTACAAGAAAGAAATAACAGTATTTTATGATATGTGCTTTACTTAATGGTGTGTAAATCTATTTTCAGTCGTACCCCAGTTCACCGAGCGACCCAAAGACCGCTTAGTAATTGAGGGGCAGAACGTTACGTTTCCATGCAAAGTCAGTGGAGTGCCTGAGCCGTCGGTCAAATGGAACTTCAGCGGTGGATCTCTTCCAAGACACAGCATTAAAAAATGGGACCTGACGCTGTTCGCAGTGAACAATACAGAGAAGTTTGAGGGAAGTTACACGTGTGCTGCTTCAAGCCGAGCTGGGTTCAGTTCTGCAGTCGCCAGTTTGGTTGTGGATGGTGAGTTTTGTTTCAGTCCACTGTTCAGTGAACCTCATGAGTTTTGTCAACGCCCAAAGGCAACGTTAGCTCCAAAGTGTCGTGTCTTATCATATGTGATGATTATTTTCAGCTTTACCTAAGATACTGTCTCCGCTTCAATTCGTTTATATTCAAGTTGGAGAGAGATTGCAACTGATCTGCAATACCAGTGCTGAACCTGAGACAAAAATTTCGTGGACAAAAGACAATTCGTGGCTACCACAACGGGCCACCCATAAAAACAAGAACTCTACACTTATTATCGATAGTGCAGTATTCGACGATGACGGCAGATACAGTTGTGTGGCAACAAACAGAATAGGGAACGCTTCCTCCAGTGTCCACTGAATTGACTACTGCTAGGTGTATACCCTTGTAAAAATGTTATGTCAACAAGTGTTAACGTCACTGGGTATTATCTCTGCAGATAAGCCAAAGCTTGACGTGTGTCCCAAAGAAAGTAAAGATGGAGTTGACTGGTCCTCGACAAATCAAGGCTCACGTGACGTGAAGCCATGCCCTGCACCTGCTACTGGTAGATAAGTTCTCATGCATTTGCGTTTTAATCCATGAAAAATACTAAAGAAAAAAAAAAGAGTTCCAAGACTCCAATTAGTCCCTCGTTCTACGAAAATTATCTACGCATCTTAATTTTCCCGCAAATCAAAAGTATTTTTTATAAGAAAGCTAGTGGCCTTGTTTTGAAATAGAGGCAATAGGCATCTTGGAAATGACCTCCGTATGTGTTTCGCTTTAATTCCAGGGAAAGTTGTGAGGGCGTGCCTGAAGAGGAACGGATCAGCAGATTGGGGTGCCACTAATTTCGTAAATTGCACTTCTAAACAATACGTGGATTTGGGCAACGAGGTAAGTGCACTATCAGATTCATGAGGAGTCGGTCAACCTCGTTCCTGGGGCCTTAATGTCCTTCAAAACCAAAAGAAAAAGTCCATGGGAGCGAGGTTTGGAGTCGGCTAGCTGAGTGTTGACCACTCAGGGTGGTTCACTGCCCACACAAGTGTGAGCAAACATCAAATCTAATCGTGAATTTCGCGGAAAAGATCCCGACTCACTTTTAGCTTTTTTGACAAAGTATCGACCATACGTAATTAGCCACTAATAATGAAAAACAAAACAAAACAAAACAAAAAACAAAACAAAACAAAAACAAAAACAAAAACAAAAACAAAAACAAAACAAAAATACATCTATTTGAATGTCTTCTAAATTAAGAAGTTGCTTCTGATAATAGCGGCATCTAGTATTGAACTGATTATGCGTGAAACTTCTTCACATTAATTTGACAACTTGGTGTACCACTTTGCGCACATTAACATTGCCTGTCTTTATTCAGGTAAGAGCTCTGGTTGAAGGTTCTCAAACAAATAGAAGTGCTCCAGAAATCCTTGAAGTCTTAACATACATAACAAAACCATCACAAAATAACGAGGGAAAGCCGGATCAGGTCTATGGCGGCGATATAATGATTTCAGTTCAAATTCTGGCACATCTGGCAGACTTTAACTCAGGAAAAGGAAATGGAAGTTTGAGCAACCCAGGAAACCAAAAAAAGTTTCTTCTTGCTGCAAGCAACTTGTTAGAGGAAACCAATGTGAACACCTGGCGTCAAATGGATGAAGTGAGTAACCGTTTACAATGCTGAACAAAAAAAGAAAGTAAAAGTAATGTATCTTTATTTATACACGGTAAATAATTCAGCAGAGCTGGTGCGGCCGTCTTAAACTAAACGTAAATTTGTTAAGAATCCCAACTAGTCGGAGGCTAACCAATTGGTTATTTACATAACGTGGCTGAGGATTTGAACTCGGGGCTGCCGTGTTACAAATCCAGCTAGTGGTCAGAACGGGACTTGGACCTGGGACCTCCGGATTTCGAGTCCAGCGCCCTAGCCACTCGGCCACACTGCCTCCTGTTATGCGTGTACGTTACACATTCAGTAACACATGGAGGGTTTTTAGTTACTTTCTAGACTCTAATATTTTTTCTTTTTGCAGGAAGACAATAGTTTCTCCGCCACCCTGGTGAATACATTGGACAACTATGGTTTGAGCGTAGCTAGCAGCCTTGACGGTGAAGGAAATAATTCATTTGCTTTGGTAGAAACACCAAATATAGTAATGAGAATGGATAACGTTGGACATAATAATAAGGTGAATCTTACAAGGTTGGCCACTCTATTTCATAACCCCTCCCTCCCTCCTCTTAACAGTAGATACACACAAATGAGACTCACGCGCCTCAACTAACGCCACACACACACACGACATGCACACAGTAGAGCTAATACGCACAGACACGCCTCAGCTCACAACATACCAGAAAGGTCAAGACCAAGACTGCACTGAACACTGATAATACCTGCACGTTCAAATTCACTACAAATTGCCCCCTCTATTCTTGAGAGAGAAATCTTGGGCACATGCAGTCGTCACACTAAAGTGCATTTATAGAAGGGGATGTCAATGGAAGTATATAACTCCCATGTGCTTTGCTTCATATCTTGCTCGACTGATAATTGGAAACAGCAATCTGAGAAGACTTTTATTTTATTTTAGATCAAAACAGATGGACTGCTCTTCGCCCACGAAAGAAACAAAATAATTTTACCACCAGAAGTCTTTCAGTCGAATGGCTCCAACCGTGCTGGCAGTTTTATTTATCTGACCCTACATGAAATATTGTCATTTAACAAGTTCGATATGGCGGGTGGTCGAAGCCTGAGCGTCTTTCCCAATAGTAGTGTTGTGTCCAGTACAGTCGATCCCAGTCCAC